>JAPVLO010000047.1:0-683750 GCA_027257055.1 Cephalopachus bancanus | reverse complement strand
CTGGGCAACTTGGTGAGACCTCGTCTCTACAATACATCAAGAAAAATTAGCCGAGCTACTTATTGGGAATGCATAGGAGATAAGGAGACTCTCAGGAATGTGCTCAGGAATATATCTCTCAGTTTACTGAGCATAGCATGCAGGGAAGTTGAGGATCTTTTGAAGTTTCTTACCGGGCGTCCATAAGAGATAAGAGGAAGCACATCTTTTATTAGCTCTCGGGAATATTGTTTAGGAATGTACAGCAGCACTTGATCCCTTGTCATGCCCTTCTCTAGGGGCTGTGACAATATGGACAGACATTAGCGGGTCTCTGGATCAAAATTGTATTTCCAGTCCCAACTCTTCCAGAAAATGTAGGCAAGTGTATTGAACTGCCTGCGTGATCTTTCCTCCTGTATCCATGGACAGCCTAGAGACGCATCAGTTTTAACCCGGTCTCCCACATAGTCTAGAGGTTAGGAAAAAAATTAAAAACAAAACAAATTTAACACAGTTATGATGAAGTGTCGACTTCCTCTTCTCACCCTTCCCCTGTTATTACTCTAGTTCACAGTTGTCACCATCTGTCACCTAGGCCACTTAATATAACCTCCTAACTGGCCGGGCTCGGTGGCTCAGCCTGTAATCCCGCGCCTTGGGAGGCTGAGGGGAGTGGATTGCCTGAGCCCACGGGTTCAAGACCCGCCTGGGCAGTGAGACCTCATCTCAACAATAAAATCACAAAATCAGCCGGGCGTGGTAGCATGCCTGTAATTCCGGCTACTTGGAAGGCTGAGGCGGAAGGATCGCCGGAGCCCAGCAGGTCGAGGCTGCGGTGGCCGGGAGCGGCCACTGCACTACAGTCTGGGCGACAGAGTGAGACTCCAACCCAAAAAATAAAAAATAAAAAATCTCCTAACTGGACTGCCAGCTTTCACTTTTGCCCAACGTAGTCTAATTCTCCAGTTAGAGCCAACTTTTTTTTTTTTTGAGTTGGAGTCTCACTCTGTCACCCAGACTGGAGTGCAGTGGCTGCTCCCGGCCACCGCAGCCTCGACCTGCTGGGCTCTGGCGATCCTTCCCGCTCGGCCTTCCAAGTCGCTGGAACTACAGGTGCGCTCTACCACGCCCAGATGATTTTTGATCTATTGTAGAGATGAGGTCTCGCCAAGTTGCCCAGGCAGGTCTTGAACCCGAAGGGTCAGGCAATCCTCTCGCCTCCGCCTCTCGAAGTGCTGGGATTACAGGTTGAGCTACTGAGCCTGGCCTAGAGTCATCTTTTAAAAATGCAAACTCTCAGCCGGGCTCGGTGGCTTAGCCTGTAATCCCGCACCTTGGGAGGCTGAGGTGAGTGGATTGCCTGAGCTCACGGGTTCCAGACCCCTCCGGGCAACTTGGTGAGACCTCATCTCTACAACAAATCAAAAAAATGATTTTAGCCGGGCATGGTAGCGCGCACCTGTAGTTCCAGCTACTTGGAAGGCTGAGGCAGAAGGATCGCTGGAGCCCAGCAGGTCGAGGCTGTGGTGGCCTAGAGCGGCCACTGCACTCCAGTCTGGGCGACAGAGTGAGACTCCAACTCAAAAAAATAAAGATAAGAAATAAAAATAGCAACCTTTTACCCTGGCTTACAAGGCATGATAGCGTCCAAACTACTTGTCTTATATGTATTTTTTTTTCAAGATGTGGAGTACAATTCAGGGTTAGGTATACTATTGGCAGAGAGGGGCTAAAAACAGTTAAAATTATTCCTTTTAAAAAATCAACCTGCAGGCTCCAAACCTGCTAGACATGGGCATGAGAAATCCAAATAGCCACAGGCCGCTTTCCTGGAAGTGCAAGATAGTAATTCACAACCTTACCCTCCACCCTGCATCCTCTCTTTGTGAAGTTATTGGTTTACAACCCCTGCTTGTCCTGTATACCCTGGAGACAATTTGTTCTTTGAACATCTGGTTTTGCCAGATACCACCTTGCAATTCCAAAGAATTTTTATGAGTGAGTGTTAGGGTTAGGGAGGATGGGTGGGTGCAGAACCACCCCATGCCAGAGGGGTACGCTGGCAACCAGAGATCAGAGTAATGCGAAGAGTAGCAACACACAAAGAGATGAAGGAAGAAAAGATATTTTAAGAAAAGTTCACTTCCCGCAGACAGGAAGAGGGCCAGCACTCTAAGATGAGTGTGGCACCGTGGCCTCCCAGCCCCGGCTTAAATCTTTTCCCTTGGAGATGTTGCAATCAGGTAGATGTGACTGTCATGCCTCCCTTGTTGACCACTTGTGAATGTCTTGGAGGGGACTCCCGGGCACCAGGCACTGAGTCACAGGCTCTCACCACCACCACAGCCCCAGGAGTTAATTTTCAGATTACAATAGGTCACTATCGGTCATACTTGAGGGGTCTATGTTTCTAGAAAAAGTCAGCAAAGTTAATCTTTACCTAGAGTGTGCATTTCTCCAGGACACAGTTTCTACTTTTTCATCATTGTGTTAAGACCTAGGAACAAAACAATATGGCCGATCTGTCCTTTCACACAGGAGATAAGAGAAAGTGTGCCTTTTATTAGCTCTCAGGAATATTGTTCAGGAATGTACAGGAGCACAGGAACCCTTGTCATGCCCTTCTTTAGGGGTTGTGACAATATGGACAGACATTAGTGGGTCTCTGGGTCAAAACTGTATTTCCAGCCCCAACTCTTCCAGAAAATGTGGGCACTTGTATCTAACTGCCTGTGTAACCTTTCCTCCTGTACCCATGGATGGCCTAGAGGTAGATCAATTTTGACATGGTCTCCCACATCATCTAGAGGTTAGGAAAAAAATTAAAAAAAAAAACAACAAATTTGACCGGGCACAGTGGCTCAGCCTGTAATCTCAGCATTTTGGGAGGCGGAGGTGAGAGGATTGCCTGAGCCCAGGGGTTCAAGACCAGCCTGGGCAACTTGGTGAGACCTCATCTCTACAATAAACCACAAAAACTAGCCAGGCATGGTAGTTCCAGCTACTTGGAAGGCTGAGGCGGAAGGATCTCTTGAGCCCAACAGGTCGAACGTCGAGGCTGCAGGTGATCATGAGCATGTCACTGCACTCTAGCTTGGGTGACAAGAGTAAGACTCCAACCCAAAAAGAAAGAAAGAACCTCCTAACTGGCCTCCCAGCTTTCACTTTTGCCCACCCATAGTCTAATTCCCCATCTAGAGCCATTCTTTAAAAATGCAAACCCTCCATGGATTTGTCATCTATTTCACCATAAAATAGCAATCTTTTACTCTGGCTTGCAAGGCATGATAGTGTCCAAACTACTTGTCTTATATATGTAAGGTTTGCCAAAAGGAGCACACACTCCATGTTCAGGCAAAGTTTATTAAAGTAAAGCGCCCGGGTTGACACCAAACCAAAGTGGTGTCAGCTCCAACTTGAAGCAGGGAGGGCCTTTTTTTCTTTGAATTGGAGTCTCACTGTGTTGCCCAGGCTGGAATGCAGTGGCATGCTCATGGCCACCCCAGCATCAACCTGCTGGGCTCCGGTGATCCTTCTGCCTCAGCCTTCCAAGTAGCCAGAACTACAGGCAGGCTATACCATGCCTGGCTAATTTTTGATTTATTGTAGAGATGAGGTCTCGCCAAGTTGCCCTGGCTGGTCTCAAACCCGTGGGGTCAGGCACTCCTTTCAGCTCGGCCTCCCAAAGTGCTGGGATTATAGGTGTGAGCCATTGCGCCCAGCCTGGGCCTTTGTAATGTCTTGGGTGCTTAGAGAGTTTAACACAGCTCCTAAATCCCTTGGATTTCTCTGGGTGATGGGACTATCTTTTGTTCTAATGAGATGACTTTTTTTTAAGATTAGGAAATATAGTTTATTTAAAAGTAAATTAGAAGCTGGGTTTGGTGGCTCAGCCTGTAATCCCGTGCTTTGGGAGGCTGAGGGGAGTGAATTGCCTGAGCCCGCGGGTTCGAGACCCACCTGGGCAACTTGACGAGACCTCATCTCTACAATAAGCTGGGCGTGGTAGCGCATGCCTGTAATTCCGGCTACTCGGAAGGCTGAGGCGGAAGGATCGCCGGAGCCCAGCAGGTCGAGGCTGCGGTGGCCGGGAGTGGCCACTGCACTCCAGTCTGGGCGACAGAGTGAGATTCCAACTCAAAAAAAAAAAGTAAATTAGAGAGAGAGAGAAAGAGAAGATTCACCTCCCTAAGGTAAGCAGGGGGTCCAAAGCCAGGAAACATGGCCTGGCCTTTGCTCAAAGAGCACATGGCCACACCATATCTTTTGTTTGTTTGGTTTTTTTTGAGTTGGAGACTCACTGTCGCCCAGACTGTGGTGCAGTGGCCGCTCCCGGCCACCGCAGCCTCTACCTGCTGGGCTCCGGTGATCATTCCGCCTCAGCCTCCCAAGTAGCTGGACCTACAGGTGCGTGCTACCATGCCCGGCTAATTTTTTGATTTATTGTAGAGATGAGGTTTCGCCAAGTTGCCCAGGCGGGTCTCGAACCCGCGGGCTCAGGCCATCCATTCACCTCAGCCTCCCAAAGGCGCAGGATTACAGGCTGAGCCACCGAGCCCGGCTCACACCATATCTTAACAAGGCAATAGCCAAGACGATTCTTGGCAGACTCCTTGGGCAGCCTCGGATGGGGCCTGGTTGCCAGGGGAAGCAACCATGTGATTAGAGCGTTTAGTCCCACCCTGAGGGCCAAAGGTGCTGAACGTCGATACCAATGGCCTGTGATGCAGCCTCTCAAGCCTCCAGGATGAAGCCTCCACGCGATCCCAAAAGGAGAGAGAGGTCCAGAGAGCTCTTGGATAACTCAACACGTGGAGGTTCCTGGTGGGCTGTGAGCTCAGAGCCGTTGTGGAAGCCCCGTGCCCTTCCCACCATGCTTTGCCCTACACATCTCTTCAGCTGGCCGTGCAACTCTGTCCTTTGTAATAAACTGATGAACGTGTTTCTCTGCGTTTTGTGAGCTGCTCTGGCAAATGAATGGAACCCAAGGCAGGCATAGCGAGAGCCCCGATTTATAGCTGAAGATATAGGTGACCACTGACTACATGCGACAGAAGAGTTGTCAGTTGTGTGAGCAAAGGCAAAAAGTTCTTTCCTCTCGGTTGTCTTTTCCCTCCTGCCCTTTCAGCCAAGCACAAGCTCGAGCCTCCTGAAATGGCAGTTTAAACACTCTCCCCTTCCACCCGAGAAATGCCAAGGAGTGTTATGAATGGAAGTTTATGCTTGTGAAAGATACGGGGGCCTCTGTGACTTCGACATCTCACAAGCCTGAGATCCTGATGGAGTGGTTGTGTGTGTATGTGTGTGTGTGTGTGTGTATAAATATCTGGGAAGGGGAGGATGAGGAGGTGTTTAGGGGACCAGGGAATCTTTCAGTAGCTCCGCGATTGGCAGATGAGATTAAAACTCCAGCAACAGGAAAAGTCAGGACCACTGACAATTGGCAACATTGGCAGGGGGCACAGAAGCCGCTAGGTGGGATTAGAACCATATGGGGAATAGGCTGCCCCCCGCAGCTGTTCATCTTGATAATTAAAGTAAATCTCGCACCTGTGATACAAAATTAGCTCAGGAACCAGAGACAGCCATGGGTAAAGTCCATGTGTTACTTTGAACACAGAGGCTTACTATCAAGAGGCGTGGCGTTTAAGCGGCCTTTGGTTGGAAGGAAGCGCTAAAGACCAAGTGCTAGCAATTAACTCCTCGTCCACCTGGGCTGATTTTTAAATGATTCAAAAACTCTCAAAAGCGTCCCTCAAGCAGCCAGATAACAGGTTCTACATGGCGGCATTGTCTTTAGTAACTGAATGGAATGCTATCCGAAGGCACAACTAAAGCTGGTCCTGAGGCAGCCTCCCGGGGGGTCAACTTCGCGGGTGTGATTTAGGGGAACGGCGCTGGGTTCGATGATGGAGACCTCAGCCCCATCTCTGCTGCCAAGCGCACTTGGGCAGACCCTGTTTCGCTAGACTTTTCTGAGGTGCAAAATGGGAAAATGGGACCAGGGCACTGAAATGTATAATCCCGTCCTTGAACCCGAGTGACAGCAGACGTTGTCAGTGGAAGTGGCTTCCAGTGAGTCTGTTTTAAATGTCCAGATGGAAGGCACCATACTGATTTCAACTGTTTAAACATGCTAGAGTGCACGATATAAATGCACTTTATCCTCTTCATAGAAACTAGATAAAAACTACCCTGCATAGCTATTACTTACTTGCTAAAACATAGGTCCAAAGAGAACCTGGATTCAAATTCCTTTTTTTTTTTTTTGAGTAGGAGTCTCATTCTTGTTGCCCAGACAGGAGTGCAGTGGCTCGCTCCGTCACCGCAGCCTGGACCTGCTGGACTCAGGCGATCCCTCTGCCTCAGTCTCCCAAATACCTGGAACCACAGGTGTGCGCCAACACCCGGCTAATTTTTTACTGCAGAGATGAGGTCTTGCCAAGTTGGCCAGGCTGGTCTCAGGCAATCCTCTCACCTCGGCCTCCCAAAGTACTGGGATTACGGGCTTGAACCACCGCGCCAGGCCTACATTTACAAGATGTAAGTCTTAGAAGATGCGGACACGTAAGGACTAGATCCTGCTCTGGTGGACACTTGAGGGGCCTGAGTCCAAAGTTTAAGTCGCTGTGGGCTCGTTTCTCCTGCTGAAAGTGAAAATGTTCCTGTAGCCAATTAAATGACTTCTCTAAAGGGTTATCAGCCATAGATCCAGTTCCAACATCTTCAGGAACAAACTGTGAGGCCAAGGCCACCGCCACTACTCACTCTCCAAATGGCATTTTTCCTTATGTCAGTATCAGGAATTAAGTTGATTTAACCATGAGTGGCTTATGGATAATTTAGGGAAACCAGCATTTTAATTCCTTTAGTCTCAAGAAATACCTACAAGAGCATAAAGTCCCATTTTGCAAAGAAAGCAAACATGCCTTCTGCCCCCAGATTAACCTTTAAAGTCACTTCTCTGATCCAGGCTTTACAAATTTATAGAAAGCAAAACATAGAACATGATGTTGACACAAGTAGCAGAGACTAGATTTTATTTTAGCTTATCTGCATTTTTCTAGTTACCCAATAAATAAATACATCTAACTAGGAAAATAAAAAGTCATACTACACCAAAATCAACTATATATTTAAAAAAATAATGCACAGCAAAAAGCTGCAAAAACAAAATAATGGTTATTTCTGAGTGTTTTCTTTTCTGAGACAGTCTCACTGTTGCCCAAGTTGGAGAGCGGGGGCACCATCATGGCTCACTGCAACCTTGGCTACTGGGACATAAGTAACCCTCCCATTTCAGCCTCCCGAGTAACAGGGAGCTACAGGTGAACACCACCACGTCAGGCTAATTTTCAAAAACAGTTTGTAGGGCCAGGTGTAGTAGCTCATGCCTATAATCCCAGCACTTTGGAAGTCAGTGGGTTCAAGACCAGCCTGGACAACTTGGAGATACCTCATCTCTACAATAAATCAAAAACTTAGCCGGGCGTGGTAGCACATGCCTATAGCTCCAGCCACTTGGAAGGCTGAGGTGGAAGGATCGCCTGAGTCCAGCATGCCAGGAGCATGCCACTGCCCTCCAGCCTGGGTGACAGAGTGAGACTCCAACTCAAAAAATAGTTTGTAGAGATGGGGTCTGTTTTGCCCAGGCTGGACTTGAACTTCTGGGTTCAGTGATCCTCCCACCCCAGCCTCTCAAACTGCCGGGATTTCAGGCATGGGCCTCCCTGCCCAGTCTGTGTCTTCAAAATATTCTATAGCACGTGCTGACCTTTGACAATTGCAAAAAACCAAAAACCACCACACATAACTGTCTTAAGATCTACTAATATGGCTGTTTTTTTTCCCCAAGTGACTAGAAAGAGGAGTTACTGACTACAGGCCTTGCAGCTTGCAAGTGAATGTCACTTTGTGGTTGTCACTGCAAGCTGGGGAGCACCAGAGCACACCTTGCCCATCTCAGTCTGTATGTGGTGATGTGGGGGACATGTGGCCCTGGGGATCACAGATGGGGTACAGGAAGGAGGATGGACAGACGAGGCCTTCTTCCTAGATCTCCTGGGAGGGACAGGTGCTGCCTGACCGGAGCACGTTTTCACCGGGCTTGCAATCCTGTATTTTGGATACTATGTTTCTCTGGTGTTCTCAGGTTTGAGAAGAGCTGGGCAAGTGTCCTGCATTTTGTTCAAGGGAAAAAAGTCATTTGTCTTCACGATGCCAACACCAACTCCCTTCCGTGGCGGGCAGAGTGACACAAAGGTCTGCTCTTCTAAGGGGAAAGCGCCTCTGGGGACCACAGTCTAAAGCCCCTCACTGGCCACACAGGAGACCTTCCTTCTAATCTGGGGCAGTGCAGCTTTTAATAGTGATGTCTCGTATGGATTCAAGCCCCCTGTGCAAACTATCTACCAGATGAAAGAGCAACAATTTGTTCTTTTCTGACAGTGCCTACCAGTCAAAAAACATTCCTAAATTGTTATTCCTCAAAGAATGATATGCAAAAATACCTAACACATCGCAACTAACTGGGGGTGCTGGTTAAAAAAAATGCCTGGGTTGGCCGGGCGCAGTGGCTCAACCTGTAATCCCAGCACTTTGAGAGGCCCCGGCAAGAGGATTGCCTGAGCCCGGGGGTTCCAGACCAGCCTGGGCAACTTGTGAGATCTTGTCTCCACAGGATATCACAAAAACTAGCCGGGTATGGTGGTGTCTGTCTGTAGTTCCAACTACTTGGAAGGCTAAGGCGGAAGGATCACCTGAGTCCAGCAGGTCGAGGCTGTAGTGGCTGTGAGCTGTGCCATGGCACTCCAGCCTGGGCAACAGAGAGTGAGATTCCAACTTAAAAAAATTCCTGGACACTCCCAGGCCCAGTTATATCCATTAAAAATATTCTTTACCCTGTAGGTATCCCAATAAGCATAACAAAGAATTATAGCTAAGCAGATTCTACAAAATGAAATGTTAACAACCAGAAATCAAGATCTGTTGATCTGCTGTTATTTATTTACCAGCATAATCTTCTCTCTCAATAAGCTTATTGAGTAAAAACACATACTTAAACATTTTAATTATCTTTCAAGCTGGTACCTCTCAAGGTCCAGACTCATCACGTTTTTGCTTTTTAATATATATATTAATAAATCTCACATACAAAGCCATTCAAACTCAATATGCTGGTGTTAACAATGATTCTCAAAAGCTTTTGCTATTTCCATGATTTATTAAAATAAAACTAAATATATATAAAATAAAAATAATGGAAAACAAGGACCTCTATCAGCTTTATTAACTGCAAAGATTTTCATAATTATAATAAATTATAACATGTAATTATAACAAAAAGTTTAGTTTTGAAAAATGTTTTATTCAAGAATTACATAATTTCATATATCTTCCAAAATAGTTTCCTAGATAGCTACAAAAGAAAGCAAGTTTAATAAGAAATTTAAATCATTAAATATGTTTCACTAGTATATACATACAGAATGCCAAGCAATAATATTTAGCCCTGGAATGCGTACCATGTCTTTTGTTTTTCCTCATTAAAGGCTCAACCCAGCACTTTGTATGCGCTATGTACAACAGGGAGAGTTCCGTGTTTATAAGTTTGAGATCAGCTGCCTCGATTTATAGCTGTGGTAGCTTGTCCACTGGAGTGTCGAATTTGAAGTCTGTAGGGAACAGATCTGGGGCTCGAGGATAGATAAGTCTGTAGGATTGTCTGATTGTAACATCTGCAACACCAGCAATATCTCCAATTTCTAAAAGACAAAAACCAAAAGATTAACCACAACTTCCATCCTACTTCTTTTCTACAACCGGCATTCTAATTTGTGAGATATGGTAGTATAAAGTGCCCAACTTAAAAACAAAACCAAAAATATTTATTTTTCAAAAACCAGAAAGGCTAATCAGGTGCAGTGGCTCACACCTGTAATCCCACCACTTTGGAAGGCAAAGGTGAGATGACTGTCTGAGTCCAGGGGTTTGAGACCAGTCTGGGTAACTTGGCAAGACCTTTTCTCCATGATAAATCAAAAAATTAGGTGGGCATGGTGGCACGCGCCTGTGATTTCAGCTGTTTGGAAGGCTGAGGTGGAAGGATCACCTGGGCCCAGGAGGTCAAAGTTGCAGTGATCTGTGACCATGCCACTGCACTTCAGGCTGGGCAAGAGTGAGACCATGACTAAAAAAAAACCAAAACCAAAACCAAAAGACTGCCACATTTATAATATCTAGTTAATGATCATACTTTACTGAAATGGATTTTTAAACACACCCATTAATATAAACTCATTTTACTACCTTTTCAGCCAATGCAAATCAGTGAGATTTTACAGATTTTCACTGTGGACTGATTTTAAATTTCCTTATGTTACATTTGTATTATTCTAGACATACATACCTGATGAATGTCTACTATTTGAATGTCAACTGCCTCCTGGGCAGGGAAGAAAAAATTCTTAAATTTCAAAAAAACCTTTTGTATAAAGTATAAGAAGCAGAAAGTAGGGTGGGCTCACGCCTGTAATGCCAGCACTTCAGAAGAAAGAGGTGAAAGGACTGCCTAAACGCACGGTACAAGACCAGCCCAGGCAACTTGGTGAGACCTTGTCTCTACAATAAGGATTGCCTGAACACAGCAGATTGAGGCTGTGCATCCTAGGTGACAGAGTGAAACTCCAGCGCAAAAAAAAAAAAAAGCAGAAAGCACCAAGATTTGTTGACTAGAATGAACTACAAAATTAGAAGTGAAGATAAGGACAATCTGCCTAGCTGCAACTCCTCAATTTTACCCTAAGACTCAAAATTTCCTTAAAAGATATGAGTGGAGGCCAAGGGAATGGATAATGGCCGATGATTAATAACTGGCTTCCTCTCTAAGCATCTCTCTGCAACATTTATTACTTTTATCAACATACAGCCTAAGCTGATGTGCAAGGCTCTTCTGAACAGGGCATTACACAGTGATTAAAGCCAGTAATTCACTAACTCACTTTAAATTCAGAAGTGACTGCTCCTTTCTCTTTTGTCTTTGAGGATCACAGAATTCAAATGAACATACGCATATAAAGAAATTCGGCTATCGCCTTGCTAAGCTATGGTGTGGCCATGTGCTCTGAGCTATGGCTGTCGCCATGTTTCCTGGCTTCGGCCCCTCCCCTACCTTGGGGAGGCGAGTCTCCTCTTTCTCTTTCTCTCCAATTTACTTTGTAAAAAAACTATGTTTTCTTATCTTAAAAAAAAAAGCAAAAACTCAATACTTCTGTTTAAAAGTTTCCTACAACACTAAATTCAAAATGGTTTTAAAAGGCTGAACTACTTATGTCTACTTATTTCATAATTTTTAATATGAAACAATACTGTACAAAAAGAGAACACACTCTTCACAGAATGTTAGACTGATGGGCAACACATTTAGAGCGTGTCTATCTGTCGGGTACCATGCTAGGCATTAAGAAACAAAGCACTGCCCCCTACCTGCAAGATTTGTATTTTATTTTTATTATTTGTTGAGTCTTGCTCAAGCTGGAGTGCAGTGGCACAATCACAGCTCACCCCAGCCTCATCCTCCTGGGCTCAGGCGATCCCCCTGCCTCAGCCTCCTGAGTAGTTTAGCTGAGTAGCTAAGTGTGGACCACCAAGTCCAGCTAATTTTTTTTATTTTTTGGAGAGAGGAGGTCTCACTATGCTTCCCAGTCTTGACCTTCTGGATTTAAGCAAACCTCCTACCTTGACCCACCAAAGTGCTGGGATTACTTTGAACATGAGCCACCATGTTCAACACCCTGCCAGTTTTACAAAGGTTACGTATGGAAAGGAAAAGAGTACATAAAATGATCAGGATTATTTAGGGGGGGGGAAGAACTTCTAAATTCCAGCACTCTGGGAGGCCGAGGCAAGATCGCTTAAGCCCAAGAGCTTGAGACTAGCCTTAGGCAACAGAGGAAGACCCCATCTCTCCCACCCTAAAACAAATTAGCCAGGCATTGTGGAACATGCCTATAGTCCCAGCTACTTGAGAGGCTGAGGTGGAAGGATCCCCTAAGCCTAGAAGGTCAATCAGGTCTGTGGTGAGCTGTGATCGTGCCACTGCACTGCAGCCTGAGTGGGAGTGAGACCCCGCCTCAAGAAAGAAAAATGCAAACTAAAATTAAATAATTAGAATGAGGAAAAAAAGTAAGTTTGTATACACAGTTATACCTTTAAACATTCTTATGAGTTATTTAAAAGCAAAATTCATATATATATATATATATATATTTTTTTTTTTTTTTTAGAGTTGGCGTTTCACTCTGCCGCCCAGGCTGGAGGGCAGTGGCATGTTAATGGTCACCACAGCCTCAACCTGTTGGGCTCAGGCAATCCTTCTGCCTCAGCCTTTCAAGTAGCTGGAACTACAGACGCGTGCCACCACGCCCAGCTAATTTTTTGGTTTACTGTAGAGACAAGGTCTCACACCAAGTTGCCCAGGCTGGTCTCAAACCCCTGGACTCAGGCATTCCTCTCACCTCCACCTCCCAAAAGTGCTGGGATTACAGGCATGAGCCACCATGCTCAGCTGTATTTTCTTAAGTTCTGATGTTGTGGAACAATGTCTTATGTGTGAGTTCTGCATATTACCTGCTTCTCATTTAAAATGGAAAAACAAATACTCACTCCAGTCTCTGACTGCATGCCACGTTTCCTGAGGAGGAACCTACCTTTCTGGGTCCTCTTCTCAGCGGATGCCTGTGAGGCCATGTAAATAGCTGCCGCTGCCACCGAGATGGGGCTCCTCCCAGGGACCAAGTCCAGCTCCACAGCCTTACGGGCTATGTGTGTCGCTGCCATCTGCACTTGCTTAGGAAGACAGAGGTTGGAACAGAATCTGGACATGAAGTCCCCAGTTGTGATCAAGTCCACACTGGTTTCTAGAGCTTTCAAAATAAGTTTAAAACATCGACCGATTTCTTTCTTAGAAATTCGTGATACGGCACAGATTTCTAAAGGAAAAAAAATTTAAATCAGTCATTTAAGTCATACAGTTGTTTAAAAGCTACCACCTCTGATGATAAATATAATCCATTTCAATTATGCCTTAAATATGAAACCGCAATCCTTTCAGTGATACTTCCCACACAGTTATCAACATTTCTCGGTTAACTTAAATGCTCATCACACTTTAAATTCAGGTCTCAATCTTTCAAAATATTATCTTTTCTAAGTCTAATTCATGCAAGTAATTGTCTTCGACGAAAGAAAAACTTCTTTGACATGTATATAGTTATCTGTTGTAAGCAGTGTTTTTTTTATTTTTTATTTTTATTGTAGAGATGAGGTCTTGCCAAGTTGCCCAGGCGGGTCTCAAACCCGCGGGCTCAGGCAATCCACTCACCTCAACCTCCCAAAGTGCGGGATTACAGGCTGCGCCGAGCCCGGCTGTAAGCAGTGTTTTAAGGAGATGAAATACTCAAGCTAAAGAATGCCTGTTCAACCACACATCACGTGTACATGCAACCCCTGCGATCATAGGCTACAGCCCAACGAGATAAAAGATTTGACCCAGTTATTCTAAAAATTCAACCATCATTTTCAGAACAAATTTAACAAAAGATTAAGTTATAATAACAGCACCAAAAAATGATAAAGGCCATTGCGTTTTCACCTTTACATAAGAAAATGTAAAAAATAAATGTTCGTTGGATGAATGAAAGTACAGCTTCAGCTAATCTGAGCTTTGGAAGTGGAAATATCCATGCAATACTGGAAACAATCTGTCAAATATTCATGAGTAACTGCAAACTGGATGAAAAATCAAAGTTTTTTCAAAGCTTCCAACTTACGTGTGAAAGCACAAACACTATACCTTAAGAAAAAAAACTCACTGATACTTTCTAAAGCTTGACTCCCTTGCCTGTAGAGACCTGTGCTAGGAAACTGTGTCAAGTGTACACACTTACTACAAAAGGCCTATGATGGCAGGCCTCAAAGTCCACAAAATATGTATAGTAATCAAGAGATCTCAGGATCTACCAAAGAACATAGTGAATGGGCTTACACGAACTGAAATGACTCTATGTGGAAAAACTTGAAAGCAAAATGACCGATAAGACTACAGTATGAGTAAAAGTAAGGAACAAGACAAACAGGTGCTGGCAAATGACACTCAGGATTACTGTGTATAACAACACAGTAACTCAGCTTCTAAGTGTGAAAGCTGCCTGGCTTTGGGCTGTTACTTTAATATGATGTAGATAATACCACATGTTCTCACTCATAAGTAGGATCTGAACATTTGTCACAATAGCGCAAAGGAGGGATCGACACTCCTGGGACACCACCGGGGGAGGGGGCACAACATAAAGGTTACCTAAAACAGGGGAAGTGAGGACCAAGGGGAGGCCCAAATTTCACCTGCACATAGGTTACTTATGTACCGAATCTTGACTTGTACCCCACATTTTTATAATAAAATAAAGTTAAAAACAAATCCAAAAAAAAACCACCTTACCCTTAAATGTCCTAGGAACCCCTTCTTGCCTACAGGCAATATAGAGACAGGCAGAAGCTATGGCATCATTAGCTCTTCCCTTTAGGCTCTTCTGTTCGTACACTTGCTTGAATAAATTATTTGTTCGATCCTTCAAAGCAGAGAAACTAAGTTTAATTACCCCTGCCACTTGATTAGTTACATATCAAAATTTCATGTGTTCATTAAATTACGCTAAGTCAATGCCAGGATGGCTTAAAGGAGGTAGAGCAAAACTTACAACTATATTTCGAGGTAAGTTGATTCTGTCTGCCATGGTAGTGATTTCTTTGAATGCATTCATCATTGCCCGATCAGAACTACTCATTGTTCTCCGATTCTGGTACTTAGAATTGCCAAATTCATCAAAACTTGCAGCTCCTGTACCCTATAAAACAAAGTTTTATATCTATGCAAATTAAAAAACCTGAATGAACAATTTCTATGAAAATGTAACTTATACAACCTGATTCCATATGCCCAAGTAATCTGCACTGTGCATCCTAGCTATCCCTCAAATATTAATAAAGAAAGTACCAGGTAAAGATGTTTCAAAGAGATTTTCTACCAAATATTTAAGAAATATGTAATTTTTTTTTTTTGAGTTGGAGTCTCACTCTATCTCCCAGACTGGAGTGCTGTGGCGCTCACGGCCACCCCAGCATCGACCACTGGGCTCCGGCGATCCTTCCGCCTCAGCCTTCCAAGTAGCCGGAACTAAAGGCACGCGTGACCACACCCGACTAATTTTTTATTTATCGTAGAGATGAGGTCTCACCAAGTTGCCCAGGCCAGTCTCGAACCTGCGGGCTCAGGCAATGCGCTCGCCTCAGCCTCCTAAAATGCTGGGATCACAGCTGAGCCACCGAGTCTGGCCGAAATATGTAATTCTTAACATGTGTTCAAGACTTCAAAAAGTGCATAAAGTAAACATAAATGTGACATTGAAATCTGACGAAACTGAATGGAAAAAAAGTCCAATTTCATTTACAAATATGATACAAAATATTACATATTAGAAAACTGAATCCAAAAGCATATTAGAAAATTATTAGAAAATCTAATAACATAAAACACATATTAATAGACCCAAGGAGAATAATCACATGGTCATCTTTCAAAGGTGTTAAAAAAGCAAGTGAACAAAACTCAAAATTCACTTTTGATAAAAACTCATAGAACACAACAGATGAGTACTTCGTCACATTAGGAAATCACTTTGATTAATGGAGAAACATAGGCAGCATTCCCACCAAAGTTGGAAGACAAAGGCACCTCACTTTTTTTTTTTGCAACACTGCATGAGAAAAAAATAGCCAATATAACTAAGCAGAAAAAAATCAGAAGTACAAAATTGAAAAGGTGATAAACTATTTGCAGACAATATCTTTGTCTACTAGAACATTCAAGAAAATCACTAAAAAACTATTACTATACATAACAAGAATTCATTAAAGCAGCAAGGTCATAGTAATAAACAACTAAATACCCTTCATGTGTACAATCAACCAGTTAGAAGACAATGGAAAAAAAATGTCAATTACAATAACATCAGTCTAGGAATAAGCTTAAGAAGAACGTAAGATGTTTATAAAGAAAACCTTCAAACATCTCTTAAAAGTACACTTTCTTCCCAGCCTGTAAGGCTAAGGCAAATGCAAAATAACCCACTTAAAGACATTTCTGAATACTGTAAACTGTTTAGCCTAGCCTATACCACGTTTTTCAAATTTGACATGCAATTTATCAACTAGATAATTAAAAAATTAATAACCTGCTCTTTTCTCATGATACTTTATTGAAAATAAAATATGCAATAGTATAGATTAGGTCATAAAACAGTAAACATTTCCTTAGTTTGTCCTTTGGAATACTGTCACTATTTTTTTTTTTTTTTTTTTTTGAGTTGGAGTCTCACTCTGTTGCCCAGACTGGAGGGCAGTGGCCGCTCCCGGCCACCACAGCCTCGACCTGCTGGGCTCCAGCGATCCTTCCGTCTCAGCCTTCCAAGTAGCCGGAACTACAGGCACGCGCTACCACGCCTGGCTAATTTTTTGATTTTATTGTAGAGATGAGGTCTCGCCTGCCCGGGTGGGTCTTGAACCCGCGGGCTCAGGCAATCCACTCACCTCAGCCTCCCAAAGGTGCGGGATTACAGGCTGAGCCACCGAGCCCGGCTACTGTCACTATTATTTCCAACTCAGACAACACAGTAAAAAGCCAGGTTGCTAGGAAAGTCAGGCTTCTGCCTTACACAATAGCAGCAGCTACCAATTACTGAGCACATGTACACACTATATGCTCTGTTATAAACATTTTGCACACATTCTCATGAAACCCTCAAGAGCTCTATGGAGTACTATTATCCTCATTTTACAGATGAGGAATGTAAAGCTAAGGTGAGTGATAAATTCACTAATATTAGAAAATAGGCTACACTGACCTATAATTTCTCTTAGGTGGTATGGTGGGAAAAGAAGCAATTCTTGATATTTAAGGAACATACCAACATTAATTCAAAAGATCACACTATACTCATTTTTTGTGCAAAATGTGCTTTATCAAAATAGGGCCTAAGTATAAAGACTCTGTAATTTTGATCTGATGGAATCAAAATTACTTCCCTTTAAAACGGAAGAAACACACAAGTCCATCATCATTCACAATGATAGGACCCGCAAACCTTATCTTGACAGGTTGACTCCCCACTGGAGTTGTGACTGATACTTCTGCAAAGTCCCAACTCCCGGGTCTTTGGTCATTCTAGTACTTGGTACTTCCTACCAAATGAACTTATTACCTTGCCAATCATAGTAGACAGATCTCCATCACTCAAGAGAGGATTCTGAGAATCTCCAACTCGAGACGGATCTTTTGTTGCTTTGTCATTGCTGAAAGTTCTCCATTCGGATCCCACGTCAATTACACGGTCACCTAAGAATATGAGCACACAACTAAGTCATCTTGTCATGATACAATTTACTTAACAACACTGTCCAATGCCCAACTGAAGCCATTTTATTCCCAGGAAATCTCAACATGGGACCATCTAAGGCTCCAGTTTAACTATCATGTCTCAGACACTTGTCCTAGAGAATTCTTTTTTTTTTTTTTTTGAGTTGGAGTCTCACTCCTTTGCCCAGGCTGGAGTGCAGTGGCATGCACACTCACGGCCACCCCAGCACTGACCTCCTGGGCTCCAACGATCCTTATACCTCAGCATTCCAAGTAGCTGAACTACAGACATGTGCTACCACGCCCGGCTTTTTTTTATTTTATTGTAGAGACGAGGTCTCGCCAAGTTGTTCAGGTCTCAAACCCATGGGCTCAGGCAATCCACTTGCCTTGGCCTTCCAAAGTGCTGGGATTACAGGCTGAGTCACTGAGCCTGGCCCTAAAGAATTCTTCTATCTATCGTGCCAGTCCAATAACAATCCTCTTTATTTTATTTTACTTTATTTTTTGAGTCAGAGTCTCACTCTGTCGCCCAGGCTGGAGTGCAGTGGCATGCTCATAGCTACTGCAGCCTCAATCTGCTGGGCTCAGGCCATTCTTCTGCCTCAGCCTTCCAAGTAGCTTGAACTATAGGCGTGCACTCCCACACCAGGCTAATTTTTGATTTATTGTAGAGACAAGGTCTTGCCAAGTTGCCCAGGCTGGTCTCAAACGTATGGGCTGGCAATTCTCTTGTCTCCGCCTCCCAAAGCACCGGATTACAGGCACGAGCCACCACACCCGGCACAACCTTCTTTAAACATTATACTATGATTAGTCATATTCTAACTGTTGGAAGAAATATAAATTAGTCAAAAATAGCAAAACAGAGCTATTCATAGGTGATACAAAGTTAAAGCAATATAATAAGAACCAAATTCTGCACAAAACTTGTAACAGGCATGAAGAATAAAACAGAAAACACTTTTTTAGAATGGTAGTAATGCTCATCATTTAATGTAAAAAAAAAACAACACTAAGTTTTCAAGGGAAATGCTTTGAAGAAAATAAGAGTAAGCTCACACGCTTCAAAGTAACTATTTGATGGAAAATATTTTGGGCCAAATAATTTACACAAAATAAATCTAAAGACTAGATTTAGTGAGAAGAAAGTCAGGTAGGCAAACTTTTCTTTGCAAGCAAAGAGGCAGCAGCTAAATATACTATGTCCAAAAACCAGACACAAGTACATCTGAGTGACTACCGCTTTGGTGAACAAGCTCAATGTCTGGTACTATCTTCAAATAGACAAGAGTTTGTACTGAACACTTACACATGCCAGGCATTGTGCCTTTTGTAAATGTTCTCATTTAATCCTCACAGCCTTATAAAGGTTAGCTCCCACTTTTATTGCCACTTTACAGGTAAGTTTAACTGGTCTAAGATCACACAGTTAGAAGTGAAATGTACATCAGATTCCAGAATGTGTTCTACAACCACATTGTAAAACGTGAACTTTTTCAGTGAAGTGTGGCAAAGCTGAAAGCAGGAACCAGACCATTTCCATCTTTGTATACATACAGCAAGCAGAAAGAAGACAGGGATGGCAGAAATCCGTTACCACAGCAATTAAAAGAAGTTATGGTATTGACATTCAATTAATATAATGGTCAAGAGCACGGACTTTACCATCTGTTCAAATTAGCCTTGGACAAATTCATTTCTATGCCATCACTTCTTAACATAAAAATCCTCTGGCTGGGCTCGGTGGCTTAGCCTGTAATCCCGCGCTTTGGGAGGCTGAGGTAAGTAGATTGCCTGAGCCCGTAGGTTCGAGACCCACCCAGGCAACTTGGTGAGACCTCATCTCTACAATAAATAAATAAAAAAATTAGCTGGGCGTGGTAGCTCACACCTGTAGTTTCAGCTACTTGGAAGGCTGAGGTAGAAGGATTGCTAGAGCCCAGCAGGTCGAGCGGCCAGTGCATTCCAATCTGGGTGACAGAGTGAGACTCTAACTCCAAAAAAAAAAAAACAAAAAAAAACAAACAAAAAAACAACTCTCCATCAACTTCATATTTTAAAGATTGTAAAAATTAAATAAGCATGTACGGTGCATTTAAAATGCTTTAAAAAGTAGTTCTAAGTGCTCAATATTAGTTATATTAGCTATTACTGCTATGAAAATAAAATACATGGCAGATATTCTGAAAGTTTCTCCCTTTTTGGTGTGAGTAATCAGGAAAGGCATCAATTTTAAAACAATCTCCACAGAAGACTTTAGAAGTATCCAAGTGCTTTGCTGCAGGTACTTGATCAGTATGGAACAGCAAAAGACAGAAGGAGGGAACTCCATGTAACCATGCTAAATCTTCTGTTTTATATATAGTATATCAAAGTGCTCATAGTATAGTCGTCATAATCTAATCTTAGTAATGTATATACATAATCTTAGTGAGACATATATAGAGGTTTTCATTAAATCTCATCATTAACTCATAACATTCTTATTAACACAAATGAATGTATTAGGAGAAAAGTGTAAATGAAAAGGAAGTATGCCCACATCTTTTAAGTCTCTCTAGAAATCTAAAGGTAAAGCATATTCAAGATGCTTCATTTCATGTATTCCTTTTGATCCCCAAATTCCTTACCCATGAGTTTCATTTGCTGCTTGCTTTATATTGACTTTAAAAGACAAGATGGACTTTATTTAAGGGTAGCATTGTATAAATAGAAAACACAGCACTGGGTCGTGATGTAATTTTTCCACATACTAGAAATGATCTAAATGACTCATTCAAGAATTTGGGTTGGCCAGGCTCGGTGGCTCAGCCTGTAATCCCAGCACTTTGGGAGGCCGAGGGAGTGCCTGAGCTCGCGGGTTCGAGACTTCATCTCTACAATAAATCAAAAATTAGCCAGGCATGGTAGCGTGCGCCTGTAGTTCCAGCTACTTGGAAGGCTGAGGCAGAAGGATCGCCAGAGCCCAGCAGGTCAAGGCTGCGGTGGCCGGGAGCGGCCACTGCACTCCGGTTTGGGCGACAGAGTGAGACTCCAACTCAAAAAAAAAAAAGAACCTGGGTTGAGCCATTCCCTCTTTTTATATTTAACTACTCAAAAGAGGATTTATAAGGAATAAAGTTTCCAAAATAACTCAGTAAGCCTCATGAAACTACAACTAATCCAGCGGATTAAGTGCACCAAGTAACAAGGGTATGACCATTCAGGAAAAACATCAGAATAAAAGGATTTTCAGTAGTATTTTAAGAAGTTATTCTGGAAGAAGCCCATAATACAGAATCTTTTCAAAGGATAAGCAGTACAAGGCAGCCACATTTGGGTATAATCAACCTTTGAAATGGAAGAAGCCTGCTTATAAGTAACTATAGACAAGAAAGAAGCCTACCAATTAGCAAACACACACACAAAACTTCACATATTCCTTAATGTTCTAAAAACAGAGAAACACACCAACTTGTATGAGCTTTGCTCTTAACACTACACTGATTTCTGTATAATTAACACCAGGCAGAAAGTCTACGTAAGGAAGATGTATAATATCCAAAACAGTAACACTACTATAATATGTATAGAAACCACTACTCCTTCCCTTCCATTACAGAATATGATCTAACCCTTTAAGTCAAATTCCATATCCAAAAAGAGTAAACACACCCAATATGTACCTGTATATATTACACACATGTATAACCAACTCTCAATCCATACATGAAAATGGTGTCCAAAAATAACTAAAGCAGGCCGACAGCTCCCTTATCCCTGTCCGGCCTGCTGTCTCCCTTGCGGTGTACTCACTACATTTGTTGTTCTACTCTTTGAAAAAAAAAAAAAAAAAAGGTAACTAAGACATTTGACCCTATTCTGAAAACAATATGGGTTTCATCTCTTTATTTGCAAGAAGAAACCGAGAATAACTGTCAAAATCACTCACACTTGTTTGAAGTGGTTCAATCACTTTGGCACCTGTCTTAGGATTTGGCAATTCTACTTTTAAGAACAGTGAGCCTCCTGTATCTATGTGTTCTACACCGGTGGATTCATCCAATTGTGGAAAAGTGGGAAAAAAATTACAGCCGGCCGCAGTGGCTTATGCCTATAATCCCAGCACTTTGGGAGGAAGAGGCGAGAAGACTGCTTGAGATCAAGAATTCAAGGCCAGTCTGGATAGCATGGTAAGACCTCATTTCTACAGTAAATACAAAAATTAGCCAGGGGTGATGGCACATGCCTGTAGTCTCAGCTACTTAGAAGGTTAAGGTAGAAGGATCACCTGAGTTCAGCAGTTCGAGGCTGTGGTGGCCGTGGTTGTGCCACACACTCCAACCTTGAAGACAAAGTGAGACTCCGACTCAAAAAAACAAAACTGCATAGGTACTGAACATGTACAGACTTTTTTCTTGTAATTATTCCCCATATAATAAAGCATTACAACTATGAACATAGCATTTACACTGTATTAGTGCTCTAAGTAACCTAAAGTTTATTTAAAGTATATGGGAAGATGTGTGTAAGTTACATGCAAATACATTCTCAGATTTTATATCAGGGACTTGAGCACCTGCGAATTTTGGTATCAAAGAAAGGTCCTAAAACCACTCGCCCAGGGATACCAATGGAGTGAGTGTGTTTACCCACAAAAGTCTCATACAAGAATGCTCACAGGAACATTTCTCATAATTAGCTCAAAATTGGAAACAACTCAACAGGAAAATGAATACAATGGAATACCCCTCAGTAAATAAACTACTGATATATGCAATAACAAATGCATTTTTTTTTGAGTCGGAGTCTCACTCTGTTGCCCAGGTTGGAATACAGAGGCATGCTCACAGCCACCACAACCTCGACCTGCTGGGCTCAGGTGATCCTTCTGTCTCAGCCTTCCAAGTAGCTAGAATTTTTTGATTTTTTGTAGAGATGAGGTCTCACCAAGTTGTCTGAGCTGATCTTGAACCTGTGGGCTCAGGCAATTCTCTCACCTCCATCTCCCAAAGTGCTGGGATTACAGACATGTGTCACCATGCCTAGCCTGCAAATGCATTTTTCTAGTGTTTTTGAAACTGAGCCAAAAAGTTAGTCACAAAAAAGTCCATACTGTATGACTTCATTCATATGTAGCTGAAAAAAAGGGCACAATAATCTATGAGGCTAGATATCAGTGTGGTAGTGGAAATGGGGTTGACTGGAAAGTAGCATGAAAGACTTTGTGAGGTGAGGGAAATGGTCTAACGAGGGGGGCCCCCCAAAACCAGAATTTACTGGTCAAAAGTTGTATATTTATTCTTTTTTTTTTTTTTTTTTTTTTTTTGAGTTGGAGTCTCACTCTGTTGCCCAGGCTGGAGTGCAGAGGCACACTCGTGGCCACCCCAGCATCGACCTGCTTGGCTCAGGTGATCCTTCTGTCTCAACCTTCCAAGTACAGGCACTACAGGCACGTGCTTCCACACTTG
This sequence comes from Cephalopachus bancanus, assembly GCA_027257055.1. NCBI lineage: Eukaryota > Metazoa > Chordata > Mammalia > Primates > Tarsiidae > Cephalopachus > Cephalopachus bancanus. The sequence goes on along the minus strand of JAPVLO010000047.1, from coordinate 660,845 downwards.
GCTAATTTTTTAAAAATTTATTGTAGAGCCGGGCTTGGTGGCTCAGCCTGCAATCCCGCGCCTTGGGAGGCTGAGGTGAGTGGATTGCCTGAGCCCGCGGGTTTGAGACCCACCTGGACAACTTGGCGAGACCTCATCTCTACAATAAATAAAAAATCAGCCGGGCGTGGTAGCGCGTGCCCGTAGTTCCAGCTACTTGGAAGGCTGAGGCGGAAGGATCGCTGGAGCCCAGCAGGTCGAGGGTGCGGTCGCCAGGAGCGGCCATTGCACTCCAGTCTGGGTGACAGAGTGAGACCCCAACTCATAAAAACCGAAAAAACAAAAACAAAAATTTATTGTAGAGACAAGGTCTCGCCAAGTTGCCTGGGCTGGTCTCAAACGCGGAGTTTAGGCAGTCCACTTGCTTCGGTCTCCCAAAGCGCTGGGATTACAGGGCGAGCCACCGAGCCCAGCCTTATATTTACTCTTACATGTTTAAACTTCAATCACCTTCAAAGTACTCTCCATGTGATGCAACACACCTACCAAGATACTTTTTCCACGAGTTTCTGAATCTGTCAATTTTGATGGCTTTTAGGATTTCTGCCATTTTTTGTTTCACCTCTTCCACATAGGCAAAAAGTTTCCCTTTGAGGAGTTTTTTCATCCACAGGAAAAAAAAAGTCACCCAGGGTGTGATCGGGTGAACAGGGAGGGTGGAGCATGGAGGTCATGCCATTTTTGATCAAAAACTGAACACTCAGCACGGTGTGTGCAGGCGCCTCATCATGGTAGAAGAACCAGTCACCTGTTTGCCACAACTCGGGACTTCTCTTCCACAAATTGTGATGCAACCTTCTCAAAACTTCCAGATAAAAACTCTGTTAGATTGCTAGATGTGGAAGCAAAAATTCCAAGTGTACTACAAGGGGCTCACCCTCCAAAAGATAATTCTGTTTTTGGGGTCCCCCCGTGTGCTTTCATTGGTAACACTAATATATGCACGGTCAAAATTCAAACCGTATGTTTCATTTATGCAATTATACCTCAATCAATTAAAATTAAAATTCATTCCCACCAATATACTATTGATTTCGAATTAAACTACACCAAAGTTATATATTATTTTTAGTACAACAGAACAATTTCTATCATCTTTTTTGACGAATACTCTTTTTCCTCTAGGTCTTCTTTTATTTTATTATTTTTTTTTTGAGTTGGAGTCTCACTCTGTCGCCCAGACTGCAGTGCAGTGGCATGCTCCCAGCCACCGCAGCCTTGACCTGCTGGGCTCCAGCGATCCTTCCGCCTCAGCCTTCCAAGTAGCCAGAATTACAGGCGCACGCTTCCACGCCCGGCTAATTTTTGATTTTATCGTAGAGATGAGGTCTCACCAAGTTGCCCAGGTGGGTCTCAAACCCGTAGGCTCAGGCAATCCACTGACCTTGGCCTCCCAAAGCACTGGGATTACAGGCTGAGCCACCAAGCCCGCCCAGGTCTTTTAGATTTCAAAGTATTATGCATGCCACACTTAAGATTAGACCTACATTTTTTTCTTATGTTAAAAATCTCATTTCTAACTAGCAATTGCTATAATACTTCATATGCTTATATTCAGACACTTTTCACAATGGTTAAATACCATTTCTATTCTATATCTAAGGCACTGGTCAGAACTTTCAAAACAGTGCTCTTGATTTTCATGGGAAACATTTCAACATTATGCATACAATTAATAAATTGAAATAGTGCCTTACTAAACCATTTTCTACTATATCTTACATCGAAGTGTTAAGTTTATTAAATGTATCTTTTTTTTTTTTTGAGTTGGAGTCTCACTCTGTCAGCCAGGCTGGCGGGCAGTGTCATTCTCCCAGCCACCGCAGCCTTGACCTGTTGGTCTCAGGTGATCCTTCCACCTCAGTCTTCCAAGTGTTCCTTCCCTTGGAACTACAGGCGCGCTGCTACCAAGCCTGGCTAATTTTTTGATTTATTGTAGAGATGTGGTCTTGCCAAGTAGCCCAGGCTGGTCTCAAACCCGTGGGCTCAGGCAATCCATTCACCTTGACCTCCCAATGTGCTGGGATTATAGACGTATGGGATTGGAGAAGTATTATATGGGGGCTTTCTACACAATCCTTATTCAAGGTGATGGAATCTTGATCATCTGAGATATCACCAGTCACCATGGCAGAGGGAAGACAAAGTGGTGAATTATACATTGACGTCATGGTTTCTGACCAAAGTGGCACAATATTTCCACTCACATGCCACTGGCCAGAGCCAGTCAAGGGGTCATACTTAACTTCAAAGTGGTTGAGGAAGTACAGCCATACCACGTGCCCCAAAGGAGAACTAAGTTAGTGAACAGTCATCAGTGCGGTTTGGTTCCTGGTGACAACTGATAAACAGAACTCAGCACTGTATTTTGGGGGATTTATGTATAAATTTATACAAAAGACACAATTCTTGATTTGCAACTCTGAGGCCTTCTGATAGGAATGCAAAGTTGTCTCCTAATGTATCTTTAATACTTTACCTTATTCACCTAGATCTTCAAGTATTATAATAATGGCCATCTTTACTAACTTAATGGGTATCTTATCTTTCTATACACTGTGGATATATCTTAGGTTTGTTCTCTACTTTACTAACTCAGTTTTCTAGAATGTTACGTATGCTAATTACTGCTTTAAAACAGTTTTATTGTGTTTGTCTCCTTGTGCTGTCCTATTTATTTCTGACATTTAATAGAAAGTTTCTTCTAGTAATTAAACTATGTCGATGCAAAATGTTCTGCTAAGTCCATAGGACCCGTTTCTCTTTATTGTAGTTTGTATTCATAAGCCTAATGTTGATTTTTAAGCTTATTCATCCTGTAATTAAGAACTGTCAATCTAAGTCCAGTGATGGCAGTGATGTTGGAAAATCTTCCAATCCACCATCACCAGTTCTTCTCAGTCTCTGGGTGCTAACAGTCCCTGGTAGATAAAAGATGCCTCCGGCCGGGCTCTGTGGCTCAGCCTATAATCCCACCACTTTGGGAGGTCGAGGCAAGAGGACTGCCTGACCCCACAAGTTTGAGACCAGCCCGGGCAACTTGCCAAGACCTCATCTCTACAATAAATAAAAAATTAGCTGGGCATGGTAACACATGCCTGTAGTACCAGCTACTTGGAAGGTTGAGGCAGAAAATCACCTGAGCCCAGTAAGTCAACGCTGGGGTGGCCATTAGTGTGCCCCTGCACTCCAGCCTGGGCAATGAAGTGAGACTCCAATTCAAAAAATAAAATATAAAAAGACAGCCGGGCTCGGTGGCTCAGCCTGTAATCCCGCGCCTTTGGGAGGCCGAGGTGAGTGGATTGCCTGAGCCCGCAGGTTCGAGACCCCCCTGGACAGTGAGACCTCATCTCTACAATAAATCAAAAAATCAGCCGGGCGTGGTAGCGCATGCCTGTAATTCCGGCTACTCGGAAGGCTGAGGTGGAAGGATCACCGGAGCCCAGCAGGTCAAGGCTGTGGTGGCCGGAAGCAGCCACCGCACACCAGTCTGGGCGACAGAGTGAGACTCCAACTCAAAAAAAATTAAAAAATAAAAAATAAATAAAAAGATACCTCAAACAAGATAAACTCCCAGTAGGAATCTGAAAGTTTATTGGGAAGAATATAGGTAGACAAAATAATAGTGACTTAAATAAGACAGCAGCTTCTCACATTAACATCCCATACTTAATACTCCTAGGCTAGTGTGACCTACTTACAATCCACTGATTAGAATTTAATCACATGGCCATGCCTAGCTACAAGGGAAGCTGGTAAATACAGTCTAGATGGGCAGACACATACTCAGTTAAAACACAGGAACTCTTACTAATGGAAAAATGGGGAAATAGATATTGGAAAAGTTTCAGCTATGAGGAATTACAGAGTGAGCGGGAAAGGAGAGATGAGAACGAATGTCCAATAAAACCAAGGTACTCTGCTTTACATTCTGAAGGAACACTACAGAAAGGCAAATTAAGCAGACACTTAACTTGCTTACTATGCAAGCTATAAGCTGTAAATCCAACCAAAGGGATATCAAAGTACAATGTTAAAACCACAAGGGCTTAAGGTAGCAATCTTAACAGTGCAGGAGAAAACTGTAACACACCAAAAGCATCTAGGAAGCCAATATTGGAGAGGGTCTGGTTTTCCAGCCTGATCTAAACTCTTAGAATGTTTTTGATACTTGCTTATATTATAATTCAATAAAGAAAATCTTAATTTTTTTAGACACAGTGCAGTGGCACTATCACAGCTCACTGCAGTCCTGGACTCCTGGGGTCAACTGATCCTCTGGCCTCAGCCCCTCAAATAGCTGGGACTAGAGGAACATGCCACCATGCCTGGCATGACTAATCAAAAAATTTTTTGACACGGGGCAACTCTAAATGGATCAAAGATCTAAATGTAAAACCTCAAACTATAAGAACCTTAGAAAATTGCAGGACATGGCTGGGTGCAGGGACTCACACCTATACTCCCAGCATTTGGGGAGGCCAAGGTAAGAGGACTGCCTGAGTACACGGGTTTGAGACCAGCCCAGGCAACTTGGCAAGATCTCGTCTCTACAATAAATCAAAAAATTAGACAGGCGCGGTGGCATGTGCCTGCAGTTCCAGCTACTTGGAAGGCTGAGGTGGAAAGATAGCCTGAGCCTTGATGGTCAAGGATGCGGTGGCCAGGAGCGTGCCACTGCACTCCAGCCTGGGTGACAGAGTGAGACTCCGACTCAAAAAAACAAAAAAAAAGGAGACACCCTTACAGAAATTGGAACTAGCAATCATTTTCTGACCAAAACCCCAAGTGCCCATGCCATAAGAGAAAGATAGACAAGTGGGACCTCATCAAACTGACAAGCTTCTGCAAAGGCAAAGAAACCATCAAGAGAGTAGGGAGACAGCCCATAGACTGGGAAAAAATATTTGCCAACTGTATGTTTGACAATGGCCTAACATCTAGGATCTACAAGGACCTCAAATGTACTAAAAAGAAAAGATACAGTCCCATTAAAAAGTGAGCAAACGATATGAATAGGCACTTCTCAAGAGAAGACATACGAGCTGCCAATAGATACATGAAAAAATGCTCAGCCTCACTAGTCATCCAAGATATGTGAATTAAAATGACACTGAGATACCAGCTAACTTCAGTCAGGATGGCCATCATCAATAACTCAAAAAAATAACAGGTCATGGAGAGGATGTGGCAAAAAGGGAACATTTCTACGTTGTTGGTGGGAGTATAAACTATGAGAACCTCTGTGGAAAAACAGTGTGGCAATTCCTAAAAGATCTAAAAATCGACCTTCCATATGACCCTGCAATCCCCCTGCTGGGAATATACCCAGAGGAACTCAAATCATTCTATGTAAAAGATACTTGCATAAGCATGTTGATTGCAGCACTATTCACACAGCAAAAACATGGACCCAACCGTGCTGCCCATCAAAAGAGGCACTTGCCACATGCCTGGCATAACTAATTAAAAATTTTTTTGATGCAGGGGCAACTCTAAATGAATCAAAGATAAGGTACATACACAAGATGAAATATTACACAGCCATGAAGAAGGACAAAACTATGAACTTTGCAGCAACTTGGATGGACTTAAGTCTATAATACTGAGTGATCTTATCACTGAAACGAAGAACTGAGTACCATATGTTCTCACTCATAAGCAGACCTTGAACAATTATCATAACACTATAAGAAGCTGGGCTCAGTGGCTCAGCCTGTAATCCCGTGCCTTTGGGAGGCTAAGGTGAGTGGATTGCCTGAGCCCGCAGGTTCGAGACCCCCCTGGGCAGCAAGACCTCATCTCTACAATAAATAAAAAAAAAAAATCAGCCGGGCGTGGTAGTGCATGCCTGTAATTCTGGCAACTTGGAAGGCTGAGGGAGAAGGATTGCCGGAGCCCAGCAGGTCGAGGCTGCGGTGGCCGGGAGCGGCCACTGCACTCCAGTCTGGGCAACAGAGTGAGACTCCAACTCAAAAAACCAAAAAAAAAAAAACCCTATAAGAAAGGGACTGGCAGTAGTGGAAACTGCCAGGGGAGAGGGAGTGGGATTGCACACCTCATCAACAAGGGTACCTGAATAATGAAAATTTGTATACCTAACCCTGAATTGTACCTCACATCTTAAAATAAAAAAATTTAAAAAATCCATCTATATATCCGTGGGTGGGGGTGGGGGGAAGATGGACAAACTCAAGGCAGCAAATATTTTTTATAGTAAAAAAAAATCCAGGCCAGGCTCGGTGGCTCAGACTGTAAGCCCAGCACTTGGGGAGGCCCAGGCAAGTGGATTCCCTGAGCCCGTGGGTTTGTGACCAGCCCAGGCAACTTGGCAAGACCTCGTCTCCACAATAAATAAAAGAAATTAGCCAGGTATGGTGGCACTTGCCTGTAGTTCTGGCTAGTTGGAATAAAGTTGGAATAAAGATGGAAGGAGCCCAGCAGGTTGACACTGGGGTGGCCGTGAGCATGCACTGCACTCCAATCTGGGCGACAGAGTGACATTCCAACTCAAAAAAACAAAGCAAAAGAAAACCTCCCAGAAAACTCCATGGTACTCTGGAAAACGAAGGCAACATTCTGTCCACATTTTGTATATAGTAAGTCTGATGTTGAAAATGAAATGTATCATGAGCTTCTATGCTTTCCTTGGTCACTTAATCCTTTCTACCATTCCTTCTCATGCTTTTTTTTTTTTTTTTTTTTGCTGTGTCAGAGTCTCACTCTGTTGCCCAGGCTGAAATGCAGTGGTGCAGTGGCACGCTCATGGTAACCGCAGTCTTGACCTGGTGGGTTCAGGTGATCCTTCCGCCTTAGTCTTTCAAGTAACTGGAAGTACAGAGACACACTATCACCCCTGGCTAATTTTTTTATTTATTGTAGAGATGAGGTCACACCAAGTTGCCCAGGCTGGTCTCAAACCCGTGGGCTCAGGCAATCCTCTCACCTCAGCCTCCCAAAGTGCTGGGATTATAGGTGTGAGCCACCACGTGTGGCCTCTCATGACATTTCAAATAATCTTTATTTTTAGTATAAAGGATTTTAGATTCTTATCAGAAATCTTGCATTAGTGTCAATGCACTTCAGCCTGGGTAACAAAGCAAGACCCCCAGCTCAAAAAAAAAAAAAAAAAAAGAAAGAAAAGAAATTCTGCATAAAAGACACTTTTGAAGACAACTCTGATCAAGAGATAAGTACTATTAATACTACAGCCAGTTTCTAAATCACAAAGTTTACGTTCTCATGATGTAAATTAAGAAAAAACTCAACATGAATTATCTCCTAAAAACAAATCATATTAAGGTGTATTTCCAGAACAGGCCATAAAAACCTACTTTACCTCTGATATTTATACCCTAAAGAAAACTCTTGAGACCAGGTGTGATGGCTCACGTCTATAATCCTAGCACTTTGAGAGGCTGAGGTGAGATGACTGCCTGAGCCCACAGGTTCGAGACCAACCTGGGCAAATTGGCGAGACCTCATCTCTACAAGAAATAAAAAAATTAGCCGGGCACGGTGGCATGTGCCTGTAGTTCCAGCTACCTGAAAGGCTGAGGCAGAAGGATTGCCTGACCCCAGTAGGTGGAGGCTGCGGTGGCCGTGAGCGTGCCACTGCACTTCAGCCTGGGTGACAGAGTGAGACTCCAACTCAAAAAAGAATAAAGAAAGGAGATTCTTTAAACGTTGACAGTGGAAGTACCATTTGGAAAATACTTTCTAAAGGAAAATACACTCTAAGTTCCATCTCTGAATATCTTACTGCATAATTCACCTTTCCTCAAATACAGCAGGTCTATAGCAGCAGCCTCTAGGCTGAGGAGCTGAGGTTAGAAGGCATCCTTGGCTAAAGATGCAGCCTAACCTTGGCCACGATAAACCTGGCCATTCACATACTAATACTTTCCAGGCCTCTCTCCTATGGCACATGTTTCTTTCCCCCTCTACGTGGAATGACTTTCTCCCAATAAACTCATTCTTAAAGATTGTGCTTCACTGTAAATTGAATAGCAACTCCCCCAGGAAGCCACCACTTCCTTCCTTTGTGTTCTCACCATACTTTGAAGAGCTAATAGAGCTTTTCCTACACTGTGCTGTAGTAAGTTCCCTTCCTCCCTTCCACTCATCCAAAGAGTTGCTCCAGGACTGGCAATGGCCAGCCCTGGGCTCAACAGTGACACTTGGCAAAAAGGCCACAGGTTTTTAAGTCCTACAGGCCTGGATTTAAGTGACTCCATCATTCACTGGATGTGAAATCTAAGCATTCTGAGTCTCAGTTTCCCCTTCTGAAAAACAGAAACAAACTACCTCAAAGTGCATCTCTGTTAATCAAGTAAACTTAGTAATTTTCTGATGCTTAAAATAAAGTTGCAGTCAAACTAAAAATTCTACATCAGACAAGAAGGCTGTATCTAAAAGCTTACAAGATACCAAAGAATTTGAAAGTGAATCAGATACGCCTTACTTTAAAAACATAACTTAGTCATATTAAACTAACCTGGATTTTTCCCTTTAGGAAACACTGTTAATGCTAATTTAATGATGGTAATCCAATAGTCTTACACATGTTGCAACTGACATGCTATCAAGAATGGCATCTCAGACTTAGAATCATCCTTTCTCTACAAGATTATGAAAAAAGGAGCACTTGTAGCTTCAAAACACGTATCAGTGAACTCTCATAGTAAAATTATATATATTTTATAAGTTCTTTTTTTTTTTTTTGAGTTGGAGTCTCACTCTGTCGCCCAGAGTGGAGTGCAGTGGCCGCTCCCAGCCACCACAGCCTCGACCTGCTGGGCTCCAGTGATCCTTCCACCTCAGCCTTTCACGTAGCCGGAATTACAGGCATGTGCTACCACACCCGGCTGATTTATTTATTTATTTATTTATTGTAGAGATGAGGTCTCGCTGCCCAGGTGGGTCTCGAACCCGCGGGCTCAGGCAATCCACTCACCTCAGCCTCCCAAAGGCGCGGGATTACAGGCTGAGCCACCGACCCCGGCTATAAGTTATTTCATTTGATTCTTGACACTTCTGAGATGTACGGTATCTGTCATTTTAGGGAAAAGGTAATTTATTTTACTGAAGATAAAATTTAAGCTTAATAAAATGCTGTAACTTGACTTTAGTTACATAGCTTATTAACTAGTAAAGCCAAGGCTACATTCTAGGACCACTGATTCCTAGCTACACTAGAAGCAATAGAGACACATAATTATGAAGACATCCCACAGGAGATTTCAATCTAAGTCTAGAGACATGGAAAATATGAATACGAAAATAAAAAATCTCAAAGTACAGAAGATTGCAAACAATGTGGTGAACTGTAAAGCTAACAATACAGATTTGTGTTTCTCAGTGTTTACCAATGTATGACCTACATTCAAATGTCTGGGAAATAGAGCCTAGAGTCTTTTAAAACACATTCCCTAGCTATCTCTTAATGCACATTTACACATTCATATTCCAAATTCACTGGTATAAACAATACCCACAATGAGTTTAGGAAGGAAAGGTCAAAGTGACTCACTTCTTTCAAATACATCTGAACTGTTTTCCAGTGTTTTCCTTACATTGTGCTTTTAAACACAATGAAAGAATTCAGATTTAAATGGTACACAAAAACGTGGCTTTAGAAATAAGACTACTAGTTTTAAACAACCCCTCATTGTAAAATGCTAATTTATAAAAGTCATGATAAACCAATTTCATGTTTTAGTAGCCATTATAGCTGCTTACTAACTCAACACTTTATTGATTATAAATCAATAAATGGGCAATGGACAAGGTCAAATTTATAAACAAATTGATTATCTAAATATAATTATATTGCCACCTAGTGTTCAACTTTTAAAATGACACAATCGCCAGGCACGGTGGCTCAAGTCTGTAATCCCAGCCCTTTGGGAGGCTGAGGCGAGGAGGATTGCCTGAGCCCGCAGGTTCGAGATCAGCCTGGGCAACATGGTGAAACCTTGCCTCTACAGTAAATCAAACAATTAGCCAAGCGTGGCAGCATGTACTTGTAGTTCCAGTTACTTGGAAGGCTTGCTGGAGCCCAGCAGGTTGACACTGGAGTGGTAGCGGTGAGTGTGTCACTGCACTCCAGCCTGGGCGATGGAGTGGGACTCCAATTAAAAAAAAAAAAGACAAACATACTACTAGAAATTGGGGGAAAAAAAACACCACAAAACTTTGCTGTTAGAATCAAGTTTCGTAGCAGAAACAACAAACCCTTGCTTTAAAAATTAGCTATGTCTGGGCTGTGGCTCACATCTGTAATCCTATCATTCTGGGAGGCCAAGGTGGGAGGATTGCTTGAGTCTAGGAGTTTGAGACTAGCCTAGGCAACATAGGGAGACCTTGTCTCTACAAAAAACCAAACTAGTCAGGCATTGTGCATGCACCTGTAGTCCTGGCAACTCAGGAGGCTGTGGAGGAAGGATCACCTGAGACCAGTAAGCCAAGACTATAGTGAGTCCTGATTGTGCAACTGCACTCCAGTATGGGTGACAAAGATTCCAACTCCAATAAAAAAAACTGGCCATGTTTCAGAGTCACTACCAATATCTTAAGGATCATGGATAAAACAAGATAGCAAACGCCAAATCTTAACACTTCAAATGCTTAAAATAAAAATCCAATAAATAAAATAGGAAAACCAATGCAACAACTATTACCTGTTGAATAGTAATAAAAATAGAACAGCCACAAAAATTGGAAAACAAGTTTCAGGAGAGACTAATTATTACACAGCCATTTACATATCGAGGGAAAAAACATTAAACGAAAGACAGTAAATGTGTGACAAACTGTATTTTCCAAAGATGGCAGCAATAATATCTTCCATCTACATGTTCTTCTGCAATGACCTTGTCTCTCCCATGTTGTGGCGGAGCCTATTTTTCCATGCTCTCCAATCTAAGTGGCCCTGTAAAGGCTCTGACCAATAGACTACGGAAGCGATCCTGTGCCAGTTCTAGGCACGGCCCTTAACTACTCCATCTAGCTGCCATCTTCTCTCTCAAAATCCTAGCTCTTGAGATATTTCTCTTGGAAACCAACTACCACATATAAAATGTAACTACTGTGAGACAACCATGGAGAAGCCCTGGAGGGTGACAAATCCATGCAGGGAGGCCAAGGAGCACAGAGATGCCAGAAACGCAAATCAAGATGCTGTCGTAGAAGTGGGTCCTCCAGGTCCAGCAGATGCCAACTTCTGAGCAAAATACATTGGCTGTTACAAGTCCCTGAGTTTTCAGGTAGTTTACTATGTAACTGTAAATGAAACAAATTGGCTCCCGAAGTATGTTGTTTTAAGAAAAACCCAAACATGTGGCACTGGTTTAGACACTGGGTGGTGGGCCTCAAGAAGACTGAGTGATGGCTTTTAAAAATTGTATTATGGTCGGGTGCGGTGACTCAGTCTATAATCCCAGCACTTTGGGAGGCCGAAGTGAGAGGACTGCCTGAGCCCAGGTGTTCGAAAACAGCCTGGGCAACTTGATGAGACCTCATCTCTACCACAAATCGCACACGCAAAAAACTAGCCAGGCGTGGTGGCATGCATCTGTAGTTCCAGCTGCCTGGAAGGCTGAGGCGGAAGGATCATCTGAGCCCAGCAGGTAGAGGCTGTGGTGCCTGTGAATGTGCCACTGCACTCTAGCCTAGGCGACAGAGTGAGACTCTGACTCAAAATAAGTAAGTAAATAAGTAAATAAATGTGGTATTATTTTTTCTTAGACTGGGTCTCACTGTGCTGCCCATGCTAGTCTCAAACTTTTGGCCTCAAGCAATCCTCCCAGCCTCAAGTGGTCCTCTGGTGTCGGCCTCCCAAAGTGCTGGGATACAAAGTGTGAGCCACTGTGTCCAGCCTGTGAGTGATGGTTTAAGGCACAAAAAGCAAAGTGTTATTAGAGGCTGCAGAAAAAGTAGTTTATATAAGTTAAATATTTTTGTATTATGAATTATTTCATTTCGAAAAGGTGATTCTAATGGGCTAGATTTCATATTCAGTGACACGAGTTTGACATCAAGAGAACTTAGAGACAATCAGCTGTTCTAATTTTCAAGCACAAACGAAACATCATAGGACTGTCCAAAAACAGTTCCAAGAGTTTCCATTTCTAAAGTTGTCTGGGCACTTAAACCAAAGGTTACAGAAAATGCTTATTCAATAAATATGGTATAATCTAAAAAGTTTCAGACAACACAAAATTTTATGGAAAGCAAAATCAAACCATGTACATCAAGATTATTTATAAGAAAATACACGATGTAGTCTGTATTTATTAGGAAACACATGATGTACTTTGGATTCAAATTCCTAAGAAATATCTCAAATGAGAAAAAAGTCACATACAGTGGGTTGCAGGATATTTGCCCAGCTTGATCTCTCCTGCTTTCTTGGCAAAGGAGGTAAAGGCTGAACTGAGCTGGCAACACAGAAGAGATCCTTTTAAACCAGTGAGATGGTGCAAATTCAGTGACATATACAGTCATGTGCCACATAATGACATTTCGATCAATAGACCGCACATACAACAGTGGAAGGATTGCTAGAGCCCAGCAGGTCAACGCTGGGGTGGCCGTGAGCCGTGCTACTCACTCCAGCCTGGGTGACAGAATGAGACTCCAATTCAAACAACAACAACAACAACAACAACCCAACATGTGGCCGGGCACAGTGACTCATGCCTGTAATCCCAGCACTTTGGGAGGCTGAGGTGGGAGGACTACTTGAGCCTAGGCAACACAGCAAGACCATGTCTCTACAAAAAAAATAAAAAAGTAAGCTGGGCAGAATGGTGTGCACATGTAGTTCTAGCTACTCAGAAGGCTGAGGCAGAAGGATCACTTGGGTCCAGGAGGTTGAGGCTGTGGTGAGCTTTGATTGTGCCACTACACTCCAGCTTGGGCAAGAGTTAAGATCTCAACTCAAAAACAAAAACAAAACAAAACAAAAAGGTGCTAGAATGAATATGAGTTTGGACAGAATCTCCAATTAAATGTCAAGTACAAAAAAAAAGGGTAAAATAGAACATACTATGTATCTTAGGTGTGTTGTAGGCTCTACACCATGTAGGTTTTGTAACTACGTTCTATCTTGCTCATACAATGAAGCAATCATCTAACATTCCATTACTCAGAACGTATCTCTACTGTTAAGTGACACACAACTATAATGAAATCTAAATTTATTATTGATATGTGACAATGATACACATGTATGTCTATATGCTAATTTATAACTCATGGAGTGTCATGTTCAATTAAGCTGTTTTTAGTTTAATTTGCCTGATGATACTCTCAGCAAAATAGAACTTTGCTAACAAACTCTTCTCCACCTACTCTTGTTCGGTCATGCAATGAGTTCTTCACTTGCAAGACATCATATTACACATTTAACCACAAATATCTGTGAATAAACCTACTGTATATTTAAAAATAAGAGTTATATTTTGTTTATGCATGAAGAACCAATATCACAAAGAAATATTGCTATAAATTATAGAAAGAGGGTGGGTGTGGTGGATCACGCCTACAATCCCAGCACTTTGGGAAGCTGAGGTGAGAGGACTCCTGAGCTCACGGGTTCAAGACCAGTCTGGGCAACTTGGGGAGACCTCATCTCTACAATATATCAAAAAATTAGTTGGGCGTGGTGGCACATGTCTGTAGTTCCAGCTACTTGGAAAGCTGAGGCAGAAAGATTGTCTGAGCCCAGCAGGTCAGGACTGCAATGGCTGTGAACGTGCAACTGTACTCCAGCCTGGGCGACAGAGTGAGATTAAAACTCAAAGAAAAAAATTATAGAAAGGAAGTTTTATTAGGTTATATATCAAACATTTCAGAGCTTAGGGTTTAACATGGTGTTTAATACAAGTAAATCACTAAAGCAAAAATAAAAGAAAATTAATTTCTTTTAGCTTGATATAGCAGAAAAATGCAAGCTAAGAATTTCAAGCACAAGAAAGCTTTGCATACAAGCCTTGAATTATAACTTCCTTCTGCAGTTGATTTATCTTACCCAGCTGTCTTGCTGGTTAAAGTGGAAGTGATGCTGGTGAAAGGGCTAGAAATATAATGAGATATTCTGCACTCTTTAAAAATGGCTAGGAATTAGAAGAGTCAAGAAGCTGGAATTATCTGGAAGCTTATGTCTCTGTTTCACTCTTATACATTATAAGTTTGATCTTAATACAGTGCAATAATTAGAGCTCTCAATAAACTCAAGGGTTAGCAAACATTTTCTGTACTGGGTCATACAACAAATATTTTAAATTTTGTGGGTCAGGAGGCAAAACTGATGATACTTAGTAGGAATTTACATCATAAAAGGAGAAAAATTCACTAGTTTTTAATGATGAAGTTAAAAATAAAATAATTGGGGATAATTTATTATAACACATACCTACTAAAGAGAAGAATGGAATTCTTTTCTTTGGGAATAACATTTCACTTAACTGGAGTTTAAAGCTAATGTTCTCTATCATCAAAATCAACTAGAACTATTCACATGTCAATGATAACGCATGACAAGAGGTTTTTTTTTTTTTTGAGTCAGATTCTCACTCTGTTGCCCAGGCTGGAGTGCAGTGGCACTCTCACGGCCACCGCAGCGTCAACCTGCTGGGATCCGGTGAGCCTTCCGCCTCAGTCTTCCAAGTAGCCCGAATGACAGGCACGTGCTACCACACCCAGCTAATTTTTTGATTTATTGTAGAGATACGATCTTGCCAAGTTGCCTGGGCTGGTTTCAAACCCACAGGCTCAGGCAATCCACTTGTCTTGGCCTTCCAAAGGCTAGGATTACAAGCTGGGCCGCCAAGACCGGCAACAAGAGTTTGACGTATTTCATTTAATGTGTCTTTTCACAAAGATTAGTGCTGTCAAATTCTCATATTAATCCAAAGACATGATTTTTAATTGAGCATATTTATTGCTTAGAAAGTGTTTATAAATTTTATTACAATCTCTAACATTTGTCTTTTAATATGTTACACTGTTGATTAGTCACTTCAAATTGAAGGCTTGATGGACCTCCTTCACTGCACATTTATTTTATTTTTTGAGTTGGAGTCTCACTCTGTCGCCCATACTGGAGTGCAGTGGCTGCTCCTGCCACCACAGCCTTGACCTGCTGGGCTCCGGCGATCCTTCCGCCTCAGCCCTCCAAGTAGCTGGAACTTCAGGCGCGTGCTACCACACCCAGCTACTTTTTTTATTTATTGTAGAGATAAGGTCTCACCAAGTTGCCCAGGTGGGTCTCGCACCTGCGGGCTCAGGCAATCCACTCACCTTAGCCTCCCAAGGCGTGGGATTACAGGCTGAGCCACCGAGCCCGGCTTTCACTGCACACTTAAAACGAAGATTGAAATATGAAAATTTCTTTTGCACTCGCATCTAGGTCTGAAAAACACTGCTCTGAATACAGCTTGAGCTTGGAAAATAATATATCTGCTGCAAAACTATATAGTAATATTATGTTTTAACTTCTGGTAACACTAAGTATATACAGTATATAAAAGCAAGTGGATATTACTTGTGATTCAAATAATGATAATTGTCAAATTGGCTTTTATTGCAGTTTGCTTCACATATAAGCACTGTTTTGACTTGCAAGTAAAGGTTGAATTCATTAAGTAATATTAGCAGCTGGGTTTGGTGGCTCAAGCCTGTAATCCCAGAATTTTGGGAGACCAAGGTAAGAGAATTGCCTGAGCTCAGAGGTTTGAGACCAGCCTGAGCAACATGGCGAGCCCTCGTCTCTACAATAAATCAAAAAAATCAGCTGGGCGTGGTAGCACACGCCCATGGTAGCACATGCCTGTGGTTCCAGCTACTTGGAAGACTGAGGCAGAAGGATCGTCTAAGTCCAGCAGGCGGATGCTGGGGTGGCCGTGAGATTGTCACTGCACTCCAGCCTGGGTGACAGAGTGAGACTACGACTCAAAAAAAAAAAAAAACTAAAAATATAAATAAATACAAACAATTTAAAAAGCGTCAACCATCTTCCCTTTAACAAAAAAAGAAATATTAGCAAGTTTACAGCAAAAGCTAATTTTCAAAACCATCCAGTGTTCAGTAAGCTGAAGATAGTACTGATTCAGAAAAAAATCTCAAACTTGGCATTGAATTAAAACAAAACTAAACTTATGCTTCAGGTTTGTAGTGAATTAGTATTTTTGCATTTGAAAATACTCTCCTAGGCCAGGCACGGTGGCTCACGCCTATAATCCCAGCACTTTGGGAGGCTGAGATGAAAGGATTGCCTGAGCCCATGGGTTCAAGACCAGCCTGGGCAACTTGGTGGCTGTGAACATGCCATTACACTCCAGCCTGGGCGACAGAGTGAGACTCTGACTCACACACACACACAAAAAGAAAATATAATACTCTCCTATACTTATTCCTATACTTGTTCCGTGTAGACAACTCTCAAAGGCTAGTTCTTTTTTTTTTTTTTTTTTTTGAGTTGGAGTCTCACTCTGTTACCCAGACTGGAGTGCAGTGGACACTCCCAGCCACTGCAGCCTCAACCTGCTGGGCTCCGGTGTTCCTTCCGCCTCAGCCTTCCAAGTAGCTGGAACTACAGGCGCGCGCTACCACGCCCGGCTGATTTTTTGATTTATTGTAGAGATGAGGTCTCTCCGAGTTGCCCAGGCGGGTCCTGAACCTGCGGGCTCAGGCAATCCACTCACCTCAGCCTCCCAAAGCGCTGGGATTACAGGCTGAGCCACCGAGCCCAGCTTAAAGGCTAGTTCTTGTTGCTTCAAATTCAGCAACAACTTCCTGAATGAACTGAGCAGTATCATTAACATCTGTCTATTCATCAAGAGCAAAGGAAGCATACTTGAGACAATTTGCCTTGATTTTTAATTTAATTGACTATTGATGTTGCTCCCAATATCCTCAACTCTTTAAGCAACTGTTCTTGCTGAGAAGCTAACAGTCTTAAATAAGTTTATTTTCTCTGGACATATTTCTTCAACTGCTGCAATCAAATATGAATGAACTCATCATTGGTAAATGGCTTTCCTTGCCTGGGTGATAAATAAGCGACTCAGAAACTTACTTTAGTTCAGTCTCATTTTTATTCTTTTATTTCTGTTAAGAAAGTCTGTTGTGTTAAGATATTCCATTTTAGCCAGGCTCAGTGACTCAGCCTGTAATCCTGCACCTTGAGAGGCCGAGGTGAGTGGATTGCCTGAGCCCGTGGGTTCGAGACCTGCTTGGGAACTTGGTGAGACCTCATCTCTACAATAAATCAAAAAATTAGCTGGGTGTGGTAGCGTGTACCTGTAGTTCCAGGTTGAGGCAGAAAGATTGCCGGAGCCCAGCAGGTCGAGGCTGTGGTGGCCAGCAGCGACCACTGCACTCCAGTCTGGGCGACAGAGTGAGACTCCAACTCAAGAAAACAAACAAACAAAAAAAAGATATTCCATTTTACATTTTCCCTGACCATTGTTTTTCTGAGTTACGAATGTTGTGATGAGTGCTCAGTATGGTAATATGCATGCTTATTTGATTTTTTTAAACGCAGTTATATCATTCCATAATAAACGCAATGCTTTGCCATCTAATTCAGTAAAAAATAATCCACACTCCACTGTGCCTTAAAAGCATGACATTCAAAGTTCACTTTTCTTGTTTTGGCAAGAAGGGTATTCAACAATAATACAAATAAAATGGTGCAGTACAGCAACATTTGTGGCACTCAAAATGCTCCATCACGGCAATCTGTAGTACACTGAGCAACAAAACAAAGTGATGAGAACACCACATATGACTTCTGTTGCAACTAATAAACTCTGATGTTGTAACCTAAAGAAGCCACAGACATTATGTAAACAAGTATGGCTACAGTCCAATAAAACTTTATTTATGGACTGAAATCTGAATTTGATACTCTTTTCATGTGACCCAAAATACTATTATTTTGATTTTTTTTTTCAGCCATTAAAAAATGTAAAACCCATAATCGGCACAAAGGTCATATGAAAACGATGGTGGCCTGTATTATGCTGACCCCAGATTAAAATCATTCTATTATGAAAGACAATACAGAATAGACATCTGCTCCCATGCAGACAATGAAACCAGACCGCCAGACTACCTAAAACTCAAGTTTCCTCATCTGTAATAAAAATGTTAGTACTCGCCCGGCTCGGTGGCTCAGCCTGTAATCCCGCGCCTTTGGGAGGCTGAGGTGAGTGGATTGCCTGAGCCCGCGGGTTCGAGACCCGCCTGGGCAACTTGGCGAGACCTCATCTCTACAATAAATCAAAAAATCAGCTGGGCGTGGTAGCGCGCGCCTGTAGTTCCGGCTACTCAGAAGGCTGAGGCGGCAGGATCGCCGGAGCCCAGCAGGTCGAGGCTGCGGTGGCCGGGAGCGGCCACTGCACTCCAGTCTGGGCGACCGAGTGAGACTCCCAACTCAAAAAAAAAAAAAAAATGTTAGTACTCACCTCACAGGCTTGTTGTGAGAATAAACTGAGTGAATATGTATATCATTTAGAATAGTGCTTAGTATATAGTAAATATATTACCTATTAATATTATTCCCTGAGCAGAATACAAATTTAAACGGTTCTCAATTCCTATTAGCAACTCTACTGTAGGTAGTTTAAAACTCCTACTGTAGGTCTGAAGCAAGCAGTCTTCTTGGATGTACAGATATCCTCCAAGTAGTATACCACATACACTACTTCCAATGTTTCTGTTATACTTCCCACAATCTTTTCAGTTTTTCATTCCTAAATAAGTCAAACTGTCATGCATTCCCCTATTCTCAGGTTCTGGGCTGCAACTCCACCCTAAAAACAATTTATGAAAAGTCCATCTCTAATCTAAATTTCTGATGCATATCTACATTTGTGAGCAAGGAGAAAAAAGTGGAATTTTAAGAAGTGGTGTTTTTGGTAATAATTTTATACTACATTATTCATCAATAGATGGTCCCACATAAACATGATAACAAATCGTGCTTTGTTGTTGTTGACTAAAAAACCTTGGGTGAGACTCAGAACAAATCTTTACTACTCGGAAATAAATGTTTATCTACTTTTCAAAGTATACAAAAGCCACAAAAGTTGGATTTTATTCGTTATGTAATATGCAAGAGTGCCCCCTTCAATCCCTCATCAGCTATTTCAGAATAAAGACTGAGAAAGTTACTGGGGGTCTTTTTGCTTCTTTTGGATCAGCTCTTACCCCACAATATGCAAAATATGCATTTGGATATACAATAAAATGTGACATTGGGATTATTTTACTCGTTTCCTAATTTTTTTTTTTTACAGTAAATATAAATTACTTGTGGGGGGGAAGAAGTCAAAATATGTTAATTAGACAACAGTTTGGAAGACATACTAAAGCAAAGTATCCTAAATACTGATTTAAATTAAAGCCATAACTACTCACCTACAACCAAGCCACATTCAGGACAGATCATATCACCAGCTCTGTAGTCTTCCACTAAAATCGCATCTGGATGGTTTGGACATGTGACTCTTGGAAGAGCATCCAAACTAAATGAATAAAAAGTTACATTTTTACATCTTCCTCATCAATACGTATCAAAGTAGTCTTCTTGGGGGGAGGGGATATTTTGAACATTTTTCCATATGTACATTTATAACACCTGTAAGTTAAATTTTCAAAGTAAACATCCCAGTTTGGTTACTTTAAATTCTAATTAGAAATTAGCAAATTCTACTCGAGTTATTTTTATTACTGGTTTGCAGATATGGATGGCTTTCCAAGCATAAATATGAAACAATGTTTCTTCCCTTAATATGTAGCTACTTAATTAAAAAAAAAAAAAAATCCTGGGCCGGGTTCAGTGGCTTAGCCTGTAATCCCAGCACTTTGGGAGGCCAAAGTGAGTGGATTGCCTGAGCCTGAGGGTTCGAGACCAGCCCCAGCAACTTGGCGAGACCCTGTCTATGTAATAAATCAAAAAATTAGACGGGCGTGGTAGTGCGTGCCTGTAGTTCCTGCTACTTGGACGGCTGAGGCGAAAGGATCACCTGAGCCCAGCAGGTCGATGCCGTGGTGGCCGTGAGAGTGCCATTGCACTCCAGCCTGGGCAACAGAGTGAGACTCCAACTCAAAAAAAAAAAAAAAAAAGGAAAGAAAAAAGAAACCATTTCTTGAACACTAAAAAACTCAGTTCTGGACTAAATGAAATCATCTGCTTTCAGTAAAGCCATATCTACCATCCTTTGTTAGTATATCTATTATTTAGTGTACTATTATAAACCTGCTACTAAGGTAACAAGTAGAAAAATACAGCTGGGCTCGGTGGCTCAGCCTGTAATCCCACGTCTTGGGAGGCTGAGGTGAGTGGACTGCCTGAGTCTGTGGGTTCAAGACCCACCTGGGCAACTTGGTGAGACCTCATCTCTACAATAAATCAAAAAATTAGCCAGGCGTGGTAGTGTGTGCCTGTAGTTCCAGCCACTTGGAAGGCTGAGGCGGAATGATCGCCAGAGCCCAGCAGGTCGACCACTGCACTCCAGTCTGGGCGACAGAGTGAGACTCCAACTCAAAAAAAAAAGAAAAAAAGAAAAATACAGACTTGAGATTTATTCTGTGGTCACAGAAATAAGTGGCAAAGGGCACAGACCATGTGGTTATAAGTCAATGCTACAGGTTACTGTGGTAAGGTGGTCATTAGTAATCCCAGCACTTTGGGAGGCAGAGAAAAGAGGACTGCTGGAGCCTAGGGGTTCAAGACCAGCCTGGGCAGAGTGAGACTCCAACTCAAAAAAAATAATAAAAGTTAAAATTAACTGTTCTTAAATAGACACTTGTGGTTTGGAATAAAGTTTCTTGTGCTAGCAAAAACAATTTAGAATGTTAACTCAACTTAGTAGATACATACTAAAAAGCTGATACAATAATCCACATTCCCCAAACTTATAGAGTTAAATTATCCAGAACACGTTTTGGATTTTCTCACTGGGAAGTGGGGACTGCTTTATATTATTGCTTATTCCTTAAGTTTTGTTGGGAGGAAGTCTATACAATATGAAAAAAGTACGAACCAGCTACATGCAATAACATCAATGGATTTCAAAATTGCAATCAACTGAAACTAGAGAGCAGGCACATGCCATTTATGTCGGCTTTAAGCAAGCAAAATAAATCCACAGTGTTAGAAGTCAGGATGTGGTTTTCTCTGGGAAGGGGGAATGAATAAGGACACAAAGGAGGCTTTGCTACTGTTTTAGCTAGCACTAGTGGTATATGAATTCTTAACCTGGGTGGTAGCTATATGAGGGGGTTCTAAAAAACCAGAATTATCTTATGAAGGGCAGGTACCTTGTAGTATAGGTTTCCCCAAATAGGTGAGTGTTCTAGGAACCCACTGGCATCAGTGGTTTTGTGCTGTTATGAGAAGCTGTGCTCAGCTTCAGTGAATTTTTTTCTTTGGCGATTCTTTCAACGCGCTTGCCCGTTTCATGATGGGTAATTTACCATACCTGCCCGCACTGTGCTAAGTGTTCAGCAGTTTTTGACCCAAAGTGTCGTAACACCCACGCCCCACCCTCCTTATTCACCTGATCTCACCCTGAGTGACTTTTTGTTTCTCCAGATGAAAAAAATGCTCAAAGAGAAACCACTGTGCAGATGTGGAATAAGTGAAACAAAAAAACGACAGAAGCACTAAAAGGCATCAAAATTGATCACTTCAGAAACTGTTTTGAGCAATGAAAAAAGCACCTGGACAGGTGTATTTCGTCAAAGGGAGAATACTTCGAAGGTGACTGAAGTTTAAACATGTAATACACAATTTTTTATAAAATAAATTCCGAGTTTTTTGGGTCACCCTTCGTACATGTGTTCATTTTGTAAATGAGCCGCCCATTTAAAATCTATGCTAACTTCATTTAAACAAAGGTGAAAAACAAGGTACAGGGTTTAATTTTAGGCCACCTTTTTTGAGGGAAGAGAAATTAGAACTATATGTGTAGGTTTGTTAAAACGCTAGGAAAAACACCAAGAAACTAGTCACAACGTCTGATTTGGGGAGAATTCGATGGCTGGGAGCTAGGTAAGGAAGATGACGACTTTTCAATGTTTATCTTTTGTACTTCTGCTTTTGTACTATTTGTATGTGTTACCTACCAAATTAGAATCAGCAGTAGTACACTTTTAATCAAATGACCCACAATATAAAAGACGAACCACACGAATGGGGTGGTAGAGGTAGTAACAGAGAGAAACAGTAGCGAAAGAATGGAGAAAACCACAGCAATGACGTTAAAACAATTTACACTACTAAGGTACCAGAAAAATCCAAAGCCTATTTTAGAGGTATCCTTTATTGGGTACCTGTTTAGTTTACTATTTTCAATCTCCACAATCATCCTGCAGGATGGGCATTAATTCCACTTAAAAAATCAGGCCTGGTGTGATGGCTCATGTCTGTAATCACAGCACTTTGGGAGGTGGGAGAAATGCCTTAGCCCAGGAGTTTAAATAAATAAATAAATAAGCCCGATGTGGTGGCACATGCCTGTAGTTCCAGGTACTTGGAAGGCTGAGGCTCCCAAGAGCCGAGAGCATGCTGCTGCACTCCAGCGTGGACAAAACAGTGAGATCCTGACTTTAAAAAAAAATCATGTTCAGAAAATGTTTGAAGTTAACCAATAAGTGGTGGATCTTAGGTTTGAGCTCAGAACATTTATGGTCTTCTGTGAGAATGCCAAGCATCTGTATAGTCCACTAACTATACATCTTCCTCAGGAAAAAAAATGCTAAAGGTAGAAATGGATTCACCTTCTTTGTTTTCACTGGAAAAAATCTTGAGAGACAGATAACTTCAATGACACATACATTAACAGTTTGAGTAGGAGTCTCACTCTGTTGCCCAGGCTGCAGTGCACAACAATGGCTTTGGATAGCCTTGACCTCCTGGGTTCAGGCAATCTTTTCACCTCTATCTCTCAAGTAGCTGGGATGACAGGCACCACGCCTGGCTTAGAGAAAATTTATTTCAAACTTAAAAAAAAAAAATGAAGGCCAGTCACGGTGGCTCACACTTGTAATGCCAGCACTTTGGGAAGCTGAGGCCGGAGAGTCGACTGAGCCCAGGAGCTGGGGACCAGCCTGGGCAACAAAGCAAGATCTCTACAAAAATAAAAAAAGTTAGCCAGGCGTAGTGGTGTGCTCCTGTTCCCAGCTACTCAGGAGGCTGAGGCAGGAGTATTGCCTGAGTCCAAGAGACGCGCGCGCGCGCGTGTGTGTGTGTGTGTGTGTGTGTGTGTGTGTGTGTTGAGGCGGGAGTACTGCCTGAGTCCAGGAGACGTGTGTGTGTGTGTGTGTGTGTGTGTGTGTGTGTGTGTGTGTGTGTGTGTGTGTGTGTGTGTGTTGAGGCAGGAGTATTGCCTGAGTCCAGGAGACGTACGTGTGTGTGTGTGTAGTGGTGTGCTCCTGTGTTCCCAGCTACTAAGGAGGCTGAGGCAGGAGTATTGCCTGAGTCCAGGAGACAGCTCTGTGTGTGTGTGTGTAGTGGTGTGCTCCTGTGTTCCCAGCTACTCAGGAGGCTGAGGCAGGAGTATTGCCTGAGTCCAGGAGACAGCTGTGTGTGTGTGTGTGTGTGTGTGTGTGTAAATAATAAAGACATAAAAAGGAAAGTGTATTCTTTGGGTAAAAAGAATCTGTTCAGTGAATTTACTACATGTTCTATCAGCTACAGCAACATTAAAAAAAAAATGTCCTGTTCTATTATATGAAAAAGCTATGCCTACATATGATATTTACCTTCTACCTACCATCATGAAAGAATTTAAATATCTGGATGATTTGGGGAAGCTAAAGTTTTCCATTCCCCTAAAAGGAAGCCTTACCTGACACAACCACACCCAGAATGACTGAGCATCCAATCATACAATTAGAATCAGTCAACAGGTGTGACTGGCTTTTTGTTTCCATCTGCTAAAGCTGCCTCTCTCAATCTTTCTCTCACCATATGGTATGTCGTGGCAGTTACCTGAAAGGGTTTACTATTTTGTGAAAATGACGTTTCCTAGTGAAATTCATCAACGGCACAGACACGAGAGGGTCAGAAGAAATGTGCCGGAGTTCCAGAAGCTGAAGAATTAATCTGATACTTTCAACACATGAGCTAGCTAGAGGCCAACTATGTGATAACAGGAAACAGGTATCTTGGACTCCACACTCTAACAAGCCCCTTGGCAAAGGTCAACAGGGGCATGACTCAGTTTACACTTCGGTAAAAATACTAATATCTACCTCATGGTGGTAATGAGAGATATAATTAGGGTCTGCGAGCATTTTCCAGGTCACAAGATTAAAAGCTGTCTCTGAGGGCACTGCATGCACTTCCTGTGGATGTGAGCACATTACGTTTAAAATGCATATACTAAAGAGCGACTTCCCAGAATACACACATGAAAATTTCTGCAGGCAGGATTCCCCCCCCCGGGGAGAACGCAGACAACGACATTTGCAAAGAACTCCTTTAGCAGGGAAATCAACTCTTCCGAGGTGCTCTAGCTTCCACTTCCGAGGGCCGCTGCCGAGGGGAACCAGTTTCCATCCGTCTTACCATTGCTGACGTTCCCAACTTTCCAGCTGTCAGATCGCTAAGGAGCTGGAACTAAACGTTCCCCGCTCCTTTGGAAAGGAGAAATTAGGAACCTTCGGGCCGTTTGGGCCGCAGATGGGGGAAAAAAACAAGCGTAGGAGGGGAAAAATTGAGATACTCGTAAAAGACGCGAGACCAGGGGCTGGGGACACTGGAGCCCACCGGAGCCCGCGCACGGTGGGGCCTGAATGAGAAGACGACACGGGACGCCGGGGCGATAACAGCTCAAGAGCACCCGCGACACCCCCTCGACTGTCGTGCCGCCGCCTGAAAGTGCCTTTGTCCCCGCCAGCCAGCCAGCCCCGCCGCTTCTCTCCGCACCTCCGGGGCACTTGGCCCAACACGGCTGCCCCGGCGGCCGCCTAGAAACGCCCGGCGCTCACCGCCCGCCCCTCAGCTAGCCGAGCTCGGCCGGACATACTAACCGGCTGGTAGACGCCATCTTCACAGCCGCTGCGGTTCCAGTAATAAGCCACAACAGCCCCAACGAAAACAGGAAGCAATTGTGGCGGCGAGACGCCCCGAGGTCGGCTTTTATAGGCGAGCCGCCCACGCAGGCGCAGCAGGGCCCGGCTACGGGTCGGGAGAAAGGCCAAGAGCAGTGAGAGCCCATACGCCACGTGCTTTGCGTTTTCTCATTTTCTCCCTGCATTCCCACAACGTGTCCTGTTGCTGGGCAAGTCAACGTCACTACTCGGGAAAAGTCTCCGGGGAGCCGTGAAAACGGGCTACGCCAGGGCTAACTCTCAATCGGACTTCGAAGAAAGCCCTGGCTTCGTGGTGGGTTCAAAGCCGACGTCCCCGAAGTCTAACCACCCCTCCCTCTCCCACCTTCTCACCGCCAGCTCTACTTCCGCGTGGGCGACTAGGGTCTGATCGCGGTTCTTAATCTGCTCCGAGGGGTGATTCTTTCTAACTGAGCAATTTGGAGTAAAAAAGAGAAATTCCCTTAGGCCCTCCAGAGGTCCTGTCATCAGCGAGCCTGCGGTGTCTTCTCGGGCGCGCCCTTTCGCTCCTCGGCGCCAAAGTGTAATTAATTAGTATCTGCCTTGCAGACCCTTTTAGAATTGGCAGGGGAGAGGGGCCCCGCTTCATTCGTAAGGGTGCCTGATCTCAGACCAGGTGAAGTGGGACCAACGTGAGGTCCAGACTTCACCTGTGCAATGACTATTTGTATACCTAACCCTGAATTGCCCATCTTTTTTTTTTAAAAGATGTCAAGAAACATTTATTTATTTATTCCCTCTTTTTTTTTTTTTTTTTTAGTAAACATATTTTTTATTATAAAATTGTGGGGTACAGTTAAGGGTTAGGTATACAAATGTGCATCGTTCAGGCACCCTTGTTAATAAGGGGTGTCTCCCCATCCCCAGACAGTTATTGACTACCGTTAGTCCCACCTCCCTTCCCCTCTCTACCCCCCCATACCCCATAGTTTCCCACCTGAATTGCACATCTTTAAAATAAAAAATAAAATAATAAAGAACTGGCAGGAGGGGAACTAACACCACGTGAGCGCACTCTGTGCACGAGAATCACGGAGATAGGGGCCCTGCCCGGATCGTGTTTTTTCATAAATTTTGCATATGTGGCTGATAGTGAAGTGTAGAAAACTTGGCAGAACGTCTAGCTGCCGCAGCATGTCCCTGGATGAGCCAAACTAACGTCAAAACTGTAGTCGTAATAATAATAACCACCGTAACAGTAACACTTCGCTGAAAACAAGCCACCCTTGACAGCCTGGGGATTGGAAGATAAAGGGTACCCTGTGGTTTCTGTGGGGATGAGGACTTGGACTATGGTGACTGCTTTGTTCGCTTGGGGAGGGGACTTGAATGCCACCGAGCACGCCTTGTTTTCTCGAAAAGGTGGAAAATACTAGCTTCCTTAGAAAAAGCAAGGGCTGCGAGAGGCAGGCATTTGGGAACTGAAATCTAGATGGGAAGGAGAGAGTATGATTTCTTTTCTTTTTCTTTTTTCCAGTCTTCTACTCTGTAATTTTGTAATTTAAAAACTTGACTGTAGCCGGGCGCGGTGGCTCATGCCTATAATCCCAGCACTTCAGGAGGCCGAGGTGAGAGGATTACCTGAGCCCACGCGTGTGAGACCAGCCTGGGCAACTTGGCGAGATGTCAACTCTACAGTAAATTAAAAAATTAGCCGGGCGTCGTGGCACCTGCCTATAGTTCCAGCCACTTGGAAGGCTGAGGCGGAGAGGCGGAAGGATTGTCTGAGCCCAACAGCTGGAGGCTGTGGTAGCCGTGAGTATGCCGCTGCACTCCAGCCTGGGAGACAGAGTGAGACTCCAACTCAAAAAAAACAAAACAAAACAAAACTAAAATCTTGACTGTACTCTTGTGGGGTTTTTTTCTCCCTCAATATCTGAGAAAGTTTAAAAAATGCCAGCCCATTTCAGCTGTGCCAAGTGCAAACCCGGGAAGCGTTTGGGGGTGCCCCACCTCAAGAGTAGAGGTTTCCTGGTAGAGCACCTTAGCCTGGAGGAAGAGAAGGACAACTGGGCATTTCTTCAGGATTAAGAATAAGGACTCGGCACCTAGTAGATTCATGGTAGGCAGTCGATGATGCTTGTTGAAGAAAGAAATTGAAACCTCAAGTAGGTAGCAGGAAGCTGGTTAAATTACTCCTGCCAGGCCAGGTGCGGTGGCTCAGGTCCCTAATCCCAGCGCTTTGGGACCTGAGGTGGGAAGATCCGTTGAGGTAAGGATCTTCTGGTTGCAACCAGACTAGGCAACATAGTGAGGTTCCTCACTCCTCCCCTCTACAAAAAAAAAATAATACATAAATAACTCCTATCTGCCTGGGAGAACCTCTTCTCTGTTATAACCTTGTAAGAATTTCTTTTGTATTAAAATAGAAAGCAGGCCTGGTGTGTGGCTCATGCCTAAAATCCCAGTACTCTGGGAGACCAAGGCAAGAGGATTGCCTGAGCCCACATGTTTGAGATCAGCCTGGGTAACTTGGCGAGACCTCGTCTCTACAGTAAATCAAAAAATGAGCCAGGCATGGTGGCATGTGTCTGTAGTTCTAGCTACTTCGAAGGCTGAGGTGGAAGAATCACCTGAGCCCAGCAGGTTGAGGATGCGGTGGCTGTGAGTGTGCCACTACACTCCAGCCTGGGCGAAGGGGTGAGACTCCAACTCAAAAAAAAACACAAAACAAACAAAAAAAGAAAGCAGCTTAGGTAAGCCATTGCTTTTCTTTTGTTAGTACAGCATTGACAGTTTATAAAGCATTTTTATCAACACAATATTTATCTCATTTAATTTTTACTTCTCATCCTGAGATTAAAATACAGACACAGCTGGGGTTTTATCACCTGGAAGTCAATGACCTAGACAAGTGTTTACCAAAATTTCTGGTTTGTATCATCATTTTTATTTAAATGAATAATCATGATATTGAGAATGGTAACAATCACTCTTATAGTACTTACTATGTGCCAGGTACTATTTTAAGGCTGTGCATATATTAACTCATAATCTTCCCAGTAATCTTCCCAATCTATGAGTTGTGTGCCATTATTGTTCCCACTTCATAGATGGAGAATATGAGATACAGAATGGTTAAGTATCTAGCCTGAAGTCACACAGCTAGTAAATGGCAGAACTGGGATTGGAACCCTGGCAAACTGGCTCCAGAATCCAAGCAGTTTGCCTCCTAATTGGAACTCAACATACGGAAATGGATTCAACCCAGTAGGTGAGTTGCAGAAATCATGCAGGTTTGATCTTATGGGGCGGCTGTGATCTAAAATATTCTAGCCAGTTGTTGGCACAGGACACTCACTTGTGTTTGTCAGCTCATGTGCTACCTAAACTGAAATGCGCCTGGCTCACATCCCATTGCTAAGTGTACTTGCATGTGATCCCGAATTCAACTGTTCTGTTGGTTTGTTTATTGATTTATTTGAAACTCCGGTTCCCCAATATTGGCAGTTTGTCTTCCATTTGAGAATAAATCCAGCTTTTCACTGGGAGAGGCCAGCAGCTTGTCCAAGTGCTGGAAGGTTGAGTAGAGTCATAAAACATAAATAGTCTACAAATAGAATATATATATATTTGAGTTGGAGTCTCACTCCATTGCCAGGCTGGAGTGCAGTGGCATGCAGGCTCACGGCCATTCCAGCGTCGACCTGCTGGGCTCAGGTGACCCTTCTGCCTCAACTTTCTAAGTAGCCAGAGCTACTACCACACCAGGCTAATTAGAAAATATTAACTGTCAGTTTTATCTTTCTAGGATCCGGGAGGAAGATTGCTAGAAATTAATTCACTTTTTAATGTATTGCTCATGAGCAGTGGTTTTCTCTTAATCTTTTCAGCTACTCTGATAAAACCAAAACAAACAATACTAAAGGGTTCACAATAATAGCTTGTGTCTTTTAAATCAATATTTTCCCTAAAAAGATACCACTTTGCATTAAGTATGTGACTTTAAAAACTTTATCACCCTGTTTAGTGTTATTTTATCATGTTTTGAACTTCATATTTTTCCAAAAATAACAACTTTTATCATTTTATGATAAAATGGGGAAATTGAATGATAGGTGAAACTATAATTTTCTAAAAATGTTTACAAGCACATTTATTTTAGTCTAGATAAGATCTTCCTTTAAAGTCCTATTAATCAAGTGCCCTGATAAGCTACTGAAAATGAGAAGGGGAAACATGCTCATATTCATGTGACTTGTCACCTGATACTTTCTTTTTTTTATTTTTATTTTTATTTATTTTTTGACACTTGTACTGGTTTATTACAAAAGATATTGTAAAAGATACAAGTGAACAATCAGTTCTGATACTTTCTTAAATGACAAATTTAGTGTTAGACTTTTATTGCTTCCATGAAAATCAAATGCTAAAGCCTTATTATGTAAAATAATTACCTATTTGAAAATGATCTCATATTATTTGAATCTTAAATTAAAACTCTAAAAGTATTAATTATAAACTATAGCAATGTGATGATAACATAAAACTACTTCTCTCATTACGGTCTTGCATTTCTCACAGCATTATAAATTGATAAAACCCTTTTAGTAAGCACTTTGGCAATACTCCACAAATGGTTTAGCTGTTAAAGCCTCTTGAACCAGTAATCCCACTTCTGAGAAAAGGTGTAAGGAAAAATCTAAAATATGGAATACTATGTTCATGAAGATGTCCCTTGCAATGTTATTTATACTGATATAAAATTGGAAGCAAAGTACATACCAAAAATAGAAAACTTGTATCTCTAGTTACAATATTATGAAACAGGAAGCAATCTTTGTGTTTGATATAGAGGAATAGTGTATACAGGTCCTGATGTCTCAGTGCAATTTAAATGTTAAAACCAATTCATGTACCAAGGACCTTTACTTTTTTTTTTTTTTTTGAGTTGGAGTCTCACTCTGCCTAAGTTGGAGTGCAGTGGCACGCTGTTCATGGCAGCCTTGACCTACTGGGCTCAGACCATCCTTCCACCTCAGTCTTCGAAGTAGCCAGAATTACAGGCGTTTGCCACCACACTGGGCTAATTTTTTGATTTATTGTACAGACGAGGGTTTGCCAAGTTGCTCAGGCTGGTCGTGAGCCCTTGGACTTAGGCAATCCTCTCGCCTCAGCCTCTCAAAGTACTGGGATTACAGGCTTGTGCCACAGCACCTGGCACCAAGGACCTTTTCTAAGCAATGCTGTTCTGTTCCTGCAGGTGCTTGAAAGTAAACTACAGTGAACTCACTGAGGGCTGGTGTCCTCATTTTTTCTTTGGACCTTTGTGACACCTTTGTGACCATAGACACCCAATAAGTATTGGGTTTTGTGATTTGCTGGTTCATGGAATGAAAGAATGTATTTTAAAACATTATTGTTTGCACTGTTCTTCACAACAATTAAGCCACATTAGTGAGTTTTACCAAAAGGGCTTTCCCATCACAGCTAGCCTCGCCTTTTAAAATTTTTTCCTTAGGGCTTTCTTTCTTCTGTGACATTCTGTATTATGCCTGCTCATTCTCATTATTATCTGACCTTTTCTACCCAGGATTTTGCTCTTTCACATGAACAAAATGAAAGGATCCTGCCCCACACTTTCACGAAGTGAAGCATTTTGCCACTCACTGTCTTGCCACTGATCTCTTAGCCAGCCATAGTGTGTTGTGTCTGCTCGGTGCTTCATGTTCAGACATCACAAGAGTCCAAGCTATCATTACTAGTAGTATTATTGTCTGTGCATTAACACCGTCCTCACCACTAAACCAAATCTCTCTTTATTTATTTATTTAATTTTATTTTTGAGTTGGAGTCTCACTCTGTTGCCCAGGCCGGAGTGCAGTGGCATGCTCACAGCCACCCCCAGAGTCGACCTGCTGGGATCCAGCCATCTTTCCGTCTCAGCCATCCAAGTAGCCGGAACTACAGGCACATGCTACCATGACCTTTTTGATTTATTGTAGAGATGAGGTTTAGGCCAAGTTACCCAGGCTGATCTCTAATCTGTGAGCTCAGGCAGTTCTTTTACCTGGGCCTCCCAAAGTGCTGGGATTATAGGTGCAAGCCACTGCACCCAGCTGTAATTGTTCTCTTAAAACCACAAAATCCACAATGGATCAGCCATCTTACACTGACTTAAAGGACTTTCTTCTGTGGCATTTGCATCGAGGTGCAATATCAAAACTGCAGAAAAGCCCATGCCACTTTCTGCATTCATCTGTTCTGATCCCGTATTTGACCACACAGGCTGCTTTCACATCAAATGCTCACCCCAAGTGTGTTTATGAATGATCGTATTTACTCTTTCAGTTACGTGTTACTCTGTCTGTAGCCTTATATTATTGTCTATTTTGCAAATGAGGGCCTGGTTATACATTTCTGCTTTCTCTTCTGTAATGTGGAAGCTAAAAGTGATTTTACCCAAACCCAAGGTCAATAGTAGTTTGATGTTATGATAGAGTCCCCGAAGATTCTCCATTAAGCTAAATGGTCACAAATCTCTATATTTAAAAATGAGACATGTTTGAATCTTCTGAAATTTCATAAAGTTATTTTAGAGTAATGTGATATGAGCTACACTTCAAGTTAATGGGAATTTAGTTTTGTCTTGTTTTCAAACAACTAAACTACATGATGATGGGTCATATCTTTGAGTACTTTTATTTGCAACTCAAAAGTATTGCAAATGGCTGTATTAATCTGGAAATATGATTTTCCACTTAATTTATTGTGAAAGAACGATAAATACAGGTGCAGTGGCTTACATCTGTAATCCCAGCACTTTGGGAGGTGGAGGCAAGAGGATTGCCTGAGCCCACAGGTTTTAGAACAGCCTGGCAACTTGGTGATACCTTGTCTCTACAATAAATCAAAAAATTAGCCAAGTATGTAGTACGCGCCTGTATCTCCAGCTACTTGGAAGGCTGAAGTAGAAGGATCACCTGAGACCAGCAGGTCAAGGCTGCGGTGGCCGTGAGCTTGCCATTGCACTCCAGCCTGGGCTACAGAGTGAGCACACACACACACACACACACACACACACACACACACACACACACACACACACAAAAGAGAAGGAAAGAGATTATGTGGCTTCCTGAGCTACAGAGTGAGACACACACACACACACACACACACACACACACACACACACACACACACACACACACACACGAAGGAAAGAGATTATGTGGCTTCCTGAGATCTTTCAGCAAGCATTGTGGACAGCTACTCCCATTTCCTGAACATAGGGCTATGTTAAAAAACGAAAGCAAAAAAACAAAAAACCAGGGGCTATGTCAGAAGACAGGGCTGGGACTTCAGCACTGTATCTACATGGACGGTCACCCAGTTCCTCCAGCTTTCTTAGCTCCTTCTCACATTAGTGCCCTGGTAAGAAGAAAGTGATGTTCATAGCCTACTACCATATTGCAATTGTATAAGCAAGCACAGGGCCTGCCAGTACTTTTTTTTTAGTTGGAGTCTCACTCTGTCGCCCAGACTGGAGTGCAGTGGGATGCTCCCAGCCACCACAGTCTCGACCTGCTGGTCTCTGGTGATCCTTCCACCTTAGCCTTCCAAGTAGCCACAACTACAGGTGTACGCTACCACACCCGGCTAACTTTTGACTTATTGTAGAGACAAGGTCTCACCAAGTTGCCCAGGTGGGTCTCAAACCCACGGGCTCAGACAGTCCACTTGCCTCGGCCTCCCAAAGTGCTGGGATTACAGGCTGAGCTACCAAGCCCAGCTGAGTATTTTCTTTTTTTTAAATATCAATAGTTTTTATTTTGATATTGTGGGGGAGTGTTTTTGTTTAACACATTTTTGAAAAAGACAGATTTTAAACAAATTTTTTTTAATAAGAGACAGAATCTTTCTTTGTCATTCAGGCTCCAGGCTAGAGTGTAGTGGTTTGATATTGGCTCACTGAAGCTTCAAATTCCTGGGCTGGTGAGCCTCCCTCTTTCGCCTCCTGAGTAGCTGGGACTACAGCCTCCTGAGTAACTGGGTGTGTTAACACACCCATCTGTTTTGTTTGTTTGTTTTTTGCAGAGACAGGGTCTTACTTTGTGCTCAGACTGGTCTTGAACTCCTAGCCTCAAGTGATCCTCCCACCTTGGCCTCCCAAAGTACTGGGATTACAGGTGTGAGCCACTGTGTGCGGCCTTGAATTAGTATTTTTATATGACCTGGTCATTTGCATAATTCAAATTCATGTTAAGTGCATCCATGTTGTACCCATGCATTTTAATCTATTCATGCGTTTTTATTTTATTTGCACAAACAGATCACATTCAACAGTCTATTAGATTTTTTTTCAAGTAACAGAATTGAACTGAGTTTTTTGACTAGGTACCATAGTATACTTTATTATACCCCCAATAATGGAGGAATTAGTTGTTTCCAGTTTTTTTTTTTTTTTTTTTTTTTTAGTAGTAGTCTTACTCTGTCTTCCAGGCTGCAGTGCAGTGGCATGCTCACAGTCTCTCAACACAGCCTCTACCTGCTGGGCTCAGGTGATCATTCGCCTCAGCCTTCCAAGTAGCAGGAACCACAGTCATGCGCTACCACGCTTGGCTCATTGTTTTTGGTTTACTATAGAGATGAGGTCTTGTATGTGGCCCAGGCTGGTCTTGGAATTCCTGGTTCAGGTAATCCTCTTGCCTCGGCCTCCCAAAATGCTGGGACTGCAGGCATGAGCCACCAAGCCTGGCCTGTTTCCAGTTTTTTGGAATTATAAACAATGCTGTTGTGAACATTCTTGTTCATATATGTGGGTGAATATTTGCATGTTCAGAGGGTAAATACCTAGTAATGGAATCAGGACATGTTCCCATTATGTTTTCTTCAATATTGTGAAATTGCCTTCTAGAAATGTTGCACTCATTTATACTCTGACCAGTAGCAGTCCCAGAAAAGTGCTCACTTTCCCATGGTTGGACAGTGGGGGCTGAGACAGCTACTCGATTTCATTTTAGGCCTAGAACCAGACCCTTATTAGAAATATTTACTTACCAGTCAAAAGAGAGAAGGATGTACTATTCCTGATTTTTATTTTTTATTTATTTAATTTTATATTTTGGAACTTTTCACTTATGCAAGTAATAATGCAAAAACATTGCTACAGTGCATTTCAGTGCCTCTCCTGTCATTTCACATGTCCTATTTTATTTTTCTCCTTAGCACATAGTAACTATTGTACCTTTTCTTTTTTTTTGAGTTGGAGTCTCACTCTGTTGCCCATGCTGGAGTGCAGTGGCACGCTCACGGTCACCCCAGCGTCCACCTGCTGGGCTCAGGCGATCCTCCTGAATCAGCCTTCTAAGTAGCTGGAATTACAGCTACAGAATTAATTTTTTGATTTATTGTGATGAGGTCTCGCCAAGGTGCCCAGGCTGTTCTTGAACTCGTGGGCTTAGGCAACCCTCTCACTTTGACTTCTCAAAGTGATGGGATTACAGGGTTGAGCCTCCACGTCCAGCCACTATTGCATCTTTAACTTCGATGTTTACTGTCTTATTTCACCCACTGAAATGTAAGTTCCACAAAGGCTGGAGTGCAGTGGCGAGATCACAGCTCCCCGCAACCTCAATCTCCTGGGTTCAAGTGCTCCTTGAAGGTCAGGATTTTTGTCTGTTTTGTTTACTAATGTATTCACAGAACCTATAACAGTGACTGGCACATAGGAAGCTTCCAATAATTGTCTGCTAAATAAACTAATTGTAAAACAAGATAGAAATATATCAATATATGCATCAGCAAAATTTCTTCCTAAAGCTCTCCAACCATGAATTCCATTCCTTTTAACTGAGTTAACCATTGTTATCAGAGTGTACTTCTAGACCTATTTCTGTGGATTCACATATGAA
Organism: Cephalopachus bancanus; assembly: GCA_027257055.1. NCBI lineage: Eukaryota > Metazoa > Chordata > Mammalia > Primates > Tarsiidae > Cephalopachus > Cephalopachus bancanus. The sequence continues at coordinate 625,818 of JAPVLO010000047.1, read as the reverse complement.
TAATCATAGAAAAATATATACACAATAGAAATATAGAAATACAGAATATTATGCATTTATTTTGACATTATTAAGGTCATATACTTAAGATGTTATTTTGTAAGTCTTTCTTCCTCTCAATATTTCTTATTTATTTATTTATTTATTTTTTGAGTTGGAGTCTCACTCTGTCGCCCAGACTGGAGTGCAGTGGCCGCTCCCGGCCAGCCTCGACCTGCTGGGCTCCGGCAATCCTTCCGCCTCAACCTTCCAAGTAGCTGGAACTACAGGCATGCGCTACCACGCCCGACTAATTTTTTGATTTATTGTAGAGATGAGGTCTCGCCAAGTTGCCCAGGCGAGTCTCGAACCCACGGGCTCAGGCAGTCCACTCACCTCAGCCTCCCAAAGCGCGGGATTACAGACTGAGCCACCGAGCCCGGCTCTTCCTCTCGATATTTCTTTGAGGTTATATCTTGGCAGTGCAGAAAGTTTCCTGTTTTAAATTCTACTTGGACTGACGTGTGTGTGTGTGTGTGTGTGTGTGTGTGTGTGTGTGTGTGGTGTATTTTTTTGAGTCGGAGTCTCACTCTGTCATCCAGGCTGGAGTGCAATGACACAACTGCAGCTGACTACAACCTTGACCTCCTGGGTTCAGGTGATCCTTCTGCCTCAGCCTTCTGAGTAGCTGGGCAAGTAGGCGATGCCATGCCTGGCTAATTTTTTTGATTGATTGATTTTTTTTTTTTTGTAGAGACAAGGCCTTGTTATGTTGCCCAGGCTGGTCTCTAACTCCTGGGCTCAAGCAATCCTCCTACTTCATCCTCCCAAAGTGCTGGGATTGGGATTACAAGTGTGAGCCACCGTACCCAGCCAGGATTTACAGCTTTAATTGGGAAGTGAGAAGTGATAACTGAGTAAAGATCTGAAGTAGTCAGGTGGATGCTGGAGGAAACTGCAAGGTCCAAGAACTCCATCTGGATGGAGCGTGCCTGGCGTTTGGGGACAGATAAGGAGGTCTCAGTGGCCAGTGTGTCGAGGGAAGGAGATCGTTAGAGAACAGGGGTCAGATCATGGGGGGACTTGAAGTTCCTGGTGATACATTTTACTCTGAGTGAGAGTCACTGAAGGGTTTTGAGCAGAGAAGCATCATGAGCCCTTGAAAGTGATCACTTCCCAGCATGAAGCATGACACATGGAGAAAGACATTCTTTTTGTTTGTCTGGAGAAAGACATTCTTTTTGTTTGTTTGTTTTTTGGGGGCGGGAGGAGAGGAAGAGGGAGGAAGTGGGGAGAGGGAGGGTAAGAGAAAGATAGAGAAAGACACTCTAAAGAGAATTTTAAAAAATACTGGCCAGGCGCGGTGGCTCATGCCTATTATCCCAGCACTTTGGGAGGCTAAGGCGAGAGAATTGCCTGAGCCCACAGGTTTGAGGCCAGCCTGGGCAACTTGTTAAGAGCTTATCTCTACGATAAATCAAAAAATTAGCTAGGCATGGTGACGCGTGCCTGTAATTCCAACTACTTGGAAGCCTGAGGCGGAAGGATCACCTGAGCCCAGCAGGTTGACGCTGCAGTGGCCATGAGCGTGCCACTGCACTCCAGCCTGGGTGACAGAGTGAGCCCCTGAGTCAAAAAACAAAAACAACAACAACAAAAACACTATAGTTTTCATGGATTTTGTACTCTTTCATGCATGTATGGCTTAGCAGAATGCTTCAAGAATAATTATAAAGTGACCTATACTAAGTTAGCTCTGAAATTTATATGAAAAATGGAGTTTTATGGTGTTTGGAAGACATAGCTCTATGGTTTTAGCTAAAGTAGGATGTTTATACTTTTAATGAATAATTAATGAGAGTTTATGAAAAAAACACTTCAGACAGGATGACTACTCTCATTGGCAGACAAAATTATGATTGTGTCTTCCTAATCATGAGATTTTTGCCACAAATGAAAGGCTTTAAACATTATAAGAAAGAAACGTATCTGGTCATAAAGGAAAGCAGCGACTCTATGATATGATGAAGTCAATATTGATTAGGAAATCCAACTATTTCTACAACTTATTCTGATATGTCCCTAGATAGCTGCTTGTCAGCAGGTGAACTTCCTGTTTAACTGGCATGATTCAGTAATTAGATATATTCTTAGAGCCGCAATAAAACTAAGTTCTCATGTCATAGTAACATGGTTGAGGTTTTTGTTTTGTTTTGTTTTACTTTTGGGTTTTTCCAACTGAGACCAAGAAGACTTTGTTTTATCTGGGAAAAAAAATCTCCATCTATATTCTTTATTTTATTTATTTTTTTGAGACAAGGTCTCACTATGTTGTCCAGGCTAGTCTTGAACCCCTAGGCTCAAGTAATCATCCTACTCTGGCCTCCCAAAGTGCGGGGATTGCAGCATGAGCCACTGCACCCAGCCTGGAAACAATTTTTAATTTAAAATATTTGGTGCTGGGTGTGGTGGCTCACGCCTGTAATCCCAGCACTTTGGGAGGTGGAGGTGAGAGAATTGCCAGAGTCCATGGGTTTGACACCAGCCTGGGCAACTTGGCGAGAGCTTGTCTCTAAAACAACAACAACAACAAAAAATGGTAATTATGTGGATACACAAGTATTTTCATCATAAGAATTATGAGGAAAATTCATGAATTTGACAAAATTTGTGAAAACTTTCCTCTCTCATATAAAATCCTTCAGACCTCTAAATGTCTTTCCTGGACTCCGGCAGGAGTCTTCTATTGGCCTCTCAGTCTGCCTCCAGTCATCTTCCTCAGATCAATTTATCTCCTAGAAGATAAATTTGATCTTTGTGCCATATAATCTATATTAGATAGAAACACATTCATCTGCAAATAACAGAATACTATAGTGGCTTAAACTAATAGGGTTTTATTTGTCTCATCTATTACAAAGTGTTAGGGTAGGTACAGTGGCTTCCAGTTGCTTCCAGGACTCTAGTCTCTTTCCGTCTTTCTGCTCTGCCATCCTTAGTTCATGGGTCTTTGTCCTCATGCTGGTTGCTGCATAAATGCAAGATGGCTGCTGTAGCTCCAGGCCTCATTTCTATATTCCAGGAAGAAGGAGAGAGCAGGCAAAAAGGGGAAAAAGTCATAAAAATTTCAGGAAAACTTTGCCTCCCCCCGCCTTTTTTCCAATAAAGGAAGCCCTTCTAAGGCACTTCCGATTAGTTGTAAAGGAAGTTGAGAAATTTGGTACTTTGGCTTTTTTAGTCTTAATAGTAAAAGTAGTCAAAGGAGAAGGTAGGTATTCTTGAATTTTGGATAGCCAAACCATCGTTTTTGCCACACAATCTCTCTTACATAAAAATCTTCAACAGTTCGTCTTTGCTCACTGGGTGTCTTATTATTGTGTAGTGTGATGTCGTAGAATGACTTCTTACCTAACTTCGAGAATTTGTAGACAACTTATCTTAATTTTTTTATTTTTAAAATTTGTTTTTATAATTTTTTTTAAACGGAGATGAAGTCTTGCTATGTTGCCCAGGGTGGTCTCAAGCACCTCCTGGGCACTTGGGCTGAAGCAATCCTCCCACCTTGGCCTCCCAAAGTGCTAGGATTTCAGATGTGAGCAGTGACACACAGAGAAGACAGAACTGCAAAATGGAATGTGGTGGCAGATTACAATCTCAGTCCTGGATCAAGCTTTAACTGAAACTAGACTAATCCTAAAATCTTCAACTGGAACAGAAAATTCCCTTTTGTTTTATTTAAACACATATAACCTAGACTTTCTATAATTTGCAACATGAATATTCTTCACAAATATATGTAGCATGATCATATTTGTATTTTTTGAGTCTGAGGGAGTCTCATTTTGTCACCCAGGCTCTAGTGCAGTAGCAGAATCACAACTCACCACAGCCTCGACATCCTGGGCTCAAGCGATCCTCCAGCTTCAGCTTCCCAAGTAACTGGGCCTACAGGCATGTGCCACCATGTCTAGCTAATTTTTTTTTTTGAGCTGGAGTCACACTCTGTTGCCCAGGCTGGAGTGCAGTGGCATGCTCACAGCAACCGCAGCTATGACCTGCTGGGTTCAGGTGATCCTTCTGCCTCAGCCTTCCACGTAGCTGGAACTACAGGCATGCGCCACCACACCCTGCAAATTTTTTGATTTATTATAGAGATGAGGTCTCGCCAAGTTGCCTGGGCTGGTCTCAAACCTGAGCTCAGGCAATCCTCTCACCTCGGCCTTCCAAAGAGCTGGAATTATAGGCATGAGTCACCGCATCTGGTTGTAATTTTTAAATTGTTTTAATAAGCCGGGCTGGGTGGCTCAGCCTGTAATCCCGCGCCTTTGGGAGGCTGAGGTGAGTGGATTGCCTGAGCCCGCGGGTTCGAGACCCACCTGGGCAGCAAGACCTCATCTCTACAATAAATCAAAAAATAAGCCGGGCGGGGTAGCGCATGCCTGTAATTCCGGCTACTTGGAAGGCTGAGGCGGAAGTATCGCCAGAGCCCAGCAGGTCGAGGTTGCGGTGGCCGGGAGCGGCCACTGCACTCCAGTCTGGGCGACGGGGTGAGACTCCAACTCAAAAAAAAAAAATTGTTTTAATAGATACAAGGTCTCACTATGTTGCCGAGGCAGGTCTTGGATTCCTGAGCTCAACAATCTTCCTCCTGCCTTGGCCTCCTGAAGTGTTGGGATTACAGGCGTGAGCCACTGCGCCCAGACTTTATTTACATTTTATTTTTTTATTTTTTTGAGTTGGAGTCTCACTCCGTCACCCAGACTGGAGTGCAGTGGCCGCTCCCGGCCACCGCAGCCTCGACCTGCTGGGCTCCAGCGATCCTTCCGCCTCAGCCTTCTGAGTAGCTGGAATTACAGGCATGCGCTACCACGCCCGGCTGATTTTTGATTTATTGTAGAGATGAGGTCTCGCTGCCCAGGCGGGTCTCGAACCTGCGGGCTCGGGCAATCCACTCACCTCAGCCTCCCAAAGCGCGGGATTACAGGCTGAGCCACCGAGCCCGGCTATTTGCATTTTAGAAAGCTCTTTTGGTCTACAGAAATAACGGACTGCAAGGTGTGAGGCAGGGAGACCTGTCAGGAAGTTGAGTAGAAATCTTGTTAGGGGATGATATTGGCCTGCACCAGAGTGGTGGTAGTTGGGGCAGAGAGAAGTGATGGATTTAAGAGATAGTTAGGATAACATATAGAGAACTTACTTGGATGTGGGGAGAAAAGTCTGTAGAAAAAGTTGAGAATGATTTCTGCATTTGCTGGTTTGAACTCCTGAATTGGTGGAATTGTTCACTGACGGGAAGAGACCAGACTGGATTGGGTTTGCCTGTGGACCATCCACATGGGGATGACAAATGGGTCTGAAGTGTAATAAACAAGACTAGGTTTGGGAGTCACTAGCATGTAGACAGCAAGTGAAATCATTTAGTAAGAAGAAAACCCAATCTAGTATACAATGCCAATACTCGGGAACAGGAAAAGGAGACTGAGGAGGGTAGTCAGAGGGGGCAGACAGTACACAGGTGTGCAATGTCAGAGGAACAAGAGATAGGGCTCAGGAAGGCCAGAGTTGTTTGCAGTGCTGAACACTAAGAGGCAAAGTCAAATGCAACTCAGAAATTTCCTTTATATCTAGGAACATGGAGGTCATTAGATAATTTTGAGCAATATTGGGTATGGGATTCACATTGCAGAGGGTGGAGGGTAAGTGAGTTTGTGTGTGTGTGTGTATAGTCATCAAAGGAGGAAGTTCTTCATGAATTATTTCACTCTGCTGTACCATTTGTCAAAAAATCAAGAGCTGCCGGGTGGCATGGTTCACCCCTGTGTTCCCAGCGCTGGGAACTGATGGGGGAGGATTGCTTGAGCCCAGGAGTTTGAGAGCAGCCTGGGCAACATAGCGAGACCTCACCTCTACACAAAACCAAAAAATTAGTTGGGCGTTGTGGCATGCACCTGTAGTCCCAGCTACTTGAGAGGCTGAGGTGGAAGGATCACCTGAGCCCAGGATATTGAGGTTGCAGTGAACCGTGTCACGCCACTGCACTACTCTGATGCTAAAAAAAAAAAATTGAGAGCTAAATCATCAGATCTCTTCTTGTTGCTATCTGTACTCATGTATTTGGTGATTTTATACCATCTTTAATGTCTTTAAATATCATCAGTTTGCCAGGGAGTTTCTATGTGTCCAACTGAGGTCTCTTTTCTAAACTCCATGCTTGACTCTCCAGCTGCCTACTCAACATGTCACCTGAAAGTCGAATTGGCATCTCAGACTTTGTGTGCAGAGAACCATGCTCTCGATCTTCGCCCAAGCCTGCACTCCTGGAGCCTTCTTGTCCTCAGGGGATGGCATCCAGTCCTTCTAGTTGCTCAGGCCAAAAACTGAACTCATTCTTGATTACTCACTTTCTCTCATGCCCCTTCTAAACTCTGTTAACAAATCCTATTGGTTCTACCTTCAAAATATGTCCAGAATCTGACCATTGCTTACCCTTCCATCAGTACCACCGTGCTCTCTTACTGGAATGATTGTAATAGTTCTCGTACCTTGACCTTTGCTGATTCTACTGGTTATTCACCAAGCAACCAGAGTAATTCTTTTTTTTTTTTTTGAGTTGGGTCTCACTCTGTAACCCAGGCCAGAGTGAAGTGGCACAATCATAGCTCACTGCAGCCTCGACCTTCTGGGCTCAGGCGATCCTTCCCTGGCTTGGACTACAGATGTGCTCCACCATACCTGGCTAACTTTTTAATTTTTTTGTAACAACAAGGTCTTGCTATGTTGCCCAGGCTGGTTTTGAATTGCTGGGCTCAAGTAAGCCTCCTGCTTCAGTCTTCCAAAGTGCTGGGATTACAGGTGTGAGCCACTATGCCTAGTCCAGAGTAAACCTTTTACAAGATACTAAAGCCTCAGGGGAGGGAGGCCAACCCCTCTTCCTAGAAGGCATAGCTGAGGTGGAGCAAGGGATGAGCCCCAGCCCCCCTCCCCCAAGGCATTTCTGGGAGACAAGGACCTAGGCCAGAAGGCATGATGGGACAAGGCACCAAGGGCGAGGACAGGGACCAAGACCAAGCCAGCAAGGCACAGCCTGAGTGACGAGGTGGGGATCGGGAGCGTGGCCAAGAGCAGAGGACCTGGCCGAGAGCAAGAGAGCTCTACTTTCTTACCTAATACTGTTTTTTGATGCCTATGCACGAGGATAAATGTGTGTAAGTGGAATCACTTGTCCAAAGGGCCTGCTGAATTTTTTGTTTTCACTGATACCACAGAGATTATCCAGATTAACATCGCCACCCAATATATGTATATCATTATTTTATGTCTTTTTTTTTTTTCTGAGTAGGAGTCTCACTCTTCACCCAGGCTGGAGTTCAGTGGCACACTCACGGCCTCCGCAGCTTCAACCCGCTGGGCTCAGGCCATCCTTCCGCCTCATTTTTTAAAATAGCATAAGGGTAGTTAAAGTTTATTCAAACAGCTCCATATTGATGGGTGCACAGGTTGCTTCCAGATTTGTGTTATCACAAACAATATCGCAGCTAAGTATTCTTTTATATATGTATGTACATACATATGTATGAGTTACATACACTTGTGTGTACATATATCCTATGTTTTTATTTCTGTAGATTAAATAACTGGAAGTTGGTTTCATGAGTCAAAAGACATGAGGTTTAATTTTGAATCAGTTTTGCTAAACCATACCTCCAAGAACCTGTAATGGCAATAAATATACTTGTAATACACACATATACACACAGAAAATCAGAAACTAGAGACATTAAAATTTTTTGAAAAGAAAAAAAAGATACTAAAGTCTCAATAACTCGGGATCTTCTCAGTAAGATAGTGCAAGAAATGAACTATTGGCCAGGCATGGTGGCTCACGCCTGTAATCTCAGCACTTTGGGAGGCAGAGGTGAGAGGACTGCCTGAGCCACAGGTTCAAGACCAACCTGGGCAGTACGGTGAGACCTGGTCTCCACAATAAACCAAAAAAATGAGCCAGGCGTGGTGGCGTGTGCAGGTGGATCCAGCTACTTGGAAGGCTGAGGGTGAAAGGATCACCTGAGTCCAGCAGGTTGAGGCTGTGGTGTCTGTGAGCATCCCACTGCACTTCAGCTGGGCGACTCAAAAACAAACAAATAAATGTACTATCGATAGCAGGAATGAGAAAACAAAGGAGGGGGGGATCACTGATAAGACCAAGTACTCAACCTTCAATAAGAAGAAAACGGCTGAAAATTTCATCCTGGATGAGTCCAAGCGCAGGTGCTATTTAAAAAATGTAAGGCAGCCTGGGCAGGATGGTTCACGCCTATAATCCTAGCACTTTGGGAGACCAAGGTGAGAGGATTGCCTGAGTCCATGGGTTTGAGACCAGCCTGGGCAACTTGTTAAGGCCTCATCTCCACAATAAATAAAAAATTAGCTGGGCGTGGTGGCTACTTGGAAGACTGAGGTGGAAGGATTGCCTGAGCCTAGCAGGTGGAGGCTGTGGTGGCCTGAGCGTGCCACTGCACTCCAGCCTGGGTGACAGAGTGAGACTCCAACTCAAAAAAAACAACAAAAAAAGTAGGGCCAAATACTCCAAGTAGCAGCAGCAGCAGCAGCAGCACAGCAGCAGTAACAGCGGAAACAGTAACAGGCTAGATGCTAGGTGTGGGCTGGGCTTACCAGCCAGAGCCTATCTTATCCTGTTCTGTCTCAGGTTTCTGCAGACCCCTTGGTCCAGCTCCTTTGGGTTTCCCATTGTAGCAACCATATTGTCTCTCACAGCCTGTATATCTAGTTAGGTATATGGAAGCCTCAGGTCTACTCTTAGCCTCTAAAGTCGGGATGTTGGTCCAATATTGCACTGTTCACCTACAGACTCCATATTTAAAATCTATTCCCTCCTCCCAAGGTCAGCTCTTCTCATCCCAGCTTTGTGGAAAGGATAATGATCTCTGTTCCTTGGATCACCCAGACACAGAGTTCTCCTGTGTGCTAGTCTTAGGCCTATTGGATCAAACTATGGAAACCCTCACTCCAGTGGGCATGCAGAAGTTATAGAAGCCTCAAGATTGGGGCTGCCATGCAAGGCTTCAATGATTACTCTGTCTACTGAAAACTCTGGGTGATTCTTTGAAGGCACGGTGAGGAAACCCTATGAAAGCAGTGTTGACAAAATTCATTCAATTTATCGTATGTCACGGTGGCTTATTAATTTTCATTGCTGTATTGTATCCCACTGTATTAATGTACCCCCTTGCCCCAAATATTAGTGTTGATGGACATTTTGGTTGTTTCCCATTTGGTGTAATTATTTTAATATATACTATGTTACCATAGACATTACTTTACATATTGAAAAACAGAACAGGACCCTGATTCTCTGGATTAATCCATCATCCTTACAATAGTTCTTGAGGTCCTGTTACTTCTCTAATGTAATATCTACTACTCTCCCCGTTGATTATTCCATCCAGTCATACCAAACTGAACACTCATCAAACATGCCACACACCTTCTATCATAGAGCCATTGCACTGGCTATTCCTTCTGCCTGGAATGTTCTCCCAAGATCTCTAGAGGGCTTTCTCCCTCCCCTCTGTAAGTCTGCTTCCATGCCCCCTGCTGAGACCTACTTGACCATACTTTTAAATTCCAATTTGCTTTCCTAACACTCATTCCCCTCTGTCCTCCTCTACTTCTATTCTCCATACAATTATCAGGTATACATTTACATTTATACATATGCTTCACTATGTTTATGATTTAGTCTCCCTCTCCCGGCTAGATGGATAGGCTCTAGGACAGGGATCTTTATAAAGATGAAGTCACTCATGTAGGCTAAGTGCCTAGAACGGTGCCCTGCACATAGTAGTATGTTGATGAATACTTGTGGAAGGAAAGAGGGGAGGAATGAATGAATGAAGGAAAGAAGGAAGGGAGGGAGGGAGGGAAGGGAAGAAGGAAGAAAAGAAAATAAGGGAGGGAGAAGAGAGGAAGGAAGGGAGAGAGGGAGGGAGAGAGGAAGACAGGGATTTTGCCACAAAGAGGAAATGATAACAGTAGGTAGATGGAATTGGGGTGAGGGAACAGGCATGGTGGACCATACCTGTACTCCCAGCACTTTGGGAGGCCAAGGCAGGAGGATCACTTCATCCCAGGAGTTCGAGACCAGCCTGGGCAACATAGTGAGACTTTATCTCTACAAAAACTCAAAAAATTTGCCGGATGTGGTGGCACATGACTGTAGTCCTAGCTACTTTGAAGGCTGAGGTGGAAGGATCATATGAGCCCAGGAAGTCGAGGCTGCGGTGAGCCGTGAGAGTGCCATTGCACTCCAGCCTGGGCAACAGAGTGAAACCCCCAACTGAAAAGAAAAAAAGAAAAAAAAAAAAGATTAAGGAATGAGGGTAGGATTTTCTAAGATGGGAGATACTTGAACATATCTCACTTCTGAGGAAGGGAGCCAGGAGAGGCTGAAAGTAAGAGAATGGACTGAATCAATTCTGAATGTATGAGAAGAAGTGAGATCTAGAACACAAGTGGTGGGATTCGCACTAGACCAGTCAGTCTGGGACAGCAAAATGCAGCTTTAAACCCTTGTGAAAATTTTATCAAGTCTCCCGCAAGAGTGGGCAGACTAAAAAATGTCTGTAGAATTTTTATTGCTGTGCAATAGTTGGCTTTTGGGGTACTGAGTTTCCTTCCAGATGGTTGGGCCTGGTGATTTTAAAAACATTTTAAATATATATTTATTTGTGGAGACAAGGTCTCACTATGTTTCCCAGGCTGGTCTCAAACTCCTGGACTCAAGCGATCCTCCCACCTCGGCCTCCCAAAGTGCTGGGATTACAGGTGTGAGCCACTGTGCCCAGCTGGGGCCTGGTGATTTCTAATTTACACTCCTCCCCACTCGATAGCCAACCCCAATCTGTCAGCCCTGGGCAGGTCAAGGAATGACCTTTATAACTGGAAGGGATGAAGAAAGGATGGATGCCAATGCAGGTAAGTAACAAGCTTATTGGTAGATTCTAGATGGAAGTGCTGGTCTGGTGTCTTTTGTTTATTCATTGTTTCTCACAGGAGTGGGAGATGAGGTCATTTGCTATGATTTACTTGTGCTAGATAGAGGGGTTGGAAGTATAAGGAGAATGGAGGTTGGATATTTTTATTATGAAGAATGGGAGAATTTTAGGAATTGCTGCTGTGGTGAAAGGTAGAGAAAATTCACTAGGGAAGCATCGGAGAATTATGTCTAGTTCAGGTCAATGATATACATTTTAGTTGCTAGAATCTGCCCAGTTGTGTAATTTGCAGCCCAGGTGCAGGCATGGAGCCTTAACCTCAGAGCTGAGGATTTTTTGAGCAGGTGAGATAGAACAATGGGGCAAGTGATCCAGGGCAGCAAAAGCATCTTGGCTGAAGCGATGGACAATGAGGTCAAAGTCAGATGAGGAAGGGAATAAAGATATAAAAGCACCAATAGGAATAAGATAACGAGTTCTATGGTCTACAGCAGTATTATCAAATTTTAATGCATGTACGAATCACTTGGGAAGGGCCAGATCTTGAAATCATTCACTAGGTCTGTGGTGATGACCAGAATCTCTATTTTCAACAACGATCCTAGTTGATTCTGATGTAAAATTACCATGCATCATTTTTTTAATTTTAGAAATAAGAGGTCTGACAGTTTAGTTCATGAACTCATCCTAGAAAAAGTGTTACATACCTCATTGCTTAATATCACTATGGTCACTTCCAAAGTACTCCCCTTGGGAAGCTATGTACCTATGCCAGGGCATAATCCATCCTTCAAAGCAATTTTGAAACTCTGTGGAATGGCCATCAGAGCTGTCGTTGTATTACCCCTGATATCCTAAATGTCATAAAAAAGTCTTCCTTTCAATATTTCTTTTATCTTTGGGTAAAGAAAAAAAGTCATTGGGGGCCAGATCAGGGGGTTAGGGAGGGTGTTCCAATATAGTTATTTGTTTACTGGCTAAAAACTCCCTCACAGACAGTGCTGTGTGAACTGGTGCATTGTTGTGATGCAAGAACTCCTTCGGGACCATTTTTGCACACACCTTTCTCATGTCAAGATTTTCAGTTAAGATTTTCCTGTTTCTCTATTGTTGTTTATTTGGTCTGCTGTGCTTCTCATAGGCAGCCGATAATTTTGATGCACAACTCAACAAATTTTTCCAATATTTTTGTCAGTTTTGCTGGTCACTGGCCTTCCTGACCTTTCTTCATCAGTGATGCTTTCTCTCCCCTTAGAAAAACATTTAGGCCAGGCTCAGTGGCTCAACCCGTAATCCCCGCACTTTGGAAGGCCAAGGTGAAGGGATTGCCTGAGCCCATGGGTTTGAGAACAGCCTGGGCAATTTGGTGAGACCTCCTCTCTACAATAAAAATAAAAAATTAGCTAGGCGTGGTAGTGCACTCCTGTAGTTCCAGCTACTTGGAAGGCTGAGGGGGAAGGATTGCCAGAGCCCAGCAGGTCGACACTGGGTGACTGTGAGTGTGCCACTGCACTCCAGCCTGGGCCATGGAGTGAGACTCCAACTCAAAAAAAAAAAAAAAAAAAGAAAAAGAAAAACATTTAATCCATTTGTACACTACCATTTTCTTCATGGCATTATCCCCATAAACTTGGACTAACATGTCTCTAATTTCACTTCCACTACTACCAAGTTTAACAAGAAATTTAATGTTTGTTCATTGCTGTAATTCAAGCTCCGGCATTCTCGTGACAGCATACAAAAACATCCAACAACAATAATGGATACTACTAAGCAGGACACCACCACATGTCAACACGAACACAGCTGTGAGACACAGATAAATATACCAAGATTATGAAACCTTACTGAGTTGTTTATATAGTGCTGCCAACATAATTGCATGGTGGCAAGTTTGTGAACCTAACTGTCAGACCTTGTAGTGGGTTTAAAATTGTGCCTAATTTAAAGAAGTGCTATTTTGAGAGGAGCTGAGGAGAAGAGAGAGATAGGGAGAGAGAAGGGGAGAGAGAGAGAGGGAGAAGGTGGGAGGGAGAGAGAGACAGACAGAATACACACAAGAGAGCAAGCAGGAGCTGGAAGAATAGGTGGTTACAGTGTGAGATGACAAATTTATTATATTAAAGGTGAAATGATGAAAGCCTCAGGGAGTGACCAAGGAAGTGGGTGGCTGAAGTGGAGTGGAGGTGAGCAAAACCAGAGGTGAGGAGGTAAAGGTATGGAAAGCCTAGGTTATCAACATGGACCTTGAAGCCACTTGAATGATGGTTGTACTTGGGATATGAAGCAAAGTTCAAGACCATGGGTAAGTGAAGGGGAGGGAACTACAGGTGGGTAGACAAAGCAAATATGGGGTAGAAGGGTGGAATTGGTTAGGGGTTTTTACACAGTGGCGGAGAAGTGACACTGGCTAATGTGAGTGAGAGTTTATTGTTTGCCAGGCTTTACATTAGTTCATGTAATCCTCACAAACAACCTTCATATGAAGCAGCTGCTATTTTTATTCCCTTTGTAAAGAGGAAACGAGCCCAGAGAGGCCAAGTATCTCACAGTCCCTACCCACTATGCTACACTGACTCTCATAAAATGATAGTGGGAGGTGTTTTAATACATTCCAACTGAAAAAAATCAGATATCCTTAATATTTCTAGGAGTAGAGTTAACTTTTCTTTGGAAAAAACATCTTTGTCTTTAAATTCCATTTGTTCTTAAGTATTTGTGTTTCAATATCCAGCAGGTGGCAGTACTAAGTAACAACTCCATACTAGGTCATCTGGTAGAAACACATCCCATTCCGCACATTTTAAGACTTCTGCTCATGCCAAGCCTTGATGATTTCTTCAGCAGCATCCAATGTGCTGTCTTTCTGTAAATCGAGGAAATAATCATCATTACTTATCAACATAAATTCAAGATGAAGCAAAGATTTAAATATAACAACCATATAGCACTAAGTGAACATCTAATATCAGGCGAAGAACATTTTTCAAAATAAAATGAAGCCAAAAAAGAAAAACAGTTAATCAAATTCATTATAACAGAAACAAGTCAAAGAATACAGAAGAGCTTATATTGAAAAATAATAGTTGTCTGCCTCACCCCTTCCTAATTAATCCCTCCATCCTCCAAGATAAACTTTTATGGTGATTTTTGGTTGGGTTCCAATGGCCACCACCAAAATCTAAATAATATGCTTATGCTTCTGTTTCCTTATTTATGAACTTCACTCATTAACCACTATACTTGTATTTGGCTCAGAACAAGGAAAATTTGGTTTATTCACACTACTCTGCCCCTCCTCTTAAAGTTTCATAGTGAAGCAGGGTGCGGTAGCTCATGCCTGTAATCCCTTTGGGAGGTGGAGGTAAGAGGATTGCCTGAGCCCATGGGTTCAAGGTCAGCCTGGGCAACATGGTGAGACCTCGTTTCTAAAATAAATAAAAAAATTAGCTGGGCATGGTGGCGCATGCCTGTAGTTCTAGCTACTTGGAAGGCTGAGGCAGAAGGACTGCCTGAGCCCGGCAGGTTGAGGCTGCAGTGACTGTGAGCCTGCCACTGCACTCCAGCCTGGGTGACAGAGTGAGACTTCGACTCAAAAAAAATCAAACCTAGCCGGGCTCGGTGGCTCAGCCTGTAATCCCGCACCTTTGGGAGGTTGAGGTGAGTGGATTGCCTGAGCCCGCAGGTTCGAGACCCGCCTGGGCAGCGAGACCTCAGCTCTACAATAAATAAAAAAAATCAGCCAGGCTTGGTAGCGCATGCCTGTAATTCCGGCTACTTGGAAGGCTGAGGCGGAAGGATCGCCGGAGCCCAGCGGGTCGAGGCTGCGGTGGCTGGGAGCAGCCACTGCACTCCAGTCTGGGCGACAGTGTGAGACTCCAACTCAAAAAAAAATAAAAAAATATAAAAAATCAAACCAAAACAAACAATAACAAAAACAGTTTCATAGTTAAATTATGGAAAGATAATCCATTTATGTGTTTGTACAGGTAATATATACATATAGTATAAAACTAAGCTGGGTAACCAGTGAAAACCCATCTCCTGTTCTTTTATTTCTCTACTTTTTCTTTCTCTTACCTGTCTAGCAGAATCATTTGGCCTGAAAAGGTGGGGCTGAGCAAAGTAGGTGTCCATGTGAGGGAGAGAGAGACAGAATCTTGGCAAGCCTAGTGCAGGACGTGGCAGCAAGAGTGGAGTGAGTAGGATGGCCATCGTGGGTAGCATGACAGGGTGTCAGCATCCAAGTGGGGCGAGTGAGTCTCCTGTATGGTAGGGTGGCCCCATATAGGGTGCTGGAGCCTGGATGGGGTGAGGCAAGCATCTGGCATGCGTGTCAAAGCCCAAGAGGGCAAGAAGGGGTTCTGTGCAGGGATGACAGTGTCGGGCTGGTGTGGGGCGTTGGAGACCCAGGAGGGCACCTCCGTAGGAGGGTGACAGGGCAGTTAGGCATGGGGCAATGAAGCCCAGGTGGGGTGAGGACACAGTGGCAGTAGCCTGGTACAAAATGTCAGAGCCTCAGCGGGGTAGAGGGTATCTACTCAGGAACCGGGAGGTTAGGGGAGCAATGGCATTGACAGGAGAGACTGATCCCATACTGGCAAACACCACCTTACCAAGTGACTAAGGCTTATATCACCAGCAATAGGAAAAATTGAGATCAGCTACCACCTGATGCAGTGAAAAAAATTGAGTATCACTTCTGTGGTTTCCTGCCAAAGGTCATAACCTGAATCTAATTATGCGAAAAAGTAAAACTTAAATTGAGGGACTTCCTTCAAAATAATTGGCTGGTAATTTTCAAAAGCATCAAGATCATGCACGTCAAAGAAAACTGAGAAACCATTCCAGTTTGAAGGAGGCATGATGACTAGATGTAATGCATAATTCTGGCCTGGGCTGACTGACATCATTCTGGCCTGAATTTGTTATTATTTTGAAAATCGTCGTTGTAATAGAAAGGACATAATTGGTGCAATGAGTGACATTTGAATTGGATCTGAGGATTGGTGGAATAATATATCAATGTTAGCTTCATTATTTTGAGGGTTATATTCTGGTTTAGGAGGAGAAAGTCCTTATTTGTGAGGTTCAGGAAAAAAGTTCTTGAAGGTTTTATGTTGAGAGCTTCTAAAAAAAATCTTAAAAGTAAGTCAAGCTCCTACCTACCTTCCTCAGCCACTCAGTTTTCCTCCCTAGAGATAACACTGGAATTTCATTAGGTATTCTTCCAGCGATATCCTCGGCATTTAAAAGCATCATCCGTCTAAGTAAGTATGTATGTATCTATCTAACAATCATCTATCTGCCTATCTACCATCTATCTATCTAAAGAACTGCCTATCTATCATCTACCTCCTTACCTACCTGTATTTTCCTTTCCATGCAAATGCTAGCATTCCACACAAACTGTTCTGCCTCTTGCTTTCAGCTTATGCTAGATCACTACAAGGAAAGCTGTTTCATTCTTTTACTGATGTCAATGTATCATTTATTAAAGGCAGTCCCCACTGGTGAAGAATTTTGCTGTTTGCAATATTTTGCCATTACAAATGATGCTTCAATGAAAATCTTTGAACACAAGTCTTTCAAAATGTGCAAGTAAATACACAGGGAAAAAAATCAGAAGTAGAATTGTTGGGGTTAAAGGGTATGGAAATTTACAATTGGAAGGAAATTTTCAAATTAACCACCATGGAGATCTTACAAACTATTCTCCGACTCTCAATGCATGAGAGTGTTCTATGAATTTTTAGTTGTTTTGGTTATTTCCAATCTGACAGAATACAGTTTCATTGCTGTTCTAATTTTCTTATCTCTTATGATGAGTGAGGTTGAGCATCCTTTCATCAGTTTGACAGCTACTGAGGATTTTATCCACAACATTATAGGGTGTTCTTTTTGCCTTGTTACTACTTTTATTTTGTTCTGAATTCAAACTGTTTTCTTTCAATTTCCATTTTCTTAGCATGTTTTTGCCATCCTTTTGTTTTCAGCCTTTCCAAGAGGTAGAGTTAGGTGTGTCGACTTTCCCTTAGGACTTCCAGTTAGTGCTACACTATCTTCCAATGTTGGATGTTAAAGTGAAGGAGACTGAGCCCACACTGATCCTCCTGTCCTGGCCCCCACGAAGGCCTTGATTTCATTGTCTAGATGCCTAAAGGACTTATCTTTCAAGTTCAATATCTCTGTGTTAAAATTCTTTGTTCATTTCCATTTCTTTTGCTTACTTTTCTCAATCCTTAATGTACTTACTGAAGTAGTATCCTCTGTGGTGTTTCCAAAGTCACCATAATTTCCAGTAGCTTAATTTTTCTTTTCAATTCCTTCTGAAAGCTCCCATTTTATCTTCTTATATTATCTTAACTTTTAAAATTTCTGCTTTAAGCCGGGCTCGGTGGCTCAGCCTGTAATCCCGCGCCTTTGGGAGGCTGAGGTGAGTGGATTGCCTGAGCCCGCGGGTTCGAGACCCGCCTGGGCAGCGAGACCTCTTCTCTACAATAAATCAAAAAAATCAGCTGGGCATGGTAGCGCATGCCTGTAGTTCCGGCTACTTGGAAGGCTGAGGTGGAAGGATCGCCGGAGCCCAGCAGGTCGAGGCTGCGGTGGCCGGGAGTGGCCACTGCACTCCAGTCTGGGCGACAGAGTGAGACTCCAACTCAAAAAAAAAAAAAAAAAAATTCTGCTTTAATCTCTTGTTTTAAAGGTTTTAAATGTGAACTATCACTATTTTATTTGCTCTACAGTAACATTTTCCTGATGAATAGTCTTCATCCGACACGTGTTTTTTCCTTGTTCCTTTCTCTTTCCTTTTGTGTCTTTATATAAATTCACAGCTGGTTCCTCTTTGATTATTAGTCATTTTTGATAGAATTCTTTGTAAGCTCCACTGCCAGCATATTCTGTTTCTATTGTTCTGGGTAATGAATATGCTATCTGCTGGCTTTATCTGTGATTTGAAGAAGTATCTGCAGATTTGTAAAAGGGAAGAGCCAGAGCAGCACTAAAAAAAAAAGCAGAAATTCTCCTTGGCTCAAAGTAAAGTTTAACAAAATTGATGTAGGAGTCAATGAGGAGGAGTTCTTTTAGATTTTATTTCTTCCCAAATAATTAAACTGGCTACTCCCAACTTAATATATCTCTTCTATATTGCTTCAACATAGCCCTTAGCAATAGTGACAGAAGCAAATGAGAAATCTATACCCCCATGAGAATCTCCTTTCCACCCTAACTCACGGAATCTTTTTTTTCTCCACTGAGGCATTTTATTTGTACATACGCATTACATCCCTAGAAAAAGAATCCCAGGATTTTCCCTCCTGTGTGCTTCCATTTTGCTTCTTCATGGTCCACGATGCCAACTGAGGTTGTCAGTACAATGAAACCAAACTGGTGGGATGGAGGTAGATTATTCTGCCATTTTTCTAGATCTTTGAGTTGCACATCAAATCTGGGGCTGATCATGCCACACTTGTTTAACCTACCTGTGAGGTTCACAACAATTTTTCCAGCTCTGTGATCATCAAAGATTTCAAATTTGCCAGTGTAACCATGCTTCTCATCACAGTTAGAAACTGGACGATGACTTTGGAGCACAGCTTGATAAGAACCTGGCATTTGCCTCTCTTTTCGGTATTGTTGATGCTCTTGAGAGCATCAGCCAGGACATTCATGTGCACCATGATGGCGGCACAGAGAGATGGTGGAACCTCACATAATTTCTAGGGGACATGACTGTACATTTCTCTCCTGTTTCTAAAGAAGTTTCCACTGCCAGTGCATCCACTTTTCCTATTGCTCTTGATAATGAGTATGCTACCTGTTGGCACTGTCTATAATTTGAAGATGCAGAAGCAGGATTTTTTTCTAAGTGTCTTCCCTCTACCATCACCTTCACTGTATTTGGCAACCCTTCCTCATACATTGGGGAATTTGTGAATTTGTTTTCCATGCTCCTAGTTGTTTTTGAATAATTTCCAGGAAGAGAATAGAGAAGGGCTGTGTTTAGTATGTTAAAACTGTAGGTCTTATAGAGTAATATACCTCTATTTCTCAATCTATTGTAAAATGAGAATATTAATGGCCTTACCCTTTCTTTAAAATGTCAATCATTGTTAAGTGGTGAACATTTATATTCTAGTCTTTCATAATTTATCTAAAAGTTGTCTCTCAAAATTGAAAACAATGTTTACATTATTTTGTCTATGTTTACAGATGAGTGAGTTGGTCTACCAACGTTGATCTTAGTAAGAGTGTTTTCAGTAGCAATAACATCTTAAAAACAGCAGTGATACATCTAGAATTTTTTATTTTTTGTTTTTTTTTATTTTTTGAGTTGGAGTCTCACTCTGTCACCCAGACTAGAGTGCAGTGGCAGGATTATAGGCTGAGCCACCGAGCCCGGCTAAAAGGTGATGACGAGTTGCATGGGCCAGGAATCGAATCAGGGCCTCCCGTGTGGCAGGCGAGAATTCTACCACTGAACCACCCATGCACTACCTAGAATTTTTAAAAGTATAGGTTCTTTCTTTCTTTTTTTTTCTTTAGAGTTGGAGTCTCACTCTGTCACCCAGGCTAGAGTACAGTGGCATGCTCATGGCCACCGCAGCCTTGACCTGCTGGGCTCAGGCGATCCTTCTGCCTTAGCTTTCCCAGTAGCTGGGACTACAGGCATGAGCCACCACACCCCACTAGTTTTTTGATTTATTATAGAGATGAGGTCTTGCCAAGTTGCTCAAGCTGGTCTAGAGCCCCTGGGATTAGGCAATCCTCTCACCTCAGCCTTCCAAACTGCTAGGATTATAGGCGTGAGCCACTATGCCTGGCAGTGATGAATTCTTTCAGCTTTCATTTGTCAGGAATGTCTACTTTATTTTTCCTTCTAGAAGATATTTTTCTGTATATACCATTCTGGGTTGGAATTTTTTATTTTTATTTTAGTGCTAAGATGTTATTTAATTGTAATTTGGTTTCTATTGTTTCTGATAAGAAGTTAGTTAATATTTGTATCTTTGTTCCCATGCAGTGTGCAGTTTTTCTCTGATTGCTTTTGAGATCTTATCTTCAAATATGGTTTTCAGCAGTTTGATTATGATGTGCCTATCCCGATGTATTTCACTGATATTTTTAGATCTCTAGTTGCTTTTTATCGCATGTGGAAAATTGTAGCATTTTTCCTTAAACTATTTTTCTCTGTCAAATTATTTTGGAAATCCAATGTCATATATATTATCACTTAATAGTCTCATAGATCTAAGGCTCTGTTCATTTTTTTATTCTGTTTTTCAGATTATGTAATTTCTATGAATCTGTATTCAAGTAAACCTCTTTGTTCTGACATCTTTAATCTTCTGTTAAACCTCATAAATATTTCATATCAGATATTATATTCTAAGTTCTTGTATTTACATTCTTTTTTTAATAGTTCTAACCCCTCTGCTTGCTCATTATGACCATATTTTCCTTTAATGTCTTGAACATACTTATAATATTTGCTTTAAAGTCCTTGTCTGGGACTGAGTGCAGTGGCTCATGCCTATTATCCCAGTACTTTGGGAGGCCAAGGTGAGAGGATTGCCTGAGTCCACAAGTTTGAGACCAGCCTGAGCAACTTGGTAAGACCTCATTTCTACAACAAATCAAAAAATTAGCTGGGCATGGTGACGTGTGCCTGTAATTCCAACTACTTGAAAGGCTGAGGCAGAAGGATCACCTAAGCCCAGCAGGTTAAAGTTGCGGTGGCTGTGAGCATGCCACTGCACTACAGCCTGGGCAACAGAGACTCCAACTCAAAATACATACATACATACATAAAATCCCTTTCTGATAATTTCTACATCTAGGTTGGCTTTAAATCTATTTCTATTAACTACTTTTTTTCTTTATTATGGACCACATTTTCTTGTGTTTCACATGCCTACTAATTTTGTAGTATATGCTGGACATTGTGACACTACACAGTAAGGAGTATGCATTATGTTGTTCCCTGCTAGAGAAATGAGATTTATTCTGGTTGGCAGCTAATTTCACATCATTAAGTCAAAATTTAACAACTGCATATGAGCATATAATTTTTACAATAGAAAAAAATGGTGCTTTATAAATCAAAATGAAGATATTATAAATGTGTTTTTCAGTAGAATGGGAAACTTACTTTAATGAAGCAAAATCGCACAAACTTCTCAAACTGTGACTTAGTCTCTGAGTTACAGAATGCTGAAACAGGGATGGCTGATAGTTTCTGAAAAATAAAAGGTATAACAGAAAAACTTTTACTTTAGATATTATTTTTGAGATTACATACATAAGAAACAAGCAGATATCTTTAAGTAGTCACAACAATTTCCAAAAAGAAAAATGCTTTTAAAAGTCACAAGTGGAATATCATGTGACAAAGCTACATTTAATGCTGTTCAAAGTGTGCCAGGAGGTTTCTCTCATAAATTAACTACAAAATAACATACAATATTGCAAAAGGCAGTAAACATTACCTTATTTTTAGTCATCCATTTTACAAACTTATAGTCATAAGGCTCATTGTTCTTCATATCAGAGACGTCTGCATCTAAAACAATGAACATTTGGCAACCTATGAATTATATCTGAGGCAACATATATTTTACTTAAGTCTATCAAGATTCAAAATTTTCTCCTGATTCAATTGAGTTTGATTTGGAATTTTCTCAGGAGATATTCACAGAATATGCTGAAGTCTCATATTGCACTGTGGGTTGGGAAGTGAGGAATTCACAGAGAAACTTTACTGATATTCTAAGGTAGTACTCACACATACATCTGGTTGGTCATACTTGTACATGCAGCTCTAGCACAGGAAGAGAATACCGAGAAGGGGAAGGAAAGCATTCCCTTTCCATCTAGACATAAAACTCTGAGATCATTATTTAAAAATAACAACTAGCTGGGCGTGGTGGCTCACGCCTGTAATCCTAGCATTTTGGGAGGCTGAGGCCAGAGGATTGCCTGAGCTCACAGGTTCAAGACCAGCTGAGCAACATGGCGAGTCCTCATCTCTACAATTAAAAAAAAAAAAATTAGTTGGGCGTGGTGGCACATGTCTGTGGTTCCAGCTACTTGAAAGGCTGAGGTGGAAAGATTGCCTGAGCTGTGGTGATCGTGAGCATGCCACTGCACTCCAGCCTTGGTGACAAAGTGAGACTCTGACTCAAAAAAAAAACCAAAAAAACAAAAACCCTAAATGTATAGAGTATCCATCAGTAATAATTATATCTCCAAATAGCCATTCATTAGATTGCAAGTTCCACAAAGGTAGAGTTTTGTTTTGTAACCTATTGTGTCCCCAGGTCCTAGGTCAGTTCTAGCATCTAAGTAATAAAAAGCTTATTTGTTGAACAAATAAATTAATATTATTCATATTTAAATACAGGATGTCTATTTTGATCTTCCAAATGCTAGTCTTATGTTTTAAATCTCTAGCTTCCATATATTATGCTATTTTAAATTAATTATCCACATTTCATAATTGTTTCAACTTTATTGACTTTTTCTCTTGGATCTTTTTGAATGCTCCAAAGCAACTCATGGTTTTTTGTTTTGTTTTTTTTGAGTCAGATTCTCACTCTGTTGCCCAGGCTGGAATGCAATGGCACCCTTATATCTACTGCAGCCTCGACCTGCTAGGCTCAGGTGACCCCTCCACCTCAGCCTTCCAAGTAGCTGGAAATACAGGAATGTTTTTTGATTTATTGCAGATAATTTTTTGATTTATTGCAGAGATAAGGTCTCACAATGTTGTCCTGGCTGGTCTCAAACCTGTGGGCTCAGGCGATCCTCTCACCTCAACCTCCCAAAGTGCTGGGATTACAGGCATGAGCCAACATGCCTGGCTAGAAACTCATGTTGATGGTTCTTGCAATCAACAACATTTTACAATTTATTGCTCAAAACAAATCAAGGCAGATATCTTACTTTTTGATTCATGATATACTAGTGGTTCTTTTCAAATTAACTATGTAAAATCTTTGATACTGAAGAAAGTTTTACCTGTATTTTAAATTTTTTTTGAGTTGGAGTCTCACTCTATCACCAAAGCTGGAGTGCAGTGGCACGCTCACGGCTACTGCAGCCTGGACCTGCTGAACTCAGGCAATCCTTCCACCTCAGCCTTCCAAGTAGCTGGAACTACAGGCGCATGCTACCACACTTGGCTTATTTTTGGGTTTATTGTAGAGATGAGGTCTCACCAAGTTACCTAGGCTGGTCTTGAACCCCTGAACTCAGGCAATCCTCTTGCCTCAGCCTCCCAAAGGGCTGGGATTACAGACTTGAGCCACCACGCCCGGCCACCTGTATTTTAAAAACAAAGTCCTAATACTTTTTTTCCTGATAATTTTTGCTTCCATTCTCTCCTATACTTTAAGGAGAATGTAAAATTTCCACATAATAATGCTAATAATACACTACCATTTACTGAGTATGTACTCTTTGCTGCAAAGCATGTTCTATCATCCTCTCAGTTTGTTGTTACTACCTTTCTGAGAGGTAGTTAAATCCTCTTTACAGATGAGGAAATTAAATTACCATTTCAATGTATATGTGTGTATTTGTGATTACTTCAGGTTGGGCCCTAAAAAAAAAAAAAAGCCAACAGCTTAAAAAAGATAGAGTCTAATTGTAAATTATGTAAAATTCCAGGTGACAATACTAGCAGTGTTTTCAAGGTACAAAGGTAGCTCAGTGAGAGGAGTGATTTTGGCTCAGCCTGTAATCCCGCGCCTTTAGGAGGCTGAGGTGAGTGGATTGCCTGAGCCCACAGGTTCGAGACCCACCTGGGCAGCGAGACCTCATCTCTACAATAAATCAAAAAATCAGCGGGGCGTGGTAGCGCATGCCTGTAATTCCGGCTACTTGGAAGGCTGAGGCGGAAGGATTGCTGGAGCCCAGCAGGTCGAGGCTGCGGTGGCCGGGAGCGGCCACTGCACTCCAGTCTGGACGACAGAGTGAGACTCCAACTCCAACTCCAAAAAAAAAAAAGCTGTTACGCTTCCTTTGACTGAAGAATGATGTAACTGATTCCAGTTTTCTGTTTGACTTTGCTGCTAGGAAGTCTAGTTTCTAGTTAATGCTAGTTACAATACTATATGAACCTCGGTGACTGGAATATTTTCATCTTCTCCTTCTTATGTGTCACTGATTTTTGACCGATATATGATTATTTATATTTATGTATTATTTAATAGAAGGCTTTTAATATGAGTAGGCTCAAATTATTTTTGGAAACACAAAAATTATTTTTTCTTAAACAAAATAATTCATGTAGAAAACCTTGTGGAGTTCTGATTCAAAGGCAGAAATATAAGTGATGACATCTGTGCTATTTCTTTTTATCATTTCATGAAATGAGTTGCATATTTAGACCCACTATAGAAAAAATGTTTTCCAAACCTCAGAGTACAGACTACCTTAAAGGGTTTTATATAAGAATGGAGGCTGAGCACGATGGCTCATGCCTATAATCCCAGCACTTTGGGAGGCTGAGGTGTGAGGATTGCCTGAGCGCACAAGTTCGAGACCGGTCTGGGCAACTTGGCGAGACCTCAACTCTACAATAAATAAAAAAATTAGGCGGGCGTGGTGGCACGTGCCTGTAGTTCCAGCTATTTGGAAGGCTGAGGCAGAAAGATCGCCTGAGCCCAGCAGGTTGAGGCTATGGTGGCTGTGAGTATGCCACTGTACTCCAGCCTGGGCGACGGAGTGAGATTCCAAATTTAAAAAAAAAGAAAAAAGAGAAAAGAATGGGAGAATGCCAAATACAACTCGACAACTCTCTGGTAATAGGAATGCAAGAACCTCTGCTTGCTACAGCATCTTCTCTCAACGTGAAAGGAAAAAGAAGTCGGCTTCAGTTTGAGCCAAACCTCACGTAGTGAAATGCTTATAAAAGTATGTTGCCTCGGCATCTGTTTTGAACATAAGCTGGACTTTTCTCATGCCAGAAGCAGGGCTTAATCACCCTTGACACAATTTCCACTCCTCTTCCTCCTGACAGTTTCTCAGTATGGTCAATCCAGATATCTGCCTTTTACACCCACCTCTTGGTGAGCATCTCCCTATGGAACAGCTAGATATAACCTACGTGACTCGGCCACTGGCTCCACACTTCTCATGGACTGCCCAGCTATGTCCGAGTGACTCCGTGGAGCTCGTACCTGCTTGCTCTAAACTCACCAATTAGAAGTCTCTGTGGGAAATCTGCTTGGACAATGCCCTGAACCCCAATAAAGGCTTTGGCCCATAGGCTCCTCGCTCTCATTCTTCACCCACTGGCTGAGTGTGGGCATCCTGGACCACTCCCTACTTCCAATTGGTCTTGGGAGGTTTGTTGCCGCCCTTATGTCTCACATGATTGGCACACCTGAACCTCTCCTCTCCATCAGGGTTCTCCTCGAGAGTGGCTAACTTGTTGAAAATACAGGTCAGACAAGAGCCACAAAGGTGTCTGCTAGACACTTAGGTATTAGGCCGTCTGTCAAGATAAAGAAGCAGCCCATGAAAGGATACTGTAAATATCTGGACAACCTCCCCCAGAGTTCCAACGAGCAGGGCTAGAGTTTATAGCCACTTTCCAGAGACAGAGGAATATTAAGGCCAAATTATGAGTAAATCATAATACTGTATATCCCTGAAATCTGTTAAGATGATAATGAAGTATTACAAGTAGAAATTGCTAACATCACATGCTTGTATTACAACATAATTCCTATGTAGAGTATATGAAGTTTTTTTTGGTGGGGGAGTTGAAGTCTCACTTCTGTTGCCCAAGTTGAAGTGCAGTGGTGCATTCACAGCCACCGCAGCCTCAATCTGCTAGGCTCAGGTGATACTTCTGCCTCAACCTTCTAAATAGTTAGAACTACAGGTGTGCACTACTGTACCCAGCTAATTTTTTTGTTGTTGAGTTGGAGTCTCACTCGTTGTTATGCAGGCTGGAGTGCAATGGCACACTCACGGCCACCACAGTCTTGACTTAATGGGCTTAGGCAATTGTTTCTCCTCAGCCTTCCAAGTAGCTGGAACTACAGACACAAGCCACCACACCTGGCTAGTTTTTGTGATTTATTGTACAGACGAGGTCTCACCAAGTTGCCCAGGCTGGTCTTGAACCCCTGGGGGGCTCAAGCAAGCCTCTTGCCTCAGCTTCCCAAAGTGCTGGGATTACAGGCTAAGCCACCAAGCCTGGCCTAAAGTTTTTGTTTTTTTTTTTAATCGTAGAGACAAAGTCTCACCAAATTGCACAGGCTGGTCTTGAAGCCCTGGGCTCAGGCAATCCTCTCGCTTCTGCCTCCCAAAGTGATGGGATTACAGGTGTGAACCGCCATACCTGGCCTAAAGTTTTTTGTGTTTTTTTTAACAGTTTTTAAAATTGAAAATTTCTTTTATTCTTTCTAACTTTATAAAATTTTGTCTAAATAAAAAACTTCAGGCTGGGTATGGTGGCTCATACCTATAAACCCAGGACTTTGGAAGGCTGAGGCAGAAGTGCTCGAGCCCAGGAGCTTGACACTGGCCTATGCAACATAGCAAGACATGTTGCTCATCTCTACAACAAATTAAAACATTTTCTGGGCAACTTGGGAGACTGAGGCAGAAGAATCGCCTGAGCTCAGCAAGTAGAAATTATAGTGGCCGTGAGCATGCCACTATACTCCAGCTTGGGTGACAGAGTGAGATCTTGACTCAAAAAATTAATCAATCAATTAATTAAAAATTTCAAACTTCAGTTTTTCAAGTTTACTGGCATGTAAACTTACTCTAATAAAATTTTGGCTGGGCATGGTGGTTCACGCCTATAATCCCAGTTCTTTGGGAGGTGTACGCGAGAGGATTGCCTGAGCCCATGGGTTTGAGACCAGCCTGGGCAACTTGGTGAGACCCCATCTCTACAATAAATAAAAAATCAGCTGGGTGTGGTGTCTCGTGCCAGTAGTTTCAGTTACTTGGAAGGCTGAGATGGAAGGATCACCTGAGCCCAGCAGGTCGAGGCTATGGTGGCTGTGAGTATGCCACTGCACTCCAGCCTGGGCGACAGTGAGATTCTAACTCAAAAAAACCCAAAACCATAAAAAAAACTTTAAACATTTAAAGCAATCTTTAGAATGGCTGTAATTTCTGTCAGAATAAATTAGTCTTTAAAGTTTATTAAGTTTTGTATAAGAAAAGTAAGTTATATATAAAACACGATTATGCTTCTAACTTCAGATTTGTATGGCATATAATTGCTTAGGTAATATGAAGACCATGCTCTTTGGAGACAGGACTATTTATAATCTAGTTGTATGACTTCAGGCAAGTTATTTAAAACTCTTCAGATCTTCTTATCTGCAAAAATGGAGCTAGTGCTTTCTTCGAAAGGGTGTTTGACTGCTTGGCACACAGCAGACCCTCAATAAATGTTATTCTCCTTGTTTATTTCATTTCAATATATTCTAAAGTGGCAAATACTGTATTTCCTGATGGCTTCAAAATGTCTATTTTTCTAACAAAATAGTATGTTTTGGTTAAGTGAGAAGGAAAATAAAACTTTACTGAAATGAACGTCAGTATATATATTATTTCATATACCTGCATTTTAAATTACACACCAAAATAGGATGATAGCAAATTCTATGTTTAATAGATATTCTAGAACAACACTGACTCTATAACCACTGAATAATAGTCATATTTCAAATAAAAGACCTAAAAGTAAAGATAATTTTAGAAAACAATGACATCTATCCCTTTCCATAGGTAAAATGCTATTGTGGCTTTGACACCGATCTTTTCTCCATAATTCTGCTATAATTTCACACATTAGTTTCCACATATTTGAAAGAACAAAGGCCTTTACAAACCTAGCAAAGACACATCAGCGATGATGAAGTATCCCCCATCAGGAACTATGGGTTTTAGGCCAACACTTTCAAGTAAATGTACCATCCGATCTCTTTTTACTTCTAACTCTTTTGGCAAAGAATTAAAGTAACACTCTGGGTCATCCATGCGCTTGATGTCAATCCAGAAAGCTTGAGCCAAGGCTTCCTGTATGTTATAATTGAAAAACGTGGAAAGGAAATACTGCAATGTTATTTATTGATTAGTTTATTGATATAATAAATAAAGATTATCTGAGTAAGATTATTGGCAAAAAGGTCACTCAGGAAATTACTGTTGAATTCCTGTGAACCTGTATTAAATTCTATAGATTAATGGAGGAATCAGTTACACCTAAATGATTAATGTGAAGAACTAAAGATGAGTCATGAAAATCCAAATTGAAAAAGAGGTATCATATAAAGATGGCTTATTTGAAAACAAAAAGACATTGAGATATTTTCTACTGAGGTAGAACGACTTGCTGAATCTAAGAAAAATGACCAGCTGTTACACAAAAAAGACACATTCAGATATTTACTGCAGCACAATTCACAATTGCAAAGATGTGGAATCAACCTAAATGCCCATCAACTGATCGGTGGATAATAAAAATGTGAGACACACACACACACACACACACACACACACACACACACACACACACCATGGAATACTATTCAGCCATAAAAAAGAATGAAATAATGTCTTTTGCAGCAACATGAATGGAATTGGAGAACATTATCCTGAGTGAACTAATGCAAGAACAGCAAGTCAAACACCACATGTTCTCACTTATAAGTAGGAGCTAAACTAAGGATCTGCAAAGACATAGAGAATGGCATAAAGGACACTGGAGATTCAAAAGTGAGAGGGTGGGAAGGGAGAGGGCTGAAACATCACCTATCGGGTACAGTGTACACTAGTGGGGGGCACACTTAAAGCCTAGACTTCTTTGGCACTATCCAGTGCATCTATGTAACCAAAAACTATTTGTACCCCCTAAAGCTACTGCAATAAAGAGTAATATATAACATATATACATATTACACACACACACACACACACACACACACACACACACACACACACACACATCCCGGGGGTGCCAAAAAAAGATATATACATTTTAAGAGACATTATCTATATATTACTTTTCAAACTTGAATTACATTACGGTAGTAATGTGTAGTATAACATTTGCTCAAAAGATAGTGTTAATCAAATGAATGCTAGCATCACCATATGACAGACAGGACAGTAAAAGAAAATGGTGGAAGTAAGGTTGTCATTTGAGGAACACAAGACTATTTTGAAGTGGTTTGAAATTCAAGAACATTGTGGAAGTGCAATGACATGAGTACAATGACATGAGGCATGAGTGTGTAAGAGAATCTCCAACATGCCTAACAACTGCACACATTACTGATAAGTTTGAGCCACATGGTCCTGTGTGTGATGTGCACAAGGGAAGATCCGGGAGGCCTCATACAGCAACAAGTACGGCTTCTCTTGCTGTGGTGTTGGAATAGTTAACATGCTTGCCACAGAAATCTACCAAACAGTGTGCACCTCTTGTAATTATAGAAGTCAAATGTATCTTTATTCATCTTTGGTATCGGTATATAATATCATAATTTTAATAGTTAAAAAAAGTATATATATTTTTTGATACTCTGTATATATAATATATAGAAGTACATATTATATATATATATATATATATATACCATCAAGTAAGTAAAAAGACATTTCATAGAATAGGAAGAAATATTTGCAAGTCATATATTTGATAAGGTACTTATATTTAGAATATGTGAATAACTCTTACAACTCAACCCACATGTGGGTTAAATTGCTCCCCCCAAAAGATGTTGAATTTCTAGCTATGACCTTGCTCTCTGTCGACACTGTGCTTCACAGATGCCCCATGGGAGAGATGGCCAGGCATCTTCCTCGGCTCTCTCCCTGAGCCAGTGTCCACACCCGCAGCCTATGGCAGCTCGCATGCCAGCCCTCACTCCTCCCAGTGTCCGAGTCCCTCTGAGAGGGTCCTGAGATGGGCCAGGTGCCTGCTCGCCTCTCTCTCCTGCCTCTGCCCCTATGCCCTCTGTAGCCAGAACTTGCCTCTTCTCGGCAGCCTTCACTTTGTCCTTGTCCCTGTACCACACCACAACAGAGTGGTTTGCTGTGTTAATTCACACAGGTATGTCTGTCTTTTGGGTCCTCAGAGAAAATGTTCATTTTCTTGTGGAATCCTCTGCACTCCTCCTCTCTCTGTTTCCCATCCAGCCTCTTGCTCTCACCCTTATGTGTTGGTGGTTTTTGTATCTTCTGTCCTTGGTGAGTTTTTAGGGAGGCCAGGAGTGACCACTGGGGGTCCTCTCTCCAACAGGGGGAGGGGGAGTGGCATGCAGGTCAGGTGACACACAGTAGAGAAAAGATAGAGTTCTGCTTCTTCCTCACTTCTCCTAGGTACTTAGCATTCCCCCTAGGCCCACTGCTTCTTCATCCCACTCCATCCATGTCTTTCTATTTCAGCCTTTTCCCCACTCTTACATACTGTAAGAATGACAGGATAATTAGAATACTAATGAGTAGATGGATTCCTGTTCATTCTAACTCTATGCTAATTATATGACACTGTACTCCTGACATTCCCAAGTGACAGACCCAGGGCCTCTCAAAATCCCAAAAGTCATGGCCAGTTTCTAACAACTCCTCCAAGGTACTGAGGTGAAGAGGTTCCTATCTCCAGTACAGATTTTTATATCTTGTGAATTCTTGGGATTACTCACAAATGCCAGGTGTTTGTTATATTAAAAAAAAAAAAACCCAATATCATATTTGTAACTTTTGTTTTGTAACTGTTGTCCTTACAATAAAGAAAACATCTGTCTTTCTAACTTAGAACTGTTTTTTTTTTAAAAAAATAAACTGTGTAAATGAACTTGGTCATCAAAAAAAAAAAAGAAAAATGACCAGAGAAGTAATGAAGTAGTCAGTCTTTCCCTGTTACTTCAGAGAACACAGTGGAAATGAAAGCTGACCCTCTGTGTAGAGGAGGAAAAGTATTTTTCTCACTCCCTATAGGTGTCCAAATCCTTGCTGTAATCATTCATATGTCATGCAGGTGGTCTGAGTGCAAGAGTTTCTCGGCTGGGCATTGTGACTCATGTCTGTAATCCCAGCACTTTGGGAGGCCGAGGCAAGAGGATTGCTTGAGCCCAGAAGTTCAAGACCAGCTTGGGCAACACAGCAAGACCTTGTCTCTATAAAAAAATAAAAATTAAAAAATGAAACCAGTTTTGTGTTTCTATTTATTTCACATACTCTTTTTACCTTATAAATAGCTACTTTTACTAGTTTCTTATGGACCCTTCCAGAGATCCTTAAAGAAAATACAAGCAGTTTCCCCCCTTTATTATATAAAACATAGCATAAATATACATACTCTGTGCTGCTTTTTAAATTTTATAATATATTCTGGAAATATTTCTATATCAGTAATGATAGAGTTTCCTCATTCTTTTTTCTTTTCTTTTCTTTTAAACAGTCACTATGGTAGACAGAATAATGACCCCCAAAGATGTCCATGTCTTAGAACCTGTAAATATGTTTGTTACCTTGCATGGTAAAAGAACTTTGCAGATATGACTTAAATGTAAGGGTCTTAAGATGAGAAGATTATCCAATGGGCCTAATGTTACCTCAATGGTCCTTCTAAGGGAAAGAGGGAGGTAGGAGAGATACAGTCACAGAAGATGTATTACAAAAGCAGAGGCTGGTGTGATGGGACCTTGAGCCAAGGAATGCAGGCGACCTTTAGAAGCTGGAAAAGGCAAGGAACAGATTCTCCCCTAGAGCCTCCAGAAGGAGCACAGCAATGATGACACCTTGATTTTAGCCCTTTTAAGACCCATTTCAGACTTCAGACCTGCAGAACTGTAAAATAATACATTTGTGTTGCTTTAAGTCACTAAGTTTATGGTAATCTGTTACAGCCGCAATTTGAAGTGAATTCAGTCACACAACTTTTCCATGTTTGGCTAGATCATGGTTTATTTAACCAACTATCTGTAGATGAATAACAAACCATCTCTAATCATCTGCAATGAATAGCCATGTACATACATAACTTCTTACATGTGCAGATAATAGCCTTAGCATAAATTCTCAGAAGATGGATTGCTGTTTCATAGGGCAATGACATCTGTAATTTTGCTTCGTGCTGCCTCTGCTGATTCCGCAGCACTCTGTACTCCTGCTAGCAATGTATGACTGTTCAAAGCTAAAACTTGATGTATTAAAAAAAAACAAAACTCCAAGGCCGGGAGTGGTGGCTCATGCCTATAATCCCAGCACTTTGGGAGGCCAAGGTGAGAGGATTGCCTGAGCTCACGGGTTCGAGATCAGCCCGGGCAACTTGGTAAGATCTCATCTCTACAATAAAAAAAAAAAAAAAAAAATTAGCCGGGCATGGTGGCAAGTGCCTGTGGTTCCAGCTACTTGGAAGGCTGAGGCAGAAGGATCTCCTGAGCTCGGCAGGTTGAGGCTGCGGTGGCCATGAGCATGCCACTGCACTCCAGCCTGAGTAACAGAGTGGAAACTCCAACTCAAAAAACAAAAATAAAAACAAATAAATAAAACCCCCCAAACCAAAACAAAACAAAAAACTGCAGGCTGAGCACGGTGGCTCACGTCTGTAATCCCAGCACTTTGGGAGGCTGAGGTGGGAGGACCACTTGAGTCCAGGAGTTCAAAACCAGCTTGGGCAACACAGTAAGACCATTTCAAGAAAAAAAAATTAACAATAAAAATTAAAAACCAAACCAAAACAAACTGTTCTTGCTAAAAGCGAATATGTGTCTACTTCTAAAAATCCCAAATTATGTAAGAAAACACTGCCCAAAAAGGACATAAAGAGAAGTTACTATCACACCTACCTGTAAAGGAGTTGCACAAGTATAAACGGTGTTTTGTTGAACTGTCTGTAAATGCTTGATCAAATGATTAGGACCAATGGACCAGCCAAGCTGGGAAAGGAAACGATAACAGCAGATTTCAAAAAATAATCTGATTGGATCTGCCACATCTGAGAGTAGTTAAACTGAATGAAAGTGTTAAATATACACAATTCCAAAATGTTCTACTATGAATGCAGTGCAGTATAAGTACTTTGAATAATTTCAATGCTATTCTTTTGATGGAAAAGTTTTCAGTTGGAATCACTAAGACCTGCTTTCATCACTAAGTTCTGCCTTCATTAGGTGAACAGAGTTTGCAATCAATCATTATTAGTCTTTCCAATCTTCTAATTTGCTATTTCTAATCTTCTGAAGGACTAAAAACTGGTAACAAAGCTTGTTTGAACTACAGATAAAAGTAACTCAGAATGAGGGCCTACGGAACTCTTCCAATATTAAAACACACAGACTTGGCCGGGCTCGGTGGCTCAGCCTGTAATCCCAGCGCTTTGGGAGGCTGAGGTGAGTGGATTGCCTGAGCCCGCAGGTTCGAGACCCCCTTGGGCAACTTGGTGAGACCTCATCTCTACAATAAATCAAAAAATTATCCAGGCGTGATAGCGCGCGCCTGTAGTTCCAGCTACTTGGAAGGCTGAGGCGGAAGGATCGCCGGAGCCCAGCAGGTCAAGGCTGCACTCCAGTCTGGGTGACAGAGTGAGACTCCAACTCAAAAAAAAATAAAAAACACAGACTTGATTCTGCAGGCCTCATGCTCCCTGGAGAGGTGAGGCTGGAAGAGAATTGGGTTTCAACTGGATACATTGTTATTGTAAAACATTAAGAGTCAGGCATGTAGTATCAAAATATTAGCTATTATTATTTTTCTCATTTTATGTTAATGTGCAGCTTTCTAAACATTCTTTGCAAAGAAAAAAGTGTCATTAGTTGATCAGTTATAAAATGAAAAATTACTTGATTTTTCTTATTTTTAGGTCTCAAAAATAATAAAGCTAACATGACAGCTGAATAATTCAATAAATAAGCAAAAAGTCATTAGGTATAAGAACATGTGTAGTCTCAATATGTATGCATTTAAAACAAAAGATACTATAAAAAAATGAATTATTTGCCCATTTTTACACAATTAAGTTCTTACTCATCTTACCTTCCAGCCAGTTACACTGAAAGTCTTTCCAGCACTTCCTATTGTTACTGTTCTCTCCCACATACCTGGAAAAGTGGCTGAAAGAAAAAAAAAAAAAGCTTAAGTAACTGCTTTTCAATCAATGTACATTCAGTATAATCTAAACACATAACAGCCGGGCGCAATGACTCATGCCTGTAATCCCAACCCTTTGGAAGGCCAGGACTGAGGCAGGAAGATCGCTTGAGCCCAGGAATTCTAGACAAGCCTATGCAACACAGCAAGACCTTGTCTCTACAAAAATAGTCCAAAAATTAGTTGGGCATGGTAGTGTGTGCCTATAATTCCAGCTACTTAGGAGGCTAAGGAGGGAGATTGTCTAAGCGCAGGAGGTCAAGGCTGTGGTGAGTTGTGATCATGCCACTGCACTCCAGCCTGGGCTTCAGAGTGAGACCCCGAACTTAAAAATAAATAAACACATAACAAAGATATATAAGTTCAATGAAAATAAATGTATTACATTGTAGTCAGTATAGTTATTTCTTTTTTTATTATTAAACATATTTTTTATTATAAAATTGTGGGGTACAGTTAAGGGTTAGGTATACAAATGTGCATCGTTCAGGCACCCTTGTTAATAAGGGGTGTCTCCCCATCCCCAGACAGATATTGACTACCATTAGTCCCACCTCCCTTCCCCTCCCTACCCCCCCCATAGTTTCCCACCACTGTCAGTCCTTTTTTTTTTTAAGTATTATGGTAGATGATCAAGGTTCACTATATGAGTGAGAACATGTGATATTCAGATCTTTGTTTCCTTTTTTTTTTTTTTTGAGTTGGAGTCTTACTCTGTTGCCCAGACTGGAGTGCAGTGGCCGTTCCCGGCCACCGCAGCCTCAACCTGCTGGGCTCCAGTGATCCTTCTGCCTTAGCCTTCCAAGTAGCCAGAATTACAGGCATGCGCTACCACGTCTGGCTGATTTTTTGATTTATTGTAGAGATGAGGTCTCCCTGCCCAGGCGAGTCTCGAACCCGCAGGCTCAGGCAATCCACTCACCTCAGCCTCCCACAGGCGCAGGATTTACAGGCTGAGCCACCGAGCCCGGCTTCCAATCTTTGTTTCTGTGAGAGATCACTCAGTATTATAGACTCTAGCTCCATCCAGGTTACTGCAAAATTCATGATTTTGTTCTTTGTTATGGCTGCATAGTATTCCATCGTGTATATGTACCACATTTTTAAAATCCAGTCCTCTTTTGATGGACAGCATGTTTGGTTCCAGGTTCTTGCTATTGTGAACAATGCTGCGATAAACATTCGTGTGCAGGTATCTTTTTGATAGAGTGATTTGAGTTCTTCAGGGTATATTCCTAGTAGGGGGATTGTAGGGTCATATGGGAGGTCGATATTTAGAGCTTTTAGGAATCGCCACACTGCTTTCCACAGAGGTTGCACTAGAGTATAGTTATTTCAATAGGTGTTTAAAATATCATGTAACTTGGCGAGACCTCATCTCTACAATAAACCAAAAATTAGCCGGGTGTGGTAGCGCGCACCTGTAGTTCCAGCTACTTGGAAGGCTAAGGCGGAAGGATTGCCGGAGCCCAGCAGGTCGAGGCTGCGGTAGCTGGGAGCGGCCACTGCACTCCAGTCTGGGCAACAGAGTGAGACTCCAACTCAAAAAAAAAAAAAAATATCATGTAACTCTAACCCAAAACACAGTGGAAAATACTGCAACACTGTACTGTTGCACCAAGAGAACATATAAGCATATTTAATACCTAAGTAGCAAAATAATTTCTGGGGCAGGAGTGTCAGTGGTACCAGCAGGCAGTGTTCCAGGCTGCCTCAAATGGCAGTTGTCACACGATCTGTGGCATCTAGTGTTCAGTGTTAGTAGTAGCTGAATGTTCATCATAAAAATCCCATAGCTTTGGTTGTGGTACTATTGTGTAGCCTCCTTTATTCTGCCCATTTTCTGAGGTTATATT
Organism: Cephalopachus bancanus; assembly: GCA_027257055.1. Lineage (NCBI taxonomy): Eukaryota > Metazoa > Chordata > Mammalia > Primates > Tarsiidae > Cephalopachus > Cephalopachus bancanus. The sequence continues at coordinate 589,832 of JAPVLO010000047.1, read as the reverse complement.
TCCCAGGCTTCTGAGAACAATGGTTCTTAAAATGTGGTCCCACACCAGCAATATCAGCATCACTGGGGAACTTGTAAGAAAGGCAAATCTCCAGGCCTCATCCCAGACCTGCTGAATCGGAAACTGGGGGCAGGGACCAGTATCTCTCTCTCTCTCTCTCTCTCTCTCTCTCTGTGTGTGTGTGTGTTTTGCTAAAAACTATATTCAGACGTCAATCCCACAATTTACTGATTTAAAGTATATAGTTCAATGATTTTTAGTATATCCACAGATTTGTGCAACTATCACCATTATCAATTTTGGAACATTTTTTTCCACCCCAAAAGAAGCTCTGTAAATTTTAGCTACCACCCTTTAATATCCTTATGGCCAACAGCACTAGATCTTGCCTGAAGGAAGCTTATCAAACACATGCACTTTCTCCATAAGACACATCACAGTCTTCTTGCATCTGGGAACACTAGACAGTACTTCAGCACCAGGTGTGGGGACTATTTTAAACAGAAAAATCACTGTGAAAAGAGCATTTGCTTATAGTGTGAGCTGAGATAAGAGGTAGAGTGTTACCTTGTTTGATCTCAACTGAAAATGTATGTGTAGGGTGACTCAAATTTTTCATCTCTCTTCAAATGAAGTGTCATGATTATTGATTTTGGGGTTATAAATATATTTTAGGAAGTAGGCAGATTCATAAATAGATAATTCATGAATATTGAGACCTGATTGTATAATGGTTTTCAAGCTGATTAGTATCTTTAATAAAGTTATTCATTCATTTGCCCAGCAAATATTTCTTAGCAACTACCAGGTACCAGGGAACAAAGATAAGTAAGATACAGTTCTTATCCTCAAAGGGCTTAATGTCAGTCAGATTGCATGCCTGTAATCCCAAAACTTTGGGAGGCAGAGGTGAGAGAATTACCTGAACTCAGGAGTTTGAGGCCTGCCTGGGCAACATGGTGAGACCTAGTCTCTACAATAAATGAAAAAACTAGATGGGTGTAGTGGCGTGTGCCTGTAGTCCCAGCTATCTGAGAGGCTGAGGCCAAAGGATTGCCTGAGCCTGAGGTTGTGGTAGCCAAAATTGTGCTACTGCATTAGCCTGGGCAATTCCAACTCAAGGAAAATAAAAAAAACTTAATGTCTAGTGGGGACATGAGACACATAAAATAGCAATGGTAATATAGTGTGATAAAAGCTATAACAGCAGATTGTACAGAGGGTGATGTAAGGATAGGAGAAGGGTTGGGGATAGCTTTCTGCAGCCAGTAATGCTTGAGCTGAGACTTGGAATACCACATAGGCCTTAGCCAAGCAGAGAAGGGGAGGAAAGCTATTTTGGGTTAAGAGAATGCAGGTACCAAAGGCCTAGAGGTATTAAATGCAAGAGCTTGTCAATTTTGGTGGGCATTGGTAATAACTGATAAATTACTATTCTGTGAATCTTCTGAGAATGCCACTTAACCACATCACTTTTTGGATTGCTCAAGTAATTTAGTCATGAAGTTCTTCACAAGCAGTCAACTAGTTTTTCCACTTGTTCTTTTAGAGGTACAAGTGGAGGTTTTTGCATTGTTCTAAGAGAGTATTTGTACACTCAAAGGGAAAAATCAATGCTCATTCTGGAAATCTAAGATTCTGCTTTCCTGAAGTAATCTGCTCATAAGCGGGTACAGTGTTTACTAAGATGTAAAGTAGCTAAGGAAATTCCCAAAACGATGCAAAAGTAATTTGTCTATTGTGAACTACCTGCCAATATTTGTAATAGTAGAAAAACTATATAGATAAAAAAAACTAGCCGGGCTCGGTGGCTCAGCCTATAATCCCGCGCCTTTGGGAGGCTGAGGTGAGTGGATTGCCTGAGCCCGCGGGTTCGAGACCCGCCTGGGCAGGGAGACCTCATCTCTACAATAAATCAAAAAATCAGCTGGGCATGGTAGTGCATGCCTGTAATTCCGGCTACTTGGAAGGCTGAGGCGGAAGGATCGCCGGAGCCCAGCAGGTCGAGGCTGCGGTGGCCGGAAGCGGCCACTGCACTCCAGTCTGGGCGACCGAGTGAGACTCCAACTCAAAAAAAAAAAACCAAAAAACTATAATTATATTATCTATGGAATATGATAAAAACCAAAAAGATAGATGAAAAAATTTTAGAAGGTACACTTGAAGAGGGAATATTCTAGCATTTGATAAAACAGTTATATCCCTTCAAGTTTCGAGACATTTCTGGTCTTCTGCAGTACTGCAGAAGAACACCATGATGCCTGTCCCACTTTTCTGTTTGACCACAGAAAATCTAAACTATGTATAATGCAGAGTATCACTTCCTTTAAAGTAATGATATATAACTAAAGTCAGGAATAATATTTAGAAATCAAATCTTGGAAAATGAAAATTACCCAGAGAAGCTAACACAATCCTAACATGTTTTTGCTATGTTATATATGAGGGAAACCAAAACATCATCAAACATAGGCTTCATTTACAAATATAAAAGCTACTATAGCACTATTTAAAAGAAGAGCTTAATAATTTGCTGATGATTATTTTAGCCATAAAAGTGGATGCCTTTTTTTTCCCAAGGAGTAAGCCGATCAGTTATATAACTTACAATAAATGTTATACTTTTTTTCTATTTTTAACTAATATCAGTACATTAGTACATAAATGGAGGAGAAGAGAGGTTTCTTTTGTTGAAATCTCATTTACAGACCAGGAAACATCATTTGAGTTAAAAAATCTGATCTAATAAGAACAAATTCTACCATTTCATAAAAAGAGCCTTAAGTCATGTTAAAATATCCTTTAAATCTTGGATACTTGGGGAAGCTACAGAAGTTAATGTAAATAGAGAGGCAGAAGTGAATAGAGAGGCAGAAGGTGATCACAGCTTTGTGGGTGAATGTGGTAATTTATAGGCCAAACAAACAAACAAAACTTTCCAGGACTGATGGTTTTCGAAAACATCCATTATATTGTAAGTTTAGATTACAGTTACATTTGAATGGCAACTGGTCTTTACACTTCTCATTTACAGCCCATAATCCTTAATTCAGCCAAAGGAGCCATAACCGTTATTCATAGGCAACTTTGGCTTCAGCAGAAGCATAAAGATTAGAGACATGAAGAGTGCTACACCAGGGAAAACTGCTGTGCTGACAACATGAAGATGATGCTAATCTCATGATATATGGCTAGAAAGCCTTATTGTATCATATTAAAGAACGACTGTGGCACTTTGCAAATTGATGTAATCGCCATTTTGCATCTTTCATGTAACAAAGATCACTGCATTTGATAGAATACTGAAGTTTTAATGCAAACAAACTGCACTTTCTAAATAATGAAATCGTGAATTTTTTTCTTGTTTTAACTTTATAGGCTATTTCAACATTTAAAAATATCTGAGTTAAAATATGTCTTGTATATCTTTAGCAAATAACGTTACCAGTTATACACTATCCTGAAGGGCTTATAATGAGTAGATCAGAACAATAAATTAAGATCACTTACAATATGATCTATTGGAACAACTATTGCTAAACTGGGCTAATTACAAAAAAATTAATTATCCATGTTAATCTGATTTTCCATTGGAAAGCAATTCAAATGACCTGAGACACAGGTCAACAACAAATGGGCAGTGGTGAACTCAGATGCAAGTTAGACACATACAACATGTACAGCTATGCTAAGGTACCATGCCATGCCCTGCAAGTCCTTCGTTGCCTTCTCTGTTTACTCTAGATATTCTCCCTGAGAAAATTCATTCTCTTGCATGGGTCCAACTACCGTCAACATTTTTTTTTAAAGTTGGAGTCTCACTCTGTCACCCAGGCTAGGGTGCAGCAGCATGTTCACAGTCACCACAGTCTCAACCTGCTGGACTCAGGCACACCTTTTGCCTCAGACTTCCAAGTAGCTGGAACTATAGGCACACTACCACACCTGCTAATTTTTTGATTTATTGTAGAGATGAGGTCTCCTCAGGTTGCCTAGGCAGGCCTCGAACCTGTGGGCTCAGGCAATCCTCTCACCTTGGCCTCCCAAAGTGCTTGGATTATAGGTGTGAGCCACTGCGCCCGACCTACCACCAACATTATTATGACTGCAGAAAATATATCCTCTCATAATTTCATCATGACAGCAGGCCTGTAATTCTACCCGTCTCTAGATAGCTATTCCTCTATGTCTCACGTACACTCAAATTTAGTAAGTTTAAAGCACGAGAAACAGTTTTCTTTGCTCAGCACTTCCCTTCAAATCTGTTCCCCCTCTCTGTATTTTCTCTGGATAAGGACCTCACTGCTGAGTAGATCAGGCTAGAAATCTCAGAATCATACTTGCTTGTACCTTTCTTACCTTCAAACTCCATACTCTACACTCTATAGTTTCTACTTCTAAACAGTCCCCATGTACCATCTTCACTGCCTAGGGCATCTGATTTGCTTAAGACCTTCCTCTGCAGCTGGTTCTTACCTTAATAAAAATCCAATCATGGAATCAACTCCCCTGTTTTGTCACATTTTTGCAGTAGTTCTCAAAGTATGCTCACTGGCATTCTGGTGATCAAATTAATGTACAGAATTTTAAAAAATCAATCTTAAGTTTTTTTCTGTATAATTTTCCTAAGCCTTTGGCAATTACTACCACTTATCTACTAGTGAATGCTTCCACAGTGAAAAAGACGAGCGTCACGTAAAAGCACATTCACGGCACAATCAGAAAAACTCAACAGTTATTTTTTTTTGGAGTTGGAGCCTCACTCTGTCACCCAGGTGAGTGCAGTGGCGTGCTCACAGCTACTGCAGACTTGACCTGCCGGGCTCAGGTGATCCCTCTGCCTCAGCCTTTCAAGTGGCTAAAACTACATGTCACTGTGCCTGGATGATTTTTTTTGGCTTACTGTAGAGATGAGGCCTCACTAATTTGCCCAGGCTGGTCTTGAATCCCTGGGCTCAGCCAATACTCTTGCCTCTACCTCCCAAAGTGTTGGAATTACAGGTGTGAACTGCAGTACCTTGTTCAATAGCTCTTTTTTTTGAGTTGGAGTCTCACTCTGTCACACAGACTGGAGTGCAGTGGCTGCTCCCGGCCACCGCAGCCTCGACCTGCTGGGCTTCAGCGATCCTTCCGCCTCAGCCTTCCAAGTAGCTGGAATTACAGGTGCGTGCTACCATACCCTGTTAATTTTTTAAAATTTATTGTAGAGATGAGGTCTCGCCAAGTTGCCTAGGTGGGTCTCGAACCCGCGGGTTCAGGCAATCCATTCACCTCAGCCTCCCAAAGCGCTGGGATTATAGGCTGAGCCACCGAGTCCGGCTTCTTCTTTTTTTTTTTTAAGTTGGAGTCTCACTCTGTTGCCCAGGCTGGAGTGCAATGGCATGCTCACGGCTATCCCAGCCTCAACCTGCTGGGCTCCAGCGATCCTTCTGCCTCAACCTTCCAAGGAACTGGAACTACAGGTGTGCACTACCACACCTGCCTAATTTTTGATGTATTATAGAGACGAGGTCTCGCCAAGTTGCCCGGGCTGGTCTCAAACCCACTGGCTCAGGCAATTCACTCACCTTGGCCTCCCAAAGTGCTGGGATCACAGGCTGAGCCACTGAGCCCAGTCTCAATAGCTCTTTGTTATGGACAAATAAAAATAGAGTTGTGATTTTCATATTGACTTTTAATTGTTGAATTTGTTAGAAAAAATACTTATAGTTTTAGAATGGAATTCATAATATTGCTATTTCATGGTATGGAACATTGTGGCTTCACAGTTATCTACCACTAAAGCAAGTTTCAGAATCACCTATCTCTTTAACAAAGTTTATACTCTTTGTTCTAATACACAAAGTCGTTTAGCATTACCCTTCTTTTCCACTCTGATCTGTGTCAGTTACTAAAGCACACCCTTATAAATCAAACTACTTACTTTTCTTAAGTATATCTTGATCTTCCATGCCTCCTTGCCTAAGAATATGCTAGATTATTGGATAGGAATTTAGTTTCTATTTCACTGCTTAGCTAATTCCATCTTTTGCCCTCTTTTTCTGATTCCCTCAAACAGTTGCTTTCTCATTCTGCCTCTACAGCAATTTGTAATGTACTATAAGAACAATTATGATACATGCATCAGTGCAATAACTATTTACATATAAGTGCGCTAATTTTTAAATTTATCTATTTCTGACATAGTATCTTTCATCATCCTTCCCTTATCCTTTTCATCTTTTCCATTCATTTCTTCAACATTAACTTTCTGATTGTCTACCATGTGCAAGACTCTATATGGAAAATGGGGATTCAGAAGAGACCAAACATACAATAATCCCTACTTTCTTTCAGTTTAGAAGTAAAATATATAGATTCTGCTTCCTACTACAGAGGAAAACAAAACAGAAAAAGAAGAACAAAGCAAATTCTGGAGGGAGAGGTGTAACTATTTTAAATATGGTAGTCATGAAAACTGACACTGGGATGCAGAGGTAAATGAGGCATAGGACAAACATACATGGCTATTTGGGGGAAAGGTGTTTCCAGGCAAAGGAAGAGCACACGCAAAGACCCCAAGGGTACACCCTGCTTATAATCCTGTAGTTGACATGGTGTGGGCTACCCCAGAAGAGACCATGGCATGTGTAAGAGGGTGTGGCAGTAATGATAAAATCTCAGCCAAGAGCTGAGCAGCAATAGCTGACTACCCTGCAATTTCTTCCTGTTGACTTGGCATGTTGGCAACTTAATCAGTAAAGACAGTCCAGAAACTCTACAGGAAAAAGTAAGCTCCATTTGCCTTAAGACCAAGTAATAGCTGGATTCCTGTTAAGAAGCCAGGATACAGGCAAAATAACTAATTTGCTGATATCAGAGTTTTATAGTATTAGCCCCAATCTCTTACTGTTTGTCCTTCAAGCTGTTCATTAATTCACTTAAGTACCATTCATTCAAACACTATTTTTAATTGCTCACACAGACAGATACCCTTAACAAAAACTATTTTAAAGCTAGTCTGGGATCCTTTCCAATCGGTTGTTCCACACATGCCCAGACACATTTAGATTAGTGACTCTATGTGATAATCAGTACCTATCTTTAAATGCTTGTTTCCAGAATATACAAGCCATTCATAAACCTCATCACTGATGCAGAGTGTGTCATATTTGATGCAAAGGTCAGCAATTACTTGGAGCTCCTCTCTGGAATACACCTACGCATATTAAAAAAAAAAAGCACAGCCGATTATTATTCAATATGTGAGAAAAACAACAGGTCAGAAACTATATAAAGAGATAAAAGACTTGCTTACCTTGCCAAGAGGATTATGTGGAGTATTTAGCATAATGGCTTTGGTTTTGGAATTAAATTTACTTGCCAGTTCTTGAGGATCTAATGTCCAGTCAGAACTAGACCATTTTTTGCCATCAGCAGGTTTCTAAGCATGAAGAATAAAGATGTGATTTAATTCAATTAATTCATGCTTGCTGTCTTACAAATAAATAGCCCAATAAGAAAAAAATAAGCTCGGCTCAGTGGCTCAGCCTGTAATCCCGCACCTTTGGGAGGCTGAGATGAGTGGATTGTCTGAGCCCACGGGTTCGAGACCCGCGTGGACAGTGAGACCTCATCTCTAGAATAAATTAAAAAATCAACTGGGCGTGGTAGCGCACGCCTGTAATTCCGGCTACTGGGAAGGCTGAGGCGGAAGGATCGCCGGAGCCCAGCAGGTTGAGGTTGCAGTGGCCGGGAGCAGCCACCACATTCCAGTCTGGGCGACAGAGTGAGACTCCAACTCAAAAAAAGAAAAGAAAAAAAAATAATTGGCTGAATAACTGACAAAGAACACAAGCAGAAATGACCATGCTTTAGTTCTGCTTTGAAAGCCCAAGAGACCTGAGTCTTATGCTCACACCTGTTAAGTGGAAAAATGAAGCTTGTCAACACTCCCAGCTGTTAAAGTGCCCATGTTCCTTCACAGGATGCAGCTATCACTATGGTTAACATGCCTGACAATACACAGTTAATTGGACATTCCTTTTTTTTTTTTTTTTTTGAGTTGGAGTCTCACTCCGTCGCCCAGACTGGAGTGCAATGGCCACTCCTGGCCACTGCAGCCTCAACCTGCTGGGCTCCAGCAATTCTTCCGCCTCAGCCTTCCAAGTAGCTGGAACTACAGGCGTGCACTACCACACCTGGCTAATTTTTGATTTATTGTAGAGATGAGGTCTTGCCAAGTTGCCCAGGTGGGTCTCGAACCTGTGGGCTCAGGCAATCCACTCACCTCAGCCTCCCAAAGTGCTGGGATTACAGGCTGAGCCACCAAGCCCGGCTCTAATTGAACATTCTGTGACCCACCTTAGTGTATTAATTATTTTAAAAAGACAACTAGACAAATAGAGATATACAGTTAATCCCCAAATGCAATCAAAGTAGAAACTTTATCAGTGACAAAGTAATTGGCATTTAAAAAACTTCTTAAGGCATATGAACCAAACTGGCAAACTTACAGATCTTAGGGGAATGAAAACAGGTATTGCTCCAGCCATTCTCACCATGGGCTCATAGCAGTCATAGAAAGGCACCATGATTATAACCTGAAACAAAAGGAAGAACATAAATATCAATCACGAACTCATTTTATGAATACCATGTACTTACTATGTGTAAGGCACTGTACCATGTGTTGAAATGCAACAGTGAAAATGCAGGCTTCTGTGGAGCTAACATCTAGGGGAAGAGATCGTAGGGATAAACTTGTCCAGGGAGTCTTTTTTTTTGTTTTGTTTTGTTTTTTGAGTTGGAGTCTCACTCTGTCACCCAGACTGGAGTGTAGTGGCCGTTCCCGGCCACCGCAGCCTCGACCTGCTGGGCTCCGGCGATCATTCCACCTCAGCCTTCCAAGTAGCTGGAACTACAAGCGTGCGCTATCACGCCTGGCTAATTTTTTGATTTATTGTAGAGATGAGGTCTCGCCAAGTTGCCCAGGCAGGTCTCGAACCCGCGGGTTCAGGCAATTCACTCACCTCAGCCTCCCAAGGCGTGGGATTACAGGCTGAGCCAATGAGCCCAGCTGTCCAGGGAGTCTTAACTGGAGTCCTTGGCATCTCAGGGAGATCTATGGATGAGGCTGCAGTGGGGGCATTTGTAAATGAATGTAAAATTTTATATGTGCATAGGAAGATTTATCTGAAGAAAGAATCCATCGTATTCTAAAAGGGATGTTCCAGCCAAAGCCATTAATTAAGTAAATCTTTATATTTCAAATGACAAAATCTAGAATATATGTGATATATCAGACAGTGAGAGAAGCAGCCTGTAAGGAAAGAGAACACTGTAATGCTCTCTGGTATGAAGTGCTAATGTAAGGTTATCATCCTGAGAGTAAAGATGTTTCTCTTTTCTCAAAGAGATTCCAAAACAAAGAGTGCATGCAGAGAGGCCAGTAAGGATGCTATTGCTCTTGTCTGATACCCACAACCTCCCTCCAGGTACCTCATATCTGGATTCTGTCTGTTTTTCTTGTTCCTTGGACATATTCCCATCCTTTTGCCCCTCCATTCTCTCTCTCAATCACTCGTCGCTGAGCTTTCAGGTCAGTGGGTGCATCCAACCAGTCTAGTTGTTATCCCAACCCCACTTGACCAACCTCATCTACCATCCCTGACCTTTTGGTTTTCTGTAAAGGAATGCTCAAACATATAATTTATAACCTTCATATACATTCCTTTTTTTTCTTTCTATCTTTTTAAAATCTAAGCACCATTTCATGACAAGTCCATGTTATTACAATTTTTATATTTATTTTAATGGCTATATGATAGTCTACTGATTTCTAGAATAATTTTCTTATCTTTTGCTTGTATAATTAACAGTGGTATGTCAATTTATGAGTGTGTAGATTCTCTTTTTTTAAATAGCTTATTGGGCTGGGCATGGTGGCTCACACCTATAATCTGAGGTGAGAGGATTGCCTGAGCCTACAGGTTTGAGATCAGCCTGAGCACCTTGGTGAGACCTCATCTCTACAATAAATAAAAATTAGCCAGGCATAGTGGTGCGTGCCTGTAGTTTCAGCTACTTGAAAGGCTGAGGTAGAAGGATCACCTGAGCCCAGCAGATTGAGGCTACAGTGGCAGGGAGCATGCCACTGCACTCTAGCCTGGGCGACAGAGTTAGACTCTGACTCAAAAAAACAAAACAAAAAATAGCTGGTTGAATAACATGTAGCATGTAATAATTCAAATGATTACTATCTCTAGGTAAAAGGGTATAAACACTTTTATGGTATTTTATACATATATATATAGCCAAATTATTTTTGAAAAATCTGATAACAATTTATAATTTTATGAGTCTATACTAAGTTGTTTTACTTAACTTTTCATTAGTTAAGTTTAATTATTGTTTTAAATGTCTACTTTTTACTGTTTATATTTCTTAAGGTGCAAACACCTGTTTAAAGCCTTTCTATCTAGTCATACATTATAAAAGCCCAGTTGTTGTACTAGTCTTTCCATTCAAACTGAGAACCCACTAAGTGAAATGAGATAGGTTTGGTGGTGGGTATTATGTAGGGTAAAGAAATGAACCAAAAACAGAACTTTCTCTCGAGTGGACTGTAGGGTCCTTATTCATTTGTGAAATTTTCAGGGACTAAGATGACCTATCTTTTTAACCCTGGTGGGAAACATAGTGCCCCCAAAAAGTGAGAGTTCAATAAAGGAACATAAACTGGGGAGGCAGTGCAGTAGAGTGGGAAGAGTATACCTGATACTTTTCACCTTAATTCCTTTATTTTTATGATGGGAATAATTCCCCTCTTTTTTTCAAGAGTATTTATTGAGCCCTCGCTATGTTAGGTAATGGCAGTGCAGCAATGAACAAGTTCTTCTGGAACTTACATCCTACTGAGGGAGATGTAATGAACAGGAAAACAAGAAATTATATAATTTCAGATAACAACACATGCTATGAAGAAAATAAAATAGGTTAGGATGATAGAAAGTAACATGTATGTGGTTTCAAAATATGAGATAAAGTGATCAGGGAAGAAAGAACAGAGAAAAGGAAGCCAAGGGCTTGCCTTGGGCTACTCCAACAGAATGCAGGAGGGAGGAATGGAGGATGAACAACATCAACGTATGAGACAAAACTGCCCTATGTTAAAGGATTAAAGGAGAGTATGTATATGAAACTGTGTACTTTCTTTCTTTTTTATTTTATTTTTATTTTTATTTTTTTTTGAGTTGGAGTCTCACTCTGTTGCCCAGACTGGAGTGCAGTGGCCGCTCCCGGCCACCGCAGTCTTGACCTGCTGGGCTCCGGCGATCCTTCCACCTCAGCCTTCCGAGTAGCCAGAATTACAGGCGTGCGCTACCACGCCCGGCTGATTTTTTGATTTATTGTAGAGATGAGGTCTCGCTGCCCAGGTGGGTCTCGATCCCACGGGCTCAGGCAATCCACTCACCTCAGCCTCCCAAAGGCGCAGGATTACAGGCTGAGCCACCGAGCCCGGCTTGTGTACTTTCTTAACAGCTTACTGTCAGGCATAGTTGAGTGAATTAAAGATGTAAAAGAATAACATGGCTGGATGTGGTGGCTCAGCTGGTAATCCCAGCACTTTGGTAGGCCAAGGCAAGAAGATTGCCTGAGGCTGGGGGTTCAAGACCAGCCTGAGAAACATGATGAGACCTCGTCTCTACAATAAATCACAAAAATTAGCTGGGTGTGATGGTATGCGCCTGTTATTCCAGTCACTTGGAAGGCTGAGGTGGAAGGATTGCCTGAGGCCAGCAGGTCAAGGGTGTAGTGGTAGCCATGAGCAGCATGCTACTGCACTCTAGCCTGGGCGACAACTCAAAAAAAAAAAGAATAACATAACGCAAGGAAGAGAGTGGTATCTTTTATAAAAGTTGTATGATAAAGGGATATGAGAATTTAAATAAAGTATAGATTAGGATAAACATTTATTCTTCGGACCCAGCTTAAGCAACGCCTCTCTAGAGTTTTCCAGACCTGCATGAGTCACTACACCAGCTGTTTCTTCCTTTTATTACTACCATAAATTATGCATTCTTCACTATTGACTAAATTTACAACATTCCTCTTTTTTTTAATTAAAAAAAATTTTTTTAAAGAGACATGGTCCTATTATATTGCCCAGACTGAGGTGCTGAGACGACAGGCAAAAGCCACACCCAGCAGTACAACATTCCTCTTAATCCATTTGCAAATCTATTTCTTCTGCTAGACAAGAAACTGCTTCCTTATGGAAGCTATTTTAAAAACCCTTTCATAGTGCCTAGTATATAAGAGATCCTCAGTAATTTCTGAATAAATGAAAGAGGTCAACAAACATTAAAGTAGGGATATTGGCCGGGCTCGGTGGCTCAGCCTGTAATCCCGCGCCTTTGGGAGGCTGAGGTGAGTGAATTGCCTGAGCCCGCAGGTTCGAGACCCGCCTGGGCAACTTGGTGAGACCTCATCTCTACAATGTCAAAAATTAGCCGGGCGTGGTAGTGCGCGCCTGTAGTTCCAGCTTCTTGGAAGGCTGAGGCGGAAGGATTGCCAGAGCTCAGCAGGTCGAGGCTGCGGTGGCTGGGAGTGGCCACTGTACTCCAGTCTGGGCGACAGAGTGAGACTCCAACTCAAAAAAAAAAAAGTAGGGATATTGAAATGATAATAAGGAAGTAGAGATAGAGATGACTAAGATTGGTGCCAAAGTTGGTCTTACATCACAGTACTAAGAAGCAGAAATCGTTAAACTTCCTGTTATGTATCATCACACTATACTGCTAATACCATACTGGGCTCAAAAAGGCATAGGTTAATCTTGTACACTGAGTTTAGACTAAAGGTTATTTTAGCAATGAAAACAAAAGATTCTTTTTCCTCATCAGTGCTATCCCCTTCTACCTGCCCTTATCTAAATAGGCTTTAAAAAAAAAAAAAAGAATGAACCACATGCAACAAAATGGATGAATCTCACGAGCACAATTATGAATGAAGGGAACCAGACTCAAGAGCACATACGATGATCAAGAGCAGCCAAAATGAACTCATGGTGATAGAAGACAGAAGAGTCATTACCTCGGGGAGAATACAGATAAGAAAGAGGTATAAGCTGGGCTCGGTGGCTCAGCCTGTAATCCCGCGCCTTTGGGAGGCTGAGGTGAGTGGATTGCCTGAGCCTGCGGGTTCGAGACCCGCCTGGGCAGCAAGACCTCATCTCTATAATAAATAAAAAAAAAATCAGCCGGGTGTGGTAGCACGCGCCTGTAATTCCGGCTACTTGGAAGGCTGAGGCGGAAGGATCGCCGGAGCCCAGCAGGTCGAGGCTGCGGTGGCCGGGACCAGCCACTGCACTCCAGTCTGGGAGACAGAGTGAGACTCCAACTCAAAAAAAAAAGGAAGAGGTATAAAGGAGCTTTTTGGAGTGCTGGAAATGTACTGTATCTTCATTTGGGTTGTAGTTACATAGAAATTGATCCAGTTGTACATTTAAGGTTTGTGAACGTTACTGTTAATGCATTAGACTTCAAACATAATTAAAAATAAAAAAGCATGTAAAATAAGTAAAAGATTCAAAGGCAGGACAAATGATAATGATTAATATAGGAATATAATATGATAATGTTAATATACTTACTTCATCCCCCTCATCAATTAATCCTTGAATAGCATTAAAAAGAGATCCATATGCTCCTACTGTCACAAGGATTTCTTTATTTGGATCAATTTTATTTTGATAAATCTTTTCATACAGACAGGATAGAGCTTTCACAAGTGATGGATGGCCCTGTGGGACAAAAATTAAGAAAAAAAATTTTGAATTTGATTATGGAACCTACTTGTTTAAGGTACTATGGCTCTAAGATGTAAGACTTTTAAAAATTTGAGTTTGCTGTTTATAATTATGCAAATAAATTTATATTTTTAATGATAATTAAAAAAAATTCCTACATTCAGAGGTTTCCTATGTGAATACATAATAACTTGCTAATTAAGACTTCCTACAAAATGGAGGGTTTGTGAATATATAATTTCAAAGTGTCTGCTTTGAATAAAAATAAACCCCTCATATATTTTTGACAGCAATTAAATCATACTGAATAGAGGTGATTTGTTTCCCAGTTAAAATAAGTAAAAAAACAAAACAAAAAAATCCCTTCTCGGATGCTTTCCAAATGCTGGAAAGAGGGTTATACCAACCAAAGGCCTGGGGAGAGAGAGCAAAAACAAACTCGCCAAAGACACACTGGTGGTGACAACGGCAAATGTTGGAGGAAGTATGGCATTCCTCATGTTGACAGCTAAGAGAGTAGCAGCTCTCTAAGATAACTACTTTCATAAGAGAAGTGAAGGGATTATAAATGCACAAAGTCCAAGCAGGGCGCAGCGGCTCGTGCCTATAATCCCAGCACTTTGGGAGGTGGAGGCCAAAGAATTACCTGAGCTCAGGGGTTCGAGACCAGCCTGAGCAACATGGCAAGACCTTGTCTCTACAACAAAACAAAAAATTAGCCAGATATGGTAGCACATGCCTGTGGTTCCAGCTACCTGGAAGGCTGAGGCAGAAGGATCACCTGAGCCCAGTGGGTCGAGGCTGCGATGGCTGTGAGTGTGCCACTGCACTCCAGCCTGGGCGACAGAGTAAGACTACAACTCAATCAATCAATCAATAAATCAATGTACAAAGTTTGAGACATGCGGGAGTTTGAAGACTCGTGGACTGGCTCTCCCTCAATTCTTGTCTTCTATGTTCTCTCCCTTCTCTCCTTTGCTTTCTTTTCTTTCCCTTCTCCTATCCTTGTCTTATTTGGTAGTGAAGTCAATATTTCTTATTTTTATCTGACCAGCATTGACTTCCACTCTTTACTTTTCAGGAACCACCCTGATTTTCTACCGCTTGCAAGTAAGAGTGCAAGTGTGGGTCATGTGCCTTTGTTTGAACACACTTTGGGCTATGGAGGAAAACAAAGGGGACCCAAAAAAAATCAGAATTATTTTTTGGAGGGCAGGCCCCTTGTTTTATATAATTCTCCCACTAGCTAAGTGTTCTAGAAACCCGTCAGCATCAGTATAATAGCTAGCGTTGTTGTGGGAGGCTGTGTTCGGCTTCAGAGAATTTTTCTTTTAGAGAGTCTGTCAACTCATTTGCCCATTTCATGATGGGTGATTTAGAAAAACAACGTGTGGTGTGAAATTTTGTTTACTGAATGTTCAGCAGTTTTTGACCAAAAAAGGCATGGATACTGTGCCCTACCCTCTGTATTCACCAGATTTCTCTCCAAGCAACTTTTTGTTTCTCCAGATAAAACAAGTCCTCAGAGGGAAATGTTTTGCCAATGTGGACGAGGTGAAACAAAAAAATGGCAGAAGCACTAAAAAGCATCAAAGTTGACAAGTTGAAAAACTGTTTTGAGCAGTGTAAAAAGCATCTTGATAGATGTATTACATCAAATAGAGAGCATTTTAAAGGTTACTAAGTGTAAACACATAAGAATAGATACACAATTTTATAAATAAATTCTGTTTTTTGGGGGTTTCCACTTGTAATAGTAGGTTTAACAAATTCTAGCAAAAGGTAGTCTGAAAAGCAACTATATAAACTTTACAATGTTTCCTTAAAATAATAAGGGTTTTTACCTGTATGAGGGCCACTTGTATACCTAATACTGAATTGTATCACACATCGTTTTTTTTTAGTTGGAGTCTTATTTTGTCACCCAGGCTGTAATGCAGTGGCATGCTGCTCATGGCCACCACAACCTTGACCTGCTGGGCTCAGGCGTTCCTTCCACTTCAACCTTCCAAGTAGTTGGAACTACAGGCGTGCGCCACCACGTCCAGATAATTTTTTGATTGATTGTAGAGGCAAGGTATCGCCATGTTCCCCAGGCTGGTCTCAAATCCATGGGTTCAGGCAATTCTTTCGCCTCTGCCTCCCAAAGTGCTGGGATTACAGGTGTGAGCCACTGTGCCCAGCCTACCCCACATCTTAAAAAAAAGGGGGGTTTGTGTTTTTTAAAATTTTTAATTATAAAAATAATTTATGCTTCATATAATAAATAAAACTAGGCAAAGATAATACAATTACAATTGCTCCTCAGTATAAACCCAATCCTCATCTGCCAGAAGTGACCAGTGATTTACGAAAACTGGAAAACAAGTAAGTGTGCATAGTTGTGTTTTTTTTTTTTTTTTTGAGTCGGAGTCTCACTCTGTTGCCCAGGCTGGAGGGCAGTGGCATGCTCCTGGCCACTGCAGCCTCGACCTGTTGGGCTCTGGCGATCCTTCCGCCTCAGCCTTCCAAGTAGCTGGAACTACAGGCGCGCACTACCACGCCTGGCTAATTTTTTGATTTATTGTAGAGATGAGGTCTCGCCAAGTTGCCCAGGTGGGTCTCGAACCCGCAGGCTCAGCCAATCCATTCACCTCAGCCTCCCAAAGGCGTGGGATTACAGGCTGAGCCACCGAGCCCGGCCATAGTTGTGTTCTAATAAAACTTTGTTTATAAATGAGTGGGTCAGATTTTAGCCTACAAGCCGTAGCTTGCCAAACCCTGCTACAGATCAATTTGGGGAGAACTGACATATTAACCATATTTAGTTTCCCAATCTAAGAATATCATTTATCCCTCCATTTATTGAGGTGTTGCCTTACTTCTCTTGGTAATGTTCTATAGTTTTCATTGAACAGATCTTGCACATGTTTTAAAAAATTTAGTTGCAAATGTTTCATATTTATGGATGCTATTTAAATGAAATTTAAAAAAAATTTACTTTCTAATTGTTCATTTTTAGAAATACAATTGATTTTTATATATTGGCCTTGTATCCTGTGGCCTTGCTCCAATTATTATAGAATATAACTAATATAGAATATATACCTATATAATAAACTATATATAGTAGAATTCCTTAGGATAGTCTATGTGCATGATTATTTTTTCTGCAAATGAGGGTTTTAATTTTTTTCTTTCTAACCAATATACCTTTATGTCTCATAGGGTTCTAGTACACTGCTGAATAACAATGGTGACAGTGGACATCCTTGCTACGTTCCCAATCTTTGTGTATTATGTGGATTATGGGTGTAATCTGTAGCTTCCTCATAGATTCCCTTTATCAGATTGAGAAAGCTCCATTCTATTCCCAACTGGCTAAAAGTTTTTATTATATGAGGGTTGAATTTTGTCTGATGCATTTCCTACATATACTAAGATGATCATATGGTTTTTCTTTTTTTACTCTGCTAATATGCTAAATTTCAGTGATTGATTTTTAAATATTAAACCATTTTTATATATTTATGCAAACAAACACACATATCTGGATTTGACTTGCTAAAATTTCAGGATTTTTGTTTCCATGTTCATGAGAGATATTGGCTTGGAGTTTTCTTTATTTCTTTTTTCTTTTTTGAGTTGGAGTCTCACTCTGTCACCCAGACTGGAGTGCAGTGGCCACTCCTGGCTCCGCAGCCTTGATCTGCTGGGCTCCAGCTATCCTTCTGCCTCAGCCTTCCAGGTAGCTGGAACTACAGGCGAGTGCCATCATGCCCGGCTAATTTTTGATTTATTGTAGAGATGAGGTCTCACCAAGTTGCCAGGCAGATCTCGAACCCGTGGGCTCAGGCAATCCACTCACCTTGGCCTCCCAAAGTGCTGGGATTAAAGGCTGAGCCACCGAGCCTGGACACACTTTTTTTTTTTTAATCAGGGTTTTTGTATCAGGGTAATGCTGAAATTAATTTTATGAGATCAGCATTACCCTGATGCAAAAAACCCTGACAAAAAAAGCCAGACAAAAACCATTAAATATTTCAAACTAAGAGTAGATCATTAAGTAAAAGTTTTTCATTTTACTCTATTTTCTGAATAGGTTTGTGTGGAATTGGTATTACTTTGCCTTTAATTGTTTGATAGAATTCACCAATAAGCCATTTGGGTATTGAGGTTTGCCTGTAAGAAGATTTTAATTACAAATTTATTTTGTGGCTGGGCTCGGTAGCTCAGCCTGTAATCCCAGCACTTTGAGAGGCTGAGGCGAGTGGATTGCCTGAGCCCGCAGGTTCAAGACCAGCCCAGACAACTTGACGAGACCTTGTCTCTACAATACATAAAAAAAAATTATTTTCTTTCATTGACATGGGGCTAGTAAGGTTTTCTATTTGTCTTTGCATCAGTTTTGTATATTTCAAATAATTTCAACCAAGTTGTCAATGTGATGACATCCCTTCCTTCATTTCTCATATGGTACTTTGTGTTTTTCTTTTTTATTGATCCATCTTGCTAAACTTTTAATTGATCTTTTCAAAGAACCAGCTTTTGGTTTCATTAATTTTCACTATTGTGTGTTCATTTCTTGCCTTTCATTATGGATTTGACTAGGCCAGGGAGGGGGGTATGTGGAATAAATAGGTCTATGATGAGGATCCGAGGGTGGGCCAGGGAGTAAGAGTCTATGGATAGCAAGGAAACCCACCTGTGTCAAATTCTGTGACACATGTCAATCTTACTGCTTTTTTTCTGTCCTTTTCTTCCCAAAACAATGCCCTAGCATGATTTTTTAGTTAGGCTAATATAAAGGACAAAAAATAAATACACTTCTTTCTATATCATCCCCTCTCCATTTCCACAATATTATAAAAGGAAGATAAATGCTCAGTCATATTATAACTGACTAACAGATATAAGCCTACAGTTCAAAAGTACATTTGAATAGAGGAATTCTCTAGATGTTTTTGGCATTTCATCCCAGATGAATGGAAGCTGAGCTAGGGTAGACAGAAAGAGAGCAACTAATTGGAAACAGAGTATATTAATTAAGGGGTCAGCATTGAGGCTGAATAAGCGTTAATGAGATAAAAGGAAATATGTCTTGTACAAAAATAGACACATAGAACAAGGGAACTGAATAAAGAACCCAGAAATAGGCTGGGTGCGGTGGCTCAAGTCTGTAATCCCAGTACTTTGGGAGGCCAAGGTGAGGGGACTGCCTGAGCCCACGGGTTCACGAACAGCCTGGGCAACTTGGTGAGACCTCATCTCTACATTAAATTAAAACATTAGCTGGGCGTGGTAGCATGCGCTTGTAGTTCTGGCTACTTGGAAGGCTGAGGCAGAAGGATCGCCTGAGCCCAGCAGGTCGAGGCTGCGGTATGAGCGTGCCACTGCACTCCAGCCTGGGGAACAGTGAGGCTCTGATTCAAAAAAAAAAAAAAAAAAGTGGGCAAAGGACATGAACAGGTACTTCTCAAAGGCAGACATACAAAAGGTCAACAAACATATGAAAAAATGTTCAACTTTACTAATCATCAGAGAAATGCAAACCAAAACTACAATGAGATATTATCTCATATTAGTCAGGATGGCTATGACTAAAAAGTCAAAAAACCACAGATTTTGGCAAGGCTATCGAGAAAAGGGAATGTTCATACACTGTTGGTATCCCACTTCTGGGTGTATACCCAAGGAGGATAGCTTGCTTTACCAAAAAGACACCTGCACTTGTTTGATTATTATAGCACTATTCACAATAGCAAAAACATGGAACCAACCCAGGTGCCCATCAGTGGTAGACTAGATGAAGTCATTGGCAGCAACATGGAGGCCGGCATTCTAAGAGAACTATCGCAGAAAAGGAAAACTGAAAACTAATGCTCTCACTCATAAGTGGGCACTAAACACTGGGCACACACAGGCACAAGGATGGGAACAACAGACACTGGGGACAACCAAGGAAGGGGGGGACAGAGGGGAAATAAGAGTTAAAAAACCTACCCATTAGAAGGCCCAAATTTCACCTATATGATGTCCACTTATATGCCTAATCCTGAATTGTACCCTCTGGTTACCATCTTTAAAATCAAATATAAAACAAAACAAAACACCCATCAGGTACCATGCTCACCACCTAGGGGTGGGCTCATCATCATGCAACAGACCTATGTAACAAACATGCACAGGTATCCCTTGAATCTAAAATAAAAAAAAAAGAGAGAGATGGAGAGAGATGTCTCAAGAGAACATTCTTCCTTCCCTGTTGCCCTAAGATTCCATTCTGGAACAAAAGTAAGGGCTAAATCAGGACTATGGCGGGTCTGGAAGTAGGCAAAGGCTCACCCTAGGACATAAGGGCAAGGGTGGGAGTTTCTCTGGTTACCAGGTTGGGACAGTTGGTCCCACAAAGTCAATGAAATGTGTGGTAGAAGTACACACACACATTACCACGTGAAGTATAAGCTCATGCTCCACATGGTCTTGATATACTTACAAAGCCCCGAGTATACTGATTCAGGCTATCGACTGCTGCAATCTTTGATAATTCTTCTTTTACATATTTAGGAGGGGATATATCTGGAAAACCTTGGCCAAGATTCACAACAGAAGGGTCTGCAGCCAACTTGGTAAATTCAATCCTAAGATTAAAAAAGAAACTTATATTAAGTACTATAATTACAAAGTTTGTTTGTTTTGCGTTGGAGTCTCACTCACTCCATTGCCCAGGCTGGAGTGCAGTGGCACGCTCAAAGCCACCCCCACGTTGGCCTGCTGGGCTCTGGCGATCCTTCCGCCTCAGCCTTCCAAGTAGCCAGAACTACAGGTGTGTGTGTGACCACGCTTGGCTAATTTTTTGATTAATTGCAGAGATGAGGTCTTGCCAAGTTGCCCAGGCAGGCCTCGAACCTGTGGGCTCAGTCAATCCTCTCACCTCGGCCTCCCAAAGTACTGGGATTACAGGCCTGAGCCACTGCGCCCAACCAAAGTTTGCTTTTTATATCGCATGGTCTTATTACAAAACTGAAAAATAAAACCTAGTTTAGTACTACCAGTGGATAAAAAGAGAACCCCCAACAAAAATTTGTACTCACAATATGAATTTATCTAATAAAATGATGGCTGAATTTGTCAATCTAATGTCCCTTACAAACTTCAACTCCATGCTACTCATATTTTAGCCATATATATTTTTTCCTCAACTATTTCAGTTGCTGCTGGTTAGAAATAATAAAAGCTCCACAGTGCACGGCTGCTCACACCTGTACTCCCAGCACTTTGAAAGGTGGAGACAAAGGATTGCCTGAGCCCAGGGGTTTGAGACCAGCCCGGGCAACTTGTTGGGAACTTGTCTCTACAATAAACCAAAAAATTAGCTGGGTATGGTGGTGCATGCCTGTAGTTCCAGCTAGTTGGAAGGCTGATGTGTAAGGATCATCTGAGCCCAGCAGATTGAGGTTGCGGTGATTGTGTGCTGGCCACGGCACTTCAGCCTGGGCAAGAGTGAGACTCCGATTGAAAAAAAGAAAGATGGAAACATAGCCTGCACACCCATGAAAAAAAGAAAGTTAGCCGGGCTCGGTGGCTCAGCCTGTAATCCCGCACCTTGGGAGGCTGAGGTGAGTGGATTGCCTGAGCCCGCGGGTTCAAAACCTGCCTGGACAACTTGGTGAGACCTCATCTCTACAATAAATAAAAAAAAAAAGCTGGGTGTGGTAGCAGGTGCCTGTAGTTCCAGCTACTTGGAAGGCTGAGGCGGAAGGATCGCCAGAGCCCAGCAGCGAGGCTGCGGTGGCTGGGAGCAGCCACTGTACTCCAGTCTGGGTGAGAAAGTGAGACTCCAACTGAAAAAAAAAAAAAAAAGGGCATGGATCGAAAGGTTAGTTCCATGAGGGCATCAACCACACTTGTCTCTTTCTCTATCATATGTCCAGTGCCCAGCACATGCGCTAAATGAACAACTCAGTCTATGAATTGCTAACTCCTTCTATTTCCTTGTAATGGATGAAATAAATGAGTGGATTTATCTATGGACTATGGAGGAGGCTTAAAAACTCCCAGCTCAGGATATAAAAATATGCAGAAAAGCCTCACCAAATTATTACTGTTTATTGTAAGATACTCACCATACATTACTATCAAGTCCTTCGATTCGTTTTGCATTTGTGAATTTCAGTGACATTTTCTGGAAAATATAAATATTAGAAGGGTTTTAATTGCTTTATCAAAATTTAAAAAATGCCAGTAAAACACAGGTAATTTTCCCTTTCCCTGTTGTCACCATATAAATAGTCCCATAAAGATCAATCCTAGACTCCAATACAAAATTCTGAAGAGAAACCCATCTTCCACCTACTGCCCAAAGAAATGTTTTCTAAAATGAACCTCAGATGTTTATCTTCTTACCTAAGGACAAAAAAGTGTCATTCTAGCCCTAGAAAGTTAATAAATTTAAAGGTCTAAAATGTACTTACAAAGACAGTAACACTTAAAAAAAAGTCAGCTTAAAAAAAAATAATTGAGGAGGAATGGTTACCTCCTGCTCTTTTGTTACTAAGTGATATAACCTTGTTGAATAATGGACTTTTACTCCCCTCACTACAACAAATCTTGAGCCATGCTTTGAAGATTATTTTAGGTAAGATGTATTAAGAGTTTCACAAGTAAGTTCATTGTGTGGCATACAGGAAACATTCAACTAATGGTTTAAAAATGACTCTTACGAGTATATTAGATGGCTGGGCATGGTGGCTCAAGCCTGTAATCCCAGTACTTTGGGAGGCTGAGGCGAGAGGATTGCCTGAGCTCAGGGGTTCGAGAACAGCCTGGGCAACTTGGTGATACCTCACCTCTACAATACATCAAAAAATTAGCAGGGTGTGGTAGCGCACGCCTGTAGTTCCAGCTACTTGGAAGGCTGACAGGGAAGGATCATCTGAGCCCAGCAGGTCAATGCTGGGATGGCCACGAGCGTGCCACTGAACTCCAGCCTGGATGAAGGGTGAGACTCTCACTCAAAAAAAAAAAAAAAAAAGAAAAAGAAAAAAGAAAAAAAAAAAAGTATATTAGAACTGGATGAGGTGGCTCAAGCCTGTAATCCCAGCACTTTGGGAAGTGGAGATGAGAGGACTGCCTGAGTTCAGGGTTTCGAAACCAGCCTGGGCAACATGGCGAGACCTCTTCTCTACAATAAATCAAAAAATTAGCTGGGTGTGCTGCTGCATGCTTGTAGTTCCAGCTACCTGGAAGACTGAGGTGAAAGAATCACCTGAGCACAGCAGGTCAAGAACGTGGTGGCCGTGAGTGTGGGCCAGCCTGGGCAACTGCCTGGGTAACAGAGTGAGACTCTGACTCAAAAAAGAAAAAAATTATATTAGAAGTTTAGATTAGGTCTACTCACACCAAGCAAGTTAAGACTGTGGTGGAAAAATACAAGAAGTTAAATTCATCACATAGCATGCAAATTTTTAGTTCTTAGATTCTAAAATTAAGTTTATACTATCTCTCAAAAGTATTGAATTAGCTTTGAGTTCATTGTTAACAACCTGGTGGAAATAAAAAAAGATTGGCAGCTTTTTTGTAAAGAATTTTTTAATAGAATATTAGGGTAATTTTAATTCAATCTGGGAAAAGGATAATGATAATGGTTATTAAATAGGCCATTGTTCTCATTTTACTCCCAATAATAGGACCAAGAAAAATACCTTTTTAGTCTCAGATTTTTAATCTTTGAAACTCCAATGAAGTAAATCACATGAAAATTCTCCAGAGGTTAAAGTGCCTTCTGGAATAGCATTATAATTAAGTACCCACCTGAACATGATGCTATTCTAGAGCATACAATCGTAAAAGTAAAACTTTCCAGTAAGATCGACAGAAGCAGATATCCTGTGAATGGCCTTTGCTATCTTTACAACAATGTTTAAAGCTTAACGATTCATCAGTATGTGGCCTCAAACACAAAGGACAGTTTCTTATATTAAAAAGCAGGGTGTACAGCAGGTAATTTAGACAAAGTTCAATTTTACTTAAAATTACTTAGGTAATTGAGGTCAAAATGCATTTTCAGATTTAATTTTCTTTTAACTTTTTTTTTTTTTTTTTTTGAGTTGGAGTCTCACTCTGTCACCCAGACTGGAGTGCAGTGGCCGCTCCTGGCCACTGCAGCCTCGACCTGCTGGGCTCTGGCGATCCTTCCGCCTCAGCCTTCCAAGTAGCTGGAACTACAGGCACGTGCTACCACATCTGGCTAATTTATTTTTATTTTTATTGTAGAGATGAGGTCTCGCCAAGTTGCCCAGGTGGGTTTCAAACCCGCGGGCTCAGGCAATCCACTCACCTCAGCCTCCCAAAGCGTGGGATTACAGGCTAAGCCACTGAGCCCAGCTTTTTTTAACATTTCTATCTAGACCAGTCTCTTCCCTTACTGCTCTCTTTGCCTCTCTCCCTTCCAACTCTATGGCTCAAGACTTCTACTTTTATGAATAGTCCACATTCCTCTCACTTTCACAGCTTTTCATAGGTGATCTTTCCTCTGCCCAAAAGCTCTGCTTCTTTTTTAAAAATTTTGTTAAAAACTATTTTTTAAAAATTTTGATTCTTCTTATTTTTTTTAAGACACAAGGCCTCACTCTGTTGCCCAGGATGCAGAGCAAAGGTGTGATCATAGTTCATTGCAACTTCCAACTCCTAGGATCAAGTGATCCTCCTGCGTTAGACTCTCGAGAGCTGGGACTACCGGTACACGCTACCTCTTTCCATACTAATGTTTCTCAGTTTCTTTCTCATCACTGCCTCTCACCTCCCAGGAGACTTCTTAGGCATTTTTTCCTAATCATCGCTCCTCCCCTCAATTAAATATTAAAGAATAATAAGATTTTGTCAGAAAGGATTGAGTTTTGGATGGCTACAAAGAATTGTAATAGCGAAGTTTATTTCACCTGCCAAGCACCCATTTTCTTCTGGGGTGGGGAGATAGCACCTTTGTTGAGGTTGCACGTTTTCTACTCAGTCTGACCACCCCCTAGTTCCCACCACCCTGTCCCTGTACTTGGTTAACTCCTATTCTATGTCACCCACAGTTTTCAAATATGACTTCACTTCCTTCAAAAAGTCTTCTCTGATTACACAAGTCAAGGTCAGGTGCTCCTCTTATGTGCTTTCACTAAAGGGCAGTACAGTTAAGTTCTCAATGACATCACACAGGTTCTTGAAAAACGTGGCTTTGGCTTGCACGGTAGCTCATGCCTATAATCCCAGCACTTTGGGAGGCTGAGGTGAGACGATTGCTTTTTTTTTTTTTTTTTTTTTTAGCTGGAGTCTCAATTTGTCACCCAGACTGGAGCAGCCTTGACCTGCTAGGCTTAGGCAATCCTTCTGCCTCATCCTTCCAAGTAGCTGGAACTACAGGCACACGCTACCACACCTGGCTAATTTTTTTATTTATTGCGGAGATGAGGTCTAGCGAAGTTGCCCAGGCTGATCTCAAGTGCTTGGACCCAGGCAATACTCTCGCCTTGGCTTCCAAAAGTGCTGGGATTATAGGTATGAGCCACCGCGCCCGGTAGGGCAAGGAAATCTAACTGTCCGGCAGGAAAGAGCAGCAAATAACTGTGAAAAACAACATGGCAGAAATGAAGCCTGGAGCTATAATAAGACAATTGGTTGTCACAGGTTACACTATGTCTCCCTCAATTTCCCCCTCCAGTCCTAACTCCCAGTATTTCAAAATGTAATTTATTTAGAAATAGGGTCACTGCAGATGTAATTCGTTAAAGTGAGGTCTTTAGGGTAGGCCCTAAACCAACATGACTGGCTTCTTTGTAAAAAGGAGAAATTTAGACAAACACAGAAAGAACACTGTGTGAAGAGGAAGGAAGAGGCTGAGGTGATGCTTCCACAAGTCAAGCAATGCCAAAGATTGCCCGGAAATCACCAGGAGATGGGGAGAGGCCTACAACAGAACAGAGTCTCCCTCACAGCCCTCAGAAAGAACCAACTCTGATGACACTTTGATCTCTAATACAATAGTGAACATTCACAGGACACTCCACAATGTCCACAGACACCAAGATTCAACAGTAGGTGCAAATGCTCACTAAGAGCTGCTTCCCAGAGTAGATCCAGTGTCAGGAAATTAAAACAAACCTGCAATCCTATAAGTCCTAGGCATATAAGGAAAGGTCTATAATGCTCTATATGGCCTGGATCAGCTAATCCCGTGATATGACTTTTGCTACCAGAGAGATTAGTGAAGAAATAATATGCAGTACCTTTAATCTTACATTTGTTAATTTGAGGCTTAAAAGTACAGCTCTACATATTCACCAGCAGGTGGCGATCTTAGCAACGATAAGGAAAAGATTATGAAGTCCACAATGCTTACTGCAAATAGGCTGGGACAAAATTTGAAAAGATGAAAAAACATTAAGCTGGGCGCGGTGGCTCATGCCTATAATCCCAGCACTTTGGGAGCCTAAGGCAAGAGGATTGCCTGAGCCCAGGGATTAGAGACCAGCCTGGGCAAGGTGGTGAGACCTCATCTCTACAATAAATCAAGAAATTAGCCAGGCATGAGGCACGCATGTGATTCCAGCCGGTGGAAGGATCACCTGAACCCAGCAGGTCAAGGCTGAGGAGGCCAGGAGTATGCCACTGCACTCCAGCCTGGGAAACAGGAGACTCCGACTCAAAAAAAAAAAAAAAAAGAAAAGATAAAAGAAAAGAAAAGAAAAAACAGATCCATGGTTCTAAGATCCTGGCACACCAAAGCTTCATATATTTTGAGGGTTCTTCTCATAACACATGATGCAGGTAGGTAGGATGGGGCAGGTATGAAAAAAGTCTTCTTAAACGATGGTCTGAAGCCAGAGAAATCAAGGATGTTGGTATCTGTGTAGTTTGGGCTGAGTCAAGTCTTCATCCATAGAAGTCAGGATCACAGCCAAAACATTAATAACAATAATAATGATAAAAAGTATAAGAGGCCAGAAATAGAAAAAGCAAAGCTAATAACTAGAGAGGTAAAAAGAATAATCAGCCGGGCTCAGTGACTCAGCCTGTAATCCCGCGCCTTTGGGAGGGTGAGGTGAGCGAATTGCCTGAGCCTGCGGGTTCGAGACCCGCCTGGGCAGCGAGACCTCATCTCAACAATAAATTAAAAAAAAAAAAAAAAAAATCAGCTGGGCGTGGTAGCATATGCCTGTAATTCCGGCTACTTGGAAGGCTGAGGTGGAAGGATCGCCGGAGCCCAGCAGGTTGAGGCTGCGGTGGCCAGGAGCGGCCATTGCACTCCAGTCTGGGTGACAGAGTGAGACTCCAACTCAAAAAAAAAAAAGAATAATCAGCCTTCAAAAACAAATGTACACAAGTACTTCAGACCCAGGAAAGGGCAGAAAGTGAACTCCCCTCTCCTGTAGAGCCTGGCTGCTGAGATGGCTGAAATGGTTACTGTCTTTTAGATCTACAAACTTGGCACTATGGTTGCAATTATGTGTAATTTTAAAAACATTTTTATTTTCTCTTAACAGAGCATAGTATCTTAAGCATTTCATACATTTTCTTAGTTATAAAATTCACTTATAATTACTAGGTATATTTTAGGTTATTCATGTACCATACTTTACTCATTCATTCCCCTATTGTTGGGCATTCGTTATTTCCAGTGTTTTGTGCTTGTAGGCAAGGTGCTTCTATTGTGCATTTAATTATATGGTCTCTACTATTTCCTTTAGCTTTAACGTTTGATGTGGAAGGTGAGTAACAAAACTCTTAGTTATCACAAGAAAGATTAAAAAAAATACCTCAAAGTTATATAGCCATGTAGTTCTATCTAAACTGACCTAACACATTAACTTTTACATTTATGGAAGCTTTACATGACATACATATGGCACATAGAGACATGTTCTATAACGATATTTTGGTCAATGACAGACAGCATATATGATAGTGGTTCCATGAGATCATGAGTCTGTGGTGATGCTAGTGTAAGCAAACCTACTGCGCTGCCAGTCATATGCAAGTCTAGTGTATGTGCTGGGTGCGGTGGCTCAAGCTTGTAATTCCAGCACTTTGGGAGGTGGAGGCAAGAGGATTGCCTGAGACCAGGGGTTTGAGACCAGCCTGGGCAACTTGGCGAGCCCTTGTCTCTACAATTAGTTTCAAGACCAGCCTGGGCAACTTGACAAGACCTTGCCTCTACAGTAAATCAAAAATTTAGCTGGGTGTGATGGTGCGTACCTGTGGTTCCAGCTACTTGGAAGGCTGAGGCAGAAGGATCACCTGAGCCCGGCAGGTCGAGGTTGCGGTGGCCGTGAGCGTGCCACTGCACTTCAGGAGGTATTCCAGATGAAGGCATTGCTGCCACAGAAGACAGCTCCATTTATGCCATTGCCCCTGAAGACCTGCCTATGGGACAAGATGTGGAGGTGGAAGACAGTGAGACTGATGCTTCTGATCCGGTCTAGGCCTAGGCTAATGTGTGTGCTTGGATGTTAATCTTAACCAAAAAATTCAAAAAGGAAAAAAAAAACCCCAAGTTTTAAAAACAGAAAAAGCTTAAAGACTAAGGATATAAAGAAAGAAAAGTTTTTGGACAAAAATGTTCTGTACAATTTGTTTTTAAGCTAAGTGTTATTTCAAAGGAACTAAAAAGTTAAAAATATTAAAAAGTTTTTAAGGTCAAATGTTACAGTAAGCGAAGCTTAATTAATTAATGTACTTGTTTGTTTGTTTATTTATTTTGAGTAGGAATCTCACTTTCTTGCCCAGGATGGAGTACAGTGGCTCATGGCCACGGCAGCCTCTGCCCGCTGGGCTCCAGTGATCCTTCCTCCTCAGCCTACCAAGTAGCTGGAACTATTGGTGCATGCTACCATGCTCAGCTAAATTTGTGATTTATTGTAGAAATGAGGTCTTGTCAAGTTGCCCAGGTTTGTCTTGAACCTCTGGGTTCAGGCAATACTCTCTGCCTCCCAAAGTGCTGAGATCACAGGCCTGAGCCACCGCACCCGGCCTATAGTGTATTTTTATCGTGCTTTTTCTATGCAGGTGTGTGTCTATCTATCTCTATATCTATGTTTATTTATTTAGAGATGGTATCTTGCTATGTTGCCCAGGCTGGTCTCAAAGTCCTGGGCTCAAGCAATCCTGCTTTAGCCTCCTGAGTGGCTGGAACTACAAGCACACACCACCATGTCCTGCATTTTAGATAGCCAAATGTCATTGTTATAACTGCCTGCAGTATTCAGTACTATATATACCATATAGCCTATATGTGTAGTAGGCTATACCATCTAGCTTTGTGCAACACACACACACACAGTTTGTGTAATATGTATATGTTTATAATGTATATATATGTACACACATACATATATATATTTTGATGTTCCTACAACCAGTGGTGACCCTAGTATTCCTTCAGTCCTTAGCTCTAACACCGTTTCCTAAACATCTTTGTTAAGAAACAGCTCTAAGCCGGGCTCGATGGCTCAGCCTGTAATCCCGTGCCTTTGGGAGGCTGAGGTGAGTGGATTGCCTGAGCCCGCGGGTTCGAGACCCGCCTGGGCAGCGAGACCTCATCTCTACAATAAATCAAAAAATCAGCCAAGCATGGTAGCGTGTGCCTGTAATTCCGGCTACTTGGAAGGCTGAGGTGGAAGGATCGCCGGAGCCCAGCAGGTCGAGGCTGCGGTGGCTGGGAGCGGCCACTGCACTCCAGTCTGGGTGACAGAGTGAGACTCCAACTCAAAAAAAAAAAAAAAAAAAAAGAAACAGCTCTACTAGCCGGGCTCAGTGGCTAAGCCTGTTATCCCGCGCCTTTGGGAGGCTGAAGTGAGTGGATTGCCTGAGCCTGCGGGTTCGAGACCCTCATCTCTACAATAAATAAAAAAATCAGCCGGGCGTGGTAGCGCACACCTGTAATTCCGGCTACTTGAAGGCGGAGGCGGAAGGATCGCTGGAGCCCAGCAGGCGAGGCTGTGGTGGCCAGGAGCGGCCACTGCACTCCAGTCTGGGCGACAGAGTGGGACTACAACTCAAAAAAAAAGAGAAACAGCTCTACTTCACACAGCACTATTCACAGTAGCAAAAACATGGGACCAACCCAGGTGCCCATCAATGGTGGACTGGATAAAGAAAATGCAGTACATATACAATGTGGAATACTATACTGCCATAAAAAAACCCCAAATTATGTCATTTGCGGCAACATAGATGCAGCTGGAGGCCATCATTCTAAGCAAATTATCACAAAGACAGAAAACTGAATTTCGCATGCTCTCACACGTGGGAGTTAAACACTGGGCACAAGGGGCGACAGATACTGGAGACTACTGGGTTGGGGGAGGGGGGAAGAGGGACTACGGGTTGAAAAGCACCCACAGGATACCATGGTCATTACTGAATGGGGAGAGGCGGGCTCATCATAAGCCCAAACCTCATCATCACTCAATATACCTATGTAACAAATCTTCACATGCACCTCTTGAATCTAAAATAAAATTTTTAAAAAGAAAACTTTGGCTAGGCGTGGTGGCTCACACCTATAATCCCAGCACTTTGGGAGGCTGAGGTGAGAGGATTGCCTGACTCCAAGAGTTCGAGACCAGCCTGGGCAACTTGGAGGGACATTGTCTCTACAATAAATCAAAAAATTAGCTGGCCGTGGTGGCATGCACCTGTAGTTCCAGCTACTTGGAAGGCTGAGGTGGAAGGATTGCCTGAGTCCAGCAGAACGTGCCACTGCACTCCAACCTGGGTGACAGAGTGAGACTCTGACTTAAAAAATAAAATAAAAATACAACATAAAAATAAATAAATATAGATCTATTTAAAAAAAACAACAAAAAAGACAAACCTTCATTATACTTTTCCCTGGTTTTCACGCTTGTTTTTTTGTGTGTGCTGCATAACTATTTTGGTTGCTTGTGCTTCCTTGAGATTTTGTTATTTTGTGAGCAGAGTTGTGACTTTTGCTGAAGGGCAGAGAGCAGGTTCCAGGACAGACAGTGGGGAAGAGACCAGCATGTAAGATGCCCAGAAATTCCAAATCTACAGTGATCAGATCTCTTAGTTGCCCCAAACTCAATCTGAAACTGTTTAGGTGAAAAAGGGGGAATTTATTAGAAAGCTCATGTTACCATGGGAAGGACAAAGGTGCCGCCAGGTGGAAAGGTCACTGGAACCAGGAACTTGTATCTCACAGGGCTTTCTCTGCCTCCTGCCCATTTCTACCCACCTTCTTTGTTTGCTTTTCTGTACATGAGACTAAGCATAGTCACAACTCCCAACTTCATTATCCCAGAGGGACTGAGTTGAACACTTGAAAATGTTAATCAGCTAGGCGCAGTGGCTCACACCTGTAATTCCAGCACTTTGGCAGGCCGAAGCTGGAGGATTTCTTGAGCCCAGGAATTTAAGACCAGTCTGGGCAACATAGCGAAACCTAGTCTCTACCAAAAAATAAATAAATAAAATAAATCAAAAAAATTAGCCAGGAGAGCTGGTGCATGCCTGTAGTGCCAGCTACTCGGGAGGCTGACATAGAAGAAATCAGCTGAGCCCAGGAGGTTGAGACCGTGCTGAGCCATGAGCATGCCACTGTACTCCAGCCTGGGTGACAGAGTGAGATCCCCCAAAAAAAGAAAGAAAGAGAGAAAAGAAAAATTAATTATTGCTTGACTTGAAAAAAGCATAAAAACTATTATGATATCATCCAGTGGGCTCAAATTTATCTTAAAAAATTGCCAGGTGAGCCACAGAATGAAAGAAAATATTTACAAACATACATCTTACAAAGGACTTTTACACAGAATATATGAGCAACTTTTGAAACTCAGTAAGATAAGCAATCCAATCAAAAATGTGCAAAAGATTTGACAGTGACTTCACAGAAGACATACAAATGGCCAAAAGTCACTTTAAAACATGCTCACCATCATCAGTCATCAGGGAAATGGACAAAACCACAATGAGATACCATCAGATACCCATCAGAATGGCTGAAATTAAAGATATTGAGCGCTGGGAAGCACAACCGGACAGTTGGATGTCTATACCCACAGGTGGAATTTAAAGGGTACAACCACTTTGGGAAATAATTTGGCAGTTACTCAGAAATTAATCATAAATCTATCCTGCAACCCAACCATTCTCCTCTTAGGTATTTACCCAAGAGAAATGAAAACCTATAGCTACATGATGGCTTACACACAAATATTCACAACAGCTTTATTCATCGGAGCCCCAAGCTAGAAACAATCCACAGGTGCATTAATAGGTAAACAGAAAATCCCAGCACTTTGGGAGGTGAGAGGATTGCCTGAGTCCACGGGTTCAAGACCAGCCTGGGCAATTTGGTAAGACCTCGTCTCTGCAATAAATCAAAAAATTAGCCAGGCTTGGTGGCACATGCTTGTAGCTATGGCAGCTCGGAAGGCTGCGGCGGAAGGATTGCCTGAGCCCAGCAGGTCGAGGCTGTGGTGGCCGTAAGCGTGCCACTGCATTCCAGCCGGGGTGACAGAGTGAGACTCCAATTCATAGACACACACACACACACACACACACAGAAAAAATAAAAAGAAACGAACTACTGACATACCACAACATGGGTGAATTTCAAAATCATTATGTGTGAAAGAAACTATAAGCAGAAAAGAACATACCACGTGATCCCATTTATATAAAATACTAAAAGAAAAGTGCAAGCAAACTAACTAGTCTATGGTGACAAACCAGCAGCATGAGATGGATGGTAAAGGAACATGAGGAATCTTTTAGAGGCGATGGGAATGTTCTGCATGTCGACTGTGGCAGTAGTTTCAAGGTATACGTACATCTGTCAAATAACCACTGAGTTGTAATTCCAAATGAAAATAGTTTATCGTACCTTGATAAAGCTGACTTAAAAAAACTGTATTCTGAAATCATGCCCTCTTTCTCCCTCTGGACAAAATGCCCCTTGAGCAAGAGGTCACGAACAAAATTATCTCATAGATTTTAAATGTTTTCCAATGTATGATGATCCATTAAAAAAAAAAAAAAAGACAAATTTAACTTTCTTTTGCCACTAGATGGCATGAGAAAATAACAGCATTTCTGTAATGGCGGAAGAAATGAAAGAAAAACTCACAAGTGAAAAAGCAAACTAGGGAAAGATGACTTAAAGATATACAAAGAAAAGAATCCAATTTTATAATGAATTCAAAAGTGTGCATATAGCTGGGCATGTTGGCTTACGCCTGTTATCCCAGCACTTTGGGAGGTGGAGGCAAGAGGATTGTCTGAGCCCATGGGTTTGAGACCAGGGACAATACTGACACTCCTTTATTTACTCCAGTCTTCTAAGATCTTTAAACATGTTTTTTTTGAAGAGATGTGTTCTCACTATGCTGCCTAGGCTGATCTTGAACTCCTGGGCTCAAAGAATCCTCTTACCGCAGCCTCCTAAAGTGCTGAGATTACAGGAGTGAATCACAGTGCTCGGCTCCAATTTTTTTTTTTTTTTAGCAGAATAGTCAGACTTATTATTCTTGGGAGACCTTACTCTCCAGTCCCTGGTATTCCAGCTATGTATTTACCTATGCTATCAGCTCTTTAATTTCCAGTAAGCTTGCTTCTCTAAAGTTATTAAGAGATAATTTTCAGAAAGAGGTTAAATTATGACATACAAATATAAAAATGAGTATATGTTAAAGATTTTTATTTTATGTATGAGGGAACCAGACACTTGTTATACCAGTTCCAAGGGAAAGTCAAAGGGCACAAATTTATAGGTGGTAAAGAAACTGAATTGCAAGTGAAGGCAAAACTGGTTTTTCCACAGGGTAGAGGGAAGGTAGTTAACACTTGACCCAGAGTTTGCATGCCTCCCAGTTTCCTTCAATTATACAAAAGTGTAGAATGACTCAGTCAAATTCTAGCCTTGCTCTCAGCACTTCGGGAGACCTCATCTATAAAATAAGTTTTAAAAAATTAGCTGGGCATGGTGGTGCGCACCTGTAGTTCCAGCTACTTAGAAGGCTGAGGTGGATCGCCTGAGTCCAGCAAGTCGAGGCTGCGGTGGCCGTGAGCGTGCCACTGTACTCTAGCGTAGGCGACAGAGTGAGATTCCAACTCAAAGAAAAATAAATTGTGCATATAACTGGAACTTTTAAATAACACGTATTTCACAATTTTTTCTTTAACATTCAAAACATTAAAATTACAGAAGTCATACATAAAATGTTTTCGTTAAAAAAAAATAAAAAGTTAATAACACAGGAGAGTGCAGCTCATCCTCCAACCTGTTCCCTTTCTCAGAGGTAACCTTCACACTAAGTTTTCAATAATATTAAGGATGCTGTGGATGAAAAGAATGTTCTAAGGCTGGGCACAGTGGCTCAGGCCTATAATCTAGCACTTTGCGAGGCCAAGGTGAGAGGATTACCTGAGCCCACGGGTTTGAGACCAGCCTGGGCAGCTTGGTGAGACCCCGTCTCTACAATAAATCAAAAAATTAGCCGAGTGTGGTGGCATGTGCCTATACTTTCAGCTACTTGGAAGGCTGAGGCGGAAGGATCACCTGAGCCCTGCAGGTCAAGGTTGTGGTGGCCGTGAACAGCGTGTCATTGCCCTCCAGCCTGGGTGACAGAGTGAGACTCCAACTAAAAAAAAAAGAATGCTCTAAATAGGTTTACAGTAAACAGTCTGGCTGGTTCTAGTAAGTCTTTCATGATTCACACTTATCACTACTGCTCTTGATAACACTGATCAGTCTGCTTCTTCATTTGCCCTTCAATGGGGAGATTTCCTTATCTCTTTATCTGTGTGACTATTTTAAATGCAAAGGCTCTAATGAACCATGGATGTTTTTTTGAACCTTTCCAACTACTTCGGAATAGGCTTCAGCAGTCAGAAACTAAACACAAAGCAACCACGCAACCCAATCATTCCACTGCTAGGTGTGAGTGCTATCACAAATAATCTGGAAGTCTGAAAAATGTATTCTCAGTGGTTCTTGCCTGGGATGTACATCAGAATCACTGGAAAGATTTTTCAAAATATACTCCAGATTTATAGACTCAGAATACCTTGGGGTAGGTTCTGGGCATATGCAGTCTAACAAAATCTCCATGAATGATAATTCTTCACACAAGTACCCTTTTGGTACCATGGCTTCATATGATCATACACCTTGAGAGATCATACCTGCTTCCATGGCTTCAATGAACTTCAATGTATGGGAGAGAGCATGAAATACGGTACTCATGGTGGCAATGAGAGGAGATGGAATTCAAGATACTAATGGGTGGAATTCATAGTATTTACATGTAGATGAAGCTGATGATGGTTTTTATGAAAATTTCAAACCTACATAAATATTAAAATATTAGAATGAGGTTGGACAATACAAAATTGCCAATACTCAACCATTTATGACCTACAAAAATAGAAATTTCATATATTTCAGTCTAATATAAAATACTCATATTCACATTAGCTAGATTCAGTAATTACCAAGATTTTGCCTCACTTGCTTATCTCTCCCTTTTTCTTTTCTCTAATTGCTGAATCATTTGAAAGCAAATCCTAGACCTTAAGTTATTACATCCCTGCATACTTGGCATATATATCTACAAAATATTTATACTTGTAACTACAATGTCATTACCTCCCGAATCAACAATAATTCCTTGTTATTACCAGTCTGGGCAACATGGCGAGACCTCGTTTCCAGACAAAAAATCAAAAAATTAGCCAGGTATGGTGGTGCATGCCTGTAGTACCAGCTATTCAGAAGGCTGAGGCAGAAGAATTGTCTGAGCCTAGCAGGTAGAGGCTGCAGTAGCTCATGATTGTGCCACTGCACCCCAGTCTGAGAGAGTGAGATTCCTACTCAAAATAAATGAACAAATAAGTAAAAATGAAAATTATTTTTTACACTTTAGTTGACAACCAAGTTGCTAAATAAGTTCCCTGCATTGTATTTGGTGGCTAGTTTTCTATTTATTTATTCACTCGAGTTGGATTCTCACTCTGTCACCCAGGCTGGAGGGCAGTGGCATGCTCCCAGTCACTGCAGTCTCGACCTGCTGGGCTCAGGCAATCCTTCCACCTCATCCTTCCAAGTAGCTGAAACTACAAGCGTGCACCACCACACCCGGTTAATTTTTAAAAAAATTTATTGTAGAGATGAGGTCTCACTAAGTTGCTCAGGCAGTCCTTTCACCTTGACCTCCTAAAGTACTGGGATTATAGGCGTGCGCTACCACGCCCAGCTGGTGGCTGTTTCTCAAACCTCTTCTCATCCATCCTTAAGCAGTCCCCCGAGAATGCCTCCTCCTACTTTTTTCTCATGTCACTAACATAGAAGAAACTAGGTCAGTTATCTGTCCTGGGGTATGAACCATGTACTGGAATGCCTGTCTGCTTTTTCATGATGAAAATTCACCTGTTCTTCTATCTGTCTTATTTCTTATAACCTAAAAGTCACAGAGCCTGTACGTTTTTTTTTTTTTTTTTGAGTTGGGAGTCTCATTCTGTCGCTCAGGTTGGAGTACAGTGGCACACTCACGGCCACTGCAGCCTCGATCTGCTGGACTCAGACACACCTTCCATCTCAGCCTTCCAAGTAGCTGGAACTACAGGCGTGTACTACCACACCTGGCTAATATTTTTATTTACTATAGAGACGAGGTCTTGCCAAATTGCCAAGGCTGGTCTCATACCCAAGCTCAGGCAATCCTCTTGCCTCCAAAAGTGCTGGGATTACAGGTGTGAACCACTGCACCAGGCATTACTTTTAGTCTCTATAATATTCTTTCTTGAGTAGAAAGAACAGGTTCTTTAGCATGCTAGAGGTAGATAGGTGAGCATATTGTTCTAGTAAGGCCATTTAAAAGTTATACTCGGTCCCTCACAGACATGCCAAGCTCTGTGCCCTGGAAGATACGTCACTCATTGGGTAATTTATCTAAGCCTCAGGAGCAGGAACAGGTGTGTTAAGTTTACCACTGTATCACCACTCTGGCATATGGTAAGAAGTTGATAAATAATTTAGTCAAGGGCATTTAGGCAAGTTACTAACCCATCGAAGCCTTTTTCATATGTAAAATAGGTCTATAACTATTTATAACATGAAGGTTTCGTGAAGACAAAAGTCAGTTCTAGTCAATGACAAGAGATGCCTTCAGCTTATATAATATTCATTCCAATTAAATATTTATTTTAAAAGTATCTGAAAAATTGCATCTTCTTTTGGAAACTGCAGAATATATACAATAACTCGTCTGTAAGTGATAAGCAATACCTACAGCAGAAGGAGGTAATTCCAAAAGTTTTGAAGAATAAGTTGTCTTCAGGAATTTTGCTCTACTGCCAAGAAAGCGAAGTCTCCTCTGGGCCAAAAACATGCTACAGAATAAAAGAAAAATGGAAAGGAGTAAATATATGATAGTTACATCACTATCAAACACATAGCTAGCTGAGAGATCATAAGCTTATATAAAATATAAATAGTTTCAGAAACGGAGTTTTCTTTCGAGTTTTCCTTCTATGATATAATCTCTCATCACTGAAATCAATCTAATAAATTTATGCCACTTTATCTTACACAAATTTATACTCACATGATTTTAAACTAGAGACCTGTAAGAATAGCCTGAATTCAAAAAATAAGACTTTAATGTGGTCAAGAGGATTAAATTTCAGTTAAGTAAAAGTTCCATTTCTAATAACTATAAAATTCAGAATATTTCAATCTAGGAACAATTCAAATTTCAGAATCATCTGGATAACAGTCACTAATAAAAGCACAATTTGTAACAGTAATTAAAGTTGTTAGAAACAGGTTATTTACAAAGTTGTTTGAAAAGATGGATGATAGTAGGCCCTTGATAAATTAATTCCACAGATAGCTAGCAAGCCATGTCAATACACTCTAGCGACATGATAGGCATGCATTCTGAACTGCTTCTCTACTTGTGAGGAAATCGTTATCAGTCATGGGAAAATGAAAGAAGATCAGACTTCGCTTTCTTGGCAGTAGAGCAAAATTCCTGAAGACAACTCTATTATTACAAGGCCACTTAGAAGTGGAAATGAAGGCCGGGCATGGTGGCTCAGCCTGTAATCCCAGCACTTTGGGAGGCCAAGGTGAGAGGACTGCCTGAGCCAAGGGTTCAATTCCAGCCTGGGCAACTTGGTGAGACCTCATCTCTACAATTAGCCGGACATGGTGGCATGTGTCTGTAGTTCCAGCCACTTGTAAGGCTGAGGTGGAAGGATAGCCTAAGTCCAGCAGGTGGAGGCTGCAGTGACCGTGAGTGTGCCGCTGCACTCCAGCCTGGGTGACGAGAGTGAGACTCCATACATACACACACACACACACACACACACACACACACGAAGTGGAAATGAAACACAACTTTTTTTTTTTTTTTTTTTTTAGTTGGAGTCTCGCTTTGTCACCCAAGCTGGATTGTAGTGGCTCATGGCCACTGCAACCTCGCCTGTCAGGTGATGCTTCCACCTCAGCTTTCCATGTAGCAAGAACTACAGGCGCACGCCACCACGCCTGGCTAATTTTTTGATTTTCTGTAAAGACAAGGTCTCACCATGCTGTCCAGGCTGGTCTCAAACCCCTGAGCTCAGATAATCCTCTCGCCTCTGCCTTCCAAAGTGCTAAGATTACAGGTGAGCCACCATGCCTGGTGAAACACAACTTTCTAAAAACATTCAGGCAACAGAAATTTCTCCTCCTTTGAGAATGCTGTTTTCTCCAGTATATAGTATAAGACTGCTATATGAGTGGATGGCATTTTCTGCATCTCTAACAGTTATCAAACCTTAGAAAAAGAGATATATTCTATAGTCTCAGAGGGGCCACTAAAACTAGATTAAAGTAAGTTCCCTATACACACAAACAAGTTCTCAGAAGAGTGTTAGTAATTCCTACAAAGTTAGCCTAGGTACCCAACTAACACAGTCGTCTATACAGTACTGTACTGTAATAAATTTAGAAAGCTTTTCACACAAGTAGTATGAAAAAACAAACACACACAAAAATTAAAGAAATATACCAGCTATATCACCACTGCTTTTATGCTTGCTTCTGGACATCCTGGGCTTAAAATAAACATACTTTACTGCTGTACTCTATACAATACTGTAAAGAACATGAAAGTACAACCACTTGTGGAGGATGCACACGTGTGACAATGTAAACCAGACACTTGAACTAATTTATGTGATTGGTTATGCAAACACACGTTTCCATCTTTGAAAGTTCCGCAACTTGAAATTTGCATGTAGGAGACTTACAGTAAATCTCTTTAGGTTTTCAAAATGTTAAGGTTACAGAAAGCTTTAGCTGTGAAACAAAACATAGTGGATGTTTATTAAAAAGTAGAATATAAGTCAGGTGTGGTGGCTCACATTTGTAACTGCAGCACTTTGAAGAGGTGGAAGAATCGCTTGAACCCGGGAGTTTGAGACCAACCTGAGCAACGAAGTGAGCACTTGTCTCTACAAAAAACAGAAAAATTTGCTGGGCGTGATGGCCCACGCCTGTAGTCTCAGGTACTCCGTAGATTAAGGATAGAGGATTGCTTGAGTCCAGGGGGTTGAGGTTGCAGTAAGATATGATAATTGTGCCACTATACTCCAGCCTTGGCAACAGCGTGAAATCCTGTCTCAAGGAAAAAAAAAAAGAATATGAAATCCTGTTCTTCTCAATCAAATCTGAGCTTAAATTACTGCTCCTAAAAAAGCCTTCTCTGGCCATGTAACCTACAATGGTCTCTTAGCCATTTAATATCACACCTGCCTATGCTCTACAAAGCATTTTTTGTTTGGCAGATCACTTATCCACTTTAGGTAATTTATGAAAATGTCTGAATGCTTCCTAAAACCTACCTATGGGAAATTTACCTATGTCTAACCTGTGCTAGCTACCCTATCTCAGTAAGTCTTGATAAATAATTGCGGACTAATTAAATGAATACATAAAGCTACATTATAGATTAATGATGTAAGTGGACTACTTATGAGATGAACCCTTTTTATGAAATACTGGTTCCTTTTGTAAAGTAAGTAGTCATCCCTTATATTTTATGTCTTTTAACACTAAGATCAGGTTTTCTTAAATCAAGACACACTTATTCTTGTGGAACTAACTGTTCTGCTCAAAAATAAAATGCTAACTGGATAAGGCAGTAGAAATAATTTTTAGGAAAAGTATTACCAATATAGTTCCAACAGAAACTATATTGAACAACCTTCATTATCAAGAACTTCTTTGATTTAGGACTATTTTTTTTCAACAAATGTCCATTTATTTAAGTTTAGCATGATTTCTTAGGCATATGAGTAAAGTGTAAGCAAAATGCTTTCATGCAAGTAGACAAATGAGAGAAATCTTGCTTAACTTCTTGGGAAAAATTGCGTGGCTAGTAGGTGGAGAGGAGGAATGACTAAGAATCAGGATACCTGGAGTCTGTCCTCATACTGATATTAAGAAAAAAGACGTGCACAGAGTTAGAGTTGTTATGCTGGAATTGTTGACTTTAGAAATTTAGGATTATTTACAGGCCAAAGAAAAGAGAGGAAACCATAAGACTCCATGTCAAAGTTAGAAGTTGAAGGCATGCCTGTCAAGAGTGGTGCTTTAGTCTCCCTACTTTCAATTAACATTTTTTTTTTTGCCTTTTCATCTGATAACTCTAATTCCACTAACTGTCCTCTTTCCAAGTCTCCTGAAAGTACAGTCATAGCTGCTAACAGTGATATTTGACAGACGAAACCTGAAAGGCAACAGGCAACAGGGTGTGGAGAAATCAGTTTCCTAGTGCTATGAGTTAAATTGCATCCCCAACCCTTTCCCCACCAAAAGATATGCAGGGCTAATCCCCAGTACCTCATAATACAATCTTGACCTTATTTCAAGCATTGTTGCAGATGTAATTAGTTAGGATAAGGTCACACTGGAGTGGGGTGGGCTGCTGATCCAACGTAAGTGGGTTCCTTATAAGAAGTAACTAGGAAGGAATCCCCTACAAATTTGAGAAAGAGTGTGCCCTTTCTCTTACTTCACATACTTATCAGTTGTTTTTGGTGAGAACACTTAAAATCTCTTTGCAATTTTCTATTTTTATTTTTTTGAGTTGGAGTCTCACTCTGTCGCCTAGGCTGAAGTGCAGTGGCATGCTCACGGTCACCGCAGCCTCAACCTTCGGGGCTGAGGTCATCCTTCAGTCTCAGCCTTCCAAGTAGCTGGAACCACAGGCATGCAACACCACACCCAGCTAATTTTTTGGTTTATTGTAGAGATCAAGTCTCACCAAGGTGCCCAGGCCGGTCTTGAACCCGTGGGCTCAGGCAATCCTCTCACCTTGGCCTCCCAAAGTGCTGGGATTATAGGCGTAGGCCACTCTGCCAGGCCTTGCAATTTTCAAGTATACACTACATTGTTATTAACTGTAGTCAGAGGGGTGAGGTGGCTCACGCCTGTAATCCCAGCAATTTGGGAGGCGGAGGTGAGAGGACTGCCTGAGCCCATGGTTCGACCCAGCCTGGACAAAATGGTAGGACCTC
Organism: Cephalopachus bancanus; assembly: GCA_027257055.1. Classification (NCBI taxonomy): domain Eukaryota; kingdom Metazoa; phylum Chordata; class Mammalia; order Primates; family Tarsiidae; genus Cephalopachus; species Cephalopachus bancanus. The sequence goes on along the minus strand of JAPVLO010000047.1, from coordinate 548,485 downwards.
GTCTCTAAAATAAATTTAAAAAAATTAACTGGGCGTGGTAGCACGCACCAGTAGTCCATTATTTGGAAGGCTGAGGCAGAAGGATCGCCTAAGCCCAGAAGGTAGAGGCTGTGGTGGCCGTGAGCATACCACTGCATTCCAGTCTGGGTGACAGTGAGACTCTGACTCAAAAAAAAAAAAAGGAACCCAAACAACTATAGTCAGTATTTTGTACCACCTATCTCTGCCGTGCTAGATTATCACTTCCCTCAACTGTCTCACTGATGTTATCTCCTGACCTGCTGCTGACAACTGCCCGCCACTCATTACAGATTTGTCATTAGACAGCACACACCCTTCTTCTCAACCCAAACACTGTGGTCATCCTTGATAATTTGAATGTCTTCAGAGCTGACCCATCAAACAACTAACAGTAGGAGCGTGACTAAGGTAGACTGGAAGACACAGACATGTGCTCTTGTCTTCCAGCCTGTCTTAGTCACGTTCCTATAGTTATATCCTGAACCTTGCCATTCCCAAATCTAGACTAATTCCAAAATAATTCATTGACGCATTCTGCTCCTTTACCATAAACTACCTATCCTTTCCATTTGCTTAATTATTCCAACTATTAGCATTCTTCAGTGTCATCAACATCTCCAGGAGGTTGCCTCTTGTTTTCCCAATTAGCCCTCACCTTCCTTTATTTCCAAGTGTAGACAACAGCTCCATCACTTCAGGAATGCTCTTGACAGGGCCCTAACCTTCCTTGTCTGTTTTTTCACCTGTCTGTAAAGCCCTAGCCCTGGACAAATCCAACTACGATGTCTGTTTTTCCTTTGGTACCTCAGCTTTGGACTAAGAAAGTCACACAGCTTGTTAGGTTTCACAAGTTCATGGTCATCAATCTCAAATTGACCCTGACACTCTCCAGCATTTCTACTATATATTGTAGGCAATTCCTCTGTCCCATCATCCAAAATGAATTTAATTTTTTCTATGCTCCTCTCACTCAAAGCCCTCTGCTATCCTCCTCAGTCCAAGCGGACGACCTTACTTTCTATCACAGAGAAAACAGAAGCTGTTAGGTGGGAACTCTCTCAACCTTCTCAAGTCTAAACACCCAAGCCTAAAGAATCCTTGTCTCTTCCTTCCTCTTGTAAGAAAGAAAATGATCCTCCTTCCAAAGGAGAGTCCCTCCTCCCACAACTTGGATCTCATCCCCCCCATCTCTAGGGAGGCTTTGCCCCAGTGATTATTACCCCTTTCCCCTGCTCCTTCAGCTCGCTTTAAGTCTTTTCCAATTTAAACAAATACAAGAATACAAACAAAAAATAAAACTTTTAACTCTACTGTCTCCCTGTTGCTCATTCTACTAGCTGTCTTCTTTTTCTCAATCTAAACTCCTCAACCCAGCACAATCTGAATGTTGTACCCATTACTTCAGAGGCAGTTCTTGCGAAAGTCAGTTTTGACCTTCATGTTGTTAAATCCAGTGGACATTGTGCAACTCTCACTTTCCTTAAGCTCTCTGGAGCTTTAGATCCTGACAGCCAAGTTTGCTCTTCCCCTAGAAACACATATTCCCTTGGCTTTTGATATATTACCATTCCGCCTTTTCCTCCTACTTCCCCCTCAATCCGTTATTAAAAGTGGAACTGCTCAAAATCCAGACCTAGGCTCTCTTTCCCTCACTAGGTATCTCATTGTGGAATAACTGTGGGAGCATAGGTGAAAAAATGGCTCCCAAGAAGTCTAAATAGGCTGACAGATGCAGGCTCAGAAGCTCCGAAGCAAGTCATTTCTTCTGCACTTTAAATAAACACATTTTAAGTAGCATTATCTTATGCGATTAAGATTGCCTATGTATAGACATAAATAAGTGAAAAAGATTAATGAAAAAAATCTGGACGTCATAGAAAAGTTGGAGAAAACAAAAAGGCATATGGCTCTTAATTCTAAACAATATTTTTGGTGCAGCCAGTCAAAGGGGAGGTGCAAGTGGGTAGAAGGAGAAGTTTGGGGAAAAAAATTCTAAGTAATATTTTCACTGTATTTTTCTAGTTTCTCCCTAAAAACAATTTCTGTAAAGAAAACTAGGCAGGCCAGGCTCAGTGGCTCAGCCTGTAATCCCAGCACTTTGGGAGGCCGAGGCGAGTGGATTGCCCAGAGCTTGGGCAATTGCCCAGAGCTTGGGTTCAAGACAAGCCCAGGCAGCTTGGCGAGACCTCGTCTCTACAATAAATAAAAAAAAATTAGCCGGGCGTGGTAGTGCATGCCTGTAGTTCCAGCTACTTGGAAGGTTGAGGCAGAAGGATCACCGGAGCCCAGAAGGTCGATGCTGGGATGGCCGTGAGCATGCCACTGCAACTCAAAAAAAAAAAAAAAAAAAAGAAAACCAGGCAAATTATGAATCAGGGTGACCTAGTTGATCTAATTATAGAATATTATGCATGAAGTAAACTCCATACTCAAATACACATGATCAGTAGAAAATTAAACTGTTGATTTATCATCAATGGAGTATGCTGTTTAAAAAGAAGCTTCAGAAGGTATGCCTGGCAGATTTTGAGGCAGCTGGAAGCTGAAAAGGCAGATGAGTGGCTAGTGGCAGAATGTAAACCTAAAGGCAGACAAAGCAGTCAAATTGAATTTAAAAATTCATTATCAGTATCCAAATTATCAACTTATTAATGCTTTACATATGAGGAGGAGAGGTAGGAAGAGGTTTAGTTAATTTGACAAAGTCCAGAACATACTGATTAGCTGCAAGCTCAAGGAAAATTAACATGATGCAAAAAGAGATACGCACAGCCCACACTATTTCAAGAGTCCCAGGAAGGGAAAGGTGATTTTTTCTTTTGTACTCTACCTGTTAGTCAACTTCTAGAATGTTTACAAGGTTCACTGCAAACAGAGGGCATCCAGAGGGTGAACAAGGCACTGGCTGGGCAAGTACAGTGGGAAGGACAGGCTTCAAAGCCAGCAGGTGTGGAAAAAATTAAGCCAAAGTGGCTGGGGGCAGTGGCTCATGCATGTCATCCCAGAACTTTGGTGAGGGGACTGCCTGAGTCCAGGGGTTCAAGACTGGCCTGGGGAACTTGGCAAGACTTCATCTCTACAATAAAAAAAAAAAAAAAAAAATAGTTAACCAAAGTTGTTTATGGAATTGCTGAACAGCTGTTTTATGTAAATGGAATTCCTGTATCTATACATTCCCCCAGATGCAAGAAGTATGGTTGACTGGTTGAAAGTTAGTAGGAACTAGGTTTTAGCCCGAGGTCAAACTTTCTATAAGTTGATCTGCAACAAAGAGCCCCTTGGGGCAGGGCAAGTTCTCCCAAATGCCTCTCCAGCGGCAGGACCCACGGGTCACATGCGGATGAAGGACGTCTGAGCAGCTTCAACTCCAAAGCAAGACTGGACTACTGATCTCTTTTAGATGAAGAAATCTGGATTTCACTAAGACTCACTTCCGAGACAATAACCCCTTCTCAGGCTGCTCTCTAAGTGTCTAAACTGCAAAATCAAAAGAAAAGGGGAGTCGAGCGCGGTGGCTCACGCCTCTCATCCCAACACTATGGGAAGCAGAGGAGAGAGGAATGCCTGAATCCATGGTTTCAAGACCAGCCCGGGCAACTAGTCTCTACAATAAATCAAAAAATTAGCCGGGCGTGGTGGCACACGCCTGCAGTTCCAGCTCTTGGGAAGGTGGAGGCGGAAGGACCGCCTGGGCCCAGCAGGTCGACGCTGGGGTAGCCGTGAGCATGCCACTGCACTCCAGCCTGGGCGACAGAGTGAGACTCCGATCCAAAAAGAGGGAAAAGGAGGCAAGACGAGGTCGAGGCCCAGGGGCACCCCGCAGGTGGCCGGTCATCTCAGCCTTGCCCTCTCCAAAAGAAGCCGTGTGCATCCCTGTATTGACACAGGTGATTCCAGCCCTTTGCAGCCGTCCGGGCAGTCCGCGCCCCGCTGGAAATCCAGTCAGTCTCCTGCCCTCGCCCGCCCCGCGGCAGCTCCCCACCACATTGTCCGCACGCCGGGATGGGGTCGTCAGTCCGCGACTTGAGCCCCACTCACCTCTCTCGCGAGACAACCCGGCTTTCCCGGTTCGAGTCGCGGCGCGGTTTGGGACCTGGTTGAGCGGGGCGGGGGTACGCGGGGGGCGGAGCCTAAGCGGGGATTGCTATGGGGTTTAGATTCAGGGCGCCCATTGGCTGTGGAGGGTCCCGCGTCTGAGGAAGGAAGGGGCCGCGATCGGGGATGGCCTGAATGTGACCGGGGATTCGTTATGGGGTTTGGACTCAGGGCACCCGTCTGCTGTGAGGTCGGCCGGGATCTCGGCGCTAGAAGAGACCCCTTGAGGGGTCTGTGGGGTGGAGGGTCCCGGGCCTGAGGGAGAAGGGGGCGGGATAGGGGCTCGGCCTGAGGGGCGGGTCTGGAGCCTAAGGGAAGAACGGCCCGGGGATTGGCTGAGGGGTTTGAAATCTGGAAATGCATTGGCTGTGGGGAAGGCATCGCGGACTGGATGGGTCTGGATGAGGGTGGGGGCCAGAGGCGGTGGGTCCGAGACCCGAGGGAGGAAGGGGGCGGGCCCGGAAGTGGCCGCGGATTGGCTGTGGGGTGTGGATTCCGGAAGTGCATGGAACTCGGGGTCCACCGGGATCGGGGCAGGGAGGGGTCTGGGCGGGGTCGGAGGGAGGAAGGGGGCGGACCTGGAAGTGGCCGCAGATTGGCTGTGGGGTGTGGACTCTGGAAGTGCGTGGGCTGTGGGGTCCGCGGGGATTGCAAAGAGTTCCAGGCCGGTGGAGGTGCAGGGTCCGAGTCCGGGGGGCGGGATGAGTGAGAATTGAGTAGGGGATTTAGGCCCAAAGCTGAACGGGATGGATGTGACTGATTGGGTTGGGGCGGGAGTGGGACAAGATCTGGTTTGGAAGAAACGCGGGCTATGGGGTCGCTAGGCTGGTACCAGAGAAGGGTTCCGTTAGAATAACTTTGAAAGGTGAGAGAGGACAAGGCTAAAAAGAGTGTGAAAAAGGTTTTGCAGATGTATTTGTTATCAGAGATGGAGGCGAGGGAGGAAAAAGCGGAGAGGAGTTTTATTTTTCTGAGGGCAGTAAAATAAGTTAGGAGAATGAGACAGAAGAATCGCCTGAGCCCAGCAGATCGAGGCTGTCGTGGCCTTGGATGTGCCACTGCACTTCAGCCTGGGCGACACAGTGAAACTCCGACTCAAAAAAAAAAAAAAAAAAGTTTGGGCTTGTATTAGGCGATTTGGGGACAGGGTTCAAGGTAACGGAGATTCGATCCGTATTGGGTGTCGTCAGGAAGTGGGGCTTTTCTGAGACAGACTGGGTATCAAAATGCATCTTACCCAGAAGTGGGAAGGAAGGGTGCAAGCCTAAAACCGTAATTGGCAAAGAAGTAACGATCCTGTTAGTTGGAGAGGAGGATAGAGTGAGATTTTTGTAGTTTGCCCAGTGCCCTTGTTTTTATCGGTGATTAGGCAAGAATATTCGGTGGTGTTTGTTGTCTCACTTGATCATGATCAAAATGACCTTGTCTGGTGTTGGCGTTCTGTGAGGTTGTTATGTTTGAACAGGAAAATGCTATAGCCAATTCCTAGCAACACTAAGCCCGAGTGTCAGTCCCGTTCCTGATGACAGGGGCTGCTTTTCTTTTTCTCACATTTATCAAATATGAATTGAGAACATAGATGCTGAGTCTCCTGGGAAGAATGAGGCAGAGGACATCTGTGTCTTGGATGTTACATTCCAGTAGAGATAAACAGGCAATAGGCAAGTGAATGTATAAAATGATTTCAGAGGTTGATGCACGCTGTGAAAGGAGCAATAATGGGTGGAGACAGCTGCGAATTTAAATAGGATGATCAGGAAAGGCTTATTTTGAGGACCTGACATTTGAAGCCAAAATTGAATGACATGGAGGTAACCTTGCAAAAATGATTCCGGGAAGGGAAACAGCAATTGGAAAGGCTCTGAGACCAGGCAAGGTGGCTCACGCCTATAATCCCAGCACTTTGGGAGGCCAATGTGAGAGGATTGCCTGAGCCCACAGGGTCAAGATCAGCCTGCGCAACTTGGGGAGACCTGATCTCTACAATAAATTAAAAAGTTAGGTGGGCATGGTGGTGCATGCTTGTAGTTCCAGCTACTTGGAAGGCTGAGGCAGAAAGATCACCTGAGTCCAGCAGGTCGAGGCTCAGCCTGGGCGACAGAGTGAGACTCAACACATACACACACACACACACACACACACACACACACACACACACACACACACAAGGCTCAGCCTGGGCGACAGAGTGAGACAACACACACACACACACAAGGCTCAGCCTGGGCGACAGAGTGAGACTCAACACACACACACACACACACACACACACACAGAAGGCCCTGAATATGAGTGAGACAACACACACACACACACAAGGCTCAGCCTGGGCGACAGAGTGAGACTACACACACACACACACACACACACACACACACACACACAGAAGGCCCTGAATATGGTAAAAACCTGTTACACCCTAAAATTGCTAGCTAATGGATGTGTTACCATACACAACTTGTCACAGCCTTGAACTCCTGGGCTCAGGTGATCCTTCAGCCACAGCCTTCCCAGAAGGTGTGAGTACAGGCTCATGCCACCACACCCGGCTCATTTTGGAGGGATTTTTTTGTAGGGATGAGGTCCATAATGTTGCCTAGGCTGCTCTTGAATCCCTGACCTCAAAAGATCCTACTACCTCTGGATTACAGGCATCAGCCACCATTCTGGCCTCTTCATTTGTTTTCTTCTTTTTTTGAGTTGGAGTCTCACTCTGTCGCTCAGACTGGAGTGCAGTGGCACGCTCCTGGCCACCGCAGCCTCGACCTGCTGGGCTCCGGCGATCCTTCCGCCTCAGCCTTCCGAGTAGCTGGAACTACAGGTACATGCTACCACGCCCGGCTAATTTTTTTTTTTTTTTATTTACTGTAGAGATAAGGTCTCACCAAGTTGCCCAGGCGGGTCTCGAACCCTCAGGCTCAGGCAATCCACTCACCTCAGCCTCCCAAAGTGCGGGATTATAGACTGAGCCTGGCCACCAAGCCCGGCTTCCATTTGTTTTCTAAATAAACAGATACTACTGTATATTCCTTATGTAGATAAGGTTTTGTTTTTGGGTTTTTTTGCCTTATTTAGAGGACCAAAAATATTCTGGAATATAGCAGAGAAAAGGCAGTATAGTGGATAAAGCTAAATCACCTGGTTCAAATTTCAGCTCCATAACTTTCAAGCTATGTTATCTGGGTAAATTATTTTATTTCTCTGTGCTTCAATTCTCTCATCTGTAAAATGTGAATAATAGAACCTTACTCATATTGTTTTGGGGAGAATTAAATGATTTAATAAGTCAAAGGAAAAAACCCCTAAACAAAAGAAGCAAGCAAAACTTAGGACAGTGCTCAGTCCTTTGTAAGTCCTATTAAATTGTTTCTTAAGAAAAATGGAGAGAATCTTTAGGATGGGCCTGCTAGTTATCCCTCAATTTAATATTCCCGTCTTGTATCTATAGTAATAGGGCCCTGAAATTTTAGCAGAGTACATGGGGGCATGGTATAAAGACTGCATTTCAGCCTCTGTTAGAGGTTTACCATGTGACCAGGTTTGGCCAGTGGTCTATAAGTAGAAGCTGCATGTGCAGCTGCCAGGAAATGTCTTAAAGGGGAAGTAGGCTCTTCTCCTTCCCTTTGTGTTTTCCCTGCCATTTTGAGTGCAGTCTTGGTGACTGCAGCCCTCTTGGGCCACCACATGGAATCTGAAAGATGAAGATGGTCTAGAGCAATAGAATGAGAGAGAAGGATCCTGAGACCTGACGTCATGCAACCACTACTCCAGCCCTAGACCAGCTATCTATATTTATATGAGGGACAAATCAACTTCACTATTGTTTAGCACTTTCAGATTTGTTTCCTGGTACACAGGCACAACTTGCCTATAGTGGTTTACTGACTCTTCGAGTTTGATTTCTAACAGCATCCTACTTTACTTTTACATAGGCATTCCAGATGACAAGAGAGGAGTGACAGGGAAGAGATCAAGGTGGAAGACATTAGCAATACCTCATTATCTGGAAATGCTGTTGAAGTGATATCTGTGACTTGTAGGTGATAAGAGTCAACCAATCAGGACTATATTTTTCTTTATCCAATAACTATACATCAGTACTAAGAAGGACCTATGAAACAAGAGATGTATGGGTTTATAAATTCCTAAAGCCTTTTCCATCTTACATTATGGAACTGATTATAATGCTATTAAAAATTTTGTTCAGGCTGGGCGTAGTGGCTCACGCCTATAATCCCGGAATCTGGGGAGTCCGGGACAGGTAAATTGCTTGAGACCAGGAGTTGGAAACCAGCCTGAGCAACACAGTGAGATCCCATCTCTAAAAATAAATAAATATTATGTTTTGGTTTAGTCTCATGTAACTTTGAAAAACAATATTGTGTGCATATATTAGAATATTACCAGAAATTAATACTTTTCAGCTGGTCATAATAACTGTACAAGCATTAGTTTAAATATTTCTGTCTTTTTTTTTTTTTGAGTTGGAGTCTCACTTTGTCGCCCAGGCTAGAGTGCAGTGGCACGCTCCCAGCCACCACAGCTTGACTTGCTGGGCTCAGGTGATCCTTACGCTTCAGCCTTCCACGTAGCTGGTACTACAGACACAGGCCATAATGTCTCACTAATTTTTTTTTTTATTTATTGTAGAGATGAGGTCTCGCCAAGTTGCCCAGACTGGTCTCGAACCCATGGGCTCAGGCTATCCTCTCATCTCAGCCTCCCAAAGTGCTGGGATTATAGGTGTGAGCCACAGCGCCTGCCTAGTGTTAAGTATTTCAAAAATTGTAATAGACAGTGTATGTTTACCCATAGAAAGGCTGCTCAGGGTAACTACTTGTCTGTTTATCTATCTATCCATATACATATTAGGCTGAATTTATAGCAATTTAAGTGTTAGCATTTATTATTTAGAGCCTTTAAACAATTTTTTAAAAAGAGAAAATGAATTTTGACTTCACAAATCAGTGTGGTAGGAAAAAAGAATATTCCAAAAAAAATGTGAAATATGTAATCTGTGTGTAAACTATATTAATAAAAAATGTCCTTGGTGAAAAGTTTGGCAAGTGCTGTGCCCTCCAAGACATCGACTAGGTGTGTAATAGTGTTAGAAAATGTCAATGCACAGGTGATCACTGCATTCGACCCTGGTAGAAATTTCTTTTCTAAGGAAGGTGTCATGCTTTCTTTCTTAGTATGTCTTTGACTCTGGAATTCCTGGTCTACGTTCATAATAGATCTCTTAAGCTTTCAGAAGTCTTTCTCTTGCAGGCCATATGAGGGCTCTCAGCTCCTGGAGAGTTTATGGGGACTGCTCCTTTGTAGCCTTAATTTGTCATAGTGTGTGATATCTTCTTGGCCTTATTACTGGTCCAAAGTTAGTGCTACATGCTTTATGCCAGGTAGATCCCGAGAGCAATGTCAGGAGCATAAGTGCACACCAGATTCTGTAGGTCCTTAAAGAAAGGATAATGATGAAATACTTTGTGGGAAGTGCAGGGAGGAGATTCTAGACTAAATATTTACTTTGAGAATATAGATAAGTACCAAACTCCTGAAATATTCACTATGATGTTTAGCAATTAAATGTAAACTCTCAGGGAGAAGCATTAGGAATGCAGTTAGCCTGATGAACAGTGTATATAAGATTCATGGCCAGGCACAGTGACTCATGCCTGTAATCTCAGCACTTTAGGAGGCTGAAGCGAGAGGATTGCCTGAGCTCAGGGATTCGAGACCAGACTGAGCAACATGGTGAGACTTTGTCTCTAAAATAAAATTAAAAAATCTTTTGGGAGTGGTGGCACGCGTCTGTGATTTCAGCTACTTGGAAGGCTTAGCAGGAAGGATCACCTAAGCCCAGCCGGTCAAGGCTGCAGTGGCTGTGACCCTGCCAGCCTGGGCCACAGAGTGAGACTCCTAAAAAAAATAACCCCAAAAGACAAAAAAAGAAAAAAACCCAAAAGTCCAGGCGTGGTGGCCCAAGCCTGTAATCCTAGAACTTTGAGAGGCCAAAACGAGAGGATTGCCTGAGCCCAGGGGTTTGAGACCAACCTGGGCAACTTGGTGAGACCTTATCTCTATAATATATGAAAAAAATTAGCTGGGCGTGGTAGTGTGTGCCCTTAGTTCTGGCTGCTTGGAAGGCTGAGTGGAAGGATTGCCAAAGCCCAGAAGGCCGAGGCTACGGTGGCTATGAGCATGCCACTGCACTCCAGCCTGGGTGACTCTGACTCAAAAAAAAAAAAGTTCATTTGTCTAAGATTATTTATTGTATGGCGGATTTATTTATTTTTATTTATTTATTTATTTTTACTTTTTAAGTTTTCAAACAAAGTTTATTAGCTAGAAAAAGGAAGAAGGAAGACTCATGACAGAAAGACCTGCCACGAGCATGTTTTTCAGAAAAGAAAAACCGACTGTATGGAGGGTTTAATATGTACCTGGCACACTTCTAGACCGTGTTGATACTGTGATGAATAAAGACAGACAAAGACCCTACCCGCTAGAGCTTATATTCTCGTGGAGGAGACAGGTAATATATTTGAACACACTGTTAAATAATATAAGGTAGTGGTAAAATGCTGTGAAGGAAAATAAAAATTCTGGCCACTGGATGGAGCTCATTGCTTCCTTAATTTCTTTCACTTGTCCAGTTCACTCAACTGGGTTGGGATGCTGAATGCCAAAATTGTGTTTGGGTCAAAGTGCTAAGTTCTCTCAGTGATAGGTTCTCTTTCTTTTTATCTCCTTCAAATTGTGATTTCTGTTTTCCATTTTGAATTCAATGATGAGGGAAGTAGGGTTAAGACATATTAAGGAAGCTGGGTGCAGTGGCTCAAGCCTGTAATCCCAGCACTTTGGGAGGCGGAGGTGAGAGGATTGCCTGAGTCCAGGGGTTTGAGACCAGCCCGAGCAACATGGCGAGACCTCGTCTCTATAATAAATCAAAAAATTAGCCAGGTGTGGTGGCACATGCCAGTGGTTCCAGCTGCTTGGAAGGATGAGGGAGAAGGATCATCTGAGCCCAGTAGGTCGAGGCTGTGGTGACTGGGAGTGTGCCACTGCACTCCAATCTGGACGACAGAGTAAGACTCCAACTCCAACTCCCAAAAAAAAGAAAGAAAGAAAGAAAAAAAGACATATTAAGGAGCTGTGTGAACTATCATGGTGTAGAGGGTTTAGGCCAACACTTTCCTAAATCATAGATATGCACTCCCCTTAATTGCCTAGGTTTTTAATTTTCAGCATTGACTTTTAGCTTTTTTTTTTTTGAGTCGGAGTCTTACTCTGTTGCCCAGGCTGGAGTGCAGTGGCACACTGCTCATGGCCACCGCAGCCTCTATCTGTTGGGCTCAGGTGATCCTTTCACCTCAGCCTTCCAAGTAGCTGGAACTACAGGCATGCGCCACCACACCCGGCTAATTTTTGATTTATTGTAGAGATGAGGTCTTGCCGAGTTGCCTAGGCTGGTCTCAAACTCACGGACTCACCTCAGCCTCCCAAAGTGCTGGAATTACAGGCATTAGCCACTATGCCTGGCCTCAACGTTCTTTTCTACTGAGAGTTGAAAGAATTTCCAGGGTGATGGACCTTAAGGAAATTAATGGACTGTGATCTGTACTAAGTCTCTTGATCTTAGGTTGATTTTTGAATAGAGATCGGGTGCATGCTTTGTTAGATTTGTACCTATTTCATCATTTTGTAGCTATTATGAATGGTATTGGTTTTTAAATTTTGGTTTCTAGTTGTTCATTGCTGAGACAGAGAAACAACTGAAATTTAATTTCTGTGTGTTGACCTTATATCTTTTGACCTTATTAAATTATTAGTCCTAAGAATTTTATTTTAGATTCTCTGGTGATTTTTTTTTTTTGAATTGGAGCCTCACTCTGTCACCCAAACTGGAGTGCAGTGGCCACTCCCTGGCCACCGCAGCCTCGACCTGCTGGGCTCTGGCGATCCTTCCGCCTCAGCCTTCTGAGTAGCCGGATTACAGGCATGCGCTACCACGCCCAGCTGATTTTTTGATTTTATTGTAGAGATGAGGTCTCGCTACCCAGGCGGGTCTCAAACCCACGGGCTCAGGCAATCCACTCACGTCAGCCTCCCAAAGGCGCGGGATTACAGGCTGAGCCACCGAGCCCGGTTTCTCTGGTGATTTTAACATAAACAATCACGTTGTCTGCAAATAAGGACAGTTTTATTTCATCCTTTCTGATCTATCTGCCTGTTTACATACTTTTCCTGCCAAATTGTACTAAGACTTCAGTGTAATGTTGAATAGGAGTGGTGAGAGTGGACATTCTTGCCTTGTTCCTCCCTTAAGGGTCAAAGAATTCAGTCTTTCAACCAGTATAATGTTAGCTGTGGTTTTTTTGTAGATGTCCTCTTTCAGTTTGAAGAAGTTCATTTTGACTCCATGCTTGCTGAGTATTCTTGTGAATGGGTTATATTTTTATTAGCTTTTTCCTGTTTCTATCTGTATAATCATGTGGCTTTTCTTCTTTAGATTTTTAGTGTAGTAAATTGCATTAATTGACTTTTGAACTGACTTGCATTCCCGGTATAAATCCCACTTTACTGAGGTGCATTATTTTTGTATAATGCTGGATCTGATTTGCTGATTTTATTTTATTTTATGATGTGGGATACAATTCAGGATTAGGTATACAAGTGGTCATCGTACAGGTAAAGTTTGGGCCTTCCTTTGGTCCCCACTTTGCCTAGTTTGAGGATTTGCTAATATTTTGTTGAGGTTATTTTCATCTATGTTCATGAGGGATAATAATCTATAATTCCTTTTTTTGTACTTGTCTTTGTCTAATAATGGTGTGCTTATAGAAACAATTAAGAAATGCTCCATCTTGCATCTTCTGAAATAAACTGCATAGTATTGCTATAATTTCTTTTTAAAATGCTTATTAAGGCCTGGCCAGTGGCTCACACCTATAATCCCAGAACTTTGGGAGGCTGAGGTGAGAGGATTGCCTGAGCCCACAGTTTCGAGACTAGCCTGGGCAACGTGGCGAGATCTCATCTCTGCAATAAATAAAAAATTAGCCAGGCATGGTGGTGCATGCCTGTAGTTCTAGCTGCTTGGAAGGCCGAGGCAGAAGGATTGCCTGAGACCAGCAGGTTGAAGCTGCAGTGGTGGTGAGCATGTCACTGCTCTCCAGCCTGGGCAACAGAGTGAGACTCTGACTTAAAAAAAAAAAGACAAAATTTAAGAAAAATAATTAAAATAAAGCTTTATTGGAACATAGCCATGCCTATTTGTTTATGTTTTGTCTGTGGCTGCATTTGCACTACTTTCAGAGGTGAGTAGTTGAGACAGAAACTGTATGACCTACAAAGCCATAAAGGGTTACTATCTAGTGTTTTACAGAAAAGGTAACCAATCATTGCTATGAAGACCTTATTTTTGGGCAAAAACTGGAAGAAAAAAAAAAACTCAATCAGAGACAAAAAGCTCAGTGGCTGGGCACTGTGGCTCATGCCTGTAACCCCAGCACTTTGGGAGGCAGAGGTGAGAGGACTGCCTGAGCCCATGGGTTCAAGACCAGCCTGGGCAACTTGGCAAGATCTCGTCTCTACAATAAATAAATTAAAAAAGTAGCCGGGTGTGGTGGCACGTGCCTATGGTACCAGCTACTTGGAAGGCTGAGGCGGAAGGATCACTAGAGCCCAGTAGGTTGAGGCAGTGGTGGCCATGAGCATGCCACTACACTCCAACACAAAAAAAATAAAATAAAATAAAAGCCAAGTGAAGCACATTTTATTTCTAGATCAAAGTAATCTGTAATTGCAATAAGAAATGCCAACCACTTACCTAGGACTTTTCACAATTGGGATAAAAATCTACACATACTAAGTAATATAAAGAACTTTATTTCATTGGTCAGAAAAATACAAAAAACATTTTGTATTGCCTTTGGGAAGAATCAGCAGGATTTTAATATGACCGCTAAAAATTAGAAAAAGACTAGCCAGGATTATAAACAACCAAATAATAAAATGAGTCAATTTTCTAACATAATATCTATTATCATCTAAAGTTCATCTTTGTAAATTACACAGTATAAAAAATATACAGTGCATAATTGTCCTCAAGTGACTATGTTCAATCCATTGTTAATTGTCTAAAGGTCTAAAATGTCCCATTAAAGTTATACTCTGGAATAAATGAACATGAAGTTAGTTTTCTTCATTAGCCCTTTTGTTGATTACCCAACTCCTACGCATGATATCAGTTTCTTCCATCTTCCTATGGAGAGTATATAGCAATTCTAGATCTCTGTGTAAGGTTGTTTGCTTTAGCTTGAAATGCATCATTGAGGATTCTCCATTGTCAGTGTCCAGAAATCGCATTATTTCTCATAGACTGTGTAGCCTCAATATAATGGAGAGCTGTGCATGGTCTTCACTAAGAAGCTAGGATGGTTGTCCCTGAGTTTGGGACCCACTGTAAGCTTGGCCAGTGCCCATCTATGTCCCAGGACTTTGACCTACAACTTTGTTCAGTGTACATTTGTCTACTACTGGTCATCTGGAAGAATAAACTTCTCCTGAGTTGCACTAGCTCAAGACCTTGCTAGTTGTTGGTACAGAGGTAAATGCATCCTTGTTTTACAATTTACAGTCTTTTTAGGAATGTGGACATGACTTCATGTACCACATATCTTGGCAAATTTATCAAATGTAACACTTGTTCGAAATTCTAAAATTGCTTCTGCTATTCCTTGGCTAAGGGTCACAGGAAAGCTCTGTTCCTTAAGTCTTTAGCTTATGGTACACCTTGGTTTACTTAGGCTTTTCTGGAGATTCTGTATCTCACCATGAAGTTGCTTGCTCTCACGTTGGAATCCCTCCTTCAGTAGTCGGGCCTGTTCCTAAAGAGAAACAAATGGAGACTTGAATAAATTGTAGCATTAAGTAAATTTCTATATTCTATCTTGTTTCCACATTCACTCATTTATTACTTAATTTCTTCTTGAAATTTTTATGCTGGGTGTGGTGGCTCACGCCTGTAATCCCAGGAATTTGGGAGGTGGAAGCAAGAGGATTGCCTGAACCCAGGAGTTTGAGACCAGACTGGGCAACTTGACAAGACCTCATCTCTACAATAAATTGAAAATAAATTAGCCAGGCATGGTGGTGTGCGCCTGTAGGTCCAACTACTTGGAAGGCTGACACGGAAGGATCACCTGAGCCCAGCAGATCAAGGCTGCGGTGGCTGTGAGCATGTCACTGCACTTCAGCCTGGGTGACAGAGTGAGACCCCCCCCACCAAAAAAGCAAATCTCTATGTTCTGTCTTGTTTCCACATTCTCTCATTTATTATTTAATTTCTTCTTGAAATTTTCATGCTGGGTGTGGTGGCTCACACCTGTAATCCCAGCAATTTGGGAGGTGGAGGTGAGAGGATTGCTTGAATCCAGGGATTCGAGACCAGCCTGGGCAACTTGGTGAGACCTCGTCTCTACAATAAATTTTTTTAAAAAATTAGCTGGGCATGGTGGCACATGCCTGTAGTTTCAGTTACTTGGGAGGCTGAGACGGAAGCATCTCCTGAACCAGCAGGGCGAGGTTGCGGTGGCCGTGGGCGTGCCACTGCACTCCAGCCTGGGAGACAGAGTGAGACTCCAATTCAAAAAAAAAAAGAGTATTCTCAAACCCTGATGAAGTGTCTGAATCTTAGATCACGAAATTTGACATAAGCAACCATAACTCGGTGGCAGGAATAGCAGAAGATACTTTAGAAAATCAGAGTCCCAGACAAACCATACTGGATTTTGGCACCACTCAACACAAACTGGGAGCAGGGGATGAAAACAGGCAGGAGTGGTTGGCTATCACCCAGAAGTGAGAGTTGAGGAGTCCTTCTGTTCATTAAGATGCTCTTAGAGAGAAAGTCATAGCAGGTGTGACAGAAAAAAAAAAAAACCACTGTAGATTCCACAAAGTGATGAAGATACCTCAGCTATTTTACTTGCTGTAGAAGCTTATAAAATTTATTTAATCTCTTCTGAACCTCTGTTTCTTCCCTTAAGTAATAGGGTCGTAATTTTTGCTTCATATGATATGAAGCAAGAGATACAGACAAGACATTTTTATGATGCCTAGCCAATAATAGCTACCTTTAAATGAAGGATATACCGATAAAGGACTGAATGTGACACAACTGCCAATAAAAAACGTTTAGTGACTGGACATAGGCAGTGGCCAGTTCATGCAGGACAGACAGGAATCGAAAAGCACAAGTGAGCAAATCAGGACCTTCCTCTGGGCTTCGTGTTTGCCCTGCCACACTAAGTTTGTGATCAGGGAGGATAGAGAGAAAACAGGAAAACAGAAACCTCCAGGTGATGCAATTGGATACCTGAAGTTTAAGATTGAGGGTCCTCTCTTGCTCTTCCATTAACTGGGCCCGCTCCCTCTCCATCTTATCGGTCAGCTGTTTCACATGTTCCTGATAACTCCTCTCCTTCTGTTCCATCATCTGCTCATTCTTCTTCTGCATTTCCTCCAACCTTTTTGCTGCAGCCTGTGCAGATTCAGCTTTCACACGCTGCACTGTGGAGGAAGAGGAAGAAGAACAATGTGAATGGGGATATCTTTGTGTCTGATTCTTCCTTGTACACTTGTTATTGTTGTTGCTGATGGCATATGCCTTACTCAGATACAACATCGGCAACTAAGGCACATCTTTGCTCTTCTTGCTCTAGTTCAAGGGTCTCAATTTATCCGAATGATGTTGACTTTTAAGAGCTTTTGAGGCCACGTAAACACTTGGATTGCTCCTCACCTTCAATTTCCTTTTCTTTCTCTGAGAGATTCTGGTCTGTCTGTAGAATTGCGTCAATCACAGCCTCCTTGGATTTCAAGTATGCCTGCAGAACCTCTTCAGCCTTAGAACCCAGAGAACACAGAGTTAGAAGGAGGAAGTGTCTCGAAGCATTCGTCCCCGTTTGCCCCTCATCTTTTCTCTAGGAATTGTTATTCTTGGTGCTGGTGTGCCTAGTGGTCAAGTTTTCCTGTCCCAGGAGTAGGCACGTGTTCCAGGTAGGCTTATCAGAGTAGCCCACTTAACAAAACTATTTTTAGGAGGCTGATATAGATACTGGAAAAAAGAGGTTCTCTTGATGTTTCAGATCAGGTACTCAAAGTCTGAAGCTATTAATGTCTGGTTCCATATGTGGCGAACTTGCTGTAGAATGAAGCCATCACTGAGAAAGCCAATCAGAGTGCAGAGAGAGAGGGAGGAAGTAGGGAGGGAACTGCTGAGATGGGAAGGAACACTGGGCAAAGACACATATCATGACATTGTTTGAAATTTTGGATCCAACTTCCCTTAAAGCCAGTTGGAAGCCTAAACTGATAAATTACCAATTTATGTTTAAGCACCCATCATTGGATTTCTGTCTCTTGCAACACAAAAAATTCAGCTTTAATAGTGGATGATCATAACAACTTGATGGTTAATCTGATAATTCAATTTGTAACTCAACTGCTCATTGACTGTACTCTTTTTGATAAGCACTTAGGACATACCTGGAATAATAGGCTCCCTATACATGCTATTGAATGAAAGTGTTAAATTTATGCAGACAATAATGCACATCTGTGTGCAGTTGTGCTTGTTCACGTGGGTTCAAGGAGGCATGTCAACAGTTTCCATCAGCAACAGAAAAAACTTGTTTACCTGTATCCCCTTCCTCTCTTCCTGATAGTACTTTTTCTTCAGGTCTTGTACTTCCTGAATAAAGCATCGATAGCCCCCTGGTTTAGAATAAACTCCATCTTTCACTTCTGCTTCTAGAGAACTGAAAATTTTCTGAAGTAGAGCTGAACAACGATCTGATGATGCTTTCAGATTCTGTTTACAAAAGTCATCTCGCTTTTTTTCTAGCTGGGCCTTTAATGTAAAAATAGAAGTAAAAAAGAATAACAGGGAAAGGATGTTAGCTTGACCTCAGAATTTCTGGAAAGACTTCTCACAAATAAAAGATTATGGCTCCTCCCCTCCCCAGGAAAAACTGATGGCACCTCAGCAGGACCATGCTCTTTCTTCTGACCCCAACTTTCTACTGGTCACTTTCTTTTTTGGGGGGGGGGAGTTGGAGTCTCATTCTGCCACCTAGTCTGGAGTACAGTGGATTGGCACACTCACAGCCACCGCAGCTTCAACCTGCTGGGCTCAGGCAATCTTCCACTTCAGCCTTTCAAACAGCTGGAACTACAGGCATGCGTCATCATGTCCGGCTAATTTTTTTGATTTATTGTTGCGATGAGGTCTTGCCAAGTTGTCCAGGCTGGTCTCGAACCTGTGGGCTCAGGCAATTCTCTCACCTCAGCCTCCCAAATTGCTAGGATTATAGATGTGAGCCACCGTGCCCGGTTCCTTCCTATTTTTTCCCACCAAGAATTTGACGAACAAAATATATTAGAAATAGGCCAGGCATGGTGGCTCATGCCTGTAATCCCAGCACTTTGGAAGGCGGAGGTGAGAGAATTACCCGAGCTCAGGGATTTGAGACCAGCCTGAGTGGCATGGAGAGACCTCGTCTCTAGAATAAATAAAAAAATAGCTGGGTGTTTTTTTTGGTGGTGCATGCCAGTGTTTCCAGCCACATGGAAGGCACAGGTGAAGTCCAGAGCAGAGACTGATAACTTTATCCCAATATTTAGAGGTAAACTCTGCTTCTGAGTTTACTCAACATAAACCTGCTCAAGGTAACTAGGATTAAAATTTGCTTTGGCTACAATATCTCATCACTGTGATACAAGTGGACATGTAATTTGATGATAAGCTCTCGTTAGTTATACGTATTTAATTAAAGGGAGGACTATTCATGAAAAAATGTTTTAAAACTTTGAGTCTGTAATAATAAAATTGGTTCTTCTGATGAATATGATTACAAATGTGTAGTTGTCACCATTTTACAAGCGAATAAGAATTGCTTCTATCCAAATAAATACTAATTTCAGTTCCTGGTAGTGCTTTGCCTTTCACATTCCTAGTCCTTATAAACCAGAGAGAAAAATTACCGCCAATTCCTTTTGAAATAGCTGGTTTACATCTTTGAAAGAGTGCCTAATGAAGATTTCAATGGCCTCTCTCTCACAGGCCCTGTGCAGGTCCAGTAGCTCCTGGAGGGTTTCCGTGGGCAGCTGCAGCTTCTGGGTCATCTGCTGGTCATAGTGGGCAAAGGCCTTTTGCACTGCGGCCGAGTTCTCTATCTGGGCCAAGGCCAGGACTGCGTTCTCCATGCAGGGCAGATCCCCACTGCTGATGGCGTTGACATAGGTCAACACCAGGCTCTCTAGACCTACACACGGAGAACAAATGAAGTTTGTTGTAGGGAGAGTGAGGAAGAGTCTCTGTTTTCTGTAAGTCTGAACATGTCAATTACCACCTATTTGCCTCACAGCATCATCTGGAAGCTTGCTGGGAATACGGATTCTCAGTCCCTGTCTCAGATCTAACAAATTAGATCCTCTTATTTTGCCAGATCTCTCGATAATATGTATGCATACCAAAGGATGAGAATTCCTAAATTACATAGGCTTGCATCTTCCTAGAATACATACTTAATGAATGTCTGCATGCATCTTAGCTCTGCCTGACTTTTAAGTTTCTTTATTTTAATTAATATACATTTAAGTTTATCTTATTTATTTATTTATTGGAGTTGGAGTCTCACTGTGTTGTCCAGGCTGGAGTGCAGTGGCAACGCGCATAGCTACTGCCACCTTGACATCCTGGGCTCAAGCAATCCTTCCGTTTCAGCCATCCAGGTAGCTAGAACTATAGGCACCCGCCACCAAGCCTGGCTAATTTTTTGATTTATTGTAGAGATGAAGCCTCACCAAGTTGCCCGGGCTGGTCTCGAACCCCTGGGCTCAGGCAATTCTCTCACCTTTTCCCCCCAAAGTGCTGGGATTACAGGCGTGAACCACTGCACCTGGCTACATATAAGTTTAATAGCTGCACTTGTCTAGGGACTACTGCATTGGACAACAGGTTAAGTTTATTAGGGCAATTTTAAGCAATAGAGTTATTTTCCTTTGGCCTTTCCTATTTTTTCCACACCAAGAATTTGATTGACAAAATATATTAGAAATAGGCCAGGCATGGCGGTTCACGCCTGTAATCCCAGCACTTTGGAAGGCAGAGGCGAGAGGATTACTTGAGCTCAGGGGTTCAAGACCAGCCTGAGTAGCATGGGAAGACCTTGTCTCTACAATAAATCAAAAAATTAGCTGGGCGTTTTTTGGTGGTGTGCGCCTGTTTTTCCAGCCACTTGGAAGGCTGAGGCGAAAGGATCACCTGAGCCCAGCAGATCGAGGCTGCGGTGGCTGTAAGCATGCTACTGCCCTCCAGTCTGGGCAACAGAGTGAGACTCCAACTTAGAAAACAAACAAAATATACTAGAAATATTGATGCCATCTAGGATTTGATGCAGTTATAGCAGTAGATTTGCATTTTTCAAAGGTGATACTAGAAGGATGCTATTCCATGCTTCATTAGTCTTAACAATGAGTGGAATGGGACTTACGAGGTCCATTGACCTTGATGCCTCCGGTAAGAGTTTTAGTTTTGGAATTACTAAAGACGTAGGAACAGAATTTTGCAACTTGTTGTACAAATTCGGGGTCCAGGTCATCTTCATGTAGGTTTTCCAGCTGTCCAAGCTTCTTCCGGTGAGTAGGTCGATCAAAGACAAAGCATTTCTTCTTTGGGAAGAACTTTCGGATACAGAGTCGGGGCAGATTAAAATTTTTATCTTTTTGACTGGTGCCTGAAGGAACATAAAGCAGAGATTTAACTAATATAACGGTTTGCAAACTTTTTCTCTAAAGGGCCAAACAGTCAATATTTTAGGCTTTTCAGACCAGGTAGTCTCTTTTCTAAGTACTCAGCTCTGTCACTGGATCATGAACACAGCCCTAGACAATATGTAAGTAACATGGGCATACCATTATTCCAATAAATCCTTATTTATACAAAGAACTGGCAGGCAGGACCGGTCATCAATTTCTGCAGGCTGTAGTTTGCCAACATTTGGACTAGTGCACTCTTAATGCTTTACTCTATTTTCTTGAAATAAATATCCATTGTATTTATGGATATTTACTATGATCAAATGCAGAATCACAACCCCTAAGTAGGAAGATAAGATTAACCTAATCATAGCAAATGGAAAGGTGAAAGAAAAATAAATGTTCTAGAACAAGAAAGACTATAATTTAAGATGGGTGTGGTGGCTCAAGCCTGCAATCCCAGCACTTTGGGAGGCAGAGGAAAGAGGATTGCCTGAGTCCATGATCAAGACCATCCTGGGCAACATGGTGAGACCTCATCTCTACAATAAATAAAAAAATTAGCTGGGCGTGGTGGCATACTACTGTAGTTCTGGCTACTTGGAAGGCTGAGGTGGAAGGATCACCTGAGCCCAGCAGGTCAAGGCTGCGGTGGCTGTGAGCATGCCACTGCCCTCCAACCTGGGCAACAGAGTGGAATCTAAATCAGAGAAAATATAATTTAAAATTAAATCTATTAATTCAGATATGAAATTAAGCATTAATTCCTAATGACTATTTCTCCAGCTGCAGAAATAGTAAACTGTAAATGTAAAAAACTACAACCGTGTAAAGCCGGGCTCGGTGGCTCAGCCTGTAATCCCGTGCCTTTGGGAGGCTGAGGTGAGTGGATTGCCTGAGCCCACGGGTTTGAGACCCGCCTGGGCAACTTGGCAAGACCTCATCTCTACAATAAATCAAAAAAATCAGTCGGGCGTGGTAGCGCGCGCCTGTAGTTCCGGCTACTCGGAAGGCTGAGGCGGAAGGATCACCGGAGCGCAATAGGTCGAGGCTGCGGTGGCTGGCAGCGGCCACTGCACTCCAGTCTGGGCGACAGAGTGAGACTCCAACTCAAAGCAAAAACAAACAACAACAAAAACTACAACTGTGTAAACTAAAAAATGATGATTTCTAGTGTTTTGTCATCCTCATCTATCTGTTGGAGGTTCCTGTTACCATGCTTCAGCTTCAGTGAATTTTCCAGGTATTCGTCTGCTGTGATGGATTGTCCATCTGTTTCTAAGTCCAGGGAGAAATCTCTCAGAGTCCACACAAAGTCTGGGAAGAAGCTCACAAAGTCAGCTGAATCTTCAACCTCATTCTCATCAGGTGAGGATTTTGCCCTGATTCGGTCTGTCAACTCTGTCACGTAGCTGAGTGGCAACTAAGGAAAAGTGACACAGTGAACAGGACCTCCCGTCCCGTATTAGTTCCTCATTATTCGCAAGCCTTCATTTTGCCTTTGTTCTTAACCTACGTGTCTCTAAAGTAGGCAATGGGATCTTTCCCCTGTACTCGAATTTGTTTTTCATGTTTTCTCTTTTTGAGCTTGATTTACGACGATTCACCATCAGGCAGCTGGTTTATAAATACAGGGTGTCACCTGTGACCAAGTTCTGTTCTGAACCACAAAAGGATACTGCAGTTGGTCCATGGCCTGCTGGTTGATGGTTCCCATGCTGTTGTACACGAAGGTGCTGCTCAGGAGGATGGCCAGGGCAAAGATCCAGGAGTCATTCTGGTTGTCGCCCTGGAAGTCAGAACACATTTGGATCAGGAGTATGTTTGATTCTCATAGCACTGAGTTCTGAAATCTATTAACAAACAGATCAGCAGAATTAAAAGTGTGATCATATGTTAGGATTTTTTTCAGACTAATGACCTATAGAAGGAATCCAAATACAAACAAAAGTGATTGTCAGTAGGATTTGGACTCTGGGTTATATTTTTATTAGTATTTTTGATTTATTTTGTATCTCATTAGGCCCTTTATGACCATGGCAGGTAATTGCAAAATAAACAGTCAAGGTTGGTACTAAGGCCTTATGTACAATTTAAATATAAAATTTCTTCTTTTTTTTATAGCAAAATTGACTTATATAAGATTGATAATATTTGTAGCTATTTTATTGAGCAATTATTATACACCTAACACATTATTTATCTTTTAAATATTCAAAACAATACTATGAGGCAAATATAGCTCTATTACAGCTATTTTACAGATTAGAAAAGCTGAGGCTAAAAGAAGTAAAATAATTTGCTAGGGCCATTAAATTAGTGACCAAGCTAAATTTAAACACAAAGTTTATGGGGTTTCAGTATCCAAACTTTTAACTAAAGTGCTCTGCAGGATAAGGCTTATGGCACTGAGTTTATTCTGCTACCTTTATGCATCTGGCTTAACTCACTTAGCTTACAGCCTGTTATTAATAGAATACTGTCTATTGGCCGCTGTGGTCTCTGCTAGGATTCTGTCTTATGAATATTTTTCTCATCTCTGGTTTCTAAACTTGGTCTCATGTAAACATAAATAAAAAGACATGTTATGGTCAAGTGCAAGCTCTTATTTAAGGAAAAACTAAACCATGTATGAGATATTCAGAGATTAGGGGCTTATTACACAACAGAATCCTTCAGTTTTACCTTCTCTACATCTCCCAGACCCTCAGTGTCGAGCAGAACTAGTGTGTGTTTTGGCTTCTTTGGATGAGGCACACACCACATCCAGATTCCTTTGGTGTGAGACTGTACCGTCGAACCCAGGGAGAAGCCTGAGAAGGAGAGGGAATGAGAGGGGGGTGGAGATTTAATAGCAGGCAGTTCAGGTAATTGAGGCAAAAGGTAGCATAATTAAGTTTAAGAGAGATAAACGAACCACAATCAGTATTGATCTTACTTACAATCAGAGAAATAGGAAAATCTGAATATCCAATAAATAAAAAAATTCAGTACACTTTCATGACAAAAACAATCAACAAACCAGAAATAGAAACTACAACATAATAAAGACCATATGATGGGGGAATTAAAAAAAATGGAATTAATACTGAAACCAAACCCTTGTAGTACAGGCTTCCCCTGCTAGGTATCTGTTCTAGGAACCCTTAGCTTCAGTGAACCAGTGAGCATTATTGTCAGACGCTGTGTTTGGCTTCAGTGAATTTTTTCTTGGATAGTCTTTCAAGGAGTTTGTCCATTTCATGATGCATGATTTACAAGCACACATGCCCACACCACTGAGAATTCAACAGCTTTGGACCAAAAAATGGCATCGCCCCTGAGCTCCACCCTCTCTATTCACCTGATCTTTGCCTGAGCAACTTTTTTTTTTTTATTGCTTCCCCAGATGAAAAAAATCCTGAAAGGGAAACATGGAAGGAAACAGAGGGCATCCAAATTAGAAATATCAGTTGCAGTGACTCACGTCTGTAATCCTAGCACTTTGGGAGGTGGAGGTGAGGGGATTGCCTGAGTCCAGGGATTCGAGACCAGCCTGGGCAACTTGGCAAGATCTTGTCTCTCTACAATAAAAATAAAAAAATTAGCTGGGTATGGTGGTGTGTACCTGTAGTACCAGCTACTTGGAAGACTGAGGCTGAAGGAACACCTGAGCCCAGCAGCACTCCAGCCTGGGCAACAGAGTGAGACTCCGACCCCCCCCCCCAAAAAAGAAAAAGAAGTAAAATTATTTCTGATGATATCCTGTATACAGAAAACCTTAAATATTTGACCAAAAAATGTTAAAAAAAAGAATTCAACAGAGTTGCAACATACACACACAATCAACAGAAATCAGTTGCTTTTTTATACACTAGCAATGAAAAGCCTGAAAAGGAAATGTTGAAAACAATGCTACTAATCATAGTATATAAAGAATAAATTACTTAGGAATAAACTTAACCAAAGGAGGTGAAAGACTTGTATAGTGAAAACTATAAAACTTTCTTTAAAAAAATTAAAGATACAAATAATTGGAAAGACATCTGCGTTTATGGCTTGGAAAATTAAATATTCTTAAGATGTTACTACTGCCCAAATTGATATACAGATTCAATGTAATTTCTATTGACCATCTAATGACTTTTGAGAGCAGACTGGGGAAAAATATTTACCAATTGTATATCTGACAAAGGCCTAGCATCTAGGGTCTACAAGGAAATTAAATGTGCCGAAAGAAAAAAACAAACAAACAGCCACATTAAAAAGTGGGCAAAAGATATGAATAGACATTTCTCAAAAGAAGACACATGAGCAGCCTACAGATCATGAAAAAATGCTCAGCCTCACTAACCATCAAAGAAATGCAAATTAAAACCACACTGAGATACCACCTAACTCTAGTCAGGATAGCCATTGTCACTAACTCAAAAAGCTGCTGGAGAGGATGTGGTGAAAAGGGAACATTTCTACAGTGTTGGTGGGATTGTGAACTAGTACAACCTCTGTGGAAAACAGTGTGGCGATTCCTAAAAGATCTAAAAATCGACCTTCCATACGGCCCTGCAATCCCCCTTCTGGGAACATACCCAGAGGAACTGAAATCACTCTATAAAAAAGATACCTCAACTGTCGTAATTACTATAAGAAAGGGGTTAGCAGTAGTGGGAAACTGCCAGGGGAGGGAGGGGCACACCTCATCCACAAGGGTACCTGCGTAATGAACATTTGTATACCTAACCCTGAATTGTACCCCACATATTTAAAATAAAAAAATGAAAACAGAAAAAAGATACCTGCACACACATGTCTATTGCAGCATTATTCACAATAGCAAAAAATAAGAACCAACCATGCTACCCATTGAAAAAGGACTGGATTTTAAAAAAAGTGGTACATATACACGATGGAATATTACATAGCCATAAAGAAGGACAAAATTATGAATTTCCCAGCAACTTGGATGAACTCAGAGTCTATAATACTCAGTGATCTATCACAAAAACAAAGAAGTGAGTACCACATGTTCTCACACATAAGCGGACCTTGAGTGATTATCATAATACTATAAGAAAGGGATTGGTGACCAGGTGTGGTGGCTCATGCCTATAATCCCAGTACTTTGGGAGGCCGAGGTGAAAGGATTGCCTGAGCCCCTGGGTTCGAGACCAGTCTGGGCAACTTGGTGAGACCTCATCTCGACAATAAATCAAAAAATTATCTAGGCATGGTTGCGCGTGCCTGTAGTTCCAGTTACTTGGAAGGCTGAGATGGAAGGATCACCTGAGCCCAGCAGGTTGAGACTGCGGTGGCCATGAGTGTGTCACTGCACTCCTCCAGCCTGGGGAACAGAGTGAGACTCCAACTCAAAAAAAAAAAGAAGAAAAGAAAGGGATTGGCAGTAGTGGGAAACTACCAGGAGAAGCAAGGGCACAACTCATAATGACCATTTGTCTACCTAACTCTGAATTGTACCCCACATCTTTAAAATCAAAAGAAAATAATAAAAGTGGGAAGGGGGAGAAACTAAGGCATCCTGAAAAGAGTTGATGATCTGACTCATTCCCTAGAACAAAGTGAAAGTAAAGAGCCCAAGTATGAGTGGTAAGCTAGCTTTCACATTCATCCCATACTGGGTGCTGCCTGTGTGGGTGGATGGAGGGGAACTGGCAGAGAGAGTTGCTGGTTTCACTCACCCTTGTTCCTCCCAGCCAGCTTGTTCATTAGGTAGGATTTGCCAGTGCGGTAGAGGCCCACGATAGCCACCACCACCACAGGTTGCGTAATGGTAGACAGGATCTCCAAAGCTTTTGGATTAATTACCAGTTGCCCCTTAGCGTTCTCAATGAGGCACAATGGACTTGGCATGTGGATCTCTGAGGTCATGTCCATAGTGTTCCTTTGTCTGGAAGGGAAGAGGCGTAATGAATTAGAATTTCTGGTCTTGGCCGGGTGCGGTGGCTCAAGCCTGGGTGACGGAGTGAGACCCAACTCAAAAACAAACAAACAAAAAGAATTTTCAGTCTTTCCAATGATAGGGTAGAGTCATAAAATCCCCCAGGATGGCTGAATGTTTTGTGTGCATCAGTAAGATGGATGAAGGAAAAATCTATATTGTTTGGGAAAGTTATAGAAGTTATAGCATCAAAGTACTTCAGTACAAAAAATGTTGGCATGACAGAGACTTATCAACATTCAGCTACTCTCACGACCCAAGTCTTTAATTTATTGTAGAACTCTTTCCTTTGGAGTCTTAGTTAAACATTTACACTAGACAATGGAATGGAAGATATAATAAGATTTAGATATATATTTTGCTCCTAGCTATATGTAAGAAATTCAATATTGATTTATTTTCTGTTTTGTTCTGTTTTCCCATTTGGTAGAGAAAGAGAAATAGGAGGAAGTGGAAGAGAATGTCTAGGGAGGAGGAAGATAAGGAACTCATAAGAAGAGTGAGAGAGAGCGCTTTCAGACCAGAAGGTGATGAAAAGGTTCATGTCTTGCCAAGGAATTCAGGGGAGAAGTTTCCAGCAGGCAAGATCAAAGTTGTCTGAGAACATGGGGAGGTCAAGGTAAACAAGTATATTGCCTTTACTGTAGCATTAGAGGAGAATTAAAGAAGAAGCACTTCAGTAAAGTAGTGGAGCTGAATTCTACTTGTGAGGGATAGAGGCTGAGTGGGCACTAGGAAATTAGTGAGTCTGGATTATTTCTAAAGGAAGAAATTCGCCCTGAAATAAAATTCAAATGTATGATTAAAAAGTATGCTGTTAGCCAGGCTCGGTAGCTCACGCCTATAATCCCAGCACTTTGGGAGGGGGAGGCGAGAGGATTGCCTGAGCTCAGGGATTCAAGACCAGCCTGGGGACCTTGGCAAGACCTTGTCTTTACAATAAATCAAAAAATTAACCGGGCTTGGTGGCTCATGCCTGTGGTTCCAGCTTTTTGGAAGGCTGAAGCAGAAGGATTGCCCGAGCCCAGCAGGTTGAGGCTGTGGTGGCCATAAGTGTGCCACTGCCCTCCAGCCTGGGCGACAGAGTGAGACTTTGATTAAAAAAAACATAAAAAAAAGTATATTGCTTTCATAAATCTTCAACTTTTATCCTGAGTTTTAGTTGTTTTTTTTTCTTTGTTGTTAACAGTGTCAGTGGGCTGCTTACCCTGGCTCTCATTTACCGTTCTTTCCATTTCATGAAAATAACTATCTGTAGCCCTTTCAATTTCTTAGCTGCTGTAGGAGTAAGGCTGAGCAAGCTCCGTTAAGGAGAATGGTAGTTTAATTGCCCCTAGTCATTACAGACGCTATCAACAAAGAGAAAGATAATCCTAGTGCATTTCAAACACTGTTTGGTCCCTCTCTGCTGGTGCCTAATTCAACGTAAGCACAACGGTGGCACGTAGGGACTTGGTGCTTGTGATAACACCAGGATTTCATCTGCTCTGTGTCCCATTTCAGACTCAGTCACAGCCTAACTTGGTTCTGATAGTTTTTAAGGAAACTTACCGGCTCTTTAAATTCCTTCCCGTCCCTGGCCCAAACTTACAGGCTCTATGTCCCTAAGCTGAAGTCCTTTAGCTCTGGAGAGAAAGCCGGTTTGAGAAGTAATAACAGTTCTTACCTATTCCTTTGCTCAGTTCAGGTGGAGTGGTTTCTAGCACTTCTCTGTCTCTCTCTGGATCCTTGGGCTTTTATTTCACCCCTCCAGTGTTGTAAGGCTTCCTGGATTTCCTTCAGTGACTAAATAATCAGAAGTAAAGCAACCTCGGGTAGCAGATTTAGAGGAATGTGAAACTGAAAGTATTTTGTTCAAGGCATCAATTGAACAACCATAAAAGGAATTTCTGCAGCGTGCTGATGGGAGAGTTTCACATTTCTCAGTCAGAAGCTTCAAAGTTTTTTGTTGGAAAGGTCTCAGAGGCTATTTATTGTTTTTAAAAACTCCATGAGATATTGAGTATACAATGGAATGTGTCCTGTGCTTGGGGGTTAGTTTGAGAATCCTAGAAGGAGGCATCATATAATTTTTAGGTCTACTTTTCTAAAATAACAGACCCACTCAAAATGGAAGCGGCTGTTCTTTTAGGGGTGCAATACGTGGGGGAAAGGGTGTGTTTTACACACTCATGAACATGAAGTCCCTGGCACTTAATGCCAGTACAGAGACTGGAGGGGGTTCTGTGCATTGTACACGTGCTACAGGCTCAGTGCTGACTGCTTTACAGGATTACACAACCTAAATTTCAAAACAAATATTTCCCCATGATTTCACAGAAACTAAAGCATAGGTAGACTTTGTCGTCTAAAATCATAGCATTATGGCTGGGTGTGGTGGCTCACGCCTATAATCCTAGCACTTTGGGAGGCTGAGGTGAGAGGATTGCCTGAGCCCATGGGTTCGCAACCAGCCTGGGCAACTTGGTGAGACCTTATCTCTACAATAAATTCAAAAAAAAAAGATGGGCATGGTGGCGCATACCTGTAGTTTCAGCTACTTGTAAGGCTGAGGCAGAAGGATCCCCTGAGCCCAGCAGGTCGAGGCTGTGGTGGCAGTGAGTGTGCCACTGCACTCCAGCCTGGGTGACAGTGTGAGACTCTGACTCAAAAAAAGTCTTAACATTATAAGTAATCTAAACTCAAGAAGATTCTTTCTTGATCCCAAACTCTATCTTTTTTTTTTTTTCATTGAGAAAGCAGGATTTATTGAGAGGACAGAAAAGCTCCCACAGTGGGATGGAACCCAAAGTGGTTGCCCCAAATTCTCTTCTGGAACCACCTCAGTAGGCTGCTTCTGTTTACTGAGTGAATAATTGTAAAAACATTTTATTTATAGATAAAAAGAAGTATAGTATAATTTTATTTTTAAATTATTTTTATTTGTATTTTTGAGTTGGTCTCACTCTCGTCTCCCAGGCTGGAGTGCAGTGCCACACTCATGGCCACTGCAACCTCAACTCGCTGGGCTTAGATGACCCTTCTGCTTCAGCCTTCCAAATAGCTGTAACTACAGACGGATGCCACCATTCCTGGCTAGTTTTTGTATGATTTATTGTAGAGATGAGGTCTCAGCAAGTTGCCCAGGCTGGTCTCGAACCCCTTGAGCTCAGGCAATCCTCTCGCCTCGGCCTCCCAAAGTGCTGGGATTATAGGCTGAGCCACCATGCCCAGACTAATTTTATTTTTTTAATAAATTGTTTTCTTAGAGCTTCATACATTAGGTTTCTAATTCAGTCATGACTACTAACATGCAGAATAAGTAGTATTACCTGTATTTTACAGTAAAAACAAAAAATAGTAAAAAGTCTGTTTGAGCATTTGTTTATTTAGTTACACACACATTTAAAATGATGTATGACATGCATATGCAATACAGATATATTTTTTCTTACTCATATATTATTTAATAAATTATAAAATAATTTTATTTTAACTCTTCCTATCCTTCCTTAACACTTTAGTTTCATCATCATTTATTTATTTATTTGAGTTGGAGTCTCACTCTGTCACCCAGGCCGGAGTGTAAGTGGCACGCTCACAGCCACTGCAGCCTCAATCTGCCGGACTCAGGTGATCCTCCCACTTCAGCCTTCCAAGAGGATGGAACTACAGGCATGTGCTACCATGCCCGGCTAAATTTTTGATTTATTGTAGAGATGAAATCTCACCAAGTTGCCCAAGCTGGTCTTGAACCCATGGGCTCAGGCAATCCTCTCACCTCACCTCCCAAAGTGCTGGGATTATAGGTGTGAGCCACTGGGCCCAGCCTAGTTTCATCATTATTAATTCTACTTTAAAATCTTTTTACTTATTTTTTTCAGAATATAATCCTAAGTTTTTCAAAATTATCGGAGCCATTTAAAATTTCTGTAAATTTCCTAAAAGCATGCATCACAGTGAAACATCTATTAAAAAGGAACTCTGAGAACTCTGGTAAGAATAGCGGGAATCTTTGGCACTTGACACAAACTGATTCCTCCCCATCTCCGGTTCAAGTTGACTAAAGTTCCGCTACTGTTGGATATGGACAAGCAGGCAGGTCTCCCTCTTCCCTCATCTTATAAGCAGGGATAAGATACACCCTCAGGAGGGGCAGATCACTAGTATTTCTCATTCTTTCCAATACTGAGTTATAGACACTAAATTCTTGGAGAATGTGACCAGAAATCACAGCTCCCAGCCTCTACTCTGTCCCACTCATGGAGACTCTAGTTCAGGCTGGGCAGGCTGAGAATACCCAGTCTGATTAGCCCCACTCTGCTTCACTTATAGGGTGGAGTGTCCTTGTTTCCTTCCCCATGTGGGGAAGACCAGAAGTGACCATCCCTGCCCAGTGGAAGCAGCTGTGGCTAGAGACTTTCCTCGGGGAGAGAGGCAGTTCACAAAACCAGAGAGTCTGAAGCTCTTCCCAAGGAAACTGACTTGAAAGAGTGTGTAAATGGGGACTTTCAAGCCTGGAAACTTTGAGAAAATGTACTAATAGCAGATCTATTTAACTAGAATACCAAAAGAAGGTGTTCAAGTAGAAGACAAGTGACCCCAGATGGTAATACAAATCCACATGGACAAAGAGCACCATTAAGGTAATTATGAAATTATAGAAGACATCATAATGCATATTTCTTCTCCTTTCTCCTCCTGACTGGTTTTGAAAAAGCAATTGTATAAAACTATGTCTATATATCATTGTATTGCTGGGCCTATAACATATAGAAATGTAATATTCTTAACAGAACAGCACAAGAGAGGTAGGTAGGGGCAAGGCTGTATTGGACTAAACAAATGACAGCAAATGTTAACTTGAACCCCCATGAATAAATAAAGATAAACTGCAATTGTAAGGAAGTTACTATAACAAGTATAGATTCATACTTTTTTCTTCAGTGAATAAATTAATAATTGCAACGGTGTATTATTATTTGGCCATATATAGAATTAATATTCATATAATAATGCCACAAAAAGTAGGAAAAACCAACATTTATAGAGTTATAAGAGTAAAAATTATTTATCCTATTGGAATTAATTTAGCACAAATTTGAGATAGATTCTGATAAGTTACATATATGATAAGCCCTAGAGAAATTGCTAAGAAAATAGGTCTCAAATTAATAACCTGATCTTTTACCTTAAGACATTTATAAATGAAGAGCAAACTAAATCTGAAGCAAGTAGAAGAAAATAATAAAGACTTTTGAAATTAACCTAGTAAAATTAATGAAATAGAGAGTAAAATAAAAAAGTAGAGAAAAATCAATAAAACCAAAACTGTTCTTAGAAAAGAGCAAGAAAATTGACAATGCTTTTAGTTAAACTGACCAAAACAAAAACAAAATACAAAAAAATTATTAAAATAAGAAATGAAATGGGGGATATTATTTCTGACTTTACAAATATAAAAAAGGCTTATAACGTAATACTATGAAAAACTGCATGTCAGCAAATTAAATTATAAGAAATAAATTCCTAGAAAAACACAAACTACCTAATCTATCTCAAGAAAAAAGAGAACATCTGAGTAAAACTATGACAAGAGACTGAATTATCAACAAAAATACTCAAGAAAAGCTCAGGCCCAAATCGCTTCACTGGAGAATCCCACTAAACATTTGAGAAGAGTTCATACAAATTTCTCACAAGTTGGCAAAAAAATTAGAAGCAGAGGGAACAATTTCCCACTCAGTAGGAGGTCAGTACTACACTAATGCCAAACCTAAAGACATCACAAAATGCAGACCACTGTCTCTCATGAAAAGAGATGCAAAAAATCTTCAACAAATACTAGCAAACCAACAGTGTATACCAAGGATCATACACATACTTTTTTTTTAAATTGTCTGTCGCTCAGACTTTGTCTGTCGCTCAGACTGGATGGAGTGCAGTGACACGCTGCTCACGACCATTGCGGCCTCAACCTGCTGGGCTCCAGCGATCCTTCCGCCTCAGCCTTCCAAGTAGCTAGAACTACAGGTACGTGCCACCACACCTGGTTAATTTTTTGATTTATCGTAGAGACAAGTTCTCATCAAGTTGCCCAGGCTAGTCTTGAATCCCTGGAGTCAGGCAATCCTCTCACCTGAGCTTCCCAAAGTTCTGGGATTACATGCGCGAGCCACTGTGCCTGGCTCTTCGAGCTCTTAATGTAAAAGATTGGAATCACTCTATTTTGGGACTACTTAGATCTGCATTTGTTCCTGAGATAATAAACACTATTCAAAATTTTAAAGCTGTTCACACTGTTTTGGGATTTTGTCTAGTCTATTCCAGAACCAAAAGTCTGTATCTAGTGTTTAGTTAGCAAACTGTTTTCAACAAAGACAGATTTATTTACAATATATGATTTTCCAACTGAATGAGTATATCAAGAACTCTCAAAATATGTTGCAGCCTCTACAGAGCATAAGAAGGCTTGAGTTTATTTGGATTGTATGTAAATCAAATATAATAGTACTCACCAAAGTCTTGAAGAATATTTGCTTTTATTTAGAATAAGTAGTAGCCATTATATTTTAAGTGAGGCGTGCTCTGCCTGAGGTCATGACTGAAAGCAACATTCTTCAAATAGTGGAAATTTCATAAGAATCATGAAACTACTTGCTGAATTTGATCCAATTTTGTGTAACTACCTGAAAATATGCCCAATTTTTTTTAAAGTATTGAGAGTGGTGTGCTGGTGGCACTGATTCTATGTAGCTTTATAAATTTTCTTTCATTTTTTTAAAAAGATCTTATCTTGAATAACTGAGATTATTCCATTTTTTCACCAGATAATAAGCTGAGCTTCTTGTACTTGAAGATAATTCAGTTTCTTTCAAGGTATGTTTTCTTTTTGCATTAGTCTTGTCAAAGGAGTGCTTTAAACACACAGCTCAACTTTTAAAAAATAGTAAGTGACTGGCCGGGCTCAGTGGCTCATGTGTATAATCCCAGCACTTTGGTAGGCTGAGGTGAGAGGATTGGCTGAGCCCACGGGTTCGAGACCAGCCTGGGCAACTTGGTGAGACCTCATCTCTACAATAAATCAAAAAATTAGCTGGGCGTGATGGCACTTGCCTGTAGTTCCAGCTTCTTGGAAGGTTGAGGCAGATGAGTTGCCTGAGCCCAACAGGTCGAGGCTATAGTGGCCAGGAGCATGCCACTGCTCTCCAGCCTGGGTGACAGAGTGAGACTCCAACTCAAAAAAAAAAAAAAATTAGTAAGTGGGATGACTGCTTTTGGCTATGACTGCGGAGGAAAATCTAGAATGGCAGGGGAAGGAGATGATGACTATCAATTATGGCCTTGTGACATTTTGCAGGTGCGAAGTCTAGTGTATGTATTGTTAACTCCTGTGTACTAAGTCCTTTATAGAATTGTGGTTGGTGAAGACTTGACAATGGACTGAGTTTAATGTAGGGTACAGTGATCAGAGTAGTGAACAGGTAGACTATCGGATGCCTCTGATGCACTGACTCATCTTCTCAGTCTCTCCTCTGACCCCAGGTATGGCTGTGGTAGGCAGTTCAAAGGAGGCCTGGACTAATTACAAGCTTATAGTGTCTTCCTTTAGGACATATAAAATCCGTCTGCGTTCCTTATCTTGTGACTGTCCCCTTCTGGCTTTTCTCCAACGTGCTGGACATGGTCTTTCTTTTATACTCACTATTCCTTCTGACTCTTGGGCTGTTTCCCCAGATATCCTGTGACCTCTACTCCTAATACTTTAGGTCTTCACTGAAATGCCACTTCACTGTTGCAATAGTATCAGAAATATCTGATTCCCATGTCAATTGCAATGCTCTAAATTTCCAGCTCTTACTCTCCCTCATTCCTGCTTCACTTTTCTGCATAAAAGTTGTGGACATTTGATATTCTGTATGTTTTAGTTTTTTTTATTGCTTGCTAAAATGTTATCTTCCTGAAGGCAGAGATTTTCCTCTTTCTAACTGCTTAGTCCTTAGCACTTTAAATCATGTATGGCATACAAGACTTCAGTAAGACTCTATTTTTATAATTTGAGTTGGAGTCTCACTCTGTCGCCCAGGCTGGAATGCAGTAGCTCACTGTTCATGGTCACCAGCTTTGACTTGCTGGGCTCAGGTGATCCCTCCACCTTAGCTTTTCAAGCATCTGGAACTGCCGGCATGTGCCATCATGCCCGGATAATTTTTTGATTTATTGTAGAGATGAGGTCTCGCCAAGTTGCCTAGACTGGCCTCAAACCTGTGGGCTCAGGCAACCCTCTCACCTTTGCCTCCTTAAGTGCTGGGATTATAGGCATGAGCCACCGCACCCGGCCAAGAGCCTATCTTTACAAAAAATTAAAAAAAGAAATAGCCATACGTGGTGGCTTGTGCCCATAGTGCTAACTACTCAGGAGGTAAGGTGGTAGATTGCTTGAGCCCAGGTGCTTGAGACTGCAGTGAGCTCTTGATCATGCCTCCGTACTCAGGCCTGGGCAACACAGTGAGACCTTGTCTCAAAAAAATTAAAAAGTAAAATGCTTTTGGTATCTGCTACATGGTAGGCATTCTGTACATTCTTTACAGATGTTGTTATTAATTAAAATCATTCTCCAGTACATGCTTACAATGTAGGTATTATTATCTTCATTTTATAGACCAGTAAATATAGTTTAAAATTGCTTACTGGCTTTTAAATAGCAATTTATCAGGCTATAAGGCTCTGAGGTTGATATGAGCTTTCCCAGAATGATGAGTCAGCATATTGAAAGAAGGGCATATCAAGTCTCTCATGGTTCTATGTTTTACCAAAGCAGAGTGAAACGTTTTAGTGCTATATGTATTTCCCTTTACTCTCCATGACTTTGAATTCTGATTAGCCCTCTTATAAATGAAGTGTTTCAGGCCCTTGTCCACTTTCTGTTGTGAGTGAAAGATTTCTGGTGTCCATTCAGGGCAACTTGAAACCTTTTTTAAAATTTTGAACACGTTGAATTGAAAGTGAAAGCAGTGGCAAGCTCTTCATTTCTGGGAAATAGACTAACTGGTAAGAAAACTGCTCCTTTCTCTTTAGGACAATGACTTGGGAACAGTTGTTGTGCATTTTGTTTTTATGTCAGAACTGCTTGATAAACTGTTTAGGGACTTTCTCCTTTAAATGCTGAGTATGAGGAAGCTCCATCTCCTCACTTTTCTGTTGACTTGGTTTGCTATTTATAAAACCCTTATATTCTTCTAACAGTCACGGTTGTAGTTAACTCAGAGCTTAGTATTACCACACGATGCAATTTTATATGTATATGTGCTTGGTAGTTTCAAAGATTGTCCCAAATGTTAGCGTCCCATGAACAGACTGAATTTTGGGTATATTTTTATAACAAGCTGATGTTCACATAAAGAACTCCATGCAGCATGCTCCAGAGTGCACAGTGAGAGGGATTTATTGATTCAGCTGAGGTCACTGAGTCTCCTGTAGAATGGAAGCAAACCTTGCACGTTAGAAAAACAATCGACCACATGCATAGGTGTGCATAGAGAGCAAACGTACTATGTGCACAGCACTGTGCTGGGTGCTGAGGAATGCATGAACAACAATTAAACACAATTTCTGCCTAATTGTGTTAGGACTGATGTTAGTGGGTAAGACTGACTTGCAACCCAATCATCAAAGCAAAGGAATGGAGAGGAGAGCAAGGTGGGAGCATGGAACACTGAAATGTTAGCCCAAGATCACAAGATGGAACACTTGAAACTTTCACCCATGAGAAATTTACTTTTGTGTCACTCATATGAGAAGGATTGAGTTTTAGTTTCTTCGAAAAATTGGCCTGAAAAAGAAAAGAAACAGATACAAAGTTTGGTGGAACAGAATAGAGAACTCATAAATAAATCCACACATTTATAGCCACTTATTTTTGACTCAGAGACCCAGGACCTACACTGAAGAAAGGATACTCACTTCATAGTTGGTGCTGGGAAAAGTGGCTATCCAAATGCTGTATTAAAAAATCAATTCAAAATCAAGTAAAGGTTTAAACATAAGACCCCGAACTGTAAAACTGTTAGAGGAAAACATAGGGGAAACACTTTAGGGCATTGGTCTAGGCAAAGGGTTTATGAGTAAGACTTCAACAGCATGCCCAACAAAAACAAAAATAGACAAATAAGCCTAAATTAAATGAAAAATTTCCTGCATAGCAAAGGAAACAATCAACAGAGTAAAGAGCCAACCATACAATGAGATAAAATATTTGTAAACTGTTCAACTGATAAGGGACTAATATCCAGAATATACAAAGAAATCAAGCAACTCTAACAGAAAATAAATAATCTGATTAAAAAAATGGACAAAGTATCTGAATAGGCATTTCTCAAAAGAAGACATAAAAATGATCACTAAGTTTACGGAGAATACCATCCCTAATTATCAGGCAAATGCACATCAAAACCACAATGATATTCTCACCCCAGTTAGAATGGCGATTATCAAAATGATAAAAAATAATGCTAAATGCTGGTGAGGATGAGGAGAAAGGGGAACTCTTATACACTGTTGGTGGGAATGTCAGTTGAAAACAGTATGGACCTTTCTCAAAAGATTTACTATGGAACTGCCATGTGAGCCTGCATTCCCCTGCTGGATTTTTAGCCAAAGGAAAAGAAATCAGTAAATTGAAGAAATATCTTCACCTCATGTTTATTGCAGCACTATTCACAATAGCTAAGGTTCTTAATCAACCTAAATGTCCATCAACAGATGAATGGACAAAGAAAACATGGTATATATACACAATGGAATACTACTCAGCCATGAAGAGGAATGAAATCCTGTCATTTGTAATAACATGGATGAGCCTAGAGATTATGCTGAGTGAAATAAGTCAGGTACAGAAAGATGAACACTACATATTCTATATGTGGGAGCTAAACAAAGCTGAGTTTGTGGAAGAAGAGATAAGAATTGTGGTTATTAGAGGGTGGGAAGGGTAGAAGAGAGAGGAAGCCAGGGAGAGGTTGGTTGCAATACAACGGCACAGCTAGATGGGGAAGTAAGTTCCAGTGTTCTAAAGCACTGTAAGGTAAATATAGTTAACAATAGCTTAGTGTATATTTTGTCAAAGGAAGAGGAGAGGATTTTGAACGTTTCCAACACAAAGAAATGATCCATGTTTGAGGTGATAAATATGCTCAGTACCCTAATTTGATAATTACACATTGTATATTTGTTCAGAATGTTACTTTACATCTCATAAGATATGTACAATTGTTATGTGTCAACAAAAATGTAGCCTGAGATCTATATTTATTTATATTTAATTTTTTTCTTAGCCATCTATTCTGTTCTGTTTATTCTAGGAAGCTAAGTACCACATTACAAAATGACTACCATTTATATTTGTTTTAATACTGTAGTGAGTTCTTTCCCCACAGATTGTTTTGTCTCCTATTACTAACCAACTTTTCTGGTAAAAATTAGATTCACTTTGTGAAACTTCCACCAGGACTGGAATTGTACTGGATATGTTGATAAATATATACTGACTTATTGATACTATTTTTAGTTGGGTACCTTCATTTTTGAGCATAGTGTGTTGCTGTATTTGTTCAAAACCCTTTTTAAGTCTCACTATTTGGTAAGCTTTCTGCATTTCTATTCAAATTCAAATATCCTGATTAGTTTATGGATCTTCTTTTCCTTTTAAATTATGCAAAAAAACATATAACATACACATTTTCATCATTACCAATTTAAAGTGGATGGTTAAGTAGTGTTAAATATAGTCACATTATTGTGCAACAAACTGTAGAATCTTTCCATCTTGCACAACTGAAACTTTGTATCCAAAAAACTTCTAAAACTAGCTTCTGCTTTGTAGAAAGATTTCAAGAGCTGACTGCCTCACACCTACTCTTGAAAAACAACAGCAAAAGAAAGATGGTGATACTCTCAAATATGTTTTTTCCATGGTCACCTCCAAGTTGCACACACTTCCTGCTACTGTGTCTAAAACGGTTTTGTATAAAGGGTTTCCAGACAGAAAATAAACTCTTAAGTCAATTCAAAGCAACTTGAAATCGTGTTTCCTGGAATTGTGGTTTAGATTGAAACAGAAAGCAATGAGGAGTTACTTACATAACAGGCTTCTGTCTTTTTTTTAATCTTTACATATTGGATCCTTTGTTTCTGTGGAGTAGATTTCCAAGAATGGGAATCCTGAGTTGGAGTTATATAATATATATTTATATATACATAATATATCTCTATATAATATAGATATAATTTTGAACATGTTAGCAGACTATTTTCCCAAATGGCTACAATTTACCCAAAATATGTGGTAATGCACCATTCTCTTCAGTCCTTACTGTAGTAGGGATTTGAATAACAGTAATTAAAATACTATATTCCTGGCATAATTCTAAACTTTCTACATATATTAGTTCATTTAGTAGCATCCCAGCAGGACTAAGAAATTTTCCCAAGGACACATAGTTTTTTAATGGAGAAGCAGGGATTTAAAGCCAGGCTGATAACAGGCCTATTTCTAAGACCCACTCCTTTTCTGTTCTAGCAGGACAAGAACTTGATTTTTTTTTTTTTTTGAGTCAGCGTCTCACTCTGTCACCCAGACTGGAGTCTTAGGTTTGGGTCTTTGTTACTCCTCTCTCACATCAGGCAGGGAAGTTTCAGGCTTTGCAAGATTATACCAGTACTGTCATGGCCTCAAGTGTATGAAGGATGTGGGAAAGTCCCCTAGGATAATTTTATGCTAATAATATTACAACGAAAGTAAAAGTAGGTTATCATTATCTTAGGTTAACCTTAGCTGTTGATGTACATCATGCTCTGATGGTCTCTAAGCTAGTTCCTTCCTTGGTGGTCAGCGTCCTGGATAGACTGAACTGCAGTGCTGTAGGTGTATCTGATAAGGGTCTAACACTTAGGTGTGAAGTTTCCTATAGCTAGGCCACTAGTTTGTATGTATGGTTTTGCACTAACTGCTGTGGAAATCAGTGAGCTTGGACCACTTTTAGAGCCCTAAAATTTTTCTAGTCGAGCCTGGCAATTCTGTCAATCTCTTTTTAAGAAGTGTGGAGTCTAAAATTATTTATAGGAGTTGAGGGCTGGAGGTTAGGGTTTTTGTAATTGTTTTATGTTGAAACTGGGCATTGATCCTACTTATTGGACCCAATTTAAAAAAAAAAATTTTTTATTGGGGGCTGTAGGGTGTGGAGTCTGGTCAGGTCTGTAGAATGGAATCTGGTGACTGTTTGATTAAGGGGGTAGGCATGAGCTGACTTTTCTGAAGAGACAGGGTGGAATTTTTGTTGTAACATTATCTGGAAGTGGAACTTTTGGAGTCTAGAAGATGCAAATTTGACCAAAATGTTAAAAAGACAAGGCCCTCAAATTAAAAGTTGTTGAATAGCTATTAGAGAGAGGAAACTGTTAATCAGCTCTGTTAATCACAGAAAACAAAAGAAGTTGGCTTTATTTTTAGCAGTAATTATTTACATGTGTTCTCAGAAGGTTGTAAGTTAGTTTTAATAATACCTAAATGAAAAGCACAAATCTGCATAATAGCCCAATTATAGGAGTGACTAGATGGTGAGGCAGAGGCTGCTACTTTGACCTTTTTTTTTGAGTCGGAGTCTCACTCTTGTCGCCCAGGCTGGAGTTCAGTGGCATGCTCACAGTCACCGCAGCCTCAACCTCAACCCACAGCCTCAAGGGTTCAGGCAATCCTTCCGCCTCAGCCTTCCAAGTAGCTGGAACCACAGGCATGTGCCACCATGCCCGGCTAATTTTTAAAAAATTTTCATTTATTGTTATTGCTTAGGCTGGTCTCAACCCCCTGAGCTCAGGCAATCCTCTCTCCTCCGCCTCCCAAAGTGCTGGGATTACAGGTTTGAGCCACCACCCCTAGCTACTTTTACTTTTTTAAAGTAGTTTTGGGAGGCTTTTTTTTTTTTAAGAAGGAACTTCAGGTCCTCGACAGGTTTATAGGTATATTTTTGGTGTGTGGTTGCAGGCTAGGGTTGTTGAGGGTTTTTCTTTTTTGTCATCTTGTAAAGACTAGAAAAGGATCTAACAGGTAGGTGTGAAGTTTTCTATAGCTAGACCACTTGTTTGCATGCATGGTTCTGTACCAGCTCCTGCAGGCATCAGTGAACTTGGAGCATTTCTACAGCTCTAAAATTTTCCTAGTCTAACCTGCCTACTCTATCACAGCAACCGCTCTACCAACAATTCACCCAAGCCTCAGGATACTCAAAATTCCTAATTTTGTTTACGCTGCAAAACCACTGTTTACTTGTGACATATTTTGCTACATAATTTCCAGAGCAATGGTGTCCATGCACACTATTTGGAACTCATGGGTTTTACATATAGTTTCCTTTTCACTTGTAGTGGAATGGCTGTTGGGATAACATTTTTTTTTTTGAGTTGGAGTCTCACTCTGTTGCCCAGACTGGAGTGCAGTGGCCGCTACCGGCCACCGCAGCC
The DNA here is from genome assembly GCA_027257055.1 of Cephalopachus bancanus. NCBI lineage: Eukaryota > Metazoa > Chordata > Mammalia > Primates > Tarsiidae > Cephalopachus > Cephalopachus bancanus. The sequence continues at coordinate 507,114 of JAPVLO010000047.1, read as the reverse complement.
TCGGCCTGCTGGGCTCCGGCGATCCTTCCGCCTCAGCCTTCCGAGTAGCCGGAATTACAGGCATGAGCCACCACGCCCAGCTGATTTTTTTATTTATTGTAGAGATGAGGTCTCGCTGCCCAGGCGGGTCTCGAACCCGCGGGCTCAGGCAATTCACTCACCTCAGCCTCCCAAAGGCGCGGGATTACAGGCTGAGCCACCGAGCCCGGCTGGGATAACATATTTTTTAAAAGAAAAAGATAATTTTCTTTATCTTAATATCTGGCCACCAAATTATTGATACTTTTGGAGAAAAGGCATAACACCAAGAATTAAAGTATCAGTAGAAACCAAAGCAGGAAAAATATGTCTGTTGCATTGCTTTGTTAGAGAAATTTTGTTTGTTCTGAAAAGTGAGATAGTGGGTAAAGAAAATAGAATATGGGAGAGGAGAGATTTATTTTTAAAATTTTATTTATTTATTTATTTTAAAGATGTGGGGTAAAATTCAGTTTTAGGTATACAAATGTTGATTATACAGATACCTTTGTTGATGAGGTGTGCTCTCCCTCCCCTAGCAGTTTCCCTCAACTGCCAATCCCACCCCCTTCCCCTGGCAGTTTCCCACTACTGCCAATTCCTTTCTTATAATATTATGATAATTGTTCAAGGTCCACTTATGAGTGAGAACATATGGTACTCTGTTCTTTGTTTCTGTGACAGATCACTGAGTATGATCAACTCTAAATCCATCCAAGTTACTGTGAAGTCCATATATTTGTCCTTCTTTATGGCTCCTTAATATTCCATTGTGTATGTGTGCCACATTTTTTCAATCCAGTCCAGCTTCGGTGGGCAGCATGGTTGGTTCCATGTTTTTGTTATTGTGAATAGCGCTGCAATAAACATGCTTTTGCAGGTATCTTTTTTGTAGAATGATTTGAGTTCCTCTGGGTATATTCCCAATAGGGGAATTGCTGGATCATACAGAAGTTCAATTTCTAGTTCTTTCAGAAATCACCACACTGTCTTCCAAAGAGGTTGCACTTGTTTGCATTCCCGCCGCAGTGTAGAAGAAATCCTTTTTCTCCACATCTTCTCCAGCATCTGTTGTTTGTTTTATTAATGATGGCCATTCTTACTGGGGTCAGGTGGTATCTCCATGTGGTTTTGATTTGCCTTTCTCTGATGATTAGTGAGGTTGAGCACTTTTTCATTTTTCTGTTGGCTGCCCGTAGATCTTCTTTTGAGAAGTGTCTATTCATTTCTTTTGCCCACTTTTTAATGGGGCTGTTTGTTTTTTCCTTTCGGCGTGTTTGAGTTCCTTGTAGATCCTGGATGTTAGGCCTTTGTCAGATATACAGTTGGCAAATATTTTTTCCCCATTCTGTGGGCTGTCTCCCTGCTCTCTTGATGGTTTCTTTTGCTTTGCAGAAGCTCATTAGTTTGATGAGGTCCCACTTGTCTATCTTATTTCTTTTTTCTTTTTTTTTTTTGAGTTGGAGTCTCGCTCTGTTGCCCAGACTGGAGTGCAGTGGCCGCTCCCAGCCACCGCAGCCTTGACCTGTTGGGCTCTAGTGATCCTTCCGCCTCAGCCTTCCAAGTAGCCGGAATTACAGGCATGCGCTACCACGCCTGGCTGATTTTTGGATTTATTGTAGAGATGAGGTCTCGCCAAGTTGCCCAGGTGGGTCTCGAACCCTCGGGCTCAGGCAATCCACTCACCTCAGCAGCCCAAAGTGCTGGGATTACAGGCTGAGCCACAGAGCCCGGCTATCTTATTTCTTATGGTATGGCCACTTAGGATCCTGATCAGGAATTGGTTGCCAGTTCCAGTTTCCATAAGGGTATTGCCTGCATTTTCTAAGATTCTTATAGTTTGAGGTTTGTGTTTAGGCCTTTGATACATTTGGAGTTAATTTTTGTGTCTGGAGATAGGTAGGGGTCCTGTTTCAATCTTCTGCATGTGATCAGCCAGTTTTCCCAGCTCCATTTACTGGGAGAGGAGAGATTTAAACTAGCAAGGCAGGAATGGGCTGGGCTGGTTACTGTGGAGTGATTGGCTTGTGGTCCCCCTTATGGTTATGATGGGCAAAGAAATCTCAAGCAAAAGGTAAATTTCTCCTCGCACATCTTTTTAACAAAATTGACAACATTCAAATGTGCTTTTTCAATAGCTTACATTTGAGAAGGAGGATTAAGTGAGACACTATGTTCAGCTCTATCTCAGATTAAACTGCTAATCCAAAACTGAGAGGTCGTCTTCATCAGAACTGGAAAGGTCATATTGGAAGGGATCAGTCAGTGACATGGCACGGTCTCAGTTTGCCCCAGAAAATCACCCAAATATCCTAGGAAGGCCAGGCGTGGTGTCTCACACCTGTAATCCTAACACTTTGGGAGGTGGAGGTGAGAGGACTACCTGAGCTCAGAGGTTCGAGATCAGCCTGAGCAATATGGCAAGACCCCCTCTCTACAATAAATCAAAAAAATTAGCCGGGCATGGTGGTGCACACCTGTGGTTCCAGCTACTTGGAAGGCTGAGGCAGAAGGATCGCCTGAGCCCAGCAGGTCGAGGCTGTGGTGGCTGTGAGCATGCCACTGCACTTCAGCCTGGGTGACAGAGTGAGACTCCGACTTAAAAAACAAAATCAAACAACAACAACAAAAACCAAATATCATAGGAAAAAAATATAAATAACAGATTAATCTACTCTTTCTTTGGGGAGGGCATGCAGTTTAGAGCTGACTTAAAGTATTGGGTTTTTGTTGATATTAGCAGAACAAATAAATCCATCACGAACAAGCAAATAAAAAAGACAGCTCTAAAGGGAATTCCCAGGGAAGGGAATAGAGGTTAGGCACATGCTAGATATTCCTGTACTATTCTAAGTTATTACTCTGTCTCATGTGTCAAATAACAATGTCCTGGAGACTCACTCCCTGCTTGACTTTGAGCTAGAGATGATGTATTGCCAAAAACGAAGGAGGGTCTTAGAAAAATTGAAATGCTAACAATAGCCTAAATATGCTTCAATGGGAAAACACAAATGTTGTATCCATATGAAATGGTAAACTGAGGCAAGGTGGACTGGTGCTGTGGGAATAATGCAAGATTGCAACAAGGAAGAAAGTAGAAAGAAGTAAAGTTGATTATTCCCCTTTCACAAATGGAGAGGGGGCTAACACTCCAAGGCAAGTGTGGCATGGTAGGCTAAAGACTAGAAGTATTTGGGCAACCCCTTTGGGTCCCCTCCCACTGTGGGAGCTTTTCTGCCCTCTCAAATTCTGCTTTCAAAAAAAAAAAAAAAAAGTCTAGGAGTGTTTAAAGGTTCTAAAGCAAGCCAAGGACTTAGAGCTGGAGGAGATCTGAGACAAGAGGAATGCCCAGAGTTGCATTCTTTTTTTTTTTTTTAGAGTCAGGGTCTCATTCTGACACTCAGGTTGAAGTGGAGTGACATGCTCACGGCCACCACAGCCTCTATCTTCTGGACTTAGGTGATCTTTCCACCTCAGCCTTCCAAGTAGCTGGAATTACAGATGCATGCCACCAAGCCTGGCTAGTTTTTGTGATTTATTCTAGAGACAAGGTCTCACCAAGTTGCCCAGGCAGGTCTCATACCCCTGGGCTCAGGCAATCCTTTCACCTTGGCCTCCCAAAGTGCTGGGATTATAGGCATGAGCCACCGCGCCTGATCCAGGTTTGCATTCTTTAGTTTCTAGAGCAGTCACATGAATCTCCTATCTTGGTGTGGCCAGGCATCAGCGTTCTAGGACCTCAGATGCTGGGCTTGGGTAGTCACAGTTGGTCATGACAATGTATCAGTAAACATGCCTCTTGGTGGTGTGCTGAAGGTTGTCACGGGCAGCTGATAACAAAGCATCAACACGAGGCCTAGAAAATAAATTGTTAGTAAGCTGCACATGCTCAAGGAGTTCTGTATAATCACTAGTTTTTAATGCTAAAGTATTTTTCTTATTAATGATTATAAGGCAAAAGGACACAGGGGCCATGCAAGCTGAGCAGCAAGGGAATTTCAAAGGGTGAGGCCTAAGTAAAATGACTGTGCTACTTTAAAATGACTTTAGGCTGGACTCAGTGGCTCAGCCTGGAATCCCAGCACTTTGGGAGGCTGAGGCGAGTGGATTGCCTGAGCCTGCAGGTTCGAGACCAGCCAGGGCAACTTGGTAATAGCTCATCTCTACAATTAAAAAAAAAAAAGCGGGCATGGTAGTGTGTGCTTTAGTTCCCGCTACTTGGGAGACTGAGGTAGAAAAGGATCGCCTGAGCCCAGCAGGTCGATGCTAGGGTGGCCGGGATCGTGCCACTGCACTTCAGCCTGGGAGACAGAGTGAGACTCTGACTAAAAAAAAAAAAAAAAAAAAAAAAAAAAGACTATGTTAAACTAAGTATACTCTACACTTCAAGGGTTCCCTCCTTTCACCATATTAAACAACCATTCAAGGACACACACACACACACATATACATACACACAGAAACGATTACATGAAAATAATTTTAAAAACAGATTCATATAAATATATACATATTATTTTTTTAAAAAGTACAAGAGGTGACATGAAATTGGCCATTAAATGTCACTGGAGTCATAAAAATTTATTATATGAGTCATTAAAAACCACAATATGTTATCACTACACATCTGCAAAATGGAAAAAAAAAGGCATGATGAGGCTTGATGAGCTTGAACACTAAGAATGTTCATACATTACTAGTGAGAATGTAAATTAGTAAAGCTATGAAACGTATTGACAGTCTGTACTAAAGTTGAACATATGCACTTATAGAAATCCATTCAATCCATTTCTAGACATACACACATGAAGGTTATGAACATTTGTAAACTAAACGATATGTATAAGAATGCTCATAACACCACAATGCATAAAAGCCACATAAAAGTGAAAATACTCAAATATCCCTCAAGAGTTCAGTGGATAAATAATTTATGTTATATTCATATAATTAATATTATACAGCAATGAGAATAGTCATTCTACAGTTAAATACAAAAAATAGACCAATCTTATATGTATATTATTGACACTGGATACTAAAAATTAACTACTTTATAATTCCATTTACACAAATTACCAAAGCAGGATAGTAATTAGTCTTGATGGGTGTGGGAGGAGTTGAGGAACCTGATTGGGAGCACAAGGAAGGCTTCCAGGAAACCATTATCTTCTTGTTTTCTTTGAGTGCTGGCACTCTGAATGTATTTAGTTTGTGAAAAATCCATCCAGAAAATTTGTGACCACTTTTCTCTGTGGGTATTTATGCTTCAAAGATGTTTATTTAAAACATCTAACAAATCTCAGAATGTATCTAACAAAATATGCAAGGACTATACACTAAAAACTATGCAATATTTCTGAGAAAATTAAAAGGGTGGGTCATATCATAATTACGGGGTGAAAGTGTTATTTTATGAATCTCATTTCTCCACAAATTTATCCATAGATTTAATGTAGCTCTTAGACTCATACGTATAGTGAGTTGATGTATAACAACTATAGTGAAAGGATAATTTTTTCAATAAATGGTATTAGGTCCTTATATATGCATGCTAAAACTAAATTAAACTTGGTTCATACCTTCTGACATTAAAAAAATAATAACATCTGCTGGGAGAGGTGACTCAAGCCTGTAATCCCAGCACTTTGGGAGGCCGAGGCGAGAGGATTGCCTAAGTCCAGGGATTCGAGACCAGCCTGGGCAACTTGGTGAGACCTTGTCTCTACAAAAAAAAAAAAAAATTAGCTGGACGTGGTGGTGTGCACCTGTAGTTCCAGCTACTTGGAAGGCTGAGGCGGAAGGATCGCCGGAGCCCAGCAGGTCGAGGCTGCAGAGGTTGGGAGCATGCCACTGCACTTCAACCTGGGGGACAGAGTGAGACTCCGACTCAAAAATAAGTAAGCAAATAAAAAATAAATAAATAAAAATTCCTGGTGGATTATAGATCTACATGTGGAAGACAAAACAATCACAATTTTAGAAAAAAATCAAAGACATTATTTTCGTGTTCTACAGGTTGAGAAACATAACAAAAACTATTAACTGTAAACAAAAAAATCAATAAATTTGACTATATTAAAAATTAGAGCTGCTATTCATCCAAAGATACAATTAAGAAACCAGATAAATCTAATATTACACACACACACAAATAGAATATATAAAGCAGTTTCCAAATCAGGAAAAAAGAGCAACTCATTAGGGAAAAAAATCAAAAGTCTTTTTTTAAAAGCATTTATTTATTTATAAATTGGCAGATAACGTTATTTTTGTTGGGTGCAACATGATGTTTTGTTGTATATGTAATTTACTTGGGGCCTGAGAACTTGGGGCTAGAACTTGAATCCTTCCCATCAGGACCCATAGATTTCTGTCTGGCACCAGGACAGGTGTCCAGGCTTTGTCTATGGGCACTGACCTATGGTCAGGGGCTGAGTAGTTGTTTTTTTTGTTTTGTTTTGTTTTGTTTTTTGTTTTTTTTTTGAGTTGGAGTCTCACTCTGTCACCCAGACTGGAGTGCAGTGGCCGCTCCCGGCCACCGCAACCTCGACTCGCCGGGCTCCGGCGATCCTTCCGCCTCAGCCTTCCGAGTAGCCGGAATTACAGGCACGGGCTAGGGGCTGAGTAGTTGTGTCTGGTGTTGCGTTTACTATGGTGGATTGGTATAAAGTTCCTAGGCAAAGGTCCTGTGTTTACTTTCCTCTTTTTGCAAAAGTCTTGAATAGGCATATCAAAAAGAGAATATCTTGATTAGCAGCAGACATGAACAAATGCCTCAACCTCCCTAATTATGTCTCATTCTCAAGGAAAAGCAAATTAAACTGTGAACTAAATCTACATTCTCACTAGGATGACTGTAATTTAAATGGCTGACATATCCAAGTGATGGAGAGAATGTGGAACATAGGAATTCTTATACATTGATGGTGAGAGTATAAATTGTTAGTCATAGTAAAATGATTTGATAATATTTATTATAAAGTGAAAAACACAAAAATATATTGAATAATTCCACTCTTAGGTATTGGAGTGAAATATTATTACAAAACCCACAAGCTTGAATGAATTTTAACACAGGATATTGAGTTAAAGACGTTAAACTTAATACAAAGCATCCTACATTTTTCAATTTATATAGAGACAAAAAGAAACACTAGCATCTGTCGTTCTCATAGCCAGGTAAAAGTTTCTGTATTAGGTATCTGTTTTGCATAAGAAATTTGTCCCCCCCGGGGGGGGGAGAAATTTGCCCCCAAAAATAGTGACTCAGAGCAGCATTTATTATCTCATAGTTTCTAATGTTCACAAGAATCTAGGAATGGGTCTTCTTTTGTGGTCTCTCACAGGCTGCAATCAAAGTGCCTATTCTATTGGGCTGCAGTCATCTCAAGCCTTTACTGAGACAAGGATTCGCTTCCAAACTCACTCTTATAATCATTGTCAGGATTCATTTTTGGTTAATTTGTTAAAGTCCTCAATTCCTTTAATGGCTGATTAAATGTCAGCCTCTATTTCTTGCCATGTGGGTCTGTCTACCATGACAATTTGCTTCATCAGTGTGAGCAAGTCATGAAAGAGGGAAAGAGAGGGAGAGAAAGAGAGATTGAAAGAAGAAGAGGGAAGGAGAAAGGGATAGAAAGACAGGGAGGAGGAAGGAGAGGGAGAGGGAGAAAGAGACAGAGAGGGAGAGAGAAAACACATGAACTAGCAAGACGGAAATCTTTTGTAACAAATCATGGAAGTAGCATCCCACAACTTTTGCCATATTTTAATAATTAGAAGCAATTCACTAGAGTTGTCCCATCCTTAGGGAAGGAATTGCACAAGGATGTGAATATTAGGAGATGGGTATCATAGGAGTCATGTTAAAAGCTGCCAACCACAGTTTCCTTGTGGGAGAAGGTGGCAAGGGGAAACTAAGATTCTAAGGGATTTGGTAAAATTAGATTCCTTGACTTATGGGATGGTACAAGGACAGATCTACTCTTTGAAAATCATCTACTGTAAGATTTTAATTTCATTATTTTTCCTTTATATATGTTGTCTTTTAATTTTTTAAAAAGTGAAACTCATTAGGACTTGAGTAGATAGATACTCAAGTTGGCAAATTAGAAGTTTAACACTGAATTCCAAGTAAATGACGATTTGGCCTTACACTAGAAATGATGAAATTTTATCTGAATCTAGATATATTTCAAATTTAGAGCTAACAGGAGTTTTTGTTGGATTGAATTTGAGGATGGAAAGGAATCAAAGATGGGTTAAAGGAATTATATTTATTGAGATAAGGGAGATGGTGAAAGGGTGAGGTTTAGGATCCAGGAGAAATCAGTTTTAGTTTAGACATGTAAAGCTTGAGATATTTATTGGACACCTAATTGGAGGTGTCAAAGGGGTAGTGCAATTGCAAAGATGTGGAATCAACCTAAATGTTCTGCAACTGATCAGTGGCTAACAAAATTGTTATATAATATAATAAACATTATAAGTAGATAAGTAATATAATGCATATGCAATATCATATATTTCTAAGTATTTACATTAATTTATAAATATAAATATTTATAAATATATTATATATAATATATAAAATATATTATATAAATTAATATATAAATGTTTAGGTATATATATATATGCACTCACACACACAAAGTATGCAATACTACTTAGCTGTAAGAAAAAACAGAATGTCTTTTGTAGCAACTTGGGTGGAATTGGAGACCATTATGCTAAGTGAAGTAATGCAGGAATGGAACATCAAATACTGCATGTTGTCACTTATAAGCCAGAGCTAAGCTAACGGTCTGCAAAGGCCTCTAGAATGGCATAAAGGACATTGGCGAGTCGGAGAGGGTGAGCAGTAGAAGTGGGATGAGAAATTATCTGTTGAATACGATGTGCACTAATGGGAGTGAGGATACACATAAAGCCCAGGCTTCACTATGATACAAAACAGCCATGTAACCCAAAATTATACTGCTAAACCTATTAAAATAAAGTTACTTTTTAAAAAGAAAAACAATTGAAGAGGGAAATAAATAACACCTTCATGTATAACTAATTAGTGTTATGCACCAATAAATCCTATTTTAAGTTTCTGTGCCAATTTAAACTCCCTAATTGTATTAGCCAAGGACAGTGATTATTGAAAAATACCATTTAAGATAGGGCTATCTAAGGACACACTGAATGCTACATTAATTTTACAAAAATAAAAAAGACATTGTACAGTGTTCAGTTTAAAAACAAAAACAGGAGGGATGTGGTGGCTTTCTTCTGTAATCTCACCACTTTGGAGGCCAAGACGAGATGACCACTTGAGCCCGAGTTCGGAGACCGGCCTAGGCAACATAGCAAGACCTCATCACTACGAAAAATAAAAAGATTAGCTGGGCATGGTGGTGTGCACCTGTAGTCCCTGTTAGTAGGAAGTCTGAGGTGGGAAAATTGCCTGAACCCAGGAGGTCGAGGTTGCTGTGAGCCATGATTGTGTCACTGTACTTCAGCCTGGGCGACAAAGGGAGACTCAACAAAGAAACAAATTTATGTAATTTCCTGAGTGATAGGAGACAGTTATGCTAATGAGGTGACTCTTGGCTGTCACCTCAGATAGCTTCAGGATGGGATCTGGACACCAGAAAGACAAATTACATGATTAGAAAGTTGGAACTTTTTAATGTAGATTTGGAAGACTGCATACTGTACTATTCCATTCATATGATATTATTTTTAAAGGCAAAAATATGACAGAAAGCAGATCAGTGGTTGCCAGAGAGGGAAAGAGATTTCCAGCAAAGAGACACATCGAAGCTTTGTTGCAGTGATGGAAATGTTCTGTATCCTGACCGTGGGGGTGGGTGCAGGTTGGTATATTTAGAATGGGTGTATTTTATTGTATATAAATCATATCCCAATATAGCTTTTTTTTTGAGATGGAGTCTCACTCTGTCACCCAGGCTGGAGTGCAGTGGCATGCTCATGGCCACCCCAGCAATTACCTGCTGGTCTCCAGCGATCCTTCCATCTCAGCCTTCCAAGTAGCTGGAACTACAGGTGCGTGCTACCATGCCCGATTAATTTTTGATTTAATGTAGAGACGAGGTCTCACCAAGTTGCCCAGACTGGTCTTGAACCCGTGGACTCAGGCAATCCACTTGCCTCAGCCTTCCAAAGTGTTGGGATTCCAGGCTGAGCCACCGAGCATAGCCAATATAGCTGTTTTTAAAAGCATTCTGTTGAAATTAAGAAAAAAACCTATCATACAAAGTTTGTGAAAATATATTGTAAAATGTTAAGCTCTATAGATATAAAAGGAATTTTTCATTGTTCTTTTTTCCTTTTCTTCTGTGTTCAAAACTTTCTAAGTGTTTCTTGTAGAGGTGGTCTGGTGGCAGCGTAGGTTCTTAAGGATTGGATGTCTGGAAAGATTTCAATTCTCCTTCACTGATGAAGCTTAGCTTGACTGGGTAGGTTATTCTCAGTTGAAATTGTTTATCTTTTAGAACTTTGAAGCTAGGGCTCCAAGCTCTCCTAGCCTAAAGGGTTTCTGTATTTAAATCTGCTGCTATTCTAATTGTTCTTCCCCAGTAGGTAGTCTGACCTTTTTCTCTTGCTGCCTTTAGGATTTTTTCTTTTATACCTACTTTGTTTAGGTGATTTATTATGTGTCTGGGAGTTGGTCTTCTCATTTATTGTCTTACAGGGGTTCTCTGAATCTCTTGTGTTTGAATGGTCACATCACTGATGAGATGAGGGAAGTTTTCTTGGATAATTTCATGGAATGTTTGTTCCAGGGTGGTCTCTGACTGTCTTTCTGCCTCAGGAAGTCCAATTACTCTTAGGTTTTGTCTCTTGAAATAATCACTCATCTCTTGAAGGTTTTGGTCTATCTTTTTAAGCTTCTTTTCTATGTTTTCGACAGTTTGGGTTAGATCTATAATTTTGTTCTCAAGCTCTGAGATTCTTTCTTCTGCTTGGCTAATTCTGCTTTCCATGCTTATCAGTTTATTATTTATTTCATTCACAGTATTCTTTACTACTGTTATCTTAGTTATCTACTCCTTCCTATTTTCCTCTTGTCTTGCTTCAATTTTTTTATTCTCTCTATTAATGTCTTGATGTCTGGGTTTGTAGTTTGAGACCAGTCATTCTGGAGGCTCTTCATTGTTTGTGTTATGAAATCTGTTTTCTCAGTGTCTGACCTCCCAGGGGTCTGTGTGAGACCTGTATTCTTCTTTTGGTTTTTCTTCATTTGTGCAGTTTTTTCCTCCCCTCCATGTCACCGTCGTCTTTAATTCTGTTATTCAGGGGTGGAGGAGTTGCTTTTACTTCTTTTTGTTCAATCTCCTATTCTTCTTTATGTATATCCTCTTACTTTGTTCAATTCTGGAGTTGCACTGTAGGTTGGGGGTGGTCCTTTTTGCAGTTTTGAGATTTACTTAAGGGGGAAGCTGTGATTCAAAATCTATCTGCAGGTCCTGGTATCCGCCGACAGGTGTATGGATAATCTGAAACCCACTTCCCACTGCCTTGGAATCTGTCCATGAAAGATGATTTATTCATTTACTCCCTGAAATAAAATGAGGTTAACAGAGGGAAGAGAATGGAGCAGATAGTGGGGGGGAGGGGAAGAAGGGGATGGAGAGAGAGAGAGGAGTAAGGGGGAAAACAGACGAGTGTACCAACAAATGGAGAGAGAGACAAAAACTGAAACAGATAAAAACAATAGACCACTGCTACAAACTAACCAACTCCCCTACAAAAAAAAAAAAAAAAAACTAAAACAAACAATGATGCTAACATGCAAGCTAACCAATCTCCTTATTGGTGTGCTATTCTTTTATACAAAGATATGGTTTACAGAAAGAGGAAAAGAAAAGAAGAAAAGAAAAAAAAGGAACAAAACAAAAGGAATAGAATCAAGTCAGTAAACTAACGGAACCAGTCAAGCACACTCTGAGACTTTTCGTTTAATTCCAATGTTCTTTCAGCTCTGATTTCTAGCTGTCTTTTCAGGCTGGTAAATTTGTTCACAGTTAGGGTCAGTTGCCCCTGACCTGCTGTGAAGGGCAGTTCAGATCACCACTCAGTTCACCACTGCCCAGTTCACCACTCAGATCTGGGAAAAGCTTCTGTTTTTCCCATTTCTGTGTTGTTACCTTGAATCGCCAGCAGGCGGTGCTACCTCACCGTTCCAGATGGTCTTTATCTTAGCTGCTCTCCCCAGAGGGCAGGAAGCTGGACAGGAGTCAGAAATGAGAGCCGCTGCCTCAAGGCACAAGGTGCCTATTCCTTTATACAAAGATATAAAACCTCAGCCTTCTCACTCGATCGCCCAGGCTGGAGTGCAGTAGCAAGCGCACAGCCACCACAGCCTCGACTGGCCGGGCTCAGGTGATCCTTCCACCTCAGCCTTCCAAGTAGCTGGAACTACAGTTGTGCACCTCCATGCCTGGCTAATTTTTTTATTTTTATTGTAGGGATGAGGTCTCTCCAAGTTGTCCAGACTGGTCATGAATCCCTGGGCTCAGACAATTCTCTCACCTCTGCTTCCCAAAGTATTGGGATTACAGGTGTGAGCCACTGTGCCCAGCTTGAAAGTTGGAACTTTGAGCCAGGCTTATACCCTAGAAGAAAAGGAGAGCTGGAGACTATGCTTAATCACATGACCCATGATTTATGCAATCATGCCAATGTAATGAAAAACTCTGGACACCAAAGTTCAGTGGAGCTTCTTGGCTGGTGAGCACATTGGTAAGGCAGAAGAAGGGTGACTCTTTCTAACTCCACCTAGAGGGGGTATGGAAGCTCCATGTACAGAGCCCTTCCAGAACTTTCCCTGTGTACCACTTTATTTGGCTGTCCCTGGGTTGTATCCTTTATAATAAAACTGTAGTTGTAAATATGGCACTTTTCTGAGTTTTGTGAGTCATTCTAAAACAAACAAACGAGAAAGAAAACATAGAGTGAAGTTAGAGCTGTCAATGTAAATGCTGGCATTTTATTTATTTATTTTTATTTTTATTTTTGAGTTGGAGTCTCACTCTGTCACCCAGACTGGAGTGCAGTGGCTGCTCCTGGCCACTGCAGCCTCGACCTGCTGGGCTCCGGTGATCCTTCCGCCTCAGCCTTCCGTAGCTGGAACTATAGGAGTGTGCTACCATGCCTGGCTAATTTTTGATTTTATTGTAGAGATGCGGTCTCACCAAGTTGCCCAGGTGGGTCTCGAACCTGTGGCTCAGGCAATCCGCTCACCTCAACCTCCCAAAGCACTGGGATTACAGGCTGAGCCACCGAGCCCAGCAATGCAGGCATTTTACATAGAGATTTACGGCAGATAAGGCAGCGGATTATAGACAAAAAGGCTAAAAACTGAGGAGCTATAATATTTAGAGATTAAGAAGTGGAGAGAATTCAGAAAAGGCAACTGAAAGTGGCCAAGGAGATAGATAAAAAATAAAGTGTACACTCTACACGTGGCCAAAAAATATAAAATGCTTGAAGAGGGAAGGGGTGATTATCTTTGTCAAATATTGCCAAAACCTAAAACGAGACTAGATGATTGACCATTTGATACAGCGACATGGAGTAGGTCATGAGAGGGGCCGATTGTGTGGGATGATGGAGACTGAAGTTGTGGAAGAGGTTTAGTTATCAGTAAGGATAAATTTCAGGCTGAGGTAAGATGTTGGAAAAGGTGATGTAAGGAAATCAAGGAAATGAGAGACTGGGGTATCAGATGCTTGTCTACCACATGCTAAAGGCCCCAAAGATGATAAGAGTTGCTGTAAAGGGTCGGGTACTAAAATATCTGGTAAATACAGGGATTTGGAGATCCAGGATGCCTAGAATAAGGGAATGGAGTTGTGAGTAGGATAGTCTGAAGACATGTGCTTCACTTTATGTGTTTGTGATTGTTCATTTTTTGTGGTTTCCTGGGAGTTTGAGACGCTAAAGCAAAAGGACAAATGATCTGAAAACAAAATAAGGAGGAAGAAGGGCATCTAATTTATGATCTTTGAGCACTGTCAAATTAGGAATATAGAGAAAAAAACAGAGTTGCCACTAAAAGGGAGGTGCTGGTCTATCTTGTGTGTAAAGTGACTCTGCCACTCACCAGATTGGTGAGTTCTCTGTGCCTTCATTCACCATCTTCTCAATGGGAACATCAGTACCCTGTTCATATTGTTTGGTGAGGCTGAATTGATATAATGTACACAAAAGTCTTAAGACACAATTAAAGGCCCTTTTTGAGCACTGAAAATGTAGCAAAACTTACATTAACTATGAAATATCAAAACATGTTTTCCAAACTGTATGTTTAAATATAAGCTTCTTCTGAAAACATTTTCAGGGCACAAAATTTGTTAGAGAGAGAGAGAGAGAGAGAGAGAGAGAGAGTGTGCGCTTGAGTCAGGTTCTGTGGGTGTGTACCACCACACTTGGCTAATTTTTTGATTTTTGTAGAGTTGAGGTTTCGCTACATTGTCCAGGCTGGTTGCAAACTCCTAAACTCAAGCGATTTTCCTGACTTGACCTCCCAAGTTACTTTGATTACAGGTATGAGCCACCCCACCTGCCAGAAAAATATTTAAAAATCTTGAGTCTGTAAAAATAAATTTTGTTCCTCTGATTACAAAACCGTAATTGTCACCTGTTCAAAACCTAGTAAGAAGCCGGGCCCAGTGGGTTGCACCTGTGATCCCAGAACTTTGGGACATGGAGGCAAGAGGATTACCTGAGCTAAGGGGTTCGTGACCAGCCTGAGCAACATGGTGAGACTTTGTCTCACAAAAAAGAGAAAATAAAAAAACCTAGTAGGAATTACTTCTATCACAATAGGTACTCATTTCACTTTCTGGTATAAACTGGAGAGAAACATTCCTTTTGAAACAGATGGTCTACATCTTTGAAGGAACTCCTGATGAATATTTTAATGGCTTCTTCCTCACCGGGCTTTGCAGGCCCAGCAACCCCTGGAGGGTTTCCACGGGCAGCTTTGCCTTGAACCAGCTGCTGGTCATAGTGGGCAATGGCCTTTTGCACTGTGGCCAAGTTCTCTCTCTGCGCCAAGGCCTGGACTGCGTTCTCCATACAGGGCAGATCCCCACTGCTGATGATATTGACATAGGTCAGCATATGAAGAACAGCATATAGAGAACTCTACACCTATATATAGAGAAAAATTATGGTTTTTTTGTAGGTAAGATTAGGAAAAATCTCTATGCTGTGTCATTTTGAGCAACTTATTAACAGCTACTTGCTTCATCAACTACATGAGAATCATCAGGAAGCCTGATATAAATGCAGATGTCAAGCCTTGCTTCAGACCTACTGAAACAAAACCTGCTCTTTGGTGCTGGGGGCCAGCCCCTGCAGCGAGATTTAGGGGGTCCCTTGGAAGGTGTGGTGGCGTCGGCGAATCTGTAGGGATAGATATTAAAAGAAAGAAAGAGACTGGAGAAAGAAAGAGACTGGACTCTGTCTAGCACAGAAGCCATTTATTGAAAGTTACAGCAGGTATTTAGCCCCAAATTTTACACAGACAGTCTCACAAGTCTTTCACGTGAACACAAAGCCAGGTGCAGGAGGGGCGTCCTCCACCCACCAGATGTTTTCTCAAGTATGAGGAAGGACAAAGCCCAAAATTGTCTTATTGTTCCCTTTGCTAGTTAATGTTCCTCAAAAGCAATGCAACAATCCCAACTAGCATCATGATGTTCTAATAATCAATAACTTCTAAAGCTCATGCGAACACAACACCCATGATGACTAACTTAAATCTTATTACCTTTCTATTCTATGCTAGTACTACTTACACAATGCTACAGAAGCGCTTAATTATAGCTTAAGCCAACTCCTAAAGAATGTGGCCCAGTCCAAAGATCACGCTGGGCAATATAGGATGTGGCCCATTCCAAGGTTCATGGTGGGCCACTTCTTGGAACAATCAATTATAATTTCTTAACAAAATGGCTATTCTAAAGTCTTATACATCTATCCTAATTTCTATGAAAGTTTCTAATTCCTAATCCTAATATATAAAACTGATCATCAGCAATAAAGCTTCTAAAAATACCCAAATATAAACTGTAAATGTACTAAGGCCAAAACTATAATAGTAGAAAATGGAGACAATGAAATTTCTAAAGTTAACTATATTCTTATTAAATCTCAAAATATGATTGATCATGCTTGAACTAACATGATTCCCTGATGTTAGCATGACCTATTCTATAATACTTTCTATGAATAAAATAAATTCAATTTCTATAATAGGTAGAAAAACCCTACACTAACTGTAGCTAAAGCTGGTCTAAAAGAATGCAGCCCAGTCTGAAGTATGCACTGGGCCCTCAGGAATGTGGCCCAGCCCAAAGTTCGTGCTGGGCCACCTCTGGTAACTCCAGACAATCATCTATACCATCTAAAGCTGAAAACAGCTCTTCATAAGTATAGACTAATTCTACAAATATACTTGTAAATCTTATAAAGAAGCTTGTACCGTATAAAAGGCTCCCAAATGTGACCTGAATTTGAATTATATCTAATACCTAAACCGAAACCGCAGTTCATGGGAAACAGGAACAATGAGTTTCTAGTGTGAGCCATGCCTGTTGCAGTCACAGAACCTTCAGCTTAGATCAGCAGAGTTCCTTTAGGTTACTTGCACTACATGATAAAAGGAGGAGGAAAATGGGGTCAACGGGTCCCGAACACATCCTAGTGGTCTCGGGGTCCATGGCTCTCCCTGATCCCTAACACTCAGTGGGCCTCTGTGGCTGGCTCCCAACACTTTGGCAATATACCCAGGTGATATGAATGCACACCAGAGGCTGAGGACCCTGTTTTAGATAAGATAGTCCTGTGTGTATTTAATATATTTGAGTACTGAGCACCTTTAGGACAGGAATCATACCTCTTGTGTTTACATCTGTGTCACTGGGCCTCTGTACCATGACTTATGGCAAGCCTTTGATCAATATTTCTGGAATAAAGAATGCTTTCCCAATCAGAAGGATTACTTCATTTGGTTTATTATAGCTCAGGGTTGTCCAGTAGAACTTTCTGGGATGAATGAAATGTTCTATGTCTGTGTTGTGTGTTATGGTAGCCACTATACATATGTAGCTCTTGATTCCTTGAAATAGGTTTATATAATATGAATTTTAAAATTTTAGTTAATTTGTATTTGAACTTAAATCACCACACATGGGTCTATTGGCTACTGAATTGGACAGTGCAAGTCCAGCTTATTAGGACAATATTTAGAATAGAGCTTCTTTAATTTTCCTTCACTATCTCTTCTCACTCAAAAGTTTGAGTAATAAAAAAATCAAATTATTAGATGAGACAGTCTAGAATTTAACAAATACTAACAGTAGATCCTACATTTCTCAAAGCTGAACAAAGTGAATGTTCTTCTTTTCCTTCTTCTTTTTTTTTAAGTCAGAGTCTTACTCTGCCACCCAGGCTAGACTGCAGTGGCATGCCTACAGCCACCACAGCCTCGATCTGCTGGACTCAGGTGATCCTTTGGTTTCAGCCTTACAAGTAGCTGGAATCACAGGCATGTGCCACCATGCCAGGCTAATTGTTTGATTTATTGTAGAGACTAGGTCTCGAACCCCTGAGCTCAGGCAATCTTCTCCCCTCCACCTTCCAAAGTGCTGGGATTATAGGTGTGGGCCACCGTGCCCAGCCTATCCTCTCTTAGTCTTAATGAGTGGAAAGAGTGGAACTCATGATGTCCACCGACCCTATTGTCTCCTGAAAGGTATTTAGTCTGGAATGGCTGAAAGTGTAGGAACAGAATTCTGCCATTTGTTCTGCAAAGTCAGAATCAAGTTTGTCATCACACGGTGTGTCAAGCTGGGCAAGCATCTTCCACTCAGTTGGCAGGTTGAAGACTAAGCATTTCTTCTTTGAGATGAGTTTTTGTATACAGAGTTGGGACAGGTTATCTTTTTGATCTTCTTGGCTGGTATCTGGAAAGATAGAAAGGGGATATATCTGGTGCAGTGTTAATGTGTCATTTACACATTTCTTCAAATAAACATTCCTTCTACTCCATATTCCATGGCTATGTGCAGCTTCGCCAAATCTAAGCAGGGAGAAGAAAGCAACCTTTAGTAGTACAGGGAAAAGGAAAAGAACACAAACGTGTCTGTAGAACTCAGGTATAGTGCAATTAAAACTGAATCCATTAAGGCAGACACTAAAAAGAATTAGTTCTCAGGAACAACCTGGTGCATAGAAAGAGAAAACTGGGAATGTAAGCACCTACACAAAAATATTAATTCCTGGTATTTCTCCTCTCTGTTTTCCAATCACCAGTCCCTGCTACATTGCTTTAGCTTCAGGGAATTCTCTGGTACTTGTCTGCTGTGAGGGATTGTCCATCAGCTTCCCACTTCAAGGTCACATCTCTCAGAGTCCACAGAAGTCTGGGAAGAAGCTCACAAAGTCAGCTGAATCCTCAACCTCACTTCCATCAGGTGAGAACTTTGCTCTGATTCGATCTGTCTGCTCTGTCACAGCTGAGTGGTTGAATAAGGTGAAGCAGCCACACGAACAGGGCCCTTCATCTCGTATTAGTTGCACACACTTCCAAACTCTCACTTGCCTTTGTATTTTTTTTTTTTTTTTTAGTTGGTAGCCTCAATTCTGTCATACTGGTTGGAGTGCAGTTGCACACTCATGGCCACTGCAGCCTCCACCTGCTGGGCTCAGGTGATACTTCTGCCTCAGCCTTCCAAGTAGCTGGAACAGAGGCCACCCTGCCCAGCTAATTTTTTGATTTATTGTAGAGATGAGGTCTCTCCAAGTTGCCCAGGCTGGTCTTGAACCCGTGGACTCAGGCAATCCTCTCACCTCGGCCTCCCAAAGTGCTGGGATTACAGGGGTGAATCACTGCTCCCAGCCTTTGTTTTTGTTCTTAACCCAAATGTGATTTCTAAAGTAGATATGTGGGATCTTTCCTTTGTACTTGAATTATTTTCTATGTTTTCTTTTGTTGAGTTTGATTCGCCAGGATGTAGAGTCAGGCAGCTGGTACCTCCGTTGTGCAGTGTACTTCCTGGCAACTGACCCAGCTCTTCCTTTCTCTTCCACTTTCCAAACCTTCCACTGTGTCTCTTGGCACAGCTGTTCCACAATCAGTCAAGTCCTCTATATCTTCTTGTCCTCAGATGGTTCCCTCTATCTCTTTGCTCTAACGTAAACCTTTTCTTTTTTTTATACCTTTAAATTTTTATTTTAAAATTGTGGGGTACAATTCAGGGTTAGATATATAAATATTCATTGTGCAGGTACCCTTGTTGATGAGGTGTGTCCCCCTTCCCCAGGCAGATTCCCATGACTGCCAATCCCACCTCCCCGCCATTGTCCAAAATGAATTTTTAGATTTTTCTATGCTCCTCTCACCTAAAACCCTTTACTTTTCTCTTCAGTCCCAGCAGATGACCTTGCTTCCTGTCACAGAGAAAACAGAAGCTGTGAGATGGGAACTCTCTCAACCTTCCCAAATCTAAAAACCCAAACCTAAAAAATCCTTGTTGGATCTTCTTCTTGTAAGAAAGAAAATGGCCCTCCTTCCAGAGGATAAGTCCTTCTTCCCACCTCTAGGGAGGCCTTGCCCCACTGATTGGTTATTGTTTCTTTCTCCTGTACCATCAGCTTTCTTTAAGTCTTTCCTAGTTCAACACGGCATGCACACACGCATATGTGCGCGCACGCACACACGTGCGAGCACGCGCGCACACACACACACACAACGCTTGACTCTACTGTCTTTCTTTGCTCATTTTACTGTTTTCTTTTTCTACTGTTTTCTTTTTCTCAATCTATACTCCTCAACCCAGTGCAGTCTGAATTTTGCACCCATTAGTCCACAAAGGCAGTTCTTGCTAAGTCAGTTCTGACCTTCATGTTATTAAATTCAGTGGCCATTTTGCAGCTCTCCCTTTCCTTGAGCTCCCTGTAGCTTTAGATACTGATGAGCAAGTTTGTTCTTCCCCCAGAAAGACCATATTCCCTTGGCTTTTCATGTATGATCACCCCTCATTTTACTCCTAACCTCTCCTTCAATCCGTCATTAAATGATGGAAGTCCTAAAATACAGCTAGGCTCTCTTTCCATTTCACTTATTACTCTCTTATGAGGTATCTCATCTGGAAGAACTGTGGGTGAAAAAATGGTTCCCAAGAAATCTAAGCAGGCTGACAGATGCAGATTCAGAACCATTGAAGCACGTCATTTTTTTTCCTGCATTTTAAATAAACACACTTTGAGCAGGATTTTCTGATGCAATTAACCTTGCATATGTATAGCCACAAACAAGTGAAATAAATGATTTCATTTGAATGTCATAGAAAAGTTGGAGAAAATTAAAAGACATGTGGCTCTTAATTGTAAACGTTTTCCTCGTATTTTTCTAGTTTCTCCCTAAAAGCAATTTCTGTGAAGAAAATCAGGCAAATTGTGAATTAGAGTGATCTAGTTGATCTAATTATAGCATATTATGCATAAGATCAATTCCATATTCAAAGATACATGATCAGTAGGAAATTAAACTGTCAATTTATTATCAATGGAGTAGACTGTTTAAAATAAAGCATCAGAGGGTATGCTTGGCAGATTTTGGGGCAGCTGGAAGATGAGAAGGCTGGTGAATTGCTAGTGGATGAATACAAAGCTAAAAGGCAGACAAAGCAGTTGAAATAGCCCAAGCTGCTGCAGGAGCTCCAGAAAGGGAAAGGTGATTTTTTCCTTCATACTCTACCTGTGAGTCCACTTCTAGAATGTTTACATGGTTCGCTGTAAACCTCTAGAGGGTGAACAGTGCACTAGCTGGGGAAAGACAGTGGAAGGACAGGCTTCAAAGCCATGTCCTCAGAGCAAGAGTGGAAAAAATTAGCTAATGTTAGTTATAGAATTGCTGAAAAGCTGTTCTATGAAAACAGGCTTTGTTTAAGTGTAAATTTCTCTAGAGGGAAGTATTGTTATAGCTGGATTGCGAGAAATGACACCAACATGCAGAGAAGGTCAGATTATGAGTCCTTTATTGACGCTGGTGACTGAGAGTGGACTAGTGTCCCAAATAACTCTTGGTCCTGAACAGAGTGAGTAGTGGGTTTTTAAAGGTAAATATTGCATAAGCTGTACAGGCAAACTATATGATTAGTAAGGGGTATGGATGGTTACAGAATTTATGTAACTAGGGAGTTTCTAATCACTGAAGGGCACAGGAATGTGAGTGTGTGGTATGATTATAAGAAGGTTGCATAAGGGAGTCATCTCTAGGCTAAGATGGAAAATCTGTTACATAATGGAGTTACTTACTCATGTCAAGCAAGCTATTTCAGCAGGCTTTTATAGGTTTTGCAGATAGATATTTCATTCCCCCCTTTTAGATGTTTATAAGTCAATGTGTTGACTCATCTGTCATAAGTACATTATTATATTGGAGTCTCATATACATAAGTTTCACAGAACTGATTTGTTATTTGACAAAACAGATAATTCAATTTATTATGCAGTGCCTGATAAGGAGATTGAGGAAAAGAAGTATGAGGGCTCCAACTAGACTAGTAACAAGAGTAGTTAACCATGGGTTCCAATCAAACAAAGCCTGGAACCAGGATTTATGATGTTCTTTTTTTTTTTGTCATTTGTCTAAATTTTCTCAGACCTTTTGGAGGATATCTTGAATAACCCATGATTTGTTGGCAGAAAAACAACAAGCTTCTCCAAGGGCTACACGGAGTCCCCCTTGGGATAGGAAAAGTAAATCTAGGCCTCTACGATTTTGAAGGACAACTTTAGCCAAGGAGTTTACCTGGTCATTGGAGGTGGTCCATGGCAAATTGCAGATTACCCAGGTTGCCATCAATTTCCTGGGCAAGGTTAGATAAACCTGGTTCTCCACAGACCAGGGCAGCAGTGCCAATGGCAGTTGTTCCTGCTATACTTAGCCTGACTAAGGCAGGTACTACCAATGGAATAATGCATTTTGAACGAGCAATTGGAAGACCAGGAGGATTGAGCAGAAGAGTTCCCTTGGGACCATTATAAATGTAAACTTGAGGCAGTACATGAACAGTAATACATAAGGTAGGTCGATTAATTAACCTTTTAGTAGTAGCACATTTTGTAAGGCCTGTAGAACTAGCCAACTGGGTGTTGGCAGGGGCCACGTAGGCCATGGGTTCAGCCATGTTTAGGGTGAGGGATATCAGAGAACGGAGAAGCTGTTAGATTGAAACCTGGGGTTACAAGGCAGAAGGCTTTACCAGTTATATCACCTAGAGTAATGTGAATCATTTCCAGAGTGCAGTTAGTTCTCCATATGATGGGAGTTTCAACTCCTAGGCCCACATAGTAAGAGGGTTTTGGCTTTAAGCAAAACCAGTAATCTGAGGCCAACTGAGGCATAGTAACATTAAATAGATGGTGCGTATTATTTAACATAGGAAAAAGACTAGAAGGTTGATGAGCCAGGTTTGGAAGTGGTCGTGGTGAACTTGGGAGCTGTTGAGATGAACCCAGGGTAGTGGGTTGGTTGGCAGAAGGCAGAGGCTGAGGTGGCTGGCGGTGACCGAACAAGGGATCCTTCAGCTCTGCCAATGGCCCTGTAGGTTTGACCATGGTTTTATAGATGATTGTTTGCTGCTGGATGGTGAATAAGGCACCAAGGCCATACCCATTCATATGGAGTTGTATATTTCAGGTATTTCCTGTACTCCCGGAATAATGGAGAGGATTGGTAACCTTTATATATATAGGTTGTCCTGAGGCAGCAACCAGCCAAAGGGTAATTTCAGAGGTGTCATTAGGCCTCCCACTGTAAGTTGCAATGGTGACACATTTCCAGTCTGGGCAAAAGAAGTCATTTTCCTGGTTGCAACTGTGGTCAGTGGGATTACTGGGGCAGAGATAAAAGTCTACATCCTTTATATAACTGGGGGCTGCCCACTGTTTGCATGATTTTCTGTAGTAATGATTTTGTATACTGTGTTTACCATACAGGCTTCCAGCTATACATTCCTTTTCTATTTGTGCCAGGTCAGAAAGGTTTACTTTAAACTGGACTGGGGATGAACCATGGGTCCAGTTTTGGATTGCTAGGACCTTCCCTGATGTGAAAGAGGTTAAAGGAAAGGTATAGGCAGTACGGTAAGTCATTCCTGTATTGACACAAGGTGTGACCCCTTTGCAGGCACCCCCCCAGTCTGCCAGGCTGGAAGTCCAGCCCCGCTCCTACCCGTGCCTGCCCCATTGCTTGGCAAGGACAGCCTGTGACCTCCCCCACCACCTTGCTCTGCCCATCTCATGCCCCACTCACCTGCCTACCCGGACAACTTTGCTTTCCTGGGCTCAAGTTGCTGCGGAACTTTGGGACCTAGTTGGGTGGGGTCGACATGGGGTGGGGTAGTGGAACCTGAGCAGGGTTGGCTCTGGGTTTGGACTTGCATGAGGTGATTTTGGGAAAGGGTTCAAGGAAATGGAGGTTTGCTCTGTTTTGGGTGTTGTCAGGAAGTGAGGGTATTCTAGAACTGGGTCACAATGAGTCTTACCCAGAAGGAGGGAGGAAGAGTGCAAGGCTAAACCTGTAATTGGTAAAGAGGCAATGATCATGTTAGCTGGAGAGGAGGATAAACTGAGATTTCTGTAGTTTGCACAGTGACCTTGTTTTTAATCTGCGGTTAGGCAAGAATATTAAGTGATCTTTTTGTTGTCTCACTTCATCATGATCACAGAATAACCTTATCTAGTGTTGGTGTCCTGTGAGACTTCATTTAAACAGGGGAACACCACAGTCAACTGCTACTAATATTGTGGTTAAGTGTCAGTTCCGTTTCTCATGCCCGGGGCTGCTTTCATTTCTCACATTTACCAAATACGAATTGAGTACACAGATGCTGAGTCTCCTGGGGAGAATGAGGCAGAAGGAATCTGTGTCTTAAACCTTATATTCTGGTAGAGAGAAACAGGCAATAGGCAAGTGAGTGTATAAAACGATTTTAGAGGTTGATAAATGCTGTCAAAGAGGCAATGGTGCGTAGAGATAGCTGCAAATTTCAATAGGTTGGAAAGGAAAGACTTTTTTTTTTTTTCTGAGGTGACATTTGAAGCCAGAATTGAATGATATGAAGGTAACTCTGCAAAAATGATTCTGGAAAGGGAAGCAGCAGTTGAAAAGGCCACGAACATTGGAAAAAGTCCTATGACTCCCTAAAATGACTGGCTAATAGGTGCATTACCCTTATACCTTCTGCTTATCTGTTTTCTAAAGAAAATGAAAATGTATTCCTGTTGTATATATGCCCTTTCCCAAGGCCTCATCTAGAGGATCAAAAGTGTTCTGAAATATAGCACAGAGAAAATAGTATGGCATAGTGGATAAAGCTAAGTCGCCTGGTTCAAATTCCAGCTCTACAATGTTCTAGCAGCATGACTTTGGGCAAGTTATTTTTGTTTTCACTGTCCTTCTATTTCCTCATCTGCAAAATGTGAATAATAGGACCTTATTCATAATGCTATTTTGAGAATTAATAAGTCAAAGAACCAAAAAAAAAAAAAAAACCTCTAAAAATAAATAAAGCATACAAACATAGGACAGTGCTCAGTCCTTAGTAAGTACTATACAATTTTTCCTCAAGAAAAAGAGAAAGAGAATCTTTAGGATGGAACCGCTGATGAACCCCCGCCCACACTATTTAGTGTTTTCTTTTCTCTACCTATGGTAAGAAGGCCCTCACATTTCAGCAAATTACATGGGGCATGGTATAAAGACTGCATTTCGGCCTCTGTTACAGGTTTGCCATGAGACCAAATTCTGACCAATGGCCTATAAGTAGAAGCTGGGTGTGCAGCTGGCAGGAAATGTCTTAAAGGGGAAATAGGCTCTTCTCCTTCCCTTCTGTTTTCTCTGCCATTTTGAGTGCAGTCTTGGCAGCTGCGGCCCTCTTGGGCCACCACATGGAATCTGAAAGATGAAGATGGTCTAGAGCAATAGAATGAGAGAGAAGGATCCTGAGACCTGACGTCATGCAACCACTACTCCAGCCCTGGACCAGCTGTCTATATTTACATGAGAGATAAATCAACTTCAATATCGTTCAACTCTTTTGGATTTGTCTCCTGATACATAGTCATAATGTTTATTGACTCTTTTAGTTTGCTTCCAAAAGGCATTCCACTTTGCTTTAACTTGGGCATTCCAGGTAACCATAGAGGAGTGACAGGGAGGAGAACAAAGTGGAAGACATTAGCAATGCCTCATCTGCAAATGCTGATGAAGAGGTTTCTGTGACTTCTGGGTACTGAGTCAAGCAATCAGAACAGCTATCCTTTAACTTATGACTCTAGATCAGTACTGAGAATTACCCGGTCTAGGAAATAAGACAATTAAGTGGAGGTTTATAAGTTCATAAAGCCTTTTCTATCTTACATAATAAATGTGGTTATAATGCTATAAAGAATTATGTTCAGTTTTTAGTCTCATGTAGCTGTTTTTAATGCAATATTATATACATGTAACAGAATATTACAGGAAATTAATGCTTCTAAGCCAGGTTATAATAGCTGTACAGGCATTAACTTAAATACTTCAAAATTCTAATGTTTACCCACAGAAAGTTTGGTCAGGGTAACTTTTTATCTTTTGTCTTGTTTATCTATCAAACTATTTATCTTTTGTCTTGTTTATCTGTCAAACCATATACACACTTCACCAAATTGATAGTAACTTAAGTGTTAACATTTGTTATTTAAACCAAACAGATAGTCTTTAGAGACTTTGCACAATTTTTAAAAAGGGAAAATAAATTTTGACTCTACAAATCAGTGTGGTAGAAAAAAATTCATTCAAAATATGAAATCCATATATAACTATACTAATAGAAAGTGTTCTTGGTGAAAACTTTGGCAAGTGAAGACATGGTTAGGTCGCAGCTTCTAGAAAATGTCAACACACAAGTGAATGTTATTGCATTAGAACCTGGTAGGCAATTTCTCAGTATGATTTTTTTCCTCAGTATGATTTTGCCTATGGAATTCTGGGTCTACATTTATAATAGATCTTTTAAGCTTTCGGAGGCCTTTCTCTTATAGGTCATATGCGAATTCTCAGCTCTTGGAGAGTTTCTATGGGGGCTTCTCCTTTGCTGCCTCAATTTGTCATAGTGTGTGATATCCTCTTGGCCTTATTACTAGTCCAAAGTTAGTGCTACATGCCTCATATCAGGTAGATCCCTAGAGCAATGTCAGGAACATAAGCCAACACCAAGTTCTCTAGGTGCTTAAACAAGGGATAATGATGAAATACTTTGTGGGGTGTAGAGAGGGAACATTCTGTACTAAATAGCACAAGAATATAATTATCAAACTCCTGAAATATTCACTATGATGTTTAATAATTAAAAGTGAACTGTCAGGGAGAAATATTAGGGATGGAGTTGGGATGGGAGACAGTATATACAAGACATTCATTCATTTGGTTAAAAATTATTGATTGTATAGAGGGTTTAATATATGCCTGGCAGTCTTCTGGACTCTGTTTATGTTGTGATGAAAAAAATTACAAATACCTGCCTGCTGGAACTTATGTTCTAGTGGGAGAGACAGGAAATAAATATGAACAAACTCATAGGTAGTAAAAGATAAAGTATTGTGAAGAAAAATAGAAATCCTGATGACTAGTTGGAGCTAATTGCTTTCTTAATTTCTTTCCCTATCCCAGTTCACTCAGCTGTGTAGGATGCTGAATGCGTGATTCACTATTAAAATTCTGTTTGGGTCAAGGTGATAGGTTCTCTCTCTTCTTATCTCTCTCCTCCAGATTCGGATTTCTTTTTTCCAGCTAATTGACAAACAAGGGGAAGTAAGGCTAAGACATACTAAGTCTCTGTTTGAACTAACCTGGTGTAGGGGGATTAGACCAACTCCTTCTTAAACCACAGGTATGCTCTTCCCTCAATTTCCTGGGTATTTATTTTCTGTAATCATTTGTTTAACATCTGTACTCAACATAGACTTTTAACTATTAACTTTTTTTTTGGAGCCAGGGTCTCACTGTGTAATACAGACTGGAATACAGTGGCACCGTTATGACTCACTGCTGCCTCCACCTCTTGAACTCAGGCAGTTTTTCTGCCTCAGTCTCCCAAATAGCTGGGACTACAGATGTGCATGACCATGCCCAGCTAATTTTTTTGATCTTTTTTTTGTGTGTGGAGGAGAGGTCTCGCTATGTTGCTTCAAACTCCTGGGCTCAAGCAATTCTCCTGCCTTGGCCTCTCAAAGTGCTGGGATTACAGGTGTGAGCCACTGTGCTGAGCTGACTTTTAGATAATGACTAGAGAAATTACAACCATTTTTCTTAATTCTCAGTTGAGGACCTTGTAGATAACAAATATCTTGAATGGATACATTCCTCTCATTTATGTAATTGCTGTTTTGTATGTAGTGTCCCCTAATTTCCCAAGCAGACTCTTTTAAATTTAGGTTGGGAAAATAACTTTTATAATAAAAAGTGGGGGAATGTTAAAGTTTGCCTTTTTCAGGGCTAACTCTAGAGGGTCTTGAACCTTGTTTTGTACTGTGAGTGGAAGCAACATTGTGTGAACTATTAGTATGATGGGATCTAAGATTCATGGATTGTGATGTATCCTAACAGCCTCTTGATCACAGAATGGATTTTAGCACAGAGATCTTGTGCCTGCTTTGTTAGATTGTTACCTATTTCATCTTTTTTTTTTTTTTTGGTATTGTCTTTTAAATTTTTGTTTCCAGTTTTTTATTGTTTATATATGTAAACAGTTGAAAATTGATTTTTGTGTGTTGATTTTTTTCTTTTTACCTTATTGAATCCATTTATTATTTCTAAGAGTTTTATTGTAGATTCCCTGGGTTTTTCTACATAGACAATCATGTTGTTTGCACATAAGGACAGTTTTATTTTATTCTTTCTGATCTTTATGCCTTTTATATCCTTTTTTACCCCCCAATCGTACTAAGACTTCTAGTGCAATGTCAAATAGGAGTGGTGATAATGGACATTCTTTAATTGCTCCTGGCTCTGAAGGGGAAAGGATTCAGCCTTTCAACAAGTATAATTTTAACTGCATGGTTTTTTTTGTAGATACCCTTTATTGGTTTGAAGAAGATAATTTCTACTCCTAGTTTGCTGAATTTTCTTTTGAATGAGTGTCATATTTTATCAACCTTTTCCTATTTATATAATCTTGTATTTTTTCTTTCTTAAACTTTTAATGTGATGAATTTCATCATTGGTTTTTGAACTACCTTGAATATGCAGAATAAATCCCACTTGTTTGAGGAGCATTATTTTTGTATGTTGCTGGATTAGATTTGCTAATATTTTGTTGGGGATTTTTGCATCCGTGATCAGGAGGGATAATGATTATAGTTTTCTGTTTTTCTACTTGTGTTTGTCTGATTTTGGCATCAGAATAATGCTGTGCATATAGAAAGAATTGAGAGGTGTTTCCTCATCTTGTGTTTTCTGAAATAATCTGTGTAAAATTGGCATTGTTTCTTTTTAAAGTCCTTAGTAAAATTTGTCAGTCAGAAGAAACTATCTAGGTCTGAGGAACTCTTTTCTGATTTTTTTTAAACTACGAATTCAATATCTTTTGAAGTTACATGACAATTAAGCTTATCTATTTATCTTGGGCAATTTTTAGTAATTTGTGCTTTTTGAGAAATTGGACAGTTTGTTGGAAGTATGCAAATAGATTTGTCAGAATTTTTATTATTAGTTTGCCTATTTGATGCATCAGAGATGAAAAGGAATTCATAATTTATTATATGTGTTTTTATATTTTGGAAGATGTACTTTCTTTGGCTTAGTTGATTCTTGAGCCTGGACATTTATAATACATACAACAGGTTTCTCTGAGGGATTTCTGTTCTTTTGTCAGGATTTCAGAGTTTGATGTACTCCCTCCCTCTAGATCAGGGGAGCTTATATTTCCTTTCACTAAACTCAGAGAAGGAAAAGTAGCAACTTATCATTTAAACAAGAGAACATGTACTTCTCTAAACTAAAAAGATTTTGACACAGGAACCCCGTAAGGGCCAGCAAATGTAGGTTTTAAGCTGTGGTAGTTTCAGCAGACTGAAAGTGTATAGCTTTGCTTGCTGTTTTCTCGTTGTTGTACCAAATGACAATTTCAGACCACTATGTCAGAAAGTCAGAGGAAGGGTAGGAGCCAGGGGATGTTTATATTTAATAAGTTGATATTAATGTACAGCAGAATTGAGGACTACTGGTGAAAGAAACATGCTTCCCTGGGGAGAGAGCTTTAGTTTATTCCTGGAGATACTGGAGACAAGCACTAAACCAGAAGTCAGAGGATGAGGAATGTGTTCTGGACATTGATGCTACCAAGCCTGGGAGCAAAAAAGTTAATTTTGCTGAGTTTCAATTTCCTTATTTTTAAGTGGGTAGTAAAGAAACTATTATTTACTTTTGAAGGAAGAGTTATTCTTTTCTATCATAAAGTTTCTTCAACAATAATAATGTATTTTATTTAATCCTTTCTAGTAGAGCAGTGGAAAAAATATAAAGTATATCTGCAAAAACATTCCATCTATATGCTGCAGTCCCTCGTGGTCCCCTATTAGATTTGATTCCAAGTGAAGAAATAGTGCTGGGTAGCACCATGGTCGACTATGAAAGGAAGCATTGGCCATGTGATGGGAGAGGAGGACGTTCAAGGTAATAAAAGTTTTCAAAGCAATAGAAAAGGTTGGATTATTAATGTGGATTGAATGGCATTAGTTGTGTCCTTGCTTTTTCCTCATCATGTAATTTTTTTTTTTTGAATCGGAGTTTCACTCTGTCGCCCAGGCTGGAGTGCAGTGTCACGCTTACGGCCACTGCAGCCTCGACCGGTTGAGCTTAGGCAATCCTTCCATCTCAGCCTTCCAAGTAGCTGGAACTACAGGAGTGTTCTACCATGCCTCGCTAATTTTTTTTTTTGATTTGACGTAGAGACGAGGTCTTGCCAGTTGCCTAGGCTGGCCTTGGACCCCTGGACTCAGGCAATCTTCTCACCTTGGCCTCCCAAAGTGCTGGGATTACAGGCATAAGTCACTGTGTCCAGCCAGCATGTAATATTTTGAAACACCACATAATTATTATTTGAAGACTCTAACATATACAATCTAATCTACATGATTCTCATACTTGTAAGTAACATAAGTCAGGTATATAGAACTTGGACCAATGTCTCCATAAAGCAGAGGTTTGCAAACTATGGCTAGTGGGTACCACCTTTTTTTTTTTCTAAAATAAAATTTTATTGGAACATAGCCACACCCATCTGTTTATGTATTATTTATGGCTACATTTGCAGCCAGAGGTGAGTAGTTGAGACAGGAACAGTATGAACCTGCAAAGCTGTAAAGAGTTGCTATCTGTTATCTTTCAGGAAAGTTAGCCAATCATTGCTATGAAGACTAAAACCTTATGTTTTTTAGAAAAAATCTGAAAAAGAAAATTCAGGCAGAAATAAAAAGCCTAGTGAAATAGTTTTTTTCCAGCCCCAAATAATCCTTAATTGCTGTAAGAACTGTCAACCACTTACCTAGGCCTTCTGACAATTGAGATTAAAATTTACACATACTAAGTAATAAAAAGAACTTTATTTTATTGATCAAAAAATATCAAAAACATTTTATATTCTTTTTGGGAAGAATCAACAGGATTTCAAATAGACTGTTAAAAATTAGGAAAGGACTTGATTAAACTTTAGGATTATAAACAATCACATGGTTACATTCATTCAGTTTTCTAACATATTATTCATCATCATTTAAATTCAACTTTGCAAATTTTACCTTATAAAAATATACGATGCATGTTATTATCACACGACTATGTTTATTCCAGTGTTTAATGTCCCATTAAAGTTATAATCTGGATTAACTGAAAAAAGAGGAAAAATTTTCTTTGCTAGCCCATTTATTTATGTCCCGGTTCCCACTCATGCTAATAGTTTCTTCCATCTTCCCGTGGAGAGTATACAACGATTCTGGATTTCTGTATAGACTGATTTTCTTTAGCTTGAAATCCATCAGTAAGGATTCTCTATTGCCAGTGTCCAGAAATCACATGATTGTTCATAGACTGTGTAACTTTGATATAATGGAGGACTGTACCTCTTTTTCACTAGGAAGCTAGGATGGTTGTCCCAACCTTGGGGTTCATTGTACAATTGGCCAAACCAGTGACCATCTAGTTCCCAAGACTTATTGCTAAGACTTTGCTCAGTATCCATTTGTCTACTGCTCATCACCTGGAAGAATAAACTTTCCTGAGTGGCACCAGTTCATAACCCCTCTGTTAGCACAGAGGAAGATGTATTCTTGCTATACAATTTACAGTCTTTTTAGGAATTGTGGACATGATTTCAATCACAGTACTGCATGTCTTGGTAAACATTTGTTGTTATAATAGACAATCTAATTATTATCAAGTGTAATGACACTTGTTCCAAATTCTAAAATTCTTCCAGTTATGCGTTGGGCAACGGTGTCAGGAAAGCTCCGTTCTTTGGTATTTAGATTATGATACATCTCCCTCTTGATTTGCCTATCTTCTTATTTAGATTCTGTATTTCATCACGAAGTCGAGTGTTTTCCGTTTGGTATCCCTGCTTTATTTGCAGGGCTTGTTCCTAAAAAGAAACAAACGAAACTGAAGAAAGTGTGCTATTAAGCAAATCTCTATATTCTATCTCATTTCCACACCTATTGATATATTACTTAATTCCTTTTTGAAATTTTCTCTAACCTTAATTTTTTTTTTGAGTTGGAGTCTCACTATGTTGCCCAGACTGGAGTGCAGTGACACACTCACGGCCACCCAGTGTCAACTCACTGGGCTTCGGCGATCCTTCTGCCTCAGCCTTCCAAGTAGCCGGAACTACAGGCATGTGCTACCATGCCTGGCTAATTTTTTTTGATTTATTGTAGAGATGAGGTCTCACCAAGTTGCCAGGGCTGGTCTCGAACACTTGAGCTCAGGCAATTGTCTCATCTTGGCCTCCCAAAGTGCTGGGATTATAGGTGTGAGCCACTGTACCCAGTCCCCTTAATGTTCATTATATTTTTTCTTGGGTAGCTGAGCTCTGAGATAACTTCCCCTGAGTCTCTTTTAGCTAAGAAGGAGTTTCAGCTTATGGTTCCTACTCTACTTATCAACCTAAATGTCTGGTCTTGATTTCCTCCCCGTTAATTTTACATAAGAGGCCCTGCTCACTTATCCTCCCACTGCTTTTCACACCCACCTCCCGCCAGGCCCCTTACTCCTACTTCCCCTCTCACCCAATTGTCTTGCTGAGTGATGTCTTATAATGAACACCAGTGGTGCCCAGATCCGGATTCTAACTGCTCCTAACCACAGATCCCAGCCCATTCACTCAACTAACTCTTGGAGCAGACCAAGGAGAAAGCCCCAGCAGCCAATGACCCTCAGCAGCTTGAGCAGGCTGAGATGGAGGATGTGCCCCACATTCCACTAGGGACTCTTGGGACAGACAGGGAGTGAGAAAGAGAGAGCAAGTGAGTGTCTGGCTTAAGAGCCAGGGGTCGACATTCACACCAGACACCAGGCTTGTATTTGAACTGCAGTCCTGCTTTATATGTGAGAGAAGGTGAATGCTGCTGACAGAGTATCTGATGGTTCTCCTCCCCCAAACCCCATGGACTCTAGTCCTATGCAGGAGGCAGACCACCCCTAGGGGAATAGGGAGTTCAACAAAGCAGGAGCACACCCTATGGAATAAAAATATATATATAAATCTCATAAAAGGTCACTCCAATAGTAGCAACCGCATATCTAACTAAAAGCAAAACCAAAAAATAATAATAAAAAGGGAAGATTTGGTCCTCACAGATGAAAAGGAAAAAGAAAAAGAAAAAAAAAGGAAATCTCCAAGGCCTTAATGAGGCACTACCTACAAAAGATATTCCTAAAGCCCAAGCAATGGAACCCATCCAGAATAACCTGTCCATGCTGACATAGAGTTCAGACTGTGGTTGGCAAAAGCAGTTATGGAAAATCAGGAGAAGTTGAAAGCACAGATTGCCCAGACAACAAAAGCAATATAGGAAATAAGAGTAGAACTGACCAATATATGATAGGTCCAATCTTAAATCCTGGAAATGAAGAATTCCTTCCTGGAAGTTGCAAAGCACATTGGCAGGCCTAGGCAGCAGAATTGACCAGGCAGAGGAAATAATCTTAGAGCTCAAGGATCAAAATATTGAAATATCCAAGTCTAACAAAAAGAAAGATAAAAGGCTCAAGAAGAGTGAGCAAACCCCATGAGAGGTTTGGGTTTATGTAAAAAGACCAAGTCTATGACTGATTGGCATCCTTGAGACAGAAGGGGACACTGAGAATACTCTGGAACAAGCCTTCCAAGAGATCATCCAAGAAAATTTCCCCTATCTCACTAGAGAGGTGACCATCCAAACATAAGAGATCCAGTGAACCCCTTACACGAAAAGACCATCCCCAAGACAAATATTAATCTGCCTCCTCAAGGCAAACATGAATGAAAAAAAATCTTAAAGGCAACTAGAGAGAAGGGACAGACCACCTATTGGGGAAGACCCATCAGAACTGCAGAAGACATTTCAGCAGAAACCCTAAAAGCTGGAAGGGACTGGGGCTCCATCTTTAATATTCTTTTTTTTTTGAGTTGGAGTCTTACTCCGTTTCCCAGACTGGAGTGCAGTAGTATGCTTATGACCACCCCAGCCTCGACTTGCTGGGCTCTGGTGATCCTTCTGCCTCGCCTTCCAAGTGGCCAGAACTGCAGGTGCACACTACCACACATGGCTTATTTTTGATTTATAGAGACAAGGTCTTGCCAAGTTGTCTGGACTGGTCTCAAATCCGTGGGCTCAGGCAATTCACTTGCCTCAGCCTCCCAAAGTGCTGGATTACAGGCTGAGCCATCAAGTCTGGCCCATCTTTAACATTCTTAAAGAAAAGCAATTCCAGCCAATAATTTCCTACCCCACTAAGCTAAGCTTTACCAATGAGAGTTAATTAAAATCTTTCCCAGACATCCAATCCTTAAGAGAATATGCCACCTTTAAACCAGCCCTTCAGGAGATGCTTAAGAAAGTTCTAAGCACAGAAATGATAGAACAGTTTCACCCCTTGCAAAAGCACAGGCTAGCACAGAGTTAACAGACCATACAACAAAACCACAAAGTCTTTAAAAAAAAAAGAAAAAAGAAAAAACAAAGCAATCTCTTTAGAGTACTATGATAGGGATATATCCTCATGTATCAATAGTTAACTTGATAGTGAATGGATGAATGTGTCCCTCAAAAGGCATAGAGTAGCAAACTAGATAAAGAAACATGGTCTAACATTCTGCTGCC
Source organism: Cephalopachus bancanus (assembly GCA_027257055.1). NCBI lineage: Eukaryota > Metazoa > Chordata > Mammalia > Primates > Tarsiidae > Cephalopachus > Cephalopachus bancanus. The sequence goes on along the minus strand of JAPVLO010000047.1, from coordinate 472,656 downwards.
TCCAGAAAACCCATCTCACTGCAAAGAGCACTCATGGACTCAAATTAAGGGGCTAGAGAAAGATCATCTAGGTAAATGGAAGACAAGAAAGAACAGGCATAGCAATTCTTATATCAGATAAAACAGATTTCAGAACAATAAAAGTTAGTAAAGACATTGAAGGACACTACATAATAATAAAAGGCTCAATCCACCAGGAAGAGATATCCATCGTAAATATATAGGCATCCAACACAGGAGCACCCAGAGTTATAAAACAATTGCTACTTAATCTAAGAGAGGACATAGACACCCATACAAGTATAGTAAGAGACTTTTATATTCTTACAGACCTATACAGATCATTGAGGCATAAAACTTACTAGGAGATTGGGAACCTTAAGTCAACACTGGACAAATTGGACCCAAAAGACATCCATAGAGCACTCTACCCAACAACTACAGAGTATGCATTTTACTCATCAGCACATGGAACATACTCCAAGACTGATCACATTCTTTTGCATAATCAAACATGAACCAATTTCAAAAGGTTGAAATAGTATCAAGTGTCACCTTAGACCACAGTGGAATAAAATAAATATCATCACCAACAAGAACTTCCCCAAGACATAAATATATGAAAATTAAACAACATGCTTCCGAATGACTTTGGTAACACAGAAATCAAGAAAGAAATAAAAACATCCCTGTAAATAAATGAAAACAAAAACACAACGTATAAAATTCTCTAGGATACCATGAAATTGGTTGAGAAGGAAGTTTATAATATTACATGCACATATCAAGAAAATAGAGGGCTTGCAGGTAAAAGGCTAATCTCACATCTAGGGGATGTGGAAAGGCAACAACAAATCCTAAATTTAGTAGAAAAAATTCAATTTACAAAAATAAAGTCAGAATTGCATGAAATAGCTTTTAAAAAATTATAGACTCAATAAGACAAAAAGCTGTTTCTTTGAAAGGGTAAATAAGATTGAGAGATCCCTGGCCAGAATGACCAAAAAAAAAAAAAAAAAAATTAAAAATAAAAAACAAAAAAGGTGATGTCACAACTGACCCTGAAGAAATTAAAAAGATTACCAGAGATTACTGTAAACATTTGTATGCAAATCAATTACAAAATCTAGAGGAAATGGGGAATTCTTGGCATCACATAATCTCCCAAGGTTGAAACAGGAAGAAATTGAAACTTTAAATAGACCAATAGCAATCCAAGAAACTGATGAAGTTATAAGAGACCTCCTTCCCAAAAAAGCACTGGGCTAGATGATTTCAGCTGAGTTCTACAAGACACACAAGGAAAAATTGATACCAATCTAATCAAAGTATTCCCGCAATCAAGAGGGAAGAAATTCTTAGCTCATTCTATGAAGCTAATATCATCCTGCTACCCAAAATTGTCAAAGATCCAATAAGGAAAGAACTACAGGTCATTTTCCCTGATAAATCTAGATGCAAAAATTCTCAGTAAGATTCTAACAAATCATATCCAGCAACACATTCCAGGATCATTCATCATGACCAGATTGGCTTCATTCTCAGGATGCAGGACTGGTTCTACATAGGTTAAGTCTGTAAACATAATTAATCACATAAACAGGTATAGACTAAGAACCACATGATTATCTCATTAGACATAGAAAAAACATTCAATAAAACTCAGTATCCTGTCTTGGTTAAAAACACTTGAACATCTCTGCATGAGAGGAACATTTTTCAAAACAGTAAGAGCCATCTATAATAAATGTGCATCCAACATCTCACCCTTCTTTTTCAATGTAGTACTGGAAGTCCTAGCCAGAGCAATCAGGTAGAAGAAAGAAATCAGTGGTATCCAAATATGAAAAGAGGAAGTTAAGTTATCCCCCTTTGCTGATGATATGATTCTATACCTTGAAAACCCTAGAAAGTCTATCAAAAACCTTCTCACACCGATAAATTAAATCAGCAAAGTTTCATGGTAAAAAAGTGGATGCACAAAAGACAGTTGCATTTCTATGCACCAACGACAAGAAGGCTGAGAACCAAATTTAAAAGCACAATTCCATGTACAATAGCCACAAAAAATAAAATTCCCTGGTATGCATTTAGCCAAAGAAGTGAAAGACCTTTACAATGAGAACTATGAAACACTGCTCAAAGAAATCAAGGATGACATAAACAAATGGAAAAAAATCCCATGCTCATATATTGGACAAATCAATATCATCAAGATGTCCATCTAACCCAAGGCAATCTAAAGATTCAATGCAATACCCATCACAACTGCCAGCATCATATTTCACAGATCTAGAAAAGACAATACAGAAATTCATACTGAAACAAAAAAGAGCCCAAATAGCTAAAGTTATCCTCAGCAAAAGGAACATCATACTTCCAGACTTTAAACTTTATTACAAGGCTACAGTAACCAAGACAGTATGGTATTGGTACAGGAATAGATACAGAGACCAATGGAATAGGACAGGGAATCTGTGAATAAAACCAAGACCCATCAATCAACTCATCTTTGACAAAGCTGATGAAAACAGACACTGTGGAAGAAAACCATATTTAGCAAATGGTGCTGGAAAAACTGGCTAGCCACATGCAGAAGAATGAAACTTGACCCTTTCCTATCACCATATACAAAAATTAGCTCAAATGGATTAAATGTAAAACCTCAAACTACAAGAATCTTAGAATAAAACTTAAGGAACACCCTCCTGGACATCGAAGTAGGCAATGAATTCATGGCCAAGTTCTCAAAAGCAAATGCAGCAAAAGTTAAGATTGATAGGTGGGATCTTACCAAACTGAAACGATTTTGCACAGGAAAAGAAACCCTCAAGAGACTAAAAAAATTCAATGAATGAAAATAAATTTGCAAGCTATGCATCCGACAAAGGCATTATATCCAGGATCTACAAGGAACTCAAACAAATGACAGGAAAAAAACTAAACAACCCCATTAAAAATTGGGCAAAGGACATGAACAGTCAACAAACACGAAAAAACGCTCAGCTTCACTAATCATCAGTCAACAAACATGAAAAAATGCTCAGCTTCACTAATCATCAGATAAATGCAAATCAAAACTACTATGGGATGCCAACTAATCCTGGTAAGGATGGCTATCATTAAAAAGTCAAAAAGCCCACAATAGCTGGGCTCGGTGGCTCAGCCGTAATCCCGCGCCTTTGGGAGGCTGAGGTGAGTGGATTGCCTGAGCCCGCGGGTTTGAGACCCACCTGGGCAGTGAGACCTCATCTCTACAATAAAAATCAAAAAATCAGCCGGGCGTGGTAGCGCATGCCTGTAGTTCCGGCTACTTGGAAGGCTGAGGCGGAAGGATTGCTGGAGCCCAGCAGGCGAGGCTGTGGTGGCCGGGAGCGGCTACTGCACTCCAGTCTGGGTGACAGAGTGAGACTCCAACTCAAAAAAAACAACAACAACAACAAAAAAAACCCCACAATAGCAAAAACATGGAACCAACCATGCTGCCCATCGTAAGTGGTACATATGCACAATGGAATGTTACACAGCCATAAAAAGGACAAAACTATGGACTTCACAGCAACTTGGATGGACTTAGTGTCCATCATACTCAGTAGTCTATCACAGAAACAAAGAACTGAATACTACATGTTCTTGCTTATAAGTGGATCCTGAACATTAATCACAATACTACAGAAGAGGGATTGACAGTGGTGGGACACTGCCGGGGTTGGAATGGGGCACACAACGTCACTAAGTGTACCTGATCCTAAACCAGGGGAAGTGAGGACCAGTGGGAGGCCCAAACTTTACCTGTGTGTAGACCACCTTTATACCTAATCCTGACTTGTATCCCACATTTTATTTTTTATTTTTGAGTTGGACGTCTCACCCTGTCACCCAGACTGGAGTGCAGTGGCCGCTCCCCGCCACTGCAGCCTCGACCTGCTGGGCTCCAGCGATCCTTCCGCCTCAGCCTTCCAAGTAGCCGGAACTACAGGCACGTGCTACCACGCCTGGCTGATTTTTTGATTTATTGTAGAGATGAGGTCTCGCTGCCCAGGCGGGTCTTGAACCCGTGGGCTCAGGCAATACACTCACCTCAGCCTCCCAAAGACGTGGGATTACAGGCTGAGCCACCGAGCCCGGCTAATACCCCACATTTTAAAAATAAAATAAAGAGGGGGGGAAGTCATAAACAACAGGTGCTGGGATGGCTGTGGAATAAAGGGAATGCTTCTACACTGCTGGTGGGAATGTAGACTGGTTCAACCTTTGTGGAAGGTAGTGTGGTGACTTCTCAAAGAATTGAACTTCTGTATGATCCACCAATTTATCTCCTGGGAATACAGCCAGAAGAACATACATCACTTTATCAAAAGGACACTCACACACGTGTGTTCATTGTGGCTCTATTCACAATAGCAAAAACATGGAATCAACCCAGATTCATTGAAAGCAGACTGGATAGAGAAAATGTGGTACATATACATGATGGAATATCATGCACTTTACAGAAGAACAAAATCATGGCCTTGGCAGCACCATGGATAAGCTGGAGACCATCATACTAAGTGTAGTGTCACAAAAACAAAGAACTGAATACTGCATGTTCTTACTCTTAAGTGGGCCATGATCAATGGTCACATGAGCACAAGGGTAGGTTAAGCTGGACACTGATAGGGGAGGGAGTGAGGGAGGGGGGAGAGGGGATATGTGGTAACACACTGGGTACCAGCTTCACTATCAGTGGAGAGAGGGCCAGCTGGAAGCCCAAACTACACCTGCATGCAGCTTGCTTATGTGATAGGGCCTCACTTGTACCCCACAACTCTAAGAAAAATTGTGCACAGTTCTTGGGCAATCTTAATCAAATATTTGAATTCACATCTTATCAATTCATTATAGACTTTTTCTTTTTTATTTATTTATTTATTTTTTATTATGAAGTTGTGAAGGGTACAGTTAAGGGTTAAGTATACAATTGTGTTTCATTCAGGCACCCTGTTGATATGGGGTGTTTCCCCGTTCCCAGACAGATATTTGCTACTGTTAATCCCATCTCCCTCCCCCCACCATAGTTTCCCAGTACTGTCAGTCATTTTCGTATAGTATTGCATTGGATGTTTAAGGTCCATTATATGAGTGAGAACATGTGATACTCGAATCTTTGTTTCTGTGAGAGGTCACTCAGTATTATAGACTCCAGTTCCATCCAGGTTGCTGCGAAATTCATGATTTTGTTCTTTTTTATGGCTGCGTAATCATGTATATGTATATGTACCACATTCTTTAAATACAGTCCTCTTTTGACGGGCAGCATGGCTGTTTCCAGATTCTTGCTATTGTGAACAACGCTGCAATAAACATGCGTGTGCAGGTATCTTTTTTATAGAGTGATTTGTGTTCTTCAGGATATATTCCCAGTAGGGGGATTGTGGGGTCATATGGGAGGTTGGTATTTAGAGCTTTTAGGAATCGCCACACTGCTTTCCACAGAGGTTGCACTAGTTTACACTCCCACCAACAGTGTAGAAGTGTTCCCTTTTCACCACACCCTCTCCAGCAGCTGTTATTTTTTGAGTTGTTGATAATTGCCATTCTGACTGGGGTTAGGGGGTATCTCAGTGTGGTTTTGATTTTCATCTCCCTGATGATTAGTGAGGTTGAACATTTCTTCATGTGTTTGTTGGCTGCTCAGATGTCTTCCTTTGTGAAGTGTCTGTTCATATCTTTTGCCCATTTTATAATGGGGTTGTTTGTTTTTTTCTTTTCAGCATGTTTGAGTTCCTTGTAGATCCAAGATGTTAAGGCTTTGTCAGAACTGGTGTTGGCAAATATTTTTTCCCAGTCTGTAGGCTGTCTCCCTGCTCTCTTGATGGTTTCTTTGGCTTTGCAGAAGCTTGTCAGTTTAATAAGGTCCCACTTGTTTATTTTCTCTCTTATGAGCTGTGGGTTTTGGGTTTTGTTCAGGAATTGGATGCCAATTCCAATTTCCATGAGGGTATTTCCTTCATTTTCTAAGGTTCTTATGGTTTGAGGTTTTACATTTAGGTCTCTGATCCATTTGGAATTAACCTTTGTGCATGGGGATATATAGGGGTCCTGTTTCAATCTTCTGCATGTAGTCAGCCAGTTTTCCCAGCACCATTTACTGAATAGGTTCTCCTCTCCCCAGTGGTAAGTGGTGGAGGCTTTGTTGAAGATGAATTGGTTGAGAAATTGAGGTTTTGCTTCTGGAATTTCAATTCTATTCCATTGATCTATATGCCTGTTCCTATACCAATACCAAGATGTTTTGATGATTGTAGCTTTATAGTAAAGTTTGAAGTCTGGTAATGTGATACCACCTGCTTTGTTTTTTTTTGCTGAGGATTGTTCTGGCTATTCTTGGATGTTTGTGTTTCCATATGAATTCCTGCATTGTTTTTTCTAGGTCTGAGAAGAATGTTGCTGGTAATTTGATGGGTATTGCACTGAATTTGTAGATTGCCTTAGGTAAGATGGACATCTTCACAACGTTGATTCTTCCGATTCATGGGCATGGGATATTTTTCCACTTATTTGTGTCAACTTTGATTTCTTTGAGCAGTGTTTTGTAGTTTTCCTTGTAAAAGTCTTTCACATCTCTGGTTAGGAAGATGCCAAGGTATTTCTTTTTTTTTGTGGCTATTGTGAATGGAATTGTGTTTTTTATTTGGGTTTCTGTTTGTTTATTATTGGTGTAGAGAAATGTGATTGTCTTTTGTACATTAATTTTGTATTCTGAGACTTTGCCAAAGGCCTTTATCAGTGTAAGGAGGTTTTTGACAGATTCTCTTGGGTTTTCAAGGTACACAATCATATCATCTGTAAAGAGAGATAACTTGACTTCCTCTTTTCCTATTTGGATACCCCTGATTGCCTTCTCTTCTCTGATTGCTTGAGCCAGGACTTCCAATACTATGTTGAACAGGAGGGGTGAGAGTGGGCATCCTTGTCTTGTTCCAGTTTTCAGGGGAAATGGTTCTAATTTTTGTCCATTTAGGAGTATGCTCACTGTGGGTTTCTTGTAGATGGCTTTCACTATTTTGAGGTATGTTCCCCTTATGCCTAGATGTTCAAGGGTTTTTATCAAGAAGGGGTGCTGGATTTTATCAAAAGCTTTTTCTGCATCTAATGATATGATCATGTGGTTTTTGTTTTGACATCTGTTGATGTATTTAATAACATTTATGGTTTTACGAATGTTGAACCAGCCTTGCATCCCAGGAATGACGCCTACTTGGTCATGATGGATGATTTTTGAGATGTATTGCTGAATCCGGTTTGCTAGGATCTTGTTGAGAATTTTAGCATCTATGTTCATCAAAGATATTGGCCTGTAGTTCTCTTTCTTTGTTGGATCTTTACCTGGCTTGGGTATCAATGTGATGTTGGCTTCGTAAAATGATTTGGGGAGTGTTCCATCTTTTTCAATCACCTGGAATACCTTCAGTAGGATTGGTATCAGCTCCTCCTTAAATATCTTGTAGAATTTTGCTGGAAAGCCATCTGGTCCAGGGCTTCTTTTTGTAGGAAGTTTTCTTATTACGTAGTCGATTTCCTTGATTGTTATTGGTTTATTTAGGGTCTCAATTTCTTCTTGTTCCAACTTAGGTAGGTTGTGTGATGTCAGAAAGTCCTCCATCTCCTTAAGGTTTTCAAGTTTGTTTCCATACAAGTGTACGTAGTAGTCTCTAATGCTCTTTTGTATTTCTTCAGGGTCAGATGTGACTTCATCTTTTGTGTTTCTGATTGTGCTTATTTGGTTTTTTTCTCATTTTTTCTTGGTCAGTCTAGCTAGGGGACCATCGATCTTATTTATTCTTTTGAAGAACCAGCTTTTTGTTTCATTGATTTTTTTCTATTATCTTTTTGTCTTCTATGTCCTGGATATGGGCTTTTATTTTGGTGATCTGGATTCTTCTGCTAAATTAGGGTTTTTGTGGTCTTGCTTTTCCAGCTTCTTTAGGTGGCTTGTTAGGTTGTGAATTTCTGTTCCTTCCATTTTCCTCATGTGTGTTTGTAGGGATATAAATTCCCCTCTTATTACAGCTTTTAAGGCGTCCCAGAGATTTTGGTAAGATGTTTCTTCATTTTCATTTGTTTCCAGGTATCTTTTGATCTCTGTTTTGATGTCCTCATTGACCCAGGAGTTGTTTAGCATCACGCTGTTTAGTGTCCATGTCTTTGTGAATTTTGGGGTGACCTTGTTGGTGTCAATGTTTATTTTTATTCCACTGTGGTCCGAGAAGGTGCATGGTAGAATTTCAGTCCTTTTAAATTTGCTTATGCTTGATTTGTGTCCAATTATGTGGTCGATCTTAGAATATGTTCCATGTGGTGATGAGTAGAATGTGTATTCTGTGGTCTTTGGATGGAGTGTTCTGTAGGTATCAATTAAGTCCATTTGGTCCAGAGTCTCATTGAGGTTCTGGATCTCCTTGCTGATTTTTTGTCCTGATGATCTGTCTAGGGTTGTGAGTGGTATATTAACGTCCCCAGTTATGATGGTGTTAGAGTCAATGTCTTTCTTTAGTTTTCCTAGAAGTTGCTTTATGAATGTTGGTGCATCCATGTTGGGTGCATATATGTTTAGGATAGATATTTCTTGTTGATGGAGTGAACCTTTTATCATTATGTAGTGGACCTCTGTATCTTTTTAAATTTTTGATAGCTTAAATGGTCTTTTGTCTGAAATTAGGATCGCTACTCCTCCTTTCTTTTGTGTTCCATTCACCTGAAAATTTGTTTCCCATCCTCTTAATTTGAGTCTGTGTATGCCTTTCTTGAAGGCAGTATATTGTTGCCTGGTGATATTTTATCCATTTTGTCATTCTATGTCTTTTCAGTGGTGTGTTTAGTTCATTCACATTCAGACTAATTATTGAAATGTGAGAGTTCGTCCCTATCATGGAGTTCTTATTGAGTTGTTGTTCTTCCACTTGGTTTTTTCTTTTTCTTTTTTTTTTGTCTTTCTTTTGGTTTTGGGGTTGGTTCATGTATATGTTATTCTTTTCCCTGTACTTTTGTGAAGAACGTTGTTCTTTTTTCCTTTTCTTCTGTGTTTAGTACTTTCTTAAGTGTTTCATGTAGAGATGGTTTGGTGGCAGCATAAGTTCTTAGGGATTGGATATCTGGGAAAGATTTTAATTCTCTCTCACTGATGAAGCTTAGCTTGGCCGGGTAGGTTATTCTTGGTTGAAATTGTTTATCTTTTAGGACTTTGAAGATAGGCCTCCAAGCTCTCCTAGCCTGCAGGGTTTCTGCAGATAAATCTGCTGCTATTCTGATTGGTCTTCCATAGTAGGTAATCTGGTCTTTTTCTCTTGCTGCCTTTAGGATTTTTTCTTTTGTGCCTACTTTATTTAGTTGAATTATTATGTGTCTAGGAGTTGGTCTTCTCATTTGTTGTCTTGCAGGGGTTCTCTGAATCTCTTGTTTTTGGATTTTTGCATCACTGATTAGATAAGGGAAGTTTTCTTGAATGATCTCATGGAAAGTTTGTTCCAATGTGGTCTCTGTTTCTCTTTCTGCCTCAGGGAGTTCGATTACTCTTAGGTTAGGCCTCTTGAGGTAGTCACTCATCACTTGAAGGTTTTGTTCTGTCTTTTTGAGCTTATTTTCTGTGTTTTTAAGAGTTTGGGTTATTTCTATATTTTGGTCCTCAAGCTCTGAGATTCTTTCTTCTGCTTGGGTAATTCTGCTTTCCATGCTTATCAGTTTGTTATTTATTTCATTCACAGTATTCTTTATTACTATTATCTCAGATATCAGCTCCTTCTTAGTTTCTTCTTGTGTCTCCTCAATTCTTTTTAATCTCTCCATTATTGTTTTGATATCTACATTTGCAGTTTGAGACCCTTCATTCTTGGGCTTTTCATTGTTTGCATTCCAACGTCAGTTTTCTCAGTGTCTGCTCTCCCAGGCGTCTGGGAGAGACCCATACTCTTCTTTTGGTTTTTCTTCATTTCTGTAGATTTTTCTCCCTCTCCCCTTTTCCCTCCCCTTCTTCAATTCTGTTTTTGAGGGAAGGTGGGGTTGCTTTTATTTCTCTTCTGCAATGACCTGTTCTTCCTTATGAGGGTCTTCTGGCTTTGTTCACTTTTCCCTCTGCTTTACAGTCTGTCTATTCAGCAGTATGTAGTCTTGGTCCCTAGATTTAAAAAGAGGGCGTATAAAAGAGGAAAATAATGGAGGAAGGGGGGGTCAATAGGGAGTTAGAAAGAGAGAAGTGCGAGAGGGAAAACAGATATACATACCAACTACCAGGTGAGAAAAAGACACAGGGCTGGGAAGAGGTGAAGAAAGACACATAAGAAAGATTCCCTAAAGAGTACTGATAGCTACACAGAGACAGGCCAATAAAATCGAGAAACAGTGTAAGTCAGAAGGTAAACAACAGACATGATCTAAACCAACAGTTACAATGATAAAATCATAAGTCAAAATAAGCGAAAGAGGGAAGTGCAAGAGGGAAAACAGATATACATACCAACTATCAGGTGAGAAAGAGACACAGGACCGGGAAGAAGTGAAGAAAGACACATAAGAAAGGTTCCCTAAAGAGTACTGATAGCTACACAGAGACAGGCCAATAAAATCAAGAAACAGTGTAAGTCAGAAGGTAAACACGAAACGTGATCTAATCCAACAGTTTCAATGATAAAATCATAAGTCAAAATAAGTGATCAGACTAGAGTCACTTCTCTGATCTCCGATTCCGGCCTCTCCCTTTTGTTTTTCATTGCAGCGTAGTGGTGGGACTTTGTCTCCTGTTTCAGCGCTGTTGCCTTAGGAACTGAGGTAAAGTTTGTTGATAGGTGGGTGGGGCAATGGAAGTCTCTGCCTGGAGAATAGCAAGGTAGTTTAAGCAGATCTGTTTTTCTCCACTTGTCTGGGTCCCCCGGCTTGGGATCTCACACTGAGTGCCTTAGCCAGGGTAGGCCCGGAGTTCCAGAGCTCCAAAGCTCCAAAGGGCAGGCAGTGGGCGGCGAGAGTGGCTCTGGGCCCCCCACAGGGTACTTCAGCCAGGAATGGGACTGGTGTCTCTGAGGGGCGGGCGCCCAGAGCTTCCCTGTGTGACCGGCAGCTTGGTGCCGGGTGCCGGACTGGAGACAATGCAGCCGGGGAGAGAGCCGGAGGGGGCAGGGACCTAAAACTCCCACGCATGCAGTGGAATAGCAGCGGCAAGAGGCTGCAATACCTGGCCTTAGGAAATGAGGTAAAGTTTGTTGATAGGTGGGCGGGGCAATGGAAGTCTCTGCCTGGAGAATGGCGAGGCAGTTTAAGCAGATCTGTTTTTCTCTGCTTGTCTGGGTCCACTGGCTTGGGGTCTCGTGCTGAGTGCCTCAGCCAGGGTGGACCCGGAGTTCCAGAGCTCCAAAGTTCCAAAGGGCAAGCGGTGATCGGCGAGAGTGGCGCTGGGCCCCCTACAGGGTACTTCAGCCAGGAATGGGACTGGTGTCTCTGAGGGGCGGGCGCCCAGAGCCTCCCTGTGTGACCGGCAGCTTGGTGCCGGGTGCCGGACTGGAGACAATGCAGCCGGGGAGGGATTTGGAGGGGGCTGGGACCGGAGACTTCCACACATGCAGTAGAACAGCAGCAGTGGGGGGGGGGCGCGCAATATCTGGCCCTGCGTGGGACCGAAGTTCCCGGGCCTGGCACCAGCATGGTTGGTGGTGGGCTGGGGGATGGGGGAAGAGAAGTAATAGACTTTTTGGGAACTCACGTTCAGCGAATCTCACCAGTTCACCTATGCCGTCGCCATCTTGCTTCCCTCCATAGACTTTTTCATACATCCAACTACACACATATTACTATGTATAGACGCATACAGAAATCAAGTATTCTCAAAAACTGATAAGCCATTTGAATTCTAGTCAGGAAATTTGATCTAACTCACCACAACTTGGTTTCAGGAATAGCAGAAGATAGTTTAGTAAATCAGAGTCCCAGACTGACCATACTGGATTTCAGCACAGAGCTCCCAACTCAACACAAACTGGGAGCGGGGCATGAAAAACAGGCAGGAATGGTTGGCTGTCACACAGAAGTAAGGATTATGAAGTACTTTCGCTCATAAAGGTTCTCTTAGAGCTAAAGTCAAACCAAGTGTAATAGAAAAAAAAAGAGGTGGATTATACGAAGTGATGAAGATACCTCAAATATCTCACTGGCTGTGTGAACTTATAAAATTTACCTAGTCTTTTCTGAATCTCTGCTTCTTCTAAGTAATAGGGATATAGTTTTTGCTTCACATGATATGAAGCAAGAAATGCAGATAAGACATTTTTATGATGTAGATAATAGCTACCTTTAAATGAAGAATATACCAATAAAGGACTGAATGTGACACAACTGCCAATAAAAAAACTTTCAGTGACTAGACATAGGCAGTGCCCAGTTCATGCCAGACAGACAGGGATTGAAAAGCACAAGTGAGCAAATCAGGTCCTTCCTCTGGGCTTCGTGTTTGCCCTGCCACACACTAAGTTTGTGATCAGGGAGGATGGAGAGAAAACAGGAAAACAAAAAGCTCCAGGTGATGCAATTGAATACCTGAAGTTTAAGATCCAGCACCAACTCTTGCTCCATCAGTAACTGCTGCCTCTCTAGCTGTATCTTCTCAGTCAGTTGTTTTATATGTTCCGGATAACTCTTCTCCTTCTGTTCCATCATCTGCTCTTTCTTAGTTTGCATTTCCTCCACCATTTTACCTACAGCCTCTATAGCTTCGGCTTTCACACGTTCCGCTGTGGAGGAAAACGAAGAAAAAAAATGTGTGTGGGGTGTTCTTGTCGCCTCATTCTTCCTTGTACACTTACCTGTTATTGTTGCTGCTGATGGCATATGCCCTGCTGACACATGACTTCAGCAAGTAAGGCGCATCTTTGCTCTTCTTGCTCTAGTTTAAAGGTGCAGGTTCACCTGGTCAGGCGACTTGAACTTTTAAGAGCTTTTCAGCTGTTTAATCTCTTGACTCATTTCTTACCTTCAATCTCCTTTTCTTTTTCTGAGACACTCAAGTCTGTCTGCAGAATCGCATCTCTCACAGCCTCCTTGGACTTCAAGTATGTCTGCAGAATCTCTTCAGCCTTAGGACCCAGAGAATACAGAGTTAGCAGTAGGAAATGGCTGTAAACACTTGCTCCTTGTTGTCTGTCCACCATCTTTTCCTCTAGGAATTGCTCTTCTTGGTGCTGGCATGCCTGGTGGTCAAGAGTTTCTGTCACAGGAACAAGGTGCATGTTCCAGGCTTCCAATCTGAGAACCTCACTTCGCATAGTCCTTTTAGGAGTGTTATGTAGGTATTGGCCTAAAAAGAGATTCTCTGTTCATTTTAGATAGAAGGCTCTAAGTTTAAACCTGTTAGTGCCATGGTCCCATTTGGAGTGAGCCTGCTAGATAATGAAGCCATCATTGAGGAGGGAAATAAGAAGAATGGAGATAGAGAGGGGAAGGATGGGAACTGTGTGGGTAATAATGAACAGTGAGAGAGATCAGGACATTATTTGAAATCTTAGACCCAGCTGTCCTTTCAAGCCAATTTTTAAACCTAAACTGATGAATTACCACTTTCATTTAAGCAATCATCATTGGGTTTCTGTCTCTTGCAGAACAAAATATCAAGCTGCAATTGTGGAATGATGTGGTCAGTCTGATAATTCAATGTATAACTCAATTGTTAATTGCCTGCACTCACTTTGATGAGAACCTAGAATATGTCTGGTACAACAGGCTTCCTGTCCTTGTTATTGAATGAAAGCATGAATGTTATGCAGACACTAATGCACATCTGTGTGCAGTTACACTTGGTCACACGGGTGCTTCAAGGAGGCACATCAGCAGTTTCCATAATGATATATGTTGGTTACCTGTATTCCAAATGATATGTGTTACAAATGATACATGTTGGTTACCTGTATTCCCTTCCTTTGTTCCTGACTGTACTTTTTCCTTCAGGTCTTCTACTTTCTGAATAAAGAGTTGATAGCCCCCTGGCTTAGAATAAATTCCCTCCTTCACTTCTTTTTCTAGAGGCTTGAAAATTTCCTGAAGTAAAGCTGAGCAACAATCTGATGATGCTTTTTTCATTCTGTTTACAAAAGTCATCTCGCTTTTTTATGAGCTGGGCCTTTGATGTAAAAACAGAAAGTGAAAAGAACAACAGGGCAAGAATGTGAGCTTGACCTCAGAATTCCCAGAAATATTTTCCCCTCCCAGCAAAAAAGTCAATGACCCCTAGAAAATCTGACAGACCCCTCAAAAGGATCATATTCTTTCTCTTGACCCCAAATTTCTAAGAAGTCGCTTTGTCCTTAGAGATGGAGCTCAAAGTAGAGATTGATAACTTTCTGGCAACCTTTAGAGGCATACTTTGCACTTTCAGGTTGAAATAATGGTTGCATACGGAATAAATGTGGCTCAACATAAGACTGCTTAAGATAACTAGGACCAAATTTCTCCTTGCTTTTGACAAGAATATCAAATCTGTCTGATAAGAGTAATTTGTAATTTGTAATTTGATTAGAAGCTCCGATGTTCAGTTGTATGCATTAATGGAAAATGCATTAAAGAACAATTTATTTATGATGGAAGATGTTTCAAAACTTGGAATCTGCAATAATACAGTTGGTTCTTCTGATTAAAATGATTACAAGGACAACCCCTTCGAGTCCCCTCCCACTGTGGGATCTTTTCTGTCCTCTCAATAAATCCTGCTTTAAAAAATATGATTACAAATATGTAGTTATTACCATTTTAGAAGCTAATAAGAATTGCTTCTATGAAAATAAATACTCGTTTCATCTTCTCATACTACATTGCTTTCCACAACACTAATTCTTATAAGCAGGAGAGAAAAATTACCGCTAATTCCCTTTGAAATTTTTGGCCTATGTCTTTGAAAGAACTCCAATGAAGACTTCAATGGCCTCTGTCTCACTGGCCACGTGCAGGTCTAGCAGCTCCTGGAGGGTTTCCGTAGGCAACTGCAGCTTCTGGTCCATCTGCTGGTCATAGTGGGTGAGGGCCTTTTGTACTGCGGCCGAGTTCTCTATCTGAGCCAAGCCCAGGACTGCGTTCTCCATGCAGGGCAGATCTCCGCTTTTGATGGCATTGACATAGGTTAGCACCAGGTTCTGTAGACCTCTACATAGAGAACAAAGTATGTTCTTTGTGGTAGTTAGAGGAAAATTCTCTATTCTGCATAATTCTCTATAATCATCTTTTTGCCTCATCGATATCATCAGCATTATTGGAAAGCCTGACACAAATGCAGATTGTCAGGCCTTGCCTCAGACCTACTGAAATAAAACCTTTTCTTTGGCAATATACTGAGGTGATATTTATGCACACCATAGGTGTCCTATATAAAGGAAGCCTGTGTTTGTTGAATGCTTGTATCTACTTGGGCCTCAAACATTGTTTGAGAAGAAACCAAACCAAAGAGAAAAGAAAAGAAAAGAAAAGAAGTCATACCTCTCTCACTTATGTCTGTATCATCTATCCTCTGTATCATGCCCATGGTTAGCCTTTGATCAATATTTGTGGAACAGAGTGCTATTTTAATGGAAGGAGTGCTTAATTTGGTTTATTACAACTCAATGTTATCAAAAAGATACTTTCTGAGATAAATAAAATGTTCTATGTGGTTGGTGTCCATTACTGAAGCCACTAGTTATATGTCTCTCTTGAGTTTTTGAAATAATGCTGTGCAATCTGAATTTTTATTTTCTCTTAATTTTAGTTCATTTGTATTTAAATTTAAGCAGCCACACGTGTATATCGACGACTGAATTTGACAATGTAAATCCAGCTTACTAGGACGAAATTAAGGACAGAGCTTCCTTACTTTGGTTTCACTATTTTTCCCTTTCAAAGAATTGATTAAAGTTAAGCATTAGATATTTGTCCAAATGACTAGAATGCAACAGTATTAACAGTAAACCCTGCATGTCTTAAAGCGAAACTAAGTGCATGCTATTCCATTCTCTCTTAGTCTTCTTAATGATGAGTAGAAGGATGTGGAAAAGGACTCACGTGGCCCATTGACCCTGATGCCTCCTGGAAGAGTTTTAACTTTAGAATGGCTGAAGATATGAGAAAAGAATTCTTTCACTTGTTTCGCAAAATCAGAGTCCAGCTCATCATTGTGTAATGTCTCAAGCTGGGCAAGCTTTTTCCAGTCAGTAGGCGGGGAGAAGATAAAGTATTTCTTATTTGGAAAGAACTTTCGAATGCAGAGTCGAGGCAGGTTATAATTTTCATCTTTTTTACTGGCACCTGGATAAAAATAAAAAAGAAGTTATATTTGGCAGATTGCTAATGTAACATGTAAAGATTTTTCAAATAAATGTTTGTTCTGCTTCATATGCTTTAGCCACATGCAGCTTCGTAAAACCTAATCAGGGAGATAAAAGCAACCTTTTAATAGTACAGGGAAAAGGAAGATGAAACAAACCTTGAGTGTGGAAGATGGCTGACTAGACATGCCAATCACTCACCTCCTTACAAAGAAGCACAACTATGAGTACATAACTACACGTTGCAGAGAGCACCTGAGAGAGAGCACCGGAGTTCAGCAGGGAAGTAACAAGGAACAGGACTGGCTTCAAGATGGGGAGACTCCCCATTTGGGGAAAAGGTAAGTGTGAGACCCCTGGCAGTCCGCATTCCCTCCACAAATACCTGCAGTTTAAGCCACAGAAGGACTTCTGGCCCTTCGAGTCTCTGGCCCTAGTATAGGGAGCCACCTAGAGTCCTCACAACTGCATTGTTCAGAGAGGGAGTTTACACTGGTCCTACTCACCACCCTAGACCCAAGAACCAGGACATGGTACCATATTGAGAGTATAGCACTCACCAGACTAAATTCTATCCCTTGGCCAAACAGCCCTGAATTTCCATATTCCTGGAGCCTAGCTGATGCCCATCTGCCTCCTCCAGGTCAACTCAAAGGACTGCAGTGCCACGATACTGGCTGTACCCAGACGTACAGCTGGGTACCCAGCACCTTAGCCTAGGAAGTATCTTACATTTTGGGACGCAGGTAGTTCAGCACATTAGGGAGGCTGTCCCTAGACAAAGAAAGTCAAAGCATGTGCTTTCCAGCCAACTGCTAAAAGCCAACTACTGGAGTCCCCTGCCACCAACAGCAACCCCAGCCCCTCTACCACTGGGCTGAGGTGCACCTGAGTGAGTCCTCTGGGAGTCTGAGATTCCAGTCCCCCAGCTCCTGCCACTGCTATGTCGTCTGGAAGTCTGAGGACAGGTTGGCCATGCCCACCACTGCTATGCCCAGGATCACTCTGCAGCTGCCTGGGAATGAGTCTGTTCTGCTTACCTGTGCCTGTGCAAGCCATCCTGTTCTGCCTGCTGCCACCAGTGACTGTGTGTGTCTTTTGAGAGCCTGAAGTCCAAGTTGCCCAGCCTGTTGCCACCATCACCCACCTGCGTATGTCATCTGGGGCCTGGGTACTGTCCTGCCTAGCCCACTGTCTCCTCTTCAGGTGCCTGCATATGGCACCCAGGGACCCGAGGGTGGGCTGCTACCATTACTGCCACTACTGGCACCACGCATGCTGCTCAAGGGTGTGAAGACAACCCACACAGCCTACCGCTGTTCCTTCCCTTGCCTGAGCAGGTGACCTGGGTGACTAAGGACTGGCCTGCTCACCCCTCCCACAGTCACCTTCAGTATCTGAGGACCAACCTGCCTGAGGACAATATCTAACATCGTGAAAATACACAAAACATAAAACTTACTTGTAGAGCAGATACACAGAGGTGAAAGAAAAGGGACCAAAATTATCGCTACCAAAAATCCACCCAATTGTAAAGGTAAACAGTAAAAGGGGAAGAAAAAACTAAGGATATAAAACCATCTGGAAACAATCAGCAAAATGACAGAAATAGATTCTCACCTATCCATTACAGCCTTGCATGCATACAGTTTAAATTCCCCAGTCAAAAGATATAGACCGGCTGAATGAATTTAAAAAACAAAACAAAACAAAAACAAGATGTAACTATAAGCTGCCTACAAGAAACTCACTTTTCCTGTAAAGACTCACAGGCTGGAAGTGAAGGAATAGAAAAAAAATATTCCATGGAAAAACAGACAAACAAACAAACCCCAAGGCGGACAGAAGTTGGTATACTTACAATACATGGTACAGACTTTAAGTAAAATAAAATGTAAAAAGAGACAAGGTGGTTATTTAGTAACAATGGTATCAATTTGGCAAAAGAATACAACAACAATGTATGCATCAACACCAGAGCACCAGATATGTGAAGCAAATGTATTAGACCTAAGAAGAGAGACAGACCTCGATACAACAATAGGAGGACTAAATGGTCTGCACTGGGCAGATCATTTAACAGAAAAGCAAAAAAGGAACACTAACCTTAACCTGCACTATAGACAAAACGAACCTAATATATATTTATCAAACATCATACAACAGCTGCAGAATATACATTTTTCTCATTAGCACCTGGAACAATCTCCAGGATAGATTATATGTTAGGCAACAAGTCTCAAAAAATTGTTAAAAAATTGAAATTGGTGCAACCCTTTTGGGTCCTCTCCTGCTGTGGGAGGTCTTCTATGCTCTCAATACATCTTGCTTTCCCACTTAAAAAATAATTGAAATTATTTTATATATTTTATCAGACCACAATGAAATAAAACTAGAAATCAGTAAAAAGTGGAACTTTGTAAACTGTAAAAACACTGGGAAATTAAACAACATGCCTCTAAATGATGTGTCAATAAAAAAGCATTATTTATCAAAGCAATCAAAAATGGTAACACAACATGATAAACCAATGGAATATAGCAAAAGTAGTGCTAGAAGGGAAGTTGATTGCACAAAATGCCTATATCAAAGGAGACGCATTTCAAGTAAACAGCCTATTGATGCACCCCAAGGAAATAAAAAAGCAAGTTCAAACCATGCTCAAAATGAGTAAAAGAAAAGAAAAATAAAAAAGCTTGAAGCAGAAATAAATGAAATAGAAATGAAAAAAATCAATACCAAAAGCTACCAAACTGAATTTTATGAAAAGATAAACAAAATCAGTAAATCACTAGGCAGACGAGCCAAGGGAAAAAAGAGAGAATTCCCAAACAGATACAATCAGGGCCAGAACAGGAGATATTATAGCTGATACCACAAAAACACAAAGGATCATTAGAAACTATTATGAATAACTATATGCTAACAAATTGAAAAGTCCACAGGAAATATAGAAATTCCTGGACCTATAATCTACCAAGATAGAACCAGGAAGAAATAGAATAGAATACCTGAATAGACTGGTAATGAGTAACCAGATTGACTCCATAATAAAATGCCTCCCGAAAAAGAAAAGCCCAGGACCAGATGGCTCTACTGCTGAGTAACACTAAAGTTTAAAGAAGAACTAACTTCAATTCTTATCAAATTATTCCCAAATATACCTGGAAGAATTCAAATCATTCTACCAAAAAGATACCTGCACACACATGTTTATTGCAGCACTAATCACAATAGAAAAAACATGGAGCCAACCATGTTGTTATCGAAACCGGACTGAAAAAAAAAATGTGGTACATATACACAATGGAGTATTATGCAGCCATAAAGAAGGGCAAACGTATGGACTTTGCAGCAACTTGGATGGATTTAGAGTCTATAATACTCAGTAATCTATCCCAGAAACAAAGAGCAGAGTACCATATGTTCTCACTCAAAAGCAGACCTTGAGCAATTATCATAATACTATAAAAAAGGGACTGGCAGTAGTGGCAAATTGCCAGGGGAGAGAGGGTGGGATTGGCAGTTGAGGGAAACTGCCAGGGGAGGGGGACACACCTCATCAGCAGGGGTACCTGCATAATGAACATTTGCATACATAACCCTGAATTGTACCCCACATCTTTAAAACAAGAAATTTAAAAGTTAAAAAATATTATTCCCAAAATATTGAAGAGGAAATTCTTTCTAACTCATTGTACAAGGCCTGCATTATTCTGATACCAAAACTAGACAAGGACACAACAAGAAAAGAAAACCCTAGGCCAATATCCGTGAAAACATACATGCAAAAGTTCTCAACAAATTGCTAGCAAACATAATCCAACAACACCTCAACAGGACAGTATGACATGAGCAAATGGGATTTGTCTCATGAATGCAGAAATGTTTTAACATATGCAAATTAGTAAATCTGATACCACACACCAATAGAAATAAAGGACAAAAATCGTGTGACTATCTCTATAGTCTCAGAAAAATGCAACATCCATTCATGATAAAAAAATCTCAACAAATTTGGCATCAACATAATAAGACCCACAGCTAAAATCATAATGAATGGAGAAAAACTCAAAGGACTGTCTCTAGAACTGGAAAAGGGTAAGAATGCCTTTTATCATTTTTATTTAACATAGTACTAGAAGTTTTAGTCTGATCAGCTAGACAAGATAAAGAAATGCAAGCCATCTAGATGGAAAAGGAGAGTCAAATTGTCCATCTTTGCAAATAACATGATCTTATATATAGAAAAACCTGGACTCCACCAAAAATTTTAGCACTGATAAACAAATTTAGTAAATTTTTAGGCTACAAAATCAACATTAAAAAATCAGTAGCTTCATGTAAATCAATAAGGAACTGATAAAGAAATCAAGAAAATAATCCTATTTACAATAGCTATACACACAAAAAACCACAATGCCTAGGAATAAATTTAGCCAATGAGATGATAAACTCTTTTAAAAAAATGACAAAACATGAAAGAAATGGAAAAGGATACAAAAAATTGGAAAGACACCCACGCTCACGAATCAGAATTAATAGTGTTAAAATGTCCATACTCCTTGATGCAATCTACAGATTCAATTCAATTCCTATCAAAATGCCAAAGATATTCTTTTTTTTTTTTGAGTTGGAGTCTCACTCTGTCGCCCAGACTGGAGTGCAGTGGCCGCTCCCAGCCACCGCAGCCTCGACCTGCTGGGCTCCGGCGATCCTTCCACCTCAGCCTTCCAAGTAGCTGGAATTACAGGCATGCGCTACCACCACCGGCTGTTTTTTTTTTGATTTATTGTAGAGATGAGGTCTCGCTGCCCAGGCGGGTCTCGAACCCGCGGGCTCAGGCAATCCACTCACCTCAGCTTCCCAAAGGCGCGGGATTACAGGCTGAGCCACCGAGCCCAGCTCAAAGATATTCTTAATGGAAATAGAAAACTAATCCTAAAAATTCATATGGAAAAACAACAACAAAATTCCAAGTAATCAACAGAATAAAAAAATCTGTAAATAAAGCCACATATTCAAGGTGATCCCCAAAACCTAGAATTTATTTATAAAAAAAAATTGTGTATTTATGTTACATATTTAAACTTGTCACTTTCAAAGTACTCTTTTGATGCAATACACCTACTGAGACACTTTTCCACTGCTCAAAACAGTTTTTGAACTTAATTTTGACGCCTTTTAGTGCTTTTTTTTTTCTGAGTTGGAGTCTTACTCTGTTACCCAGACAGGAGTGCAGTGGCACGCTCACTGCCACCACAGCCTTGACCTGCTGGAGTCAGGTGATTATTCTGCCTCATCCTTCCAAGTAGCAGGATCCACAGGCATGTGCCACCATGCCCGGCCTGGCTAAGTTTTTGATTTATTGTAGGGATGAGGTCTTGCCATGTTGCTCAGGCTGGTCTCAAATCCCTGAGCTCAGGTAATCCTCTCACCTCCGCCTCCCAAAGTGCAGGAATTACAGACTTGAGCCACCACGCCCGACTCTATTTTGCCATTTTTTGTTTCATCTCTTTCACATTGGCAAAATGTTTCCCTTTGAGGACTTTTTTTTTCATTTAGGAACCAAACAAAAAAGTCGCTCAGTGTGAGATCAGGAGAATAACGAGGTTAGGGCATGGGGGTCATGTTGATTTTAGTCAAAAACTGCTGAACACTCAGCACAGTTGTGGGCAGGTGCACTCGTAAGTCACCCGTCACGAAACAGGCAAACACATTGAAATAATCCCCACAAAAAAATTCACTGAAGCTGAATGCAGCAACAACGCTAGCTGGTACACTAACACCAATGGGTTCCTAAACACCTAGTGGAGGTAGTCTGTACTACAAGGGCCTGCCCTCCAGAAGATAATTTGGGTTTTTTTGGGTCCTCTTAGTATCTACAGCCAATTGATTTTTTAAAATTTATAAAGGTACCAAGGACATACACTGGGAAAAGGACACCTTCTTCATAAGTGGTGCTGGGAAAACTAGATACTCATATGCAGAAAAATGAAACTGGACCCCTATCTCTCACCATGTAAAAAAGCCAACTGAAAATGCACCGAGGACTTACACATAAGACCTGAACCTATAAAACTACTAGAAGAAAACATAGGATAAACATGTCAGGAAATTGGTCTAAGCAACGGGTTTATGACTAACACTTCAAAAGCACAGGCAACACAAATAAACAAATGCAACTAAATTACACCCCAAAGCTTCCTCACAGCAAAAGAAACAATCAACAAAGTAATGAGAAAAACCTATAAAATGGATGAAATTATTTGCAAACTGTTCATCTGACAAAGGTCTAATATTAAGAATATATGAGGAGTTGAAGAAATTCCACAGAAAAGAATCCAACCCATCAAAAAGTGGGCAAAGAGGCCAGGCTTAGTGGTTCATGCCTGTAATCCCAGCACTTTGGGAGGCAGAAGTGAGAGGACTGTCTGAGCCCAGGGGTTTGAGACCAGCCTGGTCAACTTGGTAAGACCTCATCTCTACAATAAATCAAAAAATTAACCACTCATATATGGACCCTGAACATTAGTCACATTAGCACAAAAGAGGGATGAGTAGTTGCTGGACATTTCTAGGGGAGGGAGGGAGGAAGGGGAGAGAGTGAAGTACTGGTGACAACACAAAGGGAACCTGGTCTATGGCCAGGGGAGTGAGGGCCAGTTAGAAGCCCAAACTTCACCTGCATGCAGCGTACTTATGTAGTTAATCCTCACTTGTACCCTACATCTCTGTAATAAAAACAAAAAACAAATTAGTCTGATGCAGTGGTGTGCACCTGTAGTTCCAGCTACTTGGAAGGTTGTGGCAGAACGAATGCTTGAGCCCAGCAGTTTGAGGCTGTAACAACTTGATCATGCCACTGTACTCCAGCTTGTGAGGCAGAGTGAGACTCTGACTCAAAAAAAAATATTGCGGGCTAAAGATGAGTGTGGTGGCTCACACCTGTAATACAAGCTCTTTGGAAGACTGAGGTTAGAGGATTGCTTGAGACCAGGAGTTTGAGACCAACCTGGGCAACATGGTGGTCCCTATAAAAAATAAATTATCCAAGCATGGTGGCATGATCCTATAATCCCAGCTACTCAGGAGGCTGAGGCTGGTGACATACACCTGTAGTCCTAGCTACTCAGGAGGCTGAGGCTGGAAGATCGCTTGAGCCTGGAAGTTTGAGGCTGCAGTGAACCATGCATG
The DNA here is from genome assembly GCA_027257055.1 of Cephalopachus bancanus. NCBI lineage: Eukaryota > Metazoa > Chordata > Mammalia > Primates > Tarsiidae > Cephalopachus > Cephalopachus bancanus. The sequence continues at coordinate 449,152 of JAPVLO010000047.1, read as the reverse complement.
AGCATGTCACTGCACTCCAGCCTGGGAGACAGAGTGAAATTCTGTCTCTTTAAAAAGAAAAGTAATCAAGGAACTGAACAAACATTGCTCAAAAGAAGACATACAATTGTCCAACTCATATATGAAAACATGCTCAACATTACTGTTTTCAGAGAAATACAAAAAACAGAATAACCCCAAATCATAGCAAGATATAATCTCACCTCAGTTAGAATGGCTAATATCAAAAATACAAAAAAAAAAAAAAAACCCAAAAACCCAATACTGGCAAAGATGGAAGAAAATGGAATTCTCATACATTGTTGGTGGGAATGTAAGTTAGTTCGGTCATTATGGAAAAGAGTATGTAGGCTTCTCAAAAAACTAGTCATATCACCACAATCCCATTACTGGATATTTATTGAAAGAATAGGAAATCAGCATATCAAAAGGATACGAACACCTCCATGTTTATTGCAGCACTCTTCACAATAGCAAATACATGGAATCAACCTATATGTGCATCAACAGATGAATCATTACAGAAAATATAAAATGCTACTCAGCTATAAAAAAGAATGAAATCTTGTCATTCAGGGCAACATGGATGAGCCTGGAAGATATCACATTAGGCAAAATAGGACAGACACAAAACTATAAATGCTGCATGTTCTCACTAATATTTGGGAGGGGAAAAGTGAGCTTATGGAAGTAGAGTAGAATTGTGGGTATTATCGGCTGAAAAGGGTTGCAGGGTATGGAGGATGGGGAGATGTTGGTTAACTTACACAAGGTTGTAGATAGATAGGAGAAATGATTTCTGGTGTTCTGAAGAACTGTAGGGGGAATATGGCTGACTAGAATTTATTATGTGTTTTCACAAAGCTAGAGGACAGGATTTAGAATGTTCACGAAACAAAGAAATGATCAATGTTTGAGGTGATAGACTGATTACACTGATTTGGTAATTATGCACTGTATACATTTATTGAAATAACCACTCTATGTATTCCATAACTATGTACAATTATTGTATGGCAACTAAAAATAGAAGGAAAAACGATTTTGTCCTTGGGAGGCCGAGATGAGAGGATTGCCTGAGCCCACGGGTTCGAGACCAGCCTGGGCAACTTGGCGAAACCTTGTCTCTACAATAAATAAAAAATTAGCCTGGCATGGTAGTACATGCCTATAGATCTGGTTACTTGGAAGGGAAGACTGAGGTGGAAGGATTACTGGAGCCCAGCAGGTTGACTGTGAGCGTGACAGTTTGGTGCACTCCAGCTTGGGTGACAGAGTGAGGCTCCAACTCCAAACAAAACAAACAAACAAACAAAAAAACACACACAAAGATTTTGTCTTTACATCAAAGGAATAATGCAAATAAAAATAATTTTTTTTTTTAGTCGGAGTCTCACTCCTTCGCCCAGGCTGGAGTACAATGCCACGCACGCTCATGGTCACCCCAGTGTTGACCTTTTGGGCTCCAGCGATCCTTCCGCCTCAGCCTTCCGAGTAACCAGAACTACAGATGTGTGTTACCACGCCCATCTATTTTATTTTATTTTATTGTAGAGACGAGGTCTTGCCAAGTTGCCCGAGCTGGTCTCGGACCCGCAGGCTCAGGCAATCCACTCTCTTCAGCCTCCCTAAGTGCTGGGATTACAGGCTGAACTACTGAGCCCGGCCTAAAAATAATTTTTTTTTTTTTTTTTTTTTGAGTTGGAGTCTCACTCTGTCACCCAGACTGGAGTGCAGTGGCCGCTCCCGGCCACCGCAGCCTCGACCTGCTGGGCTCCGGCCATCCTTCCGCCTCAGCCTTCCGAGTAGCCGGAATTACAGGCATGCGCTACCACGCCCGGCTGATTTTTTGATTTATTGTAGAGATGAGGTCTCGCTGCCCAGGCAGGTCTCGAACCCGCGGGCTCAGGCAATTCACTCACCTCAGCCTCCCAAAGGCGCGGGATTACAGGCTCAGCCACCGAGCCCGGCTAAAAAAAATAAATTTTTAAAGCCAGATACTAAATGGAAATTACTTCTTGGGAACAGCCTGGTGACTTAAAAGAGAAAGCTGTAAATGTAAACAAGCAACTCTCAAAAAATGCTACGTAATTCTAGGCATTCTCCCCACTGTGTTCCTGAACCAAGTCTCTGTTACCTGGCTTTAGCTTCAGGGAATTCTGCAGGTACTGAGAGGGCTTGTTTATCTGCTTCCAACTTCAGAGTCACATCTCTCAGAGTCCACACAAATTCTGGGAAGAAGCTTATGAAGTCAGCTGAATCCTCAACCTCATTCTCATCAGGTGAGTATTTTGCTCCGATTCGATCTGTCAGTTCTGCCACGTAGCTGAGCAGCTTACTAAGGAAAAGGGCAAAAATGAATAGGGCTTCCCATCCCATGTTAGTTCCACATTATTCCCAAACCTTCATTTTGCCTTTGTTCTTAACCTAAGTGTCTCTATTGTAGGTAATGGGATCTTTCTCCTGTACTTGAATTATTTTTCATATTTTCTCTTTTTGAACTAAGTTTACCAGGATTCACAGCCAGGCAGCTGGTTTATTAATACGGGTGTCCCTCTGACTTTGGAGCTCATCTGGACCATGAAAGGATACTGTAGATGGTCCATGGCATCCTGGGTGATGGTTCCTATGCTGTTGTACACAAAGGTGCTGCTCAGGAGGATGGCCAGGGCAAAGATCCAGGAGTCATTATCCTTGTTGCCCTGGGAATCAGAACACAACTGAGTCAGCAGTGTTTTAAAATCAGCAGTGGTAAAACTATGCTTATTTAATTAGAATTTTTTAGACTAATGATGTATAAATAAACCTAAATGATTGTTCATAAGCCATGGGCTTTGCATAATTTTAAAAATTATTTATTTATTATAGAGATGTGGGGCACTAGTGAGCATTAACTACATAAGTAGGCTACAAGCAGGTGAAATTTGGACTTCTGATCAGCCCACTCCCTCTGGCAGTGAAGCAGGTACTCTTTGTACTGTCACGTGTCACATAACCTCCCACATCCATCCCTCTCCTGGCAGTATAGTTACTGCCAATCCCTTCCTTGTGCTAATGTGATTAGTGTTCAGGATCCACTTATGAGTGAGAGCATGTGATATTCACTTCTTTGTTTCTGTGATAGTTCACTAAGTATGATGTTCTCCAAAGTCCATGATTTTGTTCTTCTTTATGGCTACATAATACTCCACTGTGTATAAGTACCACATTTTTTTATCCAGTCCACTTTCAGTAGGCAATTTTGCTCATATAGCTTAAATTCTGCTGTTAGTTTAAATACTATCTATTGACCACCATTACTTTCAGTTAGGATTTTGTCTTTAGCAATCTCTTGTTGGTAAATTTGGCCTTGTGATATGGAATGAAAAAACATATTATAGTTAAGTGTGAGCTTCTATTTAAGGAAAAAAACAAAAACAAAAACTAAACAGCCTACAGAATATCCAGATATGTAGAGCTTATTCCAAAATTAAATTCTCCTTTTTTACCTTCTCTACATCTCCCAGGCTTTCAGTGTCAAGAAGAACTAAGGTGTGCTTTGATTTCTTAGGATGAGGCACACACCACATCCAGATTCCTTTGGTGTGAGATTGAACCGTGGCACCCAAAGAGAAGCCTGAAAATGAGTGAAGTGGAGATGAGAGGGTGTGGAATTTTAATAGGAGGAGATGCCTGAAATTGAGATAAAAGCATAATTACAGTTAGGAAACATAACTAAAAACACAACTAATGTTGATCTTATTTGAAATCGGGAAGATGGGGAAAGAAGAATATAGAATACATGAATAATTTCAACAACCTTTTATGATAAAAACAATCAATAAATTAGAAATAGAAGAAAACTACTTCAGCATGACAAATGTCATATATGAAAAACCCACAGCCAACATCCTACACAAAAGTGTGAGACTGAAAACTTTTTCTCTAAGATAAGGAATGAGACAAGGATGCCCACTTTTGCCACTTCTGTTCAATATAGTACTGGAAGTGTTACCCAGGGGAATTGGGCAAGAGAAGGTAACAGAAGGCATATAAACTGTAAAGGAAGAAGTGAAATTATTTGCAAATAGATCACTTGGTCTTAGATATAGAAAACCTTATATATTCCCCCAAAGAACTGTTAGAGCTAATAAATGAGTTTAGTACATTTGCAGCATACACAGCCAACATGCAGAAATCAAATGCATTTTATTCACTAATAATGAACAATTGGAAAAATAAATTAAGAAAAAAAATCACATTTCCAGGAGCATCAAAATAGCAAACTGCATATAAATAAACTAAACCAAGGAGGTGAAAACGTGTATAGCAAAAACTACCAGGTAATGTTGAAAGAAATTAAGGAAGACATAGTAATTAGAAAGACATCTGAGTTGATGGCTTGTAGACTACTCAACATAATTATTATTATTTTTGAGTTGGAGTCTTACTCTGTCACCCAGAATGGAGTGCAGTGTCATGGCATGCTCATGGTAGCTGGAACTACAGGTGCACACTACCATGCCTTGCTAATTTTTTGATTGATTGTAGAGATAAGGTCTCACCAAGTTGCCCAGGCAGGTCTTGAACCCCTGGGCTCATATAATCCTCTCTCCTTGGCCTCTCAAAATGCTGGGATTACAGGTCTGAACCACCGCATCTAGCCCTACATTATTTATTTTTATTACTGCCTTACTCTTTCTAGAAAAGGAACCATGATTGCTTTAAAAAAAAAAGGTAAGACATAGTAAGGAGAGTTAGGGAGCTGACTCTTATCCCATAGAATAGAGTGATGATAAAAAGTTCAACTGTGAACTGTTTAGAGTTACTATAAAGAAATAGCTGAGACTAGGTAATTTATTTTTATAAAAGAGGTTTATTTTGCTCACAGTTCTGCTTCTGCATGCTGTATAAGAAGCCCAACACTAGCATCTACATCTGGCGAGGGCCTCAGACTGCTTCTATTCTTGGTGAAAGGTGAAGGCAGCAAGTGTGTAGAGATCACATGGTGAGAGAGGAAACAAGGGAAAGAGGGGATGGATGTGCCAAGCTCTTTGTGACAACCAGCTCGTTCAGAAATGTACAGAACTCACTGATTACAGCAAACATGGAACTAAGCCTTTCATGACAGACACACCCCTAGGACCCCAACACCTCCCATTAGGTCTACACCCTTAACATTAGGTATCAAATTTTAACATCAGATTTGGAGGGAACAAACAAACCCTATAAAAACTATAGTAAGCCCCATCTCTAACTTGCTCTCCTCATATCCCGATGGTAGATGTTGACAATGTGGGTGAACAGAAGAGGATTATCTGAGCTTTGCTGGTGCCAGTTACCTTTCTTCTTCCCTGCCAGCTTGTTCATCAAGTGGGATTTGCCTGTGCGGTACTGGCCTGCAATAGCCACCACTACCAAAGGCTGCATAATGTTACACAGGATCTCCAAAGCTTCTGGATTAACCTCCAGTTGCCCTTGGGCATTCTCAATGAGACACATTGGTCTTTCCATGTGAATCTCTGAGGCCATGTCCAGGGCGCTCCCTTGTCTGTGAGAGAAGAGGTAAAATACATTAGCATTTTCAGTCTTTTGCATTCAAAACGTAGAATCATAAAATTTCCCAGCGTGGCCTAAAGCGGTTTTTTTGTGTCAGCAAGATAGATGATATAGAATCTGTGTCATCTGAGAAAGTTATGGAAGTCATATTAAAGTAGTTTATTACAATGGTGTTGGTATAGCAGTGACTAATAACAGTCAACTTCTCCCAAGATCCAAATCATCTACTTAATGTATTGTGCAAAACTTTTATTTTCTTTTGCATTCTTATTTAAAAATTTACACATGATATCAAATGGAAAATTTGATGGGATGCAGCACTTTTATTTGCATCCTGGCTAAATGTAGGGAATTCAATATTCAATATTTATTCATTAATTCTTGCAGTGAAGACCCTCATGAATAAATGTTTCATTGTTTGATGTACAAATGTAGTCCAAAGATTTTTAAATGAGTTATGCTGATTTTCTGGAAGGAGAAGCCAGTAAAAAACTTTTTACATCATTCTGGAAGGATAACCAACAGAGCTTACTTTGGACACTTTTTAAAAACTATATGACCATGTGAAACACATGGCTAGGACTCTTCTTAGGGTTTTGAAGGGACTTTTTCAAGAGGGTGGCCTTGAAACTTAAGCTTCATAGTTTCACAATAAATAAGCCTACAACTCAGTGGAAGTATAAGTGCACAATTTCAAATACTGAATGCTGCCAAAAAACGTGATGATATATGGATTAGAAGATCAGCAGGCAAAAAGATGAGAAGGAAGCTATTAAAATAAAATACTTGTGTATCCAGCCATATGCTTTTAGTTTTCAGTTTTGTTCTGTTTACCCATTGATAGAGGAGGAGAAAGAGAAATAGGAGAGGGAAGACGAGGACAGAAAACTGGAAAGGAGAGAGAGCTTCTATACAAGAAGATAATGAATGAGGCTAGTGTCATGCCAAGGAATTCAGGGAAGGAATTTTCAGAAGGAAGAATCAAAGTTGTCTGAGGACATGGAGATGTCAAAGTAAGCAGGAGATAGGATTAAAATGGCTGACATGAGGCTGCGAGAGCATATTTCTCCTATGGAGTAAACCAAGACAGAGGGAGTTTCTTCAGCCCTTCAGAGAAGAACAGGACAAGCAGCATACCCTGCAACGCATCAAAGAAGTGATAATAGCCACATAGTGCAACAAAGAGATAAATAGGGATTGGAGGCAAGATGGTGACAGATTGGGTGGGAGTGTGAGAGTCTCCGTAAAAGTGAGTCTCCATAAAAACTGTCTGCATAACTGGGTTTGTGCTGGGGGTGAGTGAAAGTCCATCTGAAGGGAAACTTTGGTTCATGCACCTGGGGCTCTCCTCCAGAGGTGACTGCAACCCACCACTTCCCTGAGATTGGAGTCCCAGCATGCAGGATTTTCTACTGTTCTCAGGGCTCTCTTGAGAAGAGAGAGCAGAGAACAGCTGCTCCTCACCATGTGGCACCTGGCCCATGTCATCAACTGTGGCAGTAGACCAGGCACTAGTAGCAGGAAATGTGGAAATCTGGAACTGAGCCCCACCGCTGGTGAGGAGGTGACAACCGGTGCCAAATTCTCTGTCCTGGTACTGGGCAGAGAACTGCATTGCCCCACCCAGGTCTGTCCAGCCTCCAACCTGGGACCCAGAGGCTATCTCCTTATTAGACTTGGAGATAAAAGCAGCAGCTGCTGCTGCTGTTTGTTTATTTATTTGTTTTTTGTCTTTCTTTTGATTTCTGGGTTGATTCATGTGTGTTTTCAATCTTTTTCCTGCATTCTTGGGAAGAGTATTGTCATTCTTTCTTTTTCTTTCTTCTGTGTTTAATACTTTCTTAAGTGTTTCTTGTAGACCTGGTCTGGATGGTCTACAAGTAGACGGTAGATGGCTCCCACCCCATACTGGAAGAGGCACAGACATGTCAGATCTGAGTGGGAGACTTGACAGCAGTGGCAGCAGCAGATGAGTCAGGTGAGTCTGGGCCTGATTCATCCTCCTCCCATAGTAGTCCGTGGGGCATCTGACCCACACGAGAGCAACCCTATCAGACTGCACTGAGAGTAGAGGAGACAGGCTGGAGACCAGAGCCACTCCCTAATGTGGTGGCAGCAACTGAAAGGAACCTGGAGTTATAGAAATGGCCACAGAGCAAGTTTTTTTTTGTTTTGTCTTTTTCTTCTTTCTTTCTGTTTTTGCTTATGTTTTTGCACTTGCTTTGTTTCTGTTAATTTTTTAGATTTTCTGTTTGTGTATTCTTGAGGTTACTACAACAACAGGGTTTTTTTGTCGTTGTCTGTTTGTATGATTGTCTGTATGTTTTTGCTTTTTCTGTCTTTGTTTCTCTGTTTATTTGCTAGTTGATATATCTGTGTGTTTTCCTTCTTCTTCTATATCTGTGTGTTTTCCTTCTTCTTCTTCTTCTCTCTCTTAACCTCTCTTTCATTTTCCTCCTTCCTTTATCCATTCTTTTCTTTTTTCTTATTTCATTTTGCTTTCAGGGAGCAAATATACACCCCTACTGCATGGACAGTTGTAAGGCAGTGGGAAGTGGTCACAACTCCCTCCTTAACTCAATCTCAAAAGTGCAAAAACCCTTACCTCTAGTTCAGCTTCAAAATTGAACAAAGCCAGAGGATCTACATAAGGGAGAGCAGGAGATTGAGCAAACAAAAGTAAAAGCCATCCCCCCCCAACACTGAACAACAGAATTAAAGAAGAGGTAATAAAAAAGGGGAGGGGGTTAGGGGAGGAAAACCTACACAAATGAAGAAAAACCAATGGAAGAATACAGGTCTCATACAGATCCCTGGGAGGACAACAACTGAGAATACAGACTTCAGAACTCAAACAATGAGGAACCCCCAGAATGACTGGTCTCAATCCACAAACCCAGATATCAAGATATTAACAGAAAGAATAGATAGAAATGAGGAGAAACAAGAGGAAATTATGAAGGAGCTGATAACAGTAAATGAAATAAATAACAAGTTGATAAACACGGAAAGCAGAATCAGCCAAGCAGAAGAATCTCAGAGCTGAGGACTAAATTATGGAACTAACCCAAACTGTTAAAAACATAGAAAAGAAGCTTAAAAAGAGAGAACAAAGCCTCTAAGAGATGAGTGATTATATCAGGAGGCCAAACCTAAGATTAATTGGAATTCATGAAGCAGATATAGACAGAGACCACCCTGGAACAAACATTTCATGAAATTATTAAATTAGAAAACTTCTCTCATCTCATCATAGATGCAATCATTCAAACACAAGAGTTCAGAGAATGCCTGCAAGACAACAAAGGAGAAAACCAACTCAAAGACACGTAACAGTTTACCTACACAAAGCAGATATGAAAGAAAAAATCCAAAAGGCAACAAAGGTGAAAGATCAGATTACCTACCAGGGAAGATCAGTTAGAATAGAAGCAGACTTATCTACAAAAAAAGCTTCAGGCTAGGAGAGATTGGAGTCCAGTCTTCAAAATTCTCAAAGATAAAGAATTTCAACCAAGAATTACCTACCAGCTAAGCTAAGTTTCATCAACGATGGAGAATTAAAATTCTTATTAGACATTCAATCCCTAAGAGTTTGCATTGCATCCAGACCAGGTCTACAAGAAACACTTAAGAAAGTATTAAACACAGAAGAAAGAAAAAGAAAGAATGACAATACTTTTCCCCAAGAATGCAGGAAAAAGATTGAAAACACACATGAATCAACCCAGAAATCAAAAGAAAGACAAAAAACAAATAAATAAACAAACAGCAGCAGCAGCAAACTCTATAAAAAACTTATGACCGAGATAACTCTCACATCTCAATAATTAGCCTGAATGTGAATGGACTAATTGCACCACTGAAAAGACAAAGAATGGTAAATTGGATAGAATATCATGATGCAACAATATGTTATCTCCAAGAGACTCATCTCACCAGAAAGGACACTCACAGAGGTAAAGTAAGAGGAAGGAAAACAAATTTTTCAGGGGAATAGAACACAAAACAAAGCAGGAGTTGCAATCTTAATATCAAACAAAACACTCTTTAAGCTATCAAAAGTTTAAAAAGAAATGAAAGCACCCTGCATAATGATAAAAGATTTAATACATCAACTAGAAACTTCCATCCTAAACATATATGCATCCAAAATAGGAGCACCAACTTTCATAAAACATCTTCTAGGTGAACTAAAAAAGGATATTGACTCTAACACTTTCATAGCTGGGGACTTAAATCCCCACTAATAACCCTAGACAGATCATCAATACAAAAAATCAGCAAGGAGATCTGGAATCTCAATGTGATTGACCACATGAACTTAATTTAAAATATATCTGTACCTAATGCCAGAACCCCCAGCTTTATAAGACATTTTCTACTAGACTTAACAAAATAGATATACAGCAATACAATAATACTAAAAGAATTAAACACTCCACTGACAGCAACAGACAGATCATCAAGGCAGAATGTTAATTGAGAAACATAGGAATTAAACCAGACCCTAGAGCAAATGAAACTAACAGACATCTATAGAACTTTCTACTCCAAAACTACAGGATATACATTTTTCTCATCAGCACATGGAACATTCTTCAAGACAGACCATATCATAGGCCACGAATCAAGTCTCAATAATTTAAAAACATTGAAATATCAAGCAACTTCTTAGATCACAGTGCTATAAAACTAGAAATTAACTCCAAGAAGAACTCGTAAAACCAAACAAAAACATGAAAGTTAAACAAGTTGCTCCTGAATGATCCTTGGGTCAACCATAATATCAAAATGAAAATTAAAAAAATTCCTATATAGCCGGGCTCGGTGGCTCAGCCTGTAATCCTGCATCTTTGGGAGGCTGAGGTGAGTGGATTGCCTGAGCCCGCGGGTTCGAGACCCGCTTGGGCAGCGAGACCTCATCTCTACAATAAATCAAAAAATCAGCCGGGCATGGTAGCTCATGCCTGTAATTCCGGCTACTTGGAAGGCTGAGGCGGAACGATCACTGGAGCCCAGCAGGCGAGGCTGCGGTGGCAGGGAGCGGCCACTGCACTCCAGTTTGGGCGACAGAGTGAGACTCCAACTCAAAAAAAAACAACAAAAAAAATTCCTTGAAATTTATGACTACAATAAACAAGTTATCAAAACCTCTGGAACACAGTCAAAGGTGTGTTCAGAGAAATTATTATTATTTTTTGAGTTGGAGTCTCACTCTGTCGCCCAGGATGGAGTGTGGTGGCACACTCATAGCCACCCCAGCATCGACCTGCTGGGCTCTGGCGATCCTTCCGCCTCAGTCTTCCAAGTAGCCGGAACTACAGGTACATGTTACCATGCCCAGCTAACTTTTAAATTTATTTTATTGTAGAGACGAGGCCTCGCCAACTTGACCAGGCTTGTCTTGAACTTGCGGGCTCAGGCAATCTACTTGCCTTGGCCTCCCAAAGTACTAGGATCACAGACTGAGACACGAAATCTGTCCCAGAGGAGAATTATAACAATGAAGGCCTGCATTCATAAGACTGAAAGATCATATATCAACACCTCAAGGAACTATACAAACATGAACAAACCAAAACCCAAAGAAATAATAAAAATGAGAGCAAAACTAAATGAAATTGAAATTTAAAAATACAAAGGATTAATGAAATAAAAAGTTGGCTATTTGAAAGGTAAACAAAACTGATAGATCACTAGCTAGATTAATTAAGAAATGAAGAGAGAAGATTCCAATTAGTTCCATCAGAAATAAAAATGGAGACATTACACCTGATACAATGGACATTAAAAGATCATCCGAGACTATTATGAACACCTCTACACAATAATCTAGAAGAAGTGGATAAACTGTTACAAACATACAATTCCCTCACCCTTAATCAGAAAGAAATAAAAACCCTGAATAATGAGTGGCAAAATTGAAACAGTAATTAAAATTCTCCCAACAACGACAACAAAAAGAAATGTCCAGGACCCGATGAACTCACAGCTGAATTCTACCAGACTTTCACAGAAGAACTAGAACTAGTTTTACTGAAGCTATTCCATAAAATTGAACTGAGGGAATTCTCCCTAACTCACTCTGTGAAGCTAGTGTCACTCTGATAACAAAGCCAAGAAAAGATACCACCACCACCACAACAAAAAAGAAAACTGCAGACCGATATCCCTTATGAACATAGACACAAAAATCTTCAACAAAAGATTAGTAATCTGAATTCAACAGCCCATAAAAAGTAATAATCCACCATGACCAAGTGGGGTTTACCCCGGGGATGCAAGATTGGTTCCACATATGTAAGCAAATAAACACGATCCACTACATAAACAGAATTAAAAACAAAAATCATATGATCATTTCAATAGATGCAGAAAAAGCATTTGATAAAAACCATCATTCCTTTATGATAAAAAGAAACCCTTAGCAAAACAGGTACAGGGAGTGAGAGGGCGCTAGGAAATTAGTGAATGTGGACTATTTCTAACAGAAGCAATCTTCTCTGAAGCAAAGTTCAAATGTAGAATTACAAAGCATACTTTTATGAATCTTCATCTTGCACTCTGGGTTTCAGTTTTTTCTTCATTGTCTTTAACAGTGCCTGTGGGTCTGTGGGCTGTTTATCTGCAACTCACTTATTGTTGCTTATGTCCCATGAAAATAACCATCTGTAGCCCTCTCAATTTCTCAGGTGCTGTAGGAACAGGATTGAGCAAGCTCCACCAATAACAATAAGTATATTATTGTCCCTGGTCAATGCGGACAATGTTAACAAAAGTAAAGGCAATCCACCTAGTGCATTTCAACCTCCGGTCCCTGAATGCCGGCCTAATATAACACAGGCACAGAAGTGGCACTTAGGGACATGCCACCACTGTTAATACCTGGATTTCATCTTAACTTGTCGTACCTCAGGCTCAATAAAGGCTAATTAGTCTCAGTCATTTTTAAGAAAACTAACTGACCCGTATAAATTTCTTCTCATCTCTGCCCCAACCTTATAATCTCCATGTCCCTGAGTTGAAACCTGTTAGCTCTGGACAGAAAGCTGCCTTGATAAGAAGTACTAGGAGTTCTTAACTGTTCTTTTTCTTAGTTCCGGGGGAGTTCTTTCCAGCACTTACTCCTCTTTCTCTCACTGAATCCTTGGACTTTTATTTCACCCCTCCAATGTTATGGGCTTCCTAGATTTCGTCAGTGACCAATTAATCAGAAGTAAAGCAGTCTCTGTGATGGATTTAGAGTAATATGAAACTGAAAGTACTTTATTCAAGATATTGACTCATCAACCATAAAGGAAATTCTGCAGTTTGCTAGAGGGAGAGTTTCACATGATTTCTCAACCAGAAACGTCAAAGTTTCTTTAAAATTGAAAGAGATCTTAGAGACTATTAATTGTTTTAAAAAAAGTCAATGAGATATTGAGTGAAGTGGAATGTGTTCTATGCTTGAGGGTCAGTCTGAGAATCCTGGAAGAAGGAGGCATCATATAGTTTTTGGGTCTAATTTCCTAAAATAATAGAACCACTTCAAATGCAAGTGGCTGTTCTTTTAGAGGATAGCAAGTGAGGAAAAGTGTTTAACACACTCATGAACACCCAGCCCCTGGCACCTAACGCCCAGTACAGATTCAGGAGGGGACTCTGTGTATTTTACACATGTTCCAGGCTCAGTGGTGTTGACTGCTTTACAGGATTATATAACTTGAATCACATAACATATATTTCTTCATGATTTTCCAGAAACCAGAGTGTAGGTAGACTTTGCCCGTTGTCTAAAACAATAGCCTTAGAAGTCATCTGAGCCCAAGAAGAGTCTTGATCTCAAGCTTTCCTTTGAATCACCTCAGTATGCTTCCTTTATGTTTGCTGAGTAAATAATCATAAAAATATTTACAGATTTAAAAAAATTTATGATAGCATAATTTATTTTTTATGGGTTTTTTTTTAGCGCTTCATATGTCACATATCTAATTCAGTCATGACTACTAACATGCAAAAAAGTGGTATTAGCTCTTTTTTACAGTAAAACAAAAAAAATAAAAAGATTACTCAAGCATTTATTTGTTTATTTAGTAACACACACATTTAAAATGATGCATGACATGCATATGCAATGCAGGTATATTTCTTACTCATATATTATAAAAGCATTTTATTCCAACTCTTCTTTAATACTTTAGCTTCATGTATATTAAACCTACTTTAAATTAGTCTTTTAGCTTATTTTTTCAGGAAGTAGTATCCTTAGTTCTGTCAAAATTATTTAAACCATTTAAAGTCTCTGCAAATTCCTAGGATCATGCATCACAATGAAACATCAGTTCAAGAAGATCTCCTCTAACCCTCAATAGCAGGAGTCCGTGTCACTGGAGCTACTACCTTTTCTTCCTCATCTCCAGTTCAGGTTGACAAAAGTTCCATTACTGGTGGATATGCACTAAAACTGGCTCTTTCTCCTTTTTCATCTTCTATGCAGGGGTATGAGATCCCATGTGGAGGAGCAGGCTACCGGTATTTCTCATCTCCTCCAACACTGAGTTGTGGAGACTCATTTCTGGTGAGTCTGACTAGAATTCAGGTCTTCCACCCTCTCTAGCCCTACTCATGATCATGGTGGTAAAGGTCATGCTCTTTTTAAAGATTTTTGAGACATGTTATAAACTTAACCTCTGGGAGAATTTGTTCTTTCTTCCACTCCTCCATGTGCTTATCCTGCCTTTCACAATCTCCTTAACAGGGGGCATCAGGCTTTTTAATTTTAGTTTCACTGATAATTGAAAAATGACTTTTTTATTAGGCATTTTTGGATTTCTACTCTAAAAGAACATATATTCATATAATTACCACATTTTCATCTCATAGTACATAGACTTCCTTAAAGTGATGAATCCTGAGTTCATGTTGTCATAAGTAAAATAAATCATTCGTGACAGCAAGACCCTGTCTCTACAAAATAATTTTAAAAATAAGCCAGATGTGGTGGCACATGTCTGAAGTCCTAACTACTCAGGAGACTGAGGTAGGAGGATTGTTGAGCCCAAGAGTCTGAGGCTGCAGTGAGCTACGATTGTGTCATTGCATTTCAGCCTGAATGACAGATTGTGACTTTGTCTCTAAATTAAAAAAAAAATTTTTTTTAAAAAGGTTTTGGTGTCTACTATATGGTAGGCATTGTGCTATATTCTTCACAGATGTTGCTATTAATAAAAGTCATTCTTCAATACATGCCTGTAAGTAGATATTATTATCTTCATTTTACAGATCTATAAATACAATTTGCAGATGTTTAAGGGCTTTTTGATAGCAGTTTATCAGGCCATTGGGCCCAAACAGTTGGTTGATTTGAGCACTCCTCAAATGATAAATCATTCCATTAACAGAAAGTCAAGCGAATTCTCTAATGACTCTATATTCTACCAAAGCAGAATGAAACATTCTGGTGCTATATATCTTTCCTGTTACTCTCCATACTTTTAAGTCTGATTAGTCCTCTTATACATGAAAAGTCTCAGGCCCTCCTCCAGTTTTGTTGTGTGTAAAAGATTTCTGGTGTCTATTCAGGACAGCTTGAAACCATTTTCATTCTGGACACATGTCAGATTGAAAGTGAAAGAAGAAAATGCAGGAGACACCCTTATGGAAATTGGAAATGGCAACCATATCCTGATCCAAACCCAAATGCCCATGCCATAAGAGATAAGACAGATAATGGGATCTCATCAAACTGAAAAACTTCTATAAAGCCAAAGAAACCATCAAGAGAGTGGGGAGACAGTCACAGATAGGGGAAAAAATATTTGCTGACTGTATATCTGACAAAGGCCTAACATCTAGAATCTACAAGGAACTCAAATGTGCCAAAAAGAAGAAAAGAAACAGCCCCATTACAAAGTGGGCAAAAGATACGAATAGACACTTCTCAAAAGAAGACATATGAGCAACCAACAGATACATGAAAAAATGCTCAGCCTCACTAATTATCAAAGAAATGCAAATTAAACCACAGTTAGATAGCACCTAACTTCAGTCAGGACAGCCATCATCAATAACTCAAAAAACAACAGATGCTGGAGAGGATGCGGGGAAAGGGACCACTTCTACACTGTTGATGGGAGTGTAAACTAGTACATCCTCTGTGGAAAACCTTTTTGGCGATTCCTAAAAGATCTAAAAATTGATCTTCCATATGTCCCAGCAATTCCCCTACTGGGAATATACTAGGATGAACTCAAATCACTCTCTGAAAAAAGATACTGGCATATGCATGTTTATTGCAACATTATTCACTATAGCCGAAACATGGAACCAACCGTACTGCCCATCGAAAGAGGACTGGCTAAAAATACGTGGTACATATACATGATGGAATATTATGCAGCCATCAAGAAGGACAAAATAATGAACTTCTCAGCAACAGATGCTGGAGAGGATGTGGGGAAAAGGGAATACTTCTACATTGTTGGTGGAAGTATAAACTAGTACAACCCCTGTGGAAAACAGTGTGGCAATTTCTAAAAAACCTGAAACTTGACCTTCCATGTGACCCAGCAATCCCCCTTCTAAGAATATACCAGGAGAAACTCTAATCACTCTATAGAAAAGATACCTGCTCATGCGTGTTTATTGCAGCATTATTCACAATAGCAAAAACATGGAACCAACTGTGCTATCGATTGAAAGTGGACAGGATGAAGAAAATAAAGTACATTTACACAATGGAATATTATGCAGCCATAAAGAAAAACAAAATTATGACCTTTCCAGAAACCTGGATGGCATTAGTTTGTATAATACAGTTATTTATCACCAAAACAAAGATCTGAGTACTACATATACTCGCTCATAAGTGAACCCTGAACATTTATCATACTATTATAAGAAGGGTATTGGCAGTTGTGGGACACTGCCAGGGGGTGGGGAGGGTGGCACATAACATCAATAAGGGCACCCACACTTTGCCTGTACGATGATCACATATACACATAAGCCTGAATTGTACTCCACATTTTTCAAATAAAATAAAATAATTACAGAAAAAAAACCCAAAACAGGTTTAAGATCAGCCTTGGCAACTTGGTGAGACCTCATCTTTACAATAAATCAAAAACTTAGCTGGGTGTGGTAGAGGGAGCCTGTAATCCCAACTGCTTGGAAGGCTGAGGCTGAAGGATTGCTGGAGCGGAGCCCAGCAGGACAATGTTGGGGTGACCCTGAGTGTGCCACAGAACTCAGCCTGGGTGACAGAGTGAGACTCTAACTTAATAATAATAATAATAAAATAAAAAGAAAAAAATTAAAGAAAGACAAATGCCCAACCTCACTAATCATTAGGGAAATGCAAATCAAAACCACAATGATGTTCATTTCACCCCAGTTAGAATGACTATTATCAAAGTGATAAAAAATTGTACTAAATGCTAGTGAGGGTGAGGAGAAAAGGGAACTCTCATACACTGTGAATGAGAATGTAAATTAGTAAAGGCTTGTGGAAAACAGTATGGACCTTTCTCAAAAAACAAAATATGAAACTACCACATGAGCCAGTATTCCCCTGATGGGTCTTTATTCAAAGGAAAGGCAACCAGTATATCGAAGAAATATCTTAATCCCATGTATATCACAGCACGATTCACAATAGCTAAGGTTCTGAATCCACCTAAATGTTCATCAATAGATGAATGGAAAAAGAAAGTATGGTATACATACACAATGGAATACAATTCATTAAAAGGAATAAAATCCTGTCATTCATGATAACATGGATGAGCCTAGAGAATATTATGTTAAGTGAAATAAGCCAGGCACAGAAAGATAAACACTGCATGTTCTTACTCATATATGGTAGCTAAAAAAAGTTGAGTTTATGGAAAAAATTATTAGAATTGTGATTATTAGAGCCTGGAAAGGGTGGAAGGGAGAGGACGATGGAAGAAGTTGGATGCAATACAGTATTTCTGCTAGATGGAGTAATAAGTTCTAGTGTCTATAGCACTGTAAGGTTATGCAGTTAATAATCATTTATATTTTATTTTGCAAAAGCTAGAGAAGGTTTTGAAAGTTTCCAACACAAAGAAATGACAAATGTTCGAGGTTATGAATATACTCAATATCCTGATTTGATCATTATATATTGTATATATGTTTCAAAATGTTTCTTTACATCTCATAAGATATGTACAATTATGTGTCAACAAAAAAATGTAGCCTGACAGTTATTTTTATTCATATTTAATTTTTTTCTTAGCCAACTATCTGTTCTGTTTTCTGTTTATTCCAGTAAACTCAGTACCACATTATAAAATTACTACTGTTTATTTTTGTTTTAATATTGTAGTGAGTTCTTTTCCCACACATTGCTTTGACTTCTATTAATAACCAACTTTTCTGAGTGTAAATTAGAATTCACTTTGTGAAAGTCCACCAGAACTGGAATTGTATGTTGGGAGCCGGCCATGGAGGCCCACTGAGCGTTAGGGATCAGGGAGGGCCGTTTTGACCCCGAGACTACTGGACTGTGTTCGAGAGCTGTTGACCCCATTACCTCTTCCTTTTCTTGGCGCTACAGCCTTCTGCTAGCTCAAGCATAAAATCTCCGAGGCCGAGATGAACACAAGTTAACTTGAGAAACTCATTTTTCCCATTTCCCTTTGACTGTGGATTTGGCTTCCGTACAGGTCCTGGTTCAAGCCAGGACCACATCAAAGAGCCCTAGTGCTGAGAGCCCAGCATGACCTTTGGACTGGGCCACATTATGCAAGAACTGGTTTTAGTCATTTTGTTTACGTTCCATTGTGTGTGTTAGGATTAAGTTTAGCAATAGATTGTTTATCATTAGGAAAGTTAGTCATAGGTAAAGTGTATGGAATAAAATAAAATATAGATTACTATTGATAGAATGGTATAATATTTTTAGAAGTTGTACTAGTATTTCTGAGGGACATTAGCCAAGCATAAGGAACAGAAAGACAATTTTGGGTTTGTTCTTCCTCATGCTTGAAGAAACATCTGGTGGGTGGGGGACGTCCCCATGCACCTGGCTTTGTGTTCACATAGAAGACATGTGAGTCTGACTGTGCAAAATTAGGGGATGAAAACCCTCTGTATTTCTCAATAAAGGGGCTTCTGCACTAGACAGAGTCCAGTCTCTTTCTTTCTCCCCCCTTCCTTTCTTTACTCATATCTATCCCTCCTAACAGAATCGCCGACGCCACCACATCTTTCCAGGGACCCTCAAATCCTGCAGGGGCTGGCCTCCAGCAATTGTACTGTATATGTGGGTAAATATATATGGACTTCTAGATACTATTTTTAGTTAAGCACTTTCCTTTTTTAGCACAGCTTGTGGCCATATTTGTTCAAAATGCTTCATTTGTCTCAATACTATTTGGTAAGTTTTCTAAATTTCTATTCATATCTAAATTCCATGATCAGTTTACTGATCTTTTCTTTTTAAATTGTGCTTAAAAACACTAAACATAAAATTTACCATCATGATCACTTTTCCTTGTACAATTAAGTAGTGTTAAGTACTTAAGTCACATTGTGGTGCAGCAAACTGTAGGATCTTTCCATCTTGCACAGCTGAAACTCCAACCAACAACTCCTTGACCTCCTAAAACTAGCTGTTGTTTGTAGAGAGATTTTAAGAGCTGTCTGTATTTACCTACTCTTGAAAAACAACAGCAAAAGAAAGATGGTGGATATTCTCAAATATGATCAAATAGGATATTTTTTCCATGGCCACCTTCATGTTGCACACACCTCTTGTTACTGTTTTTTAAAATGGTCTCGTGTAAAGGGTTTTCAGAAAATAAGCTGTTAGGTCAATTTAAAGCAACTTGTGGGATTTCTTGGAGTTGTGGTTTACATTGAACCAGAAAACAATGAAAAGTTACTTACATAATTGGTTTATTTCCTTTTTTTTTGAGTCAGAGTCTCTCTCTGTCACCCAGGCTGGAGTGCAGTGGCATGTTCATGGCCACCGCAGCCTCGACCTGCTGGGCTTAGGCGATCCTTCTACCTCAGTCTTTCATATAATTGGAACTAGAGATGCATGCCACCATGCTGGCTAATTTTTGTGTGATTTATTGTAGAGATGAGGTCTCACCAAGTTGTCTACGCTGTTCTCGAACCCCAGGCTCAGGCAATCCTCTTGCCTTTTCCTCCCAAAGTACTGGGATTACAGGCTGAGCCACTGTGCCGGGCTGGCTTTTTTCTAATATCCCATCATTTTCGTTCTAGCAGAAAAGAATTTGATTTGCAAAAATATAAACGTAGAGAACTCTACATGGCATCTAAGGAGGATTAAATAAACCATCATTCCTAAAGGTCCTCTAGACCCAACATTCTTCCACCTGGTCTACCTCTGTTGATTTGCCCGCACAACGTTATGGCATGTGCAGCTATTACCAGGAGGAGTGTTTCTCCTGGTGGGAGATAGGTTGACGATGGGTCCTGGCATTCATGTTTGGAAAGAATTTGCAACAGACACACAGAGACACGAGATAAGCCAGGAGCTTCGTTAAGAGAAAGATAGTATACTTTCAAGAGAGGAGAGTGGACAGAAACAGCCTTCAAAAAACTGTTGTTATGTATTTAACTACTGTTGAGCTGTAACTTTTATTCTTAGTGGGTTCTGAGATGGATTTTTCCTAGAAATGGGTAATCTCATGTGTTATTTAGTCCTCACGTTTGGCAGGGGAGTTTCAGGCCTTACAAGGTCATATCAGTACTATCATGGCCTCAGGTATATGATGGGAGTGAGAGGCTCTCCTAGGATAATTTATGCTAATAGTATTAAAATGAAGGTAAAAATAGGCTCTTGTCTTAGTTCAACCTTGGTTATTGTTGCACATGCTCTCACATTCTCTAAGCTAGTTCTTGCCTTGGTGGTTGGCTCTCAACCACAATCATCCTGGATAAAAAAACTACAAATTCTTTAGCTACATCTCATAGGCATCTAGCAGGTAGGTGCGAAGTTTTCTATAGCTAGGCTACTTGTTTCATGCATGGTATAGCACCAGCTGCTGTGGGAATCAATGAGCTTGGGGTGTTTTTACAGTCCTTAAGTTTTCCTAGTCTAATCTGCCTATTCTGTCAATATCCTTTTAAGAAGTGTGGATTCTACTTCCAGACTTCAAACTTTACTATAAGGCTGCAGTAATCAAAACAGTGTTATTGGTACAAGAACAAGGACATAGACCAATGGAACAAGATAGAGATTCCAGAAGCAAAGCCTCAATTCCTCAACCAACTCATCTTTGACAAAGCCTCAACAACAACCACTGGGGAGAGGATACTCTGTTCAGTAAATGGTGCTGGAAAAACTGGCTTACCACATGCAGAAGATTGAAACAGGACCCCTACCTATGACCATACACAAAAATTAACTCTAAATGGATGAAAGACCTAAACATAAAACCTCAAACCATAAGAATCTTAGAAAATGCAGGAGACACCCTTATGGAGATTGGACCTGGTAACCAATTCCTCTTCAGAACCCTAAAGGCCATTACCTTAAGAAATAAGATAGACAAGTGGGACCTCATCAAACTAACGAGCTTCTGCAAAGCAAAAGAAACCATCAAGAGAGCAGGGAGACAGCCCACGGAATGGGAAAAAATATTTGCCAACTGTATATCTGACAAAGACCTAACATCTAGGATTTACAAGGAACTCAAATGCACTGAAAGGAAAAAAAAAAGACAGCCCCTTTAAAAAGTGGGCAAAAGACATGAATAGACAGACACTTCTCAAAAGAAGATATATGGGCAGCCAACACACACATGAAAAAGTGCTCAGCTTCACTCATTATCAGGGAAATGCAAATCAAAACCACACTGAGATACTACCAAACCCCTGTAAGAATGGCCATCATTAATAAAACAAACAACAACAGATGCTGGCAAGCATGTGAAGAAAAAAGAATGCTCTACAAGGAAGATACCTGCACATGAATGTTTATTGCAGCTTTATTCACAATAGCAAAAACATGGAACCAACCATGTTGCCCATCGAAGCTGAACTGGAAAAAAAAAGTGGTACATATACACAACGGAATATTATGCACTATAAAGAACGACAGATATATGGACTTTGCAGCAACCTGGACGGACTTGGAATCGATCATACTCGGTGATTTATCACAGAAACAAAGAGCAGCGTTCCACATGTTCTCACTCCTAAGAGGACCTTGAACAATTATAATGCTATAAGAAAGCAATTGGCAGTAATGGGAAACTGTTGGTGGGGGGAGGCAGTGGGTTGGCAGTTGAGGGAAACTGCTAGGGCAGGGAGGGGCAGACCTCATTAACAGGGGTACCTGCATGATCAATGTTTGTATAACTAATCCTGAATTGTATCCCACATCTTTACAATAAAAATTTTAAAAATCCATATTTTTTGTACCAAAAAAAGATGCCATAAACTCCCTACTTAACAGGCATTGTTCAGGACTACTCACAGGTAGATCTTAAAATCAAGTCTTTCTCAAGATTAAAAAAAAAACTCCTTAAAATCAGTGACTTTCCATATGGGTGGGACCTTAAACAGCACTTCTAAGTGCCCCTGTGACAGTTAAACTCCAGAGAATAAATGCTTGGGTACATATGTCCAAAATAAAATACTTCTCCCCTCTGCCCCCTATAAAACACTTTTATAAGTCTGTTCAGGATGGTAACAACAAACCCTCAACATTCTCAACATTACCATCCTGAACAGACTTAGAAAAGGAGAAAAATACACCTATGAACCTGTCAAAGATCTAAAATTGCTTTTTAAAAAAATGCCTCCTAAAACTACTTTAAAAAAAGTAAATGTAACCACTTCTGGATCACCATTGGGTCACTCCTATCATTGGGCTATTATACAGGCTTGTGCTTTTCATTTAGGTATTATTAAAACTTACAACCCTCCGAGAACACATATAAATAATTACTGCTAAACGAACAGCCGACATTTCTTTGCTTTCTGTGGTTAACGGAGTTGACAATTTCTATTTCCTGGTTTCTCCCTCTTACTAAAACCCCGAATAACCATTCTACCACTTTTAATTTTTGGGCTGTGTCTTTTTAATCTTCTGGTAAAATTCATGTCTTCTAAACTTCAAAAGTTCCCCCTCAGAAAAGTGTTACAGCAAAATTCTACCCTGTGTCTTCAGAAAATCAGCTCACACCTATCCCCTTTTATCAAAGTCACCAGATTCCATGCCTACATACCTGAACAGACAGGTATAAAACTCTACACTTAATTAAAAAAAAAATTTAGAACCCAATAGGTAGGATCAATGACCACTTTCAACATAAAACAAATCCAGAAGTAATAACCTCAATTGCTCAATTCAATAATTTTAGAATCCACACTTCTTTTTTTTTTTTGATTCTTGGTTTAAAAAAATTATTATTATTTTTTATTATAAAGATGTGGAGTACAATTCAGGGTTAGGTATGCAGGTACCCTTGTTGAGGAGGTATGCCCCTCCCTCCCCTAGCAGTTTCCCTCAACTGTCAACCCCACCTCCCCTCCCCTGACAGTTTCCCATTACTGCCAAATGCTTTCTTATAGTATTATAATTGTTCAAGTTGTGCTTATGAGTGAGAATATATGGTACTCTGTTCTTTGTTTCTTTGATAGATCACTGAGTATGATCGACCCCAAAACCATCCAAGTTGCTGGAAAGTCCATATATTTGTCCTTCTTTATGGCTGCATAATATTCCATTGTGTATATGTATGAAATTTTCTTTATCCAGTCCAATTTCGATGGGCAAAATGGTTGGTTCCATGTTTTTGCTATTGTGAGTAGAGCTGCAACAAACATATGTGTGCAAGTATCTTTTTTGCAGAATAATTTGAATTCCTTTGGGTATATTCCCAATAGGAGAATTGCTGGGCCATATGGAAGATCAATTTCTATTTCTTTCAGAAATTGCCACACTGTCTTCTAAAGAGGTTTCACTAGTTTGCATTCCCACCAGCAGTGTAGAAGCGTTCCCTTTTCTCCACATCCTTGCCAGCATCTGTTGTTGTTTGTTTTAATAACTATGGCCATTGTTACAGGGGTTAGGCGGTATCTCAGTGTGGTTTTGATTTGCATTTCTCTGATGATGAGTGAGGCTGAGCACTTTTTCATGTGTCTGTTGGCTGCCTGTATATCTTCTTTTGAGAAGTGTCTGTCTACTCATGTCTTTTGTCCACTTTTTAAAGGGATTGTTTACTTTCTTCTCTTCAGTGCGTTCGAGTTCCTTGTAGATCCTAGATGTTAAGACTTTGTCAGATTTACTGTTGGCAAACAATTTTTTTCCTATTCCGTGGGCTGTCTCCCCACTCTCTTGCTGGTTTCTTTTGTTTTGTAGAAGTTTTTCAGTTTGATGAGGTCCCAGTTGTCTACCTTATTTCTTAAGGCACTGACCTTTAGGGTTCTGGATAGGAATTGCTTGCCATTTTCAATCCATAAGGATGTCTCCTGTGTTTTCTAAGATTCTTATAGTTTGAGGTTTTACGTTTAGATCTTTGATCCACTTAGAGTTAATTTTTGTGTATGGGGATAAGTAGGGGTCCTGTTTCAGTCTCTTGCATGTGGTCAGCCAGTTTTCCCAGCACCATTTACTGAATAGGTTTTCCCCTCCTTGTAGTTGCTTTGGAGGCTTTGTCAAAGATGAGTTGGTTGAGGTATTGAGGCTTTGGCGTCTGGAATCTCTGTCCTGTTCCATTGGTCTATGTGCCTGTTTTTATACCAATACGAGGCTGTTTTGATTACTGTAGCTTTATGGTAGAGGTTGAAGTCTGGAAGTGTGTTACCTCCTACTTTGTTTCTCTTGCTAAGGTTTGTTTTGGCTATTCGGGGTTGTTTATGTTTCCATATGAATTTCTGTATTGTCATTTCCAGGTCTGAGAAGAATGATGTTGGTAACTTAATGGGTATTGCGTTGAGTCTGTAGATTGCCTTTGGTCGGGTGGACATCTTAACCATGTTGATTCTTCCTCTCCATGAGCATGGAATATTTTTCCACTTGTTTGTGTCTTCTTGGATTTCTTTGAGCAGTGTTTTGTAATTCTCATTTTACAGGTCTTTCACTTCTCTGCTTAGGAAGATGCCGAGGTATTTCATTTTTTTTTTTTTGTGGCTATGTGAATGGGATTGTGCTTTTTATTTGGATCTTTGCCTGCTCGTTGTTGTTATATAGGAATGCAACTGAGTTTTGCATGTTTATTTTGTACGCTGAGATTTGCCAAAGTCCTTTATCAGTGCAAGCAGGTTTTTGACATTCTCTTGGATTTTCAAGGTATAAGATCATATCATCAGCAAAGAGGGATAACTTGACTTCCTCTTTTCTTATTTGGATACCCTGATTTCCTTCTCTTGGCTAATATCCTGCGCTTGAACATCCAACACAATATTGAAGAAGAGGGTTGAGAGTGGGCAGCCTTGTCTTGTTCCAGTTTTCAGGGGAAATGTTTCCAGTTTCTGTCCATTTAGCAATATTTAGCTGTGGGTTTGTCACAGATGACACTTACTATTTTGAGGTATGTTCCTTCTATGCCTAGGTGCTTGAGGGTTTTTACCAAGAAGCGATGCTGAATTTTATCAAAAGCTTTTTCTGCATCTAATGAGATAATCAGGTGTTTCTTACTTTTACATCTGTTGATGTATTTAATTACATTTATGGTCTTGCAAATGTTGAACCACCCATGCATCCTGGGAATGAAGCCTACTTGGTCACGGTGGATGAACTTTGAGATGTGCTTTGGATTTGACTTGCTAGAATTTTGTTGAGGATTTTTGCATCTATGTGCATAAGGGATATTGGCCTATAGTTCTCTTTCTTTGTTGAATCTTTACCCTGTTTGGGTATCAGTGTGATGTTGGCTTCATAACATGATTTGGGGAGAATTAAATCTTTCTCAATTGCCTGGAATACTTTCAATAGAATTGGTATCAGCTCTTCCTTGTATGTTTTGTAGAATTCTGCTGGAAAGCCATCTGGTACAGGGCTTTTTTTTTGTAGGTAGTTTTCGTATGACAGAGTCAATTTCCTGGGTTGTTATTGGTCTATTCAGCATCTCAATGTCTTCTTGTTTCAACTTGGGCAGGTTGTGTGATGTCAGAAAGTCCTCCATTTCATCTAGGTTATCAAGTTTATTTCCATATAGGTGTACATAGTAATCTCTGATAATCTTTTGTATTTCTTTGGGGCAGTTGTGATTTGATCTTTTGTATTTCTGACTGTGTTTATTTGGGTTTTTTCTCTCTTTTTCTTTGTCAATCTGGCTATGGTCCCATCAATCTTATTAATTTTTTCAAAGAGTCCGCTTTTTGTTTTGTTGATATTTTCTATGATATTTTTATCTTCTATGTGCTGTTTTCAGGCTCTTATTTTTGTGATTTGGATTCTTCTGCTAACGTTGGGGTTTTGGTGGTCTTCTCCTTCCAGCTCCTTAGGTGGTTTGTTAGGCTCCCCATTTGTGGTCTTTCCATTTTCTTGATGTGTGATCGTAGAGATATAAATTCTCCTCTTAAAGCTGATTTCATGGCATCCCAGAGGTTTTGGTAAGATGTTTCTTCATTTTCATTTGCTTCCAGGAATCTTTCAACTTCTTCTTTGATTTCAGTGTTGATCCAGTCGTTGTTCAGCATCATGCTGTTTAGTGACCATGTCTTTGCGGGTGTTGGGGAAATTTTGTTGGTGTTGATATATATTTTTATTCCACTGTGGTCTGAAAAGGTGCATGGCAAGATTTCAACCTTATGAAATTTGTTTATGTTTGATTTATGGCCAATGATGTGGTCGATCTTGGAGTACGTTCCATGTGGTGGTGAGTATACGCTGTGGTCTTTGGGTGAAGTGTTCCGTAAGTATCAATTAAGTCCATTTGTTCAAGAGTCTCATTGAGGTTCTGGGTGTCCTTGCTGATTTTTTGTCTTGATGATGTGTCCAGGGTTGTGAGTGGGGTATAAAGTCCCCTGCTATGATAGTGTTGGAGTCAATCTATTTTTTAAGTTTGCCTGGAAGCTGCTTTACGAACATTGGTGCCCCTATATTAGGTGCATATATGTTTAGGATGGATATTTCTTGTTGATGGATTGAACCTTTACATTATATAGTGACCTTCTTCATCTTATTTTCGATAGCTTAAAGGGAATTTTGTCTGAGATTAAAATTGCAACTCCAGCTTTCTTTTTGTTCTGTTCACCTGAAAATTTGTTTTCCATCCTCTTACTTTGAGTCTGGGAGTGTCCTTTCTGGTGAGATGAGTCTCTTTGAGACAATATATTGTTGCCTCAGGATATTTTATCCATTTTGCCATTCTGTGTCTTTTCAGTGGTGCATTTAGTCTACTCACTTTTAGGTGAATTATTGAAATCTTAAGGTTTATTTTTGTCATGATGTTATTAAAGAGTTGTTGTTGTACTTGTTTGTTTATTGTCTTTCTTTTGGTTTTTTGGGTTGGTTCATGTGTGTTTTCAATCTTCTTCCTGCACTCTTGTGAAGAACATTGTTGTTTTTCCCTTTTCTTTTGCGTTTAATACTTTCTTAAGAGTTTCTTGTAGGGTTGGTCTGGAGGCAGCATAAGTTCTTAGGGATTGGATGTCTGGGAAAGATTTTAATTCTCCCTCACTGATGAAGCTTAGCTTGGCTGGGTAGGTTATTCTTGGTTATAATTGTTTATCTTTGAGATCTTTGAATATTGGACTCCAAGTTCTCCTAGCCTGAAGGGTTTCTGTATATAAATCTGCTGCTATTCTGATTGGTCTTCCCTGGTAGGTAGTCTGACCTTTTTCTCTTGCTGCTTTGAGGATTTTTTTCTTTTATACCTACTTTGTTCAGGCAGATTATTATGTGCCTAGGAATTCTTATTTGTTTTCTTGCTGGAGCTCTCTGAATTTCTTGTGTTTGAATTTTCACATCATTAATGAGGTGAGGGAAGTTTTCTTGAATAATTTCGTGGAATGTTTGTTCCAGGGTGGTCTCTGTCTCTCTTTCTGCCTCAGGAAGGCCAATTACTCTTAGGTTCGTTCTCTTGATGTAATCGCTCATCTCTTGAAGATTTTGTTCTGTCTTTTTAAGCTTCTTTTCTATGTTTTTGACAGTCTGGTTTAGTTCTATATTTTGGTCTTCAAGTTCTGAGATTCTGTCTTCTGCTTGGCTAAGTCTGCTTTCCATGCTTATTAGCTTGATATTTTATTCAATCATCATAATCTTTACTGCTGTTATGTCAGTTATCATCTCCTTCCTTATTTTCCTCTTGTCTCTCCTCAATTCTTTTTGTTCTCTCTATTAATGCCTTAATGTCTGAGTTTGTAGCATGTGAGCAGTCATTCTGGGGGCTCGTCATTGTTTGCATTCCGAAGTCTGTTTGCTCAGTATCTGATCTCCCAGAGGTCTGTGTGAGACCTGTCTTCTTCTTTTGATTTTTCTTCATTTGTGTAGATCTGCCTCCCCACTTTTTCCTTTTTTCCCCCTCCCTCTGTCTTCTTTAAATCTGTTGTTCATGGGGGCGGGGTTGCTTTTTGCTTCTGTTTGCTCAATCTCCTCTTCTTCCTTATGTGAATCCTCTGGCTTTGTTCAATTCTGAGGCTGGACTGTAGGTTGAGGGTTATACCTTTTGCAGCTTTGAGATTTATTTGAAGGGGGGAGCTGTGATTCAAAATTTATCTGCAGATCCCAGTATCCACCGACAGGTGTATGGATACACTGGATCCTGTTTCCCACTGCCTTGTAATCTGTTCATGAAGTGGGGGTATTGGTTTGCTCCCTGGAATAAAATGATGTAAGAAAAGGGAAAGAAATGGACCAGGGAGAGGGGGAAGTGGAAGGTGGGGACAGGAGAGTAAAAGGGAGAACAGACAGAGGCACCCACTAATAAATGAAAATAGACCTGAAGACAGGAGTATGAGAAAACAAAAATAAAGCCAACAATCAAACAAACAAACAAAAAACAGTGACAACAACAAACAAACTAGGACATATAATCATACAGACACACAAGCTGATCAACCTCCTTAAGATGTACTGTTCCCTTATAAAACCATGAGGTCTTAGCTCTCAAGTTGGAGGTTAGGCAGAGCTGGGTGGGTGAGTCACTGCAGGTCTCTGCCTGGTCATGGGGCTCCAGATGATCCCAGGTTCTACTGCCACCAATCCAGCTGGAGGATGTTGGCAGAGTGTGAGACAGCTGAGTGCAGTAGGTTGGCATGTCACATGCAGCTTGTACCTTTTTTTCTTTGCTCTTAGGTCCCAGGCTAGAGGATGCACAGAACTGGGTGGAGCTCATGGGGCAATGCATGTCTATGCCTAACTGTTCCCTGGTCCTGCTGTGGTCAGGGGCGAGTTGGGGGAGGTGGAGTGTGAGACTGCTGGGCGTTGCTGGTCAGCATTGTGGTCAGGATGTCTAGGGGGGCGGGGTGGTGTAGCCAATAAGGGAGCCCAGATCTCCCCGGGGAAGGATCCTTGGATCTCCTTGGGCGGTAGAGGCTTGGTGCCTGGTGGGGTGCTTCAGACAGAGGGGAGTCCATAGCTCTGAGGGACAGGCATGTAGGGATTCTGTGGGCCATGGTAGCTCAAGGTGGGGCTGGGCGCTTCAACCAGGGTGGGGACTGGGAGCTCTGAGGCACTTGGGCGGGGGCCTGGAGCTCTGAGGTGCCCTGACGTGGGTGCCAGGGGCCTCCATGGGGCAGGGACTCGAAAGTGGGGCTGGGCGCTTCAGCCCAGGAGGGGGCCCAGAACTCAGAGGCGTGGACACTGGGGGCCTGCATGTCAGCAGTGGCCTTGGGCCTGGCGGGGCTCCCCAGGCAGGGGTGCAACCCATAGCTCCCATGGGCAGGTGCCACGGCCACCCTGGGCAATGGTGGCTTGAGACGGGGCTGGGTGCCTCAGCCAGAGTGGGGACCCAGAGCTCTGAAGGGCGGGTGGTGACTGTGGCTTTGGGCTGCATGCAGAGCACTTCAGCCAGGGATGGAGCTGGTATCTCTGAGGGGCGGGTGCCTAGAGCTTCCCTGGGCAATGGTGGCTTGAGATGGGGTTGGGTGCCTCAGCCAGAGTGGGGACCCTGAGATCCAAAGGGTGGGTGGTGGCTGAGGCTTTGGGCTACACACAGGGTGCTTCAGCCAGGGATGGAGTTAGTATCTTCAAGGGGTGGGCACATAGACCCTCCCTGGGTGACAGCGACTTGAGATGGGGCTGGTCACCTCAGCCAGGTTGGGGACCCGGAGCTCCGAAGGGCCTGCGCCTAGGGCCTCCCTGGGTGACAGCAGCTTGGATAGGGCTGGACGCCTCACCCAGTGTGGGGACCCGGAGCTCTGAGAGGCGAGCACTGGCAGCGACCTTGGACCATGCACGGGGCCCTACACCCAATGATAGAGCCAGTAGTTCTGAGGGACAGGCAGGAGGGCCTCCACGGGCTGCAGCGGCCTGAGAACAGGCTGGGCGCCCCAGCCAGGGAGGGGGCTGGCAGCGGCTGGGTTCCGGGCAGATCAGTGTAGCCAGCAGGCGGCGGCGGTGGTGGTAGCTGGCCGAGTGTGGGACCGAGGGTCTCCAGGCCTTGGACTGGTGTGGTTGGCGGGGAGAGGGGATGGAAAGCAAGAGACTTTATGGGAACTCACTTTCTGAGAATCTCACAGTCCCACCTGTGCCGTCGCCATCTTACCAGAACTCCCTGGATTTGGTTTTTTTTTTTTTTAAGTTGGAGTCTCACTCTGTCGCCCAGACTGGAGTGCAGTGGCCGCTCCCAGCCACCACAGCCTCGACCTGCTGGGCTCCGGCGATCCTTCCACCTCAACCTTCCGAGTAGCCGGAATTACAGGCATGCGCTACCACGCCTGGCTGACTTTTTGATTTATTGTAGAGATGAGGTCTCACTGCCCACGCGGGTCTTGAACCCTCGGGCTCAGGCAATCCACTCACCTCAGCCTTCCAATGGCGCGGGATTACAGGCTGAGCCACCGAGCCCAGCTTGGATTTGTTTTTTTAAACAAGGATCTTTTGTTGACTTATGAAGGTGAGGACTTTTTTTAAATTTAGATTTTACTGTCTTTAATCTTTTTTCGTTAAATGTACATTTTTTTTTGAGTTGGAGTCTCACTCTGTCACCCAGGCTGGAGGGCAGTGGCACACTCATGGCCACCCCGAGGTCCACCTGCTGGGCTCCGATGTTCCTACTGCTAGCCTTCCAAGTAGCCAGAACTACAGGACCGCGTTGCCATGCCCAGTTAGTTTTTGATTTATTGTAGAGACAAGGTCTTGCCAAGTTGTCAGGCTGTTCTCGATCCTGCAGGCTCAGGCAATCCACTCGCTTTGTCCTCCCAAAGTGCTAAGATTACAGGCTGTGCCATTGAACCTGGCCTGATATCTTTTTGATGCAGGAATTATTGATTTTTTTTTTAAGACAAGGAGCTTTTGTTGACTTATGAGGGTGAGGGCTTTTGAAAATTTAGTTTTTACCATCTTTGAATTTTAAAAATTTTTTGTTAGATGTTCTTTTTTTTTAAATTTTGTGTACATGGACTAGAGACCTAGTGAAAGAGGATGGTTACAAGGGCAGTATAGTTATTGGGGTCTCTTTTAGAGTTATTTGTCTGGCAGTAGCAGTAACCCAGGAGTTGCCTTGGTTGACTTTTTTGTGATCTCCTTGATGTCCTTCGTAGTATATGACAGTGACTGCTTGGGATTGTTGTGTGGTCTTTAAGAGATGTAGGATTTTTGTTTGGTGTTTAATAGGGAAAATTTTTTTGTTGTGAGGGTTTTATTTCTTTTTTAAAAAAAATGGCTATATAGGCCTGTAGGCATTACAAAAAATATTTTCTTGTGTTTTGGCGAGACCAGCATCACATCCAGTGCCTCAGGAAAGTCTCTTTTTTAAACAAAGGGATTGGGCAACTCTGGTATTATCCAGAGTTTTTTCAGGTACAAGTAAGAGGTTGAGAGAAGTGACCCACTAGAGGCTTTTTATTGACTTTAGTTACTAAGCAGGTTTTGGTAGCTAAAGGTTTAGGGCAAGAAAGCGAAACAGAGAAGGTGGCAAGTAAAAGGGTAGTGGGCCTTTTTGTCACCTTTAGGATAAGCTATGGTTATCTCCTGCTATAGGGTTGATTCACTGAGGAGCCGTTGAGAACCTTGGCCACTCTCAGTTGGACATGGCCAAGATTCTGGGATTTGACCCATCCTCCCTTTGAGGTTGGGGGCAGGCATGTTTTTAATGGCCTGTCTTCTCACATTTGGTGCTTAACTCAGGCTTCTCTGAACATCTGTTCTTTTTGTGGCCCAACTTTTCACACTTGTAGCAAGCTTCCTTTGATTTGGGGTCACCAATAGATTTTCTGAGATGGCTGTCAGGTGAAGTTCCTGTAGTTAAAAGTTTGACTTTAAAAAGAAAGGTGTGTGTGTGTGTGTGTGTGTGTGTATGTGTGCGTGTGTTTGTGTTTGGCCTGGTTTCTATTATTGATCAACCAAGAAGGCTGAGTATAGTAGCTGAGGTGATAGGGTTTGTGGTCTCCTGTTTACTTTTTATAATTTTTTTTTGGATCATAGGGGCAGACTGGTTAATCAAATGAATGTTTAGAACTATCTGTAACCTGGGGAGTCACGATTTATGTTTGTATACTTTCTTAAGGCCTCCACTATTCTGGCCTGAAACAGATGTATTTTACTTTATTATATTTTTGGTAAGTTTTTGACCCTTTCATAATTGGTGGTCTTCACTATATACCTTTTCATTATTTCTGTTATTTATGTTATTACATGATTTTTTGGGGTCAATGTCCAAGTTGTCTATCTGGTAGTTTTATAGCGAATTCTGTTCAGAGATCCTATTATTTCCTGTCTGGAATATTGCACGACCTTGATTTTAGACTTTTACCTTATTTGTGTAAGCTCTGCCAGCACTCACAATTCTAGACTATTTTTTGGGTGTGCAATAGGTGAAGACTTATATTTGGATATATTTCCACATACGTTTAAATGACAAAGTTAGTTTTATAAATTTATTAACAAGCTTACTGGAGTTTTAAGAGAATCTGTTGAACATTTTTGGGGGTAGAGTTTTAGAGTGCTTATAGAGAAGTGAACACGGACTCTGAGAGTTTTTCTCTCTCTTTTTTGGTACTATATGGAGAGGGAATCAATGTCCTGTAGGGATCTGGTAAGCAGAACCACTGCAAGTGTTAGCAAGTCTAACCACAGAGGGTGACAGTTTGGAGGATAAGAACTAGGTGGCTGATAAGTAGGAAGGGAGCACTTGGAGCAAGGGAGGGCTTTGGCGTGTTTTCAGAGAAGTCAGACTCTGTAGGGGCATCTGTTTCTGTCTGAGTCCCTTGGGGCTTCTAAGTCTAGTCTTTTGCTCTTGGGGTTTGGTACCAGACTCTGAAGGTTGTGATACATAGAATTTTATATTGCTTTTTTTTGTTTGGCAAAAGAGGAATAATCAGTGGATTGCATTATATTTTCAACTTCCATTGATTTTTAAAGGTTTTTCATTCTCTAGTTTATGTCGAGGATAGACCATATTGTAAATCATTTTTTTTCTTAAGGAAGTTATGTGACAGAATGTTTCGATATTTTAATGTATAATCTAGTAGAGTGTTTACAGGAATGGATGAACCAATTCCCATATTTAGAAAAGAAAAGAATAAAGGGAGGACCATTATGCAAAGGTCCAGGCTGACATTTTGCCTGTAAGAATCACCTGAGTGTAATTCACTCCTCTAGGGTCAAAAGAGAGCGAAAAGAAGAGAAGGTGAGTCTACTTTTTTGTGGAGTGCACACACAAGATTAAGAGTCACCTATGCTGTTCCCAGCACTGAGTTCTTGTCTGAACTGTTGGGCCATGTGTCCCCAGCCCCATGTTATGGTTTTGGTGTTTGTAACCCCAAGGACCAAACTTGTCTGGGTGCAGGTCACGATAGGACTCTGGGGCAAATTTTCGTGTTCACTGAGAGTGGACATGAACAGCCCATGTCCTGTTGGCTTCACACATAGTGGATTTCGAGCACTAAGAATTTCTAAGTCCTTGTCTGTCAGTGATTACTCCCTTTGTCACAAACTTTGTTATCTAGATATGTTAACCAATTCACAAGAGCAAATCCAGCAAGGCGAAATACAGAGGCAACCTGGTCCGGAGAAAGGTTGGGAGATTGGCCCGGGAAAGGGCTGGACAGGGAAATCCGTAGGCAGCATCACCCACCTCAGTAGAGATGGTTACAAAAATGTAGTGTGGACCCCAGTTTTGAGGAGCCAAGTGCCCAGCGTTAGTTGGAGGGAAGAAGTCTTAGCCAGCGAGAAGATTTAGAGAAATAGTCAGGTGAGGAGAGTAATGAGTTTTCTAAAGTCCTCAGTGATCCTAAAGACAATGGTGAAGAAAGCAGTTTAGAGACCTTGTCTGATTCATGTGTGTGGGATATGGATACGTGTAAACCTGAGGAAGAAACAAGTACACAGAGACAGCAACAGCCAGCGCAGCAGTCATGTCACAGAGGACAGAGACACAGAAAGACTGTGCGAAAGTCAGGAGGGAGAGTTGCCGAAAGACTGGAGATGGTCAGTTTATACTCGTTTAGAGAACAATTTTCCCTTTTTCGGAGACTTTCGGGCACTGTATCGTACAGGGGCAAGCCCTTGTTACTCTTACAGATAGGAAGAGTTCAAGACCTCAGTTTTACTCTTTTTTACTAGCTACTATTCCACAGCTGTCAAATAGAAGAAAATGGTGGACTATATTGAGGCTTGATAAGCTTGTTCAATGCCAAGAATGTTCATCCATTACCAGTGTGAATAAAAATGAGTAGAGCTATGAAAAAGAATGACAGTATGTTCTAATGCTAGAAGCCCCCACCTCCACAAGCCGCCTGTCAATGTGAGACAAAACAAAGTTTCAGCGAGAGGGAGCAGTGAGTCTGAAGCTGAGAGGAGTTTAGCTGTAGGGTCTCAAGAGGTTTTTGAGGAGACCCAGAGACAGAGAAACCTTCTCCTCTGCAAGCCACCTATAGTGCGGAAGATCGTCACACCTCCCTCACTCTTGCCCTTTTCTTAGAAAAAAGGAAGTGCGAGACCAGTAGTGGTTGAGAGGCTGTGATTGAGCAGGAAAAGAATTTGAGAGTCAGTTGGACGGTGACAGAGTGAGGCAAAATGTTCAAGCCTAGCAGGTGGGCACTCTGACTCACTGGTGGTTGGAGAGATCTTACTGGTTGGGTCCTGGAGGAGTCACCAAAATCTGTTACTGGGAGAAGGGGCGCTTCTGGTGGTGGGAGATTGGTTGGCAGTGGCTTCTTGTGTTCATGTTTGGAAAGAATTCACAAACAGACCACACGGAGATGCAGGATAACAAATAGCTTTGCAAAGCAAAGAATAGCATACTCTCAAGCTAACTATGGTTGAGGTATAACTTTTATTCTTTGGGTTATTGAGGAATGAGTTTTGAGATGGGTTTTTCCTGGAAATTGGTGATCTTAGGGCTGTGTCTCTATCGCTCCTCCCTCACATCTGGCAGGGGAGTTTCAGGCCGCACAAGGTTGTACTGGCACTGTCAAGGTGACAGGTGTGTGATATGAGTGGGAGGGTCCCCTAGGATAATTTTATGCTAATGGTATTGCAACAAAGGTAAAAGTAGGTTATGTTATCTTGGGCTCACCTTGGCTACTGATGCACATGTTCCTGGTGGTCTCTAACCTAGTTCTTGCCTTGTTGGTCAGCTTTCAAACACAAACATCCTGTTAGATGGACAACAGTACTGTAGGTCAAACGGACTGTCAACTTCTCTCCCTGCTTGCTCACAGCCTCTCAACTGCTAGTGCTCTCATACTTCCTTTTTTCTAAGAATCTAACAGTTAGGTAGTGTGAAGTTTCCCATAGCTAGAACAATTGCTTGTCTGCAAGGTTCTGCACTGGCTGCTTCGGGTGTCAATAAGCTTGAGCATTCTACAACCCTCATATTTTTCTAGTCTAATCCGCCTACTCTATCCCTGCTATTATTCTTTCAAAAGTTCACCCAGAACTTAGGTTACTCAAAATTCCTAATTTCGTTTAAGCTGCATGCTACTGTTTCCTTGTCACACATTTTGCTAAAGAGTTTCTAAAGCAGTGGTTTGCATGCACACTATTTGCAGTTCTCACAAGTTTTGCATACAGTTTCTTTTTTATTTGTAGCAGAATGACTTTTGGGATAACTAACTTAATAAATACACAAAAAATCTTATTAAATTAATATCTGGCTCCAAAATTCTTCATAGAGTGGGACAGTGTGTGTTTGTAAATGGAATTGAAATGGCTTTGGAGAAAATTTATAATATCAAGAATTTAAATGTTAGTAGAAAGCAAAGCAAGAAAAAAATGACATTAAAATTTGCTTTGTTAGGGAAATGTGTTTGCTCTGAAAATCAAGGTAGTGAAGAAAACAGAATACAAGAGAGGAGAAATTTAAATTAGCTAGCTAGAAATGGGCTGGGCTGGGCTATTGTGGAGTGAAAGGTTTTGAAGTTTGATGGGCAGAGACATCTCAATAAAAGATAAATTTCTACTTGCAAATCTTTAAAAAAAATTAACTACATTCAAATGTGCTTTTTCAATAGTCTTTCATTTGAGAGTGAGAGTGAGATGGGACACTATGTCCTGCTCTTTCTCAGATTAAACTGCAAATCCCAAACTGAGAGGTCTTCTTCGTCATGACTAGAAAAATCGTATTGGAAATGATCAGTCACTGACATAGCATGGTCTCATTTAGCCCTGGAAAACCACCCAGATATCATAAGAAAATAATGGAAATCTCAGATTAATCTACTCTTTCTGTTGGTAGGGCATACAGTTGAGAGCTGACATAGCAAATAAAAAAGACAGCTCTAAGAGGAATTCCCAGAGAAGAGAGTAGAGGCTGATACATGCTAGATAATCTCGTACTATTCTAAGTTGTTACTATGTCTCATGTGTCAAGTCACAATGTCCGGGGAAACTCACTCTTTGCTTGGCTTTGAGATAAGTTGTGGAAGAGGAGCTAGATATGATGTGTTACCAAAACTGGGGAGGGTCTTAGAAAAACTGAAATATTAGAAATAGTTTAAATATATTTCAAAGGGAAAGCACAAATATATCCATATTAAACAGATATTCAAGGACACATACAAATTATTATGTGGAAAACAATTTTAAGAACAGATACATACATATTAACATATATATAACATTATTTTTATTAAAAAAAAGAGATTATATTAAATTGTCCAAAAACATAATTTGAGTCATGAGTCATGAAAACCATCATGTGCTATCACTGCACATCTGCCAAATGAAAAAAATGGTAGACTATATTGAGACTTGATGAGCTTGTTGAACACTAGGAATGTGCATACATTACTGGTGTGATTAAAAATTAGTATAGCTATGAAAAAGAATGACAGTATGTTCTAATGCTGGAAATAGGCATTTATAGCAATTCGGTCAATTCATTTCTAGATATACACATAAGAAGGATGTGAACATCTGTTAACTTATAAATATGTTTGAGAATGTTCATAAAACCACAATGCAAAACAGCCACATAAAAGTGAAAATACTCAACTATCCCTCAAGAATTGAGTGGATAAATAATTTATGTTAGAGTAATATAATAAATACTATACAGCAATGAGAATAATTTATCTCTAGCTAAGTATATGATATAGACTAATGTTATGCATATGTTATTGAGCAAAAGACACTGGATACTAAAAAATAAGTTCTTTATGATTCCATTTACATAAAGTATCCAAGCAGGATTGTGTTAGCCTAGATGGATGTGGGAGAAGGTGGTAGAGTCTGACTGGAAACACAAGGAGGACTTCAAGGAAATTGTTACATTCATAATTGTCTTTGGTCACTAGCATTCTGGATGTATTTAGTTGAAAATCCACAGAGTTGTAATTTATTATGTGTACATTTTTCTGCATGTGTCTGTATGCTTCAAAGATGTTTATTTAAGTCATCTAACAAAATCTCAGAATAAATCTAACAAAATGTACAAAGAATATACACTGTAAACTCTGCATTATTTCTGGAAGTATTAGAAAGGTGTGCTGTATCATAATTATAGGCTGAAAGTCTTACAGTTTTAGAGTCTCATTTCTCCACAAATTAATCTATGGGTTAAAGTAATCCATAGACTTATGCATTTAGTGAGTTGACTTATGACAACTATTGGAAGGATAAATTTTTCAATAAATGGTGTTAGGATCTTATTACACACATATTAAAAAGAAATTGAACTTGGTTACTACTTTCTGACATTAAAAAAATTAATTTCTGGTGGATTGCAGATCTTAATTTGAAAGACAAAGCAATAAAATTTTTGGAAAACTCAAAGGCATCATATCTATGTTCTACAGGTTTAGAAACATGACACAAAGCTATTAACTGTAATCAAAAAATCAATCAATGTAACTATTAAAATTCAGAGCTGTTATTCATTCAAAGATACAATTAAGAGACTGGAAGGGCAAATCAAAGATGAAATATGTATGCATACGTAAAATATATAAAACAGTCTTCAAATCAAGAAAAAAGAGTAACTCATTAGGAAAAAAAGCAAAAATCTTAAATAAGTATATAAAAAAGAGAATATCCTAATGAACAACAGACATGACCAAAGTCTCAACCTCCCTAGCTATGTCTTATTCTGAAGGAAAAGTAAATTAAACTGTGAAGTATATCTATATACTCACTGTAATAACTAAAATTTAAATGACTAACCTATCCAAGTGATGGTGAGAATGTAGAACTTTGGGAATTCTTTTACATTTATGGTGAAGGCATATTTAATTATGGTAATATTAAGATTGATTTGATATTATCTATTACAAAGTGAATAAATGGAAACTTTATATCAAATAATTCTACACTTTGGTATTTGGGAGTGAAATGTTATCACAGACCTAAAAGCTTGCATGAATTTTAACACAGACTATTGAGTTAAAGAAGTTAAACATAAAACAAAGCATCCTACATTTTTCAATTTATATAAAGACAAAAAGCAACATTAGCAAACTATGATGTTCCAAATCAGGTGAAAGTTTCTGTATTTGTTACCTGTTTTGCATAGGAAATTTGCCTCTGAAAGTAGTGACTTGAAACAGCATTCAGTATCTCAGTTTCTAAAGTTCACAAGAATCTAGGAATAGGTCTCCTTCTTTGTGGTTTCTCACAAGCTGCAATTAAAATGCCTATTCTATTGAGCTGCAGTCATCTCAAGCCTTTACCGGGGAAAGGGTTCACTCCCAAACTCACTTTTCTAATCATTGTCAGGATTCATTTTTGGTTAAATTGTTAAAGTCTTTCAATGGCTGATGAAAGGTCATCCTCAATTTCTTGCCATGTGGGCCTGTCTACCATGACAACTTGTTTCATCATTGTGAGCAGGCCATGCAAGAGGGAAAGAGAGGGGGAGGAAGAGTAATTGGAAGAGGAAGAGGGTAGGGGAGAGGGAGAGAAAGATGGGGAAGGAGAAAGAGAGGGAGAGAGAGACAGAGAGGGAGAGGGAAAGCACACAAACTGCCAAACAGAAATCTTTTATAACCTAGTCATGGAAGAAGCATCACAAAACTTTTGTCATGTTCTTCTTTTTTTTTTTTTTTTGAGTTGGAGTCTAACTCTGTCTCCCAGACTGGAATGCAGTGGCATGCTCACGGCCACCGCAGCCTCGACCTGCTGGATTTAGGCAATCCTTCCACCACAGCCTTCCAAGTAGCTGTAACTACAGGTGTATATTACCCTGCTCAGCGTATTTTTTGATTTACTGTAGAGACGAGATCTCACCAAGTTGCCTGGGCTGGTCTCGAACCTGTGCGCTCAGGCAATCCACTCACCCGGGCCTCCCAAAGTGCTGGGAATACAGGCTGAGGCACTGCGTCCAACCTCTTTTGTCATATTCTAATAATCAGAAGCAATTCACTAGGTTTGTCCCATGCTCAGGGAAGGAATTGCACAAGGGCATGAATACTAGGAGATGGGTATCACTAGAAGCCATGGCAAAAGCTGCCTCCTACAGTTTCTTGTGGGAGAAGGTGGGGAAGGGAAACTGGAAGTTGCTCTAATTAAGATTCTCAGGGTGTTTGGTAAAATTCGATTCCTGGACTTATGTGATGGTACAAGGACATATCTACTTCCTGAAAATCATCTAATATAAGATTGTATTTTGAATAAAGAGTTGGGTGATCCAGGATACCTGGATTAAGGGAGTAAAGTTGTGAGTAGTATAATCTGAAGACATGTACTGTACTTTATGAGTCTGGTTGTTGTTTTGTGGTTTTCTGGGAGGTTTAGAAGCTAAAGCAAGAGGATAAATGATCTGGAAGCAAAATAAGAAAGACTAAGGGCATCTCATCTGTGTTCTTCAAGAACTGTCAAATTAGGAGTATGGAGGAAAAACATAGAGTCGCCACTGAAAGGGAGGTGCTTGTTGGGAGCCAGCCTTGGAGGCCCACCTGATTGACAAAGTCCAGGTGCGCTGAGGACCCCTGGCCGCAAAGCGAGTCTGGGCAGCTGAGGCCCTTCTGTCTTCCATCTTTGCTGTTGATACAGCTGAAGAAATTCTGTGCAGTCGTGGAAGAAGAAGATGGCATGTTTATGCAAAGAATCACAGCTAACCTGAAAATGTTATGGTTTATTTTTCTATTTCCCACTATGCTGTTTGGCCTTTTCTAACATATGTAAGGGTTAAACTCTCAAGCACATCAAGAATGCTTTCTTTCACTAGGTTATAGGTTACTAGATATTGCTTAAGTAATAAATGATATAAGTATATTCACTCCTTATTTGATTTAGGATTATACAGTTTAGTGTTTAGACATAAGGTTTTTTAGAAGCACAAGTTTATAGTAAGTTCATTATGAATTCATTATATATAAGTTCTAACACTTATCTTGGAGTTATGTAGGTGACTTATAACACTGTTTTCACTGACTTAGGATAAAGATTAATGTTAAGGTTTTTACTTAATTCAATAGTTAAAACTCTAAATTAACATTTATAGAGTGGGCTTTCACTGAACTCATAATATAATAATCAGACACTTTTATGACAGATCAGCTAAAACAGACAGCAACCTTGAGGGGCCAGGGAAACATTACGAAAAGCTTCTTTTGAGTTCTCTTTAGAAACAAGCACTGCAAGATAAGAGAAAAGTAACAAGGACATCTGGACAAGGGAGGTGATCACAAGACCCTGACAGACATAAAAGCCTAAGATGGGAAAACTCCTGACACATGAAGAAATGAATGCTTAGAAACTTTCTTGAGACATTTCAAGGACTGTAATTTGGAACATTGAACTGAAAGTATCATTGTTGGCTTTATGAATAAGACTTGTTGTCTGAATGTTTATGGGAATCTTGGTTTGTTTATTGCTAAGACCACTAGATGGTAACTTTTAGAAGATATGTACGTGAAGGAATTTTCTTTGTCTTGCCCCTTCACAAATGGTATAAAAGCTCTGTGTTAACTAACATTAAATTGTCATCTGTTCAGGAAGCAGGTGTCTGAGTATAATGTTTTCGTCTTTCGCCTATCCGTCTCTCCTTCAGGAAATCTCATGACCCTTGTGGGGC
Organism: Cephalopachus bancanus; assembly: GCA_027257055.1. Classification (NCBI taxonomy): domain Eukaryota; kingdom Metazoa; phylum Chordata; class Mammalia; order Primates; family Tarsiidae; genus Cephalopachus; species Cephalopachus bancanus. The sequence continues at coordinate 408,053 of JAPVLO010000047.1, read as the reverse complement.
GGGCCTCCGCAGGTGCTGGCATATCTTGTATGTAAAGTGACTCTGCCACTCTTCAGATTGGTGAGTTCTCTGTGCCTTCATTCACCATCTTGTCAATGGGCACATCAATACCCAGTTCATATTGCTTGGTAAGGCTGAACTGAGATAATGTCTCTAAAAGTCTTAAGATACTGTCAAAGGATCATTTCAAGCACTAAAAATGCAATTAATTATTAAATATCAAAACACATTTCTGAAACTGTATATTTATTTATTTAATTTATTTTTTTGAGTTGGACTTTCACTCTGTCGCCCAGACTGGAGTGCAGTGGCCGCTCCCGGCCACCGCCGCCTCGACCTGCTGGGCTCCGGAGATCCTTCCGCCTCAGCCTTCCGAGTAGCCGGAATTACAGGCATGCGCTACCACGCCCGGCTGATTTTTTGATTTATCGTAGAGATGAGGTCTCGCCTGCCCAGGCGGGTCTCGAGCCCGGGGGCTCAGGCCATCCACTCACCTCAGCCTCCCAAAGGCGCGGGATTACAGGCTGAGCCACCGAGCCCAGTTGAGTTCAGGTCTTTTTAAACCCCAAGTCTCCAGGCATGTGTGAACGAAGGAAGAAGGACCCTGCTCTGGACACCTGTTAGTTTCTTGTCCCTCTTCTGCAGGTCCCTCTCGTCCTTTCTCTTGTTTCTTCCTGTGTGTGCACGCTCGAATGGCGTGACCCCGCCCCTCTCTCCGTGACTAAACGTGGCAAAAGCATGATTCTTGTAAATGTGGTTTACTATCCAACTATGATGGTTGGATTTTTTTCAATGTCAACACTAAAAACAAAAAACACACAAAGGTTTTATGAACAGCAGACTCTATGTAAAGGCATTTTAGTATTAAATTTTTTATTGATAACTTGCTTAAGAATAAATATATGAACTATTGTAATTAAAAAAAGGTTGGAGCCGGCTCGGTGGCTCAGCCTGTAATCCCACGCCTTTGGGAGGCTGAGGTGAGTGGATTGCCTGAGCCTGCGGGTTCGAGACCCGCCTGGGCAGCAAGACCTCATCTCTACAATAAATCAAAAAATCAGCCGGGCGTGGTAGCGCATGCCTGTAGCTCCTGCTACTTGGAAGGCTGGGGCGGAAGGATCGCCAGAGCCCAGCAGGTGGAGGCTGCGGTGGCCGGGAGCGACCACTGCACTCCAGTCTGGGCGACAGAGTGAGACTCCAACTCAAAAAAAAAAAAAAAAATTGGGTTATTAATGTGGATTGAATGGCATTCATTGCTTCCTTGCTTTTTTCTCATCATATAATATTTTGAAACACCACATAATTATTTCAAGATTCTAACATATGCAATCTAATCTGTATGATTCTTATAAGTGTAAGTAACATTAAGCAGGTATACAAAGCTTTTTTATTGGAACATATGTTTTATTGGAACATAGCCACACTCATTTGTTATGTATTATCTCTGGTCACAATTCCAACTTGAGGTGAGTAGTTGATACAGAGACTGTATGACCTGCAAAGCCATAAAGAGTTGCTACTTGCTATTTTACAGAAAAGTTAGCCTATTCATTGCTATGAAGACTAAAACCTTTTTTTTTTTTTTTTTTGGCGAAAATCTGAAAAAGAAAATCCAATCAGAAATAAAAAACCTAGTGAAGCACACTTTATTTCTAGCTCAAAATAATCCTCGATTGCTGTAAGAAAAATCAACTGCTTATCTAAGCCCTTCTGAAAGTTGGGATAAAATCTACACATACTAAGTAATAACAAGAACTTAATTTTATTGGTTTCAAAAATATTCAGGATATTTTATTTTCTTTTGGAAATAATCAACAGGATTTCAAATAAGACTTTAAAAAATAGGAAAAGACTTGCTGAAGTTTTTGGAATAGAAAAATCAAATAATTAAATTAGTTCAGTTTTCTAACATATTGTCCATCATCATTTGAATTTCATCTTTGCAAATTTCACATTACAAAAAATATACAATGCATATTATTATCATATGACTATGTTTAACCCAGTGTTAATTGTAGAAACGTCTAAAATGTCCCGTTAAAATTATAATCTGGATGAATTGAACAAGGAGGAAGAGCTTTCTTTGCTAGCCCATTGATTTATGTCCCAGTTCCCACTCATGCTAATAGTTTCTTCCATCTTCCTTTGGAGACTACACAGTGATTCTAGATTTCTGTATAGACTGATTTGCTTTAGCTTGAAATCCATCAGTAAGGATTCTCTATTGCCAGTGTCCAGAAATCACATGCTTGCTCATAGACTGTGTAACTCCGATATAACGGAGGACTGTACCTGCTTTTCACTAAGAAGTTAGGATGGTTGTTCCTGACCTTGGGGGCCATTATACAATTGACCAAACCAGTGCCCATGTAGGTCCCAAGACTTGTCGCTAAGACTTTGCTTAGTATCCATTTGTCTACTGCTGGTCACCTGGAAGAATAAACTTTCCTGAGTGGCACCAGCTCATAACCCCTCCTCTGTTGGCACAGAGGAAAATGCATCCTTGTTATACAATTATACTCTTTTCAGGAATTGTGGACATGATTTCAATCATAGTACTGCATGTCTTGACAAACATTTATTGTTATGATGGACGACTATATTATCAAGTGTAATGACATTTGTTACAAATTCTACATTTTTTTCATTTGGGTAATGGTGTAAAGAAAGCTCTGTTCTTTGGCCTTTAGATTATGGTACAGGACTTCTGTGAGTCTTCTATTTTCCTACTTAGATTCTGTATTTCATTGTAAAGTCGTGCATTTTCCATTTGGTATCCCTCCCTTATTTGTAGGGCTTGTTCCTAAAAAGAAACAAATGAAGCTGAAGAAAGTACGACATTAAGCAAATCTCTATATTTATCTTGCTTCCACGTTCATTGATTTATTATTTAATTTCTTCTTGAAATTTTCTCTACCCTTGTACTAATATACTATTTGCTGGGCATCTGTGCTCTGTGATGACTTCTTCTGGGTGTTTTAGCTAAGGAGTTTCAGCTCTTGCTCTATTGATGAACCTAAATTACTAGTCTTGATTTCCCTGCCATAAGTTGTACATAAGAGGCCTTGCTCACTTCTCCCAACTCCACTCTTCACACCCCCTCCCACCAGGCCTCTCACTCCTACTTCTCTCCTCATCCCAGTCTTCTGCTGCTGACTGGTGATTGGAATGAGCACTCGTGGTGCCCAGATCTGGACGCTAATTCTTAACCACAGATCCCGGCCGATGAACTCGGCTAACTCTCGAAGCAGAGCAAGGTGGAGAGCCCCAGCAGCCAGTGACCCCAGGAGGGTGAGCAAGCTGAGATGGAGGAGGTGCCACACAGAGGACTCTTGGGACAGACAGGGAGTGAGGAGACAGACTGGCTGGCATTGTAGCCACAGGGCCTCATTCGTGCCAGACACACCAGGCTTGTATTGGAGTTGCCATCCTGCTCTACATGTGAGAGAACGTGAGAGCTACTGACAAGGTCTGTGATGGTTCTCCTCCTCCTAGCCACATTGTCTCCAGTGCCCTGTGGGAGGCAGACCACCTCCAGGGGAAGGGGGAGTTTAATATAGCAGGGGGCACCCTGTGGGATAAAGATAAAAATTCGTATACGCCCCATAAAGGGTCACCCCAACAGTGGCAACCATGCACCTAACTTTACAAAGCAAAAAACAAAAATTAAAAGTACAGGAGAACAAGAAAGGCCCTTCCTCTGGGCTTCGTGTTTTCCCTGCCACACTAAGTTTATGATCAGGGAGGATGGAGAGAAAAGGGAAAACAGAAGGCTCCAGGTGATGCAATTCGATACCTGAAGTTTAAGAGCCAGCATCAACTTTTGCTCTGACAATAACTGCTCCCTCTCCCTCTCCATCTTCTCAGTCAGTTGTTTCACATGTTCCTGATGACTCTTCTCCTTCTGTTCCATCATCTGCTCATTCTTCTTCTGCATTTCCTCCACCATTTTGGCTGCAGCCTGTGCAGCTTCTGCTTTCATACGTTCCACTGTGGAGGAAAAGGAAGAGGAAAAAATGTGTGTGGGGTGTTCTTGTCGCCTCATTCTTCCTCGTACACTTACCCGTTATTGTTGCTGCTGATGGCATATGCCCTTTTGACACATGACTTCAGCAAGTAAGTAAGACACATCTTTGCTCTTCTTGCTCTGGTTTAAAGATGCAGGTTTGCCCAGCAAGGTGACTTAAAATTAAGGGTTTTTTTTTTTTGAGTTGGAGTCTCAGTCGCCCAGACTGGAGTGCAGTGGCCGCTCCTGGCTACCGCAGCCTCGATCTGCTGGGCTCCGGTGATCCTTCCGCCCCAGCCTTCCAAGTAGCCAGAATTACAGGCATGCGCTACCACACCCGGCTGATTTTTTGATTTATTGTAGAGATGAGGTCTCGCTGCCCAGGCGGGTCTCGAACCCTCGTGCTCAAGCAATCCACTCACCTCAGCCTCCCAAGGCGCAGGATTACAGGCTGAGCCACCGAGCCCGGCTTAAAATTAAGGGTGTTTAAGCTGTTTAATCTCTTAACTCATTTCTTACCTTCAATCTCCTTTTCTTTTTCTGAGACACTCAAGTCTGTCTGCAGAATCGCATCTCTCACAGCCTCCTTGGACTTCAAGTATGTCTGCAGAATCTCTTCAGCCTTAGGACCCAGAGAACACATAGTTAGCAGTAGGCAAGGGCTGTAAACACTTGTTCTTTGTTGTCTGCCCACCATCTTTTCCTCTAGGAATTGCTCTTCTTGGTGCTGGCATGCCTGGTGGTCACAAGTTTCTGTCACAGGAACAAGGTGCATGTTCCAGGCTTCCAATCTGAGAACCTCACTTCGCATTGTCCTTTTAGGAGTGTCATGTAGGTGTTGGCCTAAAAAGAGGTCTCTTTGTTTTAGATTCAAGGCTCTAAGTTTAACCTGTTAGTGCCATGGTCCCATCTGGAGTGAGATTAATGGAGAATGAAGCCATCATTGTGGGAGGAAATTATAGTTATGGTGATAGAGGGGGGACGGATGGGAGCTGTGTAGGAAATAATGAACAGTGAGAGTGATCATAACATTATTTGAAACCTTAGACCCAGCTGTCCTTTAAAGCCGATTTGAAACCTAAACTGATAGATCACCATTGTTGTTTAAGAAACCATCATTGGGTTTCGCCACCTTTTTAAAAAAAAAGTCTTTACATTTTTATTACAGAAAAAAATGCTTCATTTCTTTAATGTGCTTTCTGATTCTGTGCTTGTGCCTTCAAGACTTTCACAACGATTTTCTGCTCTTTGATAAGGAAAGCACACTAGATCCTGTCACGAACACCTTTTGCACACATGGAACCACCATAGGCCCTGCTGATGTGTTTTTTGTTGTTGTTGTTGATTTGGGCAACCTCATAAGAACTTTTGGCCTCACAGTACGAACCCCTTGAAGTCTGTGTGAGCACTCACCACGTTCAGACTCTGGTGATTTCCCAAACTTCTTGGTATATAGGTAGAAAATCCTATTACCAGAGGTTTGAGACAGACTAGTTTTGTTAGAGGCTGCATTGTAGGAAAGCACATGATGTTATGTTAAACACTGGATCATTCTGAGTGCCAGCAGCTTCCCTTCTGTGCCCTTCATGTATGCCACTTCAAAGGACTGTTTCTGAGTGTTCTCGGCTCCCTTAGCTCCTGGGAAAGTGGCTGATTGTAAAGGGGATACAGATGGGCAGGTGTCCCTCTTTTGCAGAGCAAAATATTGAATTGTAATTTTGGATGATGACAACTTGGTGGTTAATCTGATAATTCAATGTATCATTCAACTGTTAATTGCCTGCACTTTCTTTGATGAGCACATAGACTCTGTCTGGTATAATAGGCCCCCTGTCCATGTTATTGAATGAAAGCATGAATGTTATGCACACCTGTGTGCAGTAATGCACACCTGTGTCAGTTATGCTTGGTCACATGAGCCTTTCAAGGAGGCACATCATCAGTTCCCATCATCAAATGATAAATGTTGGTTACCTGTATTCCCTTCCTCTGTTCCTGATTATACTTTTTCTTCAGGTCTTCTATTTTCTGAATAAAGAGTCGATAGCCCCCTGAAATAGAATATATCCCCTCTTTTACTTCTTCTTCTAGAGGCTTGAAAATTTCCTGAAGTAAAGCTGAGCAACGATCTGATGATGCTTTTTCATTCTTTTTACAAAAGTCATCTCGCTTTTTTTCTAGCTGAGCCTTTGACATAAAAACAAAGTGAAAAGAACAACAGGGGAAGGAAATGAGCTTGACCTCAGACTTCTAAAAGAAAAGTCAATGACCCCTAGAAAATCTGACAGGTACCCCAGCAGGACCATATTCTTTCTCTCGACCCAAAATTTCTAAGAAGTCACTTTCTCCTTAGAGATGAATCTCAAAACAGGGATTGATAACTTTTTGCCAACCTGTAGAGGTAAACTTTATATTTTTTTTTAATTTATTTTTATTTATATTTATATTCAGGTTGAAATAATGATTGCGCATGGAATAAATGTGGTTCAACATAAGCCTGCTTAAGATAACTAGCACTAAAATTCTCTTTGCTTTTGGCTAGAACATCAAATCTGTCTGATAAGCGTCTGCATGTAATTTGATTGGAAGCTCTGGTGTTCTGATGGAACATTACGCAGCCATTAAGGAGGACCAAATTATGAACTTCACAGTAACTTAGAGTCTATAATACTGAATGATTTAACACAGAAACAAAGAACTGGGTATCACATGTTTTCGCTCATAAGTGGTCTTTGAACAATGATCATAATACTTTTAGAAAAGGATTGGCAGTCACAGGAAACTGCGGTGGTGGGGGTGGGAGTGGGTTGGGGGAGGCAGGATTGGCGCTAGTGGGAATCTGCCGGGGAGGAGTGAACATACCTCATCAACAAGGCCACCTGTACAATGAATATGCACCTGTATATCTAACCCTGAATTGTACACCACATCTTTAAAATAAAAAATTGTAAATTAAAAAAAAAAGCAGATCTGGTGTTCAGTTGCAAGCATTTAGTTCAAGGGAAGACTATTTATAAAGGAAAAATGTTTCAAAACTTGGAGTCTCCAATAATACATTGATTCTTCTGATTAATATGATTACAAATATGTAGTTATCACCATTTTAAAAGCAAATTACAATTGCTTCTATCAAAATAAGTACGCAATTCATCTTCTGATACTACTTTGCTATCCACAACACTAATTCCTATAAACAGGAGAGACAAATTACCGCTAATTTCCTTTGAAATTTTTGGTCTATATCTTTGAAAGAACTCCCAGTGAAGATTCCAATGGCCTCTTTCTCACTGGCCATGTGCAGGTCTAGCAGCTCCAGGAGGGTTTCCGTGGGCAACTGCAGCTTCTGGTCCATCTGCTGGTCATAGTGGGCAATGGCCTTTTGCACTGCGGCTGAGTTCTCTATCTGGGCCAAGGCCAGGACTGCATTCTCCATGCAGGGCAGATCCCCGCTTTTGATGGCAGTGACATAGGTTAGTACCAGGTTCTGTAGACCTACACATAGAAAACAAATTATGTTCTTTGTGGTAGATAGAGTGAGGAAAAGTCTCTCTTCTGCATAATTCTCTATTATCATCTTTTGCCTCATCAATATCATCAGCATCACTGGAAAGCCTCATAGAAATGTAGATTGTCAGGCCTTGCCTCAGACCTACTGAAATAGAACATTTTCTTTGGCAATATACCCTGGTGATATTTGTGCACACAAAAGGTGTTCTATATAAAGGAAACCTGTTTTTTAGAATGCTTGTATCTACTTGAGGCTCAAACATTGCTTGAGAAGAAACCAAAAGAAAAGAAAAGAAAAAAACCCATATCTCTCTCATTTATGTCTGTATCATCTGTACTCAGTATCATGCCCATGGTTTGCCTTTGATTAATATTTGTGGAGCAAACAGTACTATTTTAATTGGAAGGAGTGCTTCTTTGGATTCATTACAACTCAATGTTGTCCAAAAAAAAAAAACTTTCTGAGATATAAAATGTTCTATGTGCTTGGTGTCCATTACTGAAGTCACTAGTTATATGTAGCTCTTGAGTTTTTGAAATGATGCTGTGTGATCTGAATTTTTATTTCCTCTTAATTTTAATTAATTTGTCATTAAATTTAAGTATCTACACATGTGTTTATTGGAGAGTGAACTTCACAGTGTAAATCCAGCTTACTAGGACAATATATATATTTTTTTGAGTTGGAGTCTCACTCTGTCGCCCAGACTGGAGTGCAGTGGCTGCTCCCAGCCACCGCAGCCTCGACCCACTGGGCTCCAGCAATTCTTCCGCCTCAGCCTTCTGAGTAGCCGGAATTACAGGCATGCACTACCATGCCTGGCTGATTTTTTAAAATTTTATTGTAGAGATGAAGTCTCGCCAAGTTGCCCAGGCGGGTCTCAAACCCGTGGGCTCAGGCAATCCACTCACCTCAGCCTCCCAAAGGCGCGGGATTACAGGCTGAGCCACCGAGCCCGGCTACTAGGACGATATTAAGGACAGAGTTTCCTTACGTCAGGCTTCACTGTCTTTCCCATTCAAAGATTTGATTAAAGTTAAGCATTAGATATTTGCCCAAATGGTTAGAATTTAACTGTATTAGTAGTTAACCCTGCATGTCTTAAAGCTGAAACTAAGTACATGCTATTCCATTCTCAGTCTTCTTAACAATGAGTAGAAGGATGTGGAAGAGGACTCACGTGGCCCATTGACCCTGATGCCTCCTGGAAGAGTTTTAACTTTAGAATGGCTGAAGATATGAGAACAGAATTCTTCCACTTGTTTCACAAAATCAGAGTCCACCTCATCATCGTGTAGTGTCTCCAGCTGGGTAAGCTTCTTCCAGTCAGTAGGTGGGCAGAAGGCAAAGCATTTCTTATTTGGAAAGAACTTTCGGATGCAGAGTCGAGGAAGGTTATAATTATCAACTTTTTTACTGGTACCTGGATAAAAATAAAAAGAAATTATATCTAGTAGAGTGTTTTTCAAGTAAACATTTGCTCTGCTTCACATGCTTTAGCTAAATGCAGCCTCACAAAACCTAATCAGGGAGACAAAAGCAACCTTTAGTACTACAGGGAAAAAGAAGAGAAAATGAACTTTGGGTGTGGAAGATGACTGACTAGACATGCCAATCACCCACCTCCTTACAAAGAAGCACAACTATGAGTAGATAGCTACACATTGTAGAGAGAATCTCTGAGAGCACACACTGGAATTCAGCAAGGAAGTAACAAAGAATAAGATTGGCTTGAGGATGGGGAGGGACTCCCATTTGGGCAAAAGATATGTGTGAGATTCCTGGCAATCCACATTCCCTCTAGACATCCACAGTCCAAGGCACAGAAGAGCCTCTGGCCTCTGTAGTCCCTGAGCCCAGTATAAGTAACTGTCGCCTAGAAACCATACAACTGCTATGTTCAGAGAAGGCGTTCACACTGGTCCCACTCAACACCCTAGATCCAAGAACCTGACCATGGTACCATACTGAGAACACAGCACCCACCAGACTAAATCCTGTCCCTTGGCCAAACAGCCCTGATGCCCATATTCCTGGAGCCTTGCTGATACCTTCCTCTCCTTCCATTTCCACTCAAAGGGTTGTGGTGTCATGATGTTGACTGGACCCAGACGTGCAGCTGGGCTCCCAGCAATCTAGCCCAGGACGTATTCACTTCAGGAGGCAGGTGGTCCAGTACATTAGGGAGGCTGTCCCCAGGCCAAAGAAAGTCCAAGTATGCGCTTTCCAGAGCCTGAAAAACAACCGCCGGAGCCTACTGCCACCAACAGCAACCCCACCCACTCTAACATCAGGTTGAAGTGCACCTGCATGATTCCTCCGGGGCCTAAGAATAATTACCCTCCCCTAGCTCCCGCCACTGATACTGGTTCACATGCATGTGGTGTGGAAGTCTGAGGACAGGTCGTCCCTGCCCACCACTGCTATGCTCATATCACTCTGCAGGTGTCTGGGAACGAGTCGGTTCTGCTTACCAGTACCACCGCCTGTGCAAGCCATCTTGTTCTGCCTGCTGCCACCAGTGACTGTGTTGTCTTTGGGGAGCCCAAGGTTCCAAGCCGCCCAGCCTGCTGCCACCATCACCCACCTGCATATGTCATCTGGGGCCTGGGTACTGTCCTGCCTAGCCCACTGTCTCCTCTTCAGGCGCCTGCATATGGCACCCAGGAACCCAAGAGTGGGTCGCCCCCCTGCTGCCACTACTAGCACCATGCATGCTGCTCAAGGATGTGAAGCCAACCCACACAATCTGCTGCTGTCACTTCCCTTGACTGTGCAGGCCACCTAGGTGACTGAACACCAGTCTGCTCAGGCCACCCACGGTCGCCACTGGTGCGTGAGGACCAGCTTGCCTGAGGAGAATATCTATTATCATGAAATACAGAAAATATAAAACTTACTTGCAGTTACACAAAAAGGAAAGAGAAAGGACCAAAATGAACACTACAAAAAACCCACCCAATTGTAAAGGTAGACAATAAAAGGGAAGAAAGAGATTAAGGATACACAAAACCATCTGGAAACATTGAACAAAATGACAGAAATAGATCCTCATCTATCAATAACAGGTTTGCCTGCAAACAGTATTAATTTCCAGTCAAAAGACAGAGACTAGCAGAATAAATTAAAAAACCCCCCAAAACTCAATGTAACTATGAGCTGTCTACAAGAGACTCACTACCTGTAAAGACACACAGGCTGGAAGTGAAGGGATAGAAAAATAATATTCCATGGAAAAGCAGCCAAACCAACCCCCAAGTATGTGGGAATTGCTATACTTATATCACACAGAGCAGACTTTAGGTAAAATAAAACGTAAAAAGAGACAAATAAGGTCATTATATAATGACAATGGTATCAATTTAGCAAAAGAATACAACAATGATGTATACGCCAACACCAGAGCGCCAGATATATGAAGCAAATAGTATAAGACCTAAGAGAGAGACCTCAATACAACAATAGGGTGGACTCAATGGTCTGCACTGGGAAGATCATTTAACAGAAAATCAATAGAGAAACATTGATCTTAATCTGCACTATAGACAGAATGGACGTAACACAGATTTATCTGAAATATTATAGCTGGTACCACCCCAAAACAAAGGATTGTTAGAAACTATTTTGAACAACCATATGCTAAGAAATTGAAAAGCCTAGAAAAAGTATATAAATTACTGGATATATATTCTACCAAGATAGAACCAGGAAGAAATAGAATACCTGAACAGACTGTTAAGAACTAACAAGATAGAATCCATTATAAAAAGGCTCCCAAGAAAGAAAAATCCTGGACTGGATGATTCTATTGCTGACTTACACTAAAGTTTTAAAGAAGAACTAACATCAATTTTTATGAAATTATTACCAAAATATTGAAGAAGATCAAATTCTTTCAGACTCATTCTACAAGGCCTGCCTGATCCTGATACCAAAGCCAGACAAGGACACAGCCAAAAAAGAAAATCGTAGGCCAATATCCATGATGAACAAAAGTCCTCAACAAACTGATACAGACCTACTCCAACAACACATCAACAAGATAATACAACATGATCAGGTGAGATTTGTCTCCTGAATGCAGAAATGTTTCAACATTTGCAAATCAGCAAATCTGATACTACACATCAAAGGAATAAAGGACAAAACCATAGATTATCTCTAAAGTCTCAGAACAAGCATTTGATAAAAATTGAACATCCATTCATGATAAAAAAATTCAACCAATTAGGCATAGGTATCATCAAAGCTATGTATGACGGACCCACAGCTAATATCATACTGAATGAGGAAAAGTTGAAAGCGCTGTCTCTAGAAAATGGAAAAGGATGAGAATGCCTACTTTCACCACTCTTATTTAACATAATATTAGAAGTTTTATCCCAAGCAGTTAGATAAGGAACAAAAATACAAGGCATTGAAATTGAAAAAAAGATAGCTAAATTATTATTCTTTGCAAATATCACGATCTTATATATAGAAAAACCTGAAATCCACCAAAAATTTTAGCACTGATAAATTTAGTAAATTTTTTAGGATACAAAATCAGCATACAAAAATCAGTGATTTTCAGAAATCATTAAGAAACTGATAAATCAAGAAAGTAATCCTAGCCGGCCTCGGTGGCTCAGCCTGTAATCCCACGCCTTTGGGAGGCTGAGGTGAGTGGATTGCCTGAACCCATGGGTTCGAGACCCGCCTGGGCAACTTGGCAAGACCTCATCTCTGCAATAAATCAAAAAATTAGCTGGGTGTGGTAGCGCGCGCCTGTCGTTCCAGCTACTTGGAAGGCTGAGGCGGAAGGATCTCTGGAGCCCAGCAGGTCGAGGCTGCGGTGGCCAGGAGCGGCCACTGCACTCCAGTCTGGGCGACAGAGTAAGACTTCAACTCAAAAAAAAAAAAAAAAGTAATCCTACTTACAATAGCTACATACAAAAAAATACAATGCCTAGGAATAAATTTAACCAATAAGATCATAACCTCTAAAAAAGTAAAACAAAACTGATGAATGAAATTGAAAAAAATTTAAAAAAAGAAAGACATCTCATGGTCATGAATCAGAAGAACTAATACTGTTAAAATGACAACACTCCTAAAACAATTCCATAGATTCAGTGCAGTTTCTGTCAAAATACTAGCAATATTCTTCATAGAAATAGAAAACCAACCCTAAAACTTTATATGCAGAAATAATAACAAAAGACCAAATAATCAACAGATTTTAAAAAATCTAGAAATAAAGCCACATATGAGGGGGGGATCCCTCAAAAACCCAGAATTTATTTGTAAAAAATTGTGTATTTATTCTTACATGTTTAAAGTTTTCACCTTCAAAATACTCTCCATTTGATGTAATACCTTTTCCACTGCTCAAAACAGTTTTTGAACTCACCAATTTTGATGCCTTTTAGTGCTTCTGCAATGTTTTGGTCTCACCTCTTTCACATTGACAAAATGTGCCCTTTGAGGACTTTTTTCATTCAGGAAACAAAAACAAAAAGTCACTCAGGGTGAGATTGGGTGAGTAGGGAAGGTAGGGCATGGAGTCATGCTGTTTTTTGATCAAAAACTGCTGAACACTCAGCACTGTGTGGGCATGTGCACTTGTAAATCACCCATCATGAAACAGGCAAATGCATTGAAAGAATCATCACAAAAAATTCACCGAAGCCAAATGCAGCCTCTCACAACAATGCTAGCTGAAACACTGTCACCAATGGGTTCCTAAACACATAGTGGAGGAAATCTGTAAAAAGGGCCTGCCCTCCAAAGATAATTCAGTTTTCCTGGGGGGTTCTCCTAGTGTCTACAGCCAATTGACTTTTTTAGATAAAGGTACCAAGGACATGTACTGGGAAAAGGACACCTTCAATAAGTGGTGCTAGAAATACTAGGTAGTCATGCACAGAAAAATGAAACTGGACCCCTATCTCTTACCATATATAAAAACCAATTGAAAATGGACTAAGGACTTAAACATAAGACTTGAAATGATAAAACTACTAGAAGAAAACATAAGGGAAACATGTCAGGACATTGGTCTAAGCAAATATTTTATGGCTAAAACTTTCAAAGCATAGGCCACACAAGTAGACAAATGCAACTAAATTATACCCAACAGCTTCTGCAAAGCAAAGGAAACAATCCACAAAGTAAGGAGGAAACCCATAAAATGGATCAAATAATTTGCAAACTGTTCATCTGACAAAGGACTAATATTAAAAATATATGAGGAGCTGAAGAAACTCAACAGAAAAGCCCATTAAAAAGTAGACAACAATGCCAGGCTCAGTGGCTCACACCTGCAATCCCAGCACTTTGGAAGGCAGAGGTGAGAGGACTGCCTGAACCAAGGGGTTCAAGACCAGCCTGGGCAAGACCAACCTCGTCTCTACAATAAATAAAAGAATTAGCCACTCATAAGTGGGCCCTGATCATTAGTCACACTGGCACAAAAGGAGGATCATCAGTCTCTGGGTACGTCTAGGGGAGGGAGGGAAGAAGGGGAGAGAGTGAGTTACAGGTGACAACACAAAGGGAACCTGGTCAACTACCAGGGGCACTGAGGGCCAGTAAGAAGCCAACACTTCACCTTCATGCCCCATACTTATGTAGTTCATAATCACTTTCATCCCACATCTCTGTAAAAAACAAGGTTAAGCAAAATAAGACAGACAGAAAACAATAAAGGCACAAGTTCTCACTCATATATGGGAGGGGAATAAAATGAGCTTATTTAAGTCGAGAGTAGAATTGTGGGTATCAGAGGCTGAGAAGGGTTGCAGGGCATGGAGGATGGGAAGATGTTGATTAACTTCTATAAGGTTGCAGATAGATATGAGAAAAAATTTCTGGTGTTCTGAAGAACTGTAGGGGGACTATGGTTGATGATAATTTAGTATATGTTTTCACATAGCTAGAAGACAGGATTCAGAATGATCACAAAACAAAGAAATGATCAATGTTTGAGGTGATAGACTGATTACACTGATTTGGTAATTATGCATTGTATACATTTATTGAAATACCACTCTATGTATCCTATAAATATGTACAATCATTATGTGTCAACTAAAAATAGGAGGAAAAAAGATTTTGTCTTTGCTCCAGAGGATTAATCAATTAAAAATGAATTTATAAAGTCAGATACGAAATAGGAATTATGTCATAAGAATAGCCTGGTGAGTTGAAAGAGAAAACTGTAAATGTAAGCAAGCCGCCCTCAAAAAATGCTATATAGTTCTAGGTATTCCTCCTCCCTGTGTTCCTGTCCCTAGTCTCTGTTACCTGACTTTAGCTTTAGGGAATTCTGCAGGTAGTCGTCTGCTGAGAGGACTTGTTCATCTGCTTCCAACTTGAGAGTCACATCTCTCAGAGTCCACACAAAGTCTGGGAAGAAGCCTATGAAGTCCGCTGAATCCTCAACCTCATTCTCCTCAGGTGAGGATTTTGCTCGGATTCGATCTGTCAGTTCTGTCACGTAGCTGAGCAGCTTACTAAGGAAAAGGGCAAAAATGAACAGGGCCTCCCATCCCATATTAGTTCCACATTATTCCCAAACCTTCATTTTGTCTCTGTTCTTAACCCAATGGTCTCTAAAATAAGAAATGGGATCTTTCTCCTGCACTTGAATTATTTTTTAGTAATATTTTCTCTTTTTGAGCTAAATTCAACCAGGATTCACAGCCATGCAGGTTTATTAATATGGCTGACTTTGGGGCTCATCTGGACCACGAAAGGATACTGCAGATGGTCCATGGCCTGCTGGTTGATGGTTCCCATGCTATTGTATACAAAGGTGCTGCTCAGGAGGATGGCCAGGGCAAAGATCCAGGAGTCATTCTCGTTGTCACCCTGGAAATCAGAACACAATTGGGTCAGTAGTGTTTTAAAATCGGCAATGGTAAAAGTATGCATTTTCAAGTTAGGATTTGTTAGACTAACAACATTCAAACAAAATCCAAATCCAACAAAAAAAATGATTATTCCTAAGTCTTGGGCTTCGAATAATTTGTATTATTATTATTTATTTATTATAGAGATGCGGGGCACAAGTGAGGGTTGACTACAAAAGTAGGCTGCATGCAAGTGAAGCTTGGGCTTCTAATTGGCCCTCACTCTCCCAGTCGCAGATCAGGTATCTTTTGGGTTGTCACATGCCCTTCACTCTTCTCCCTCCGTGCCTTTCTAGCAGTGTCTAGAGACTGTGGATGCCTCCCTTGTGCTAAAGTGACTAGTGATCCGGGCCCACTTATGAGTGAGAACATGTGGAATTCACTCCTTTTTTTTCTGTGGTAGTTGACTAAGTATGATGGTCTCCAACTCCATTCAATTTTCTGTCAAGTCCATTGTTTTGTTCTTCTCTACGGCTGCATAATACTCCATTATGTATATGCACCGCTTTAAAAAAAATACATTCTACTTTTGATGGGTAGTTTAGCTCATATAGCTTAAATTCTGCTGTTAGTATAAATGAAGTCTGTTGATCACCAGTAATCTCAGTTAGGATTCTGTCTTTAGCAATCACTGACTGGTAAATTTCCCCTCGTGTTATGGAATGAAAAACATATTACAGTTAAGTGTGAGCTCCTATTTATGGATAAAGACTAAATATCTTACAGAATATGCAGACATGTAGAGTTTATTCCAAAATTAAATCCTCCTTCCTTACCTTCTCTACATCTCCCAGGCCTTCAGTGTCAAGAAGAACTAGAATGTGTTTTGATTTCTTGGGATGAGGGACACACCACATCCAGATTCCTTTGGTGTGAGACTGCACCGTGGAGCCCAAAGAGAAGCCTGAAAGTGAGTGAAGTGGGGAGGAGATGGTTTGGAATTTTAATAGGAGGAAATGTTGGAAAATGAGATAAAAGCATAATCAAAGTTAGGAAAGATAACTAAAAGCGAAACCAGTGTTGATCTTTTTGAAATCAAAGAAACAAGGAAAGAGGAATATCTAACATGAAAAAATTCAACTATTTTATGATAAAAAGAATCAATAAACTATAAGTAGACGAAAGCTATTTCAACAGAATTAACTCATATGAAAAACCTACAGCCAATGTCCTACTCAAAGATGCAAGACAGAAACTTTTCCTCTAAGATCAAGGACTACTCAAGTGTGCCCACTTTTGCCACTTCTGTTCAACATAGTAGTGGAAGTGTTATCCAGGGGAATTGGGCAGGAGAAGGAAACAGAAGGCATTTAAACTGTAAAGATAGAAGTGAAATGATCTGCACACCGATGACATGATTGTAGATGTACAAAACCTTAAACATTCCTCCAATGAACTGTTAGAACTAAGAAACGAATTTAGTACATTTGCATCATACACAGTCAACATACAGAAATCAGATGTATTATTATACACTAATAATGAACAATCTGAAAAAGAAATTGAGAAAAAATTACATTTGCAAGAGCATCAAAATAGTAAACTACATATGAATAAACTAAACCAAGGAAGTGAAAACTTTTATAGCAAAAACCAAAGTGGTATTGAGAGAAATTAAGGTAGACACAATAGTTAGAAAGACAATAATTAGAAAGATGGCTTGGAAGACTCAATGTTCTTAAGATGCTACTACTACCAAAGTGGCAATACAGATTCAATGCATTCCTGTCAAAATTCCAATGATGTTGTTGTAGAAATAGAAAATTCACCCTTATTTTCATATGAAATCTCACGAGATCTCCGAGTAGCCTACATGATCTTTAAAGGGAAAAACAAAATTGAAGGTTTCACACATTCTGAGTTCTAAAAGTGACTACAAAACCATGGTAATTAGCAGTGTAATACTGCCACAGGCATATAGGTCACAAAACCATGGTAAATAAAATAGCAATACTCCCACAAACATATAGACCAATGAAAAGAATAGAAAAGTCAGAAATAAACTCTCACATTTTGGTTTAATGATTTTCAATAAGGCTGCCAAGTTCAGTCAGTGAAGAAAAGAGAGTCTCTTAACAAATAATGTTAATAAAACGTGAAGTCAACATGCAAAATAAATAAGAATATCACGTTATATCATAAAAAATTGCCTCAAAATGGATAAAAGATCTAAATGTGAGAGCTAAAACTATAAAATTCATAGAAGAAAACATTGGAGAAATCTTCACAATACTGCATTTCTTAATGGTTCCTTGGATATGACACCAAGAGTCTAGACAACAACAACAAAAAATACAAAGCTTGGACTTCATCAAAATTAAAAACTTTTGCATAGCAAAGAAAGCTATTGAGAACATTAAAAGGCAGCAAATGAAATGAAAGAAAATATTTGCTAGACATGTGGACTGATATCCCAAATATATAAATAATTCCTCCAATACAACACAAAATAACAGCCAAATTAAAAAAATGGACAAAGGGTTCAAATAGACTTTTCTCCAAAGAAAATATACAAATGGACAGTAAGCATATTAATATGGTCAACATCACAAGTTATTGGAAATTGAATATCAAAACCACAATTAGATACTACTTCACAACCATTAGGATGGCCACTAAAACAAACAAACAAGCAAACAAACAGAAAATATCAAATATTGGTTAAAATGTGGATAATTAGAATGCTTGAGTATTTTTAATGGGAATGTAAAATGGCATATTCACTATGCAAACCAATATAACAATTTCTTAAGGAATTAAATATAGAATGACCATGTGAGACAGCAGTTCCACCTCTGGTGTATAACCAGAGACGTGAAAAAAGGGACTCAAACAGATATTTGTACACAAATGTTCATTCCCGAATCATTCATTTACCCCAAAGGCGAAGTAACTCAGTAGTCCACAAAGAGATGAATGGATAAACAAATAGATATACACAAAATTATTCAGCTTTAGAAAGTTTTGACTCATGCTATAACATTGATGAAAACATTATGCAAGCCAGTCACAAAGGGACAAATATTGGACTATTATACTTACATTAAGTTCTTACAACAGTCAAATTCAGAGTCCAGAGTGCTAGCCATTGCCCAGTGGTCAAATTCATAGAGACAGAATGTAGAATGGTGGTGAGGGATGGATGAATAGGTAATATTTGTTAAATGGAAACAGTTTCTGTTAGGGAGTTTGAAAAAATTCTGGAGATGGATAGAGGTGATGGTTGCACAACCAAAAGGTATTCCCCAAAATGGTTGCAAGGATAGCCAGGCACAGTGGCATACACCTGTAATCCCAGCTATTTTGGAGGCTGAGGTGGGGAGACCCCTTGACTCAGGAGTTCAAGACCTGCCTGAGAAACATAGGGAGAACCTATCTCAATTTTTAAAAATGGTTTTTAGAGTAAATTTTATGTTATGTATCTTTAAAAAAACTAATTAAAAATATCCACTATAAATTGAAACATTTTTGCATCCTTAATGATCATTGATAATTTATTGCTACCACATGAACATCTTAATAAATGTCTTATACCTTATTTCACTTTATTAATATGTACATTATTTAGTTTTATTCCTACCTTACCTTTTATAGAAGAGGAACAATTTACACTTTAAAAAGAAAAACTAAGACACAGTAAGGAGACTTAGGGAGCTGACTCTAATTCTCCAGAATAGAGTGACGATGAAAAGTTCAACTGTGAACTGTTTAGAGTTACTATAAAGAAGTAGCTGAGGCTAGGTAATTTTTATTTTATTTTTTTACAAAAGAGGTTAATTTGGCTCACAGTTCTGCATGCTGTACAAGAAGCCCAGCACCAGCATCTACATCTGGTGAGGGCCTCAGACTGCTTCTATTCTTGGTGAAAGGTGAAGGCAGCAAGTGTGTAGAGATCACATGATGAGAGAGGAAACAAGGGAAAGAGGGGATGGATGTGCCAAGCTCTTTGTGACAACCAGCTCGTTCAGAAATGTACAGAACTCACTTGATTACAGCAAACATGGAACTAAGCCTTTCATGACAGACACACCCCTAGGACCCCAACACCTCCCATTAGGTCTACACCCTTAACATTAGGTATCAAATTTTAACATCAGATTTGGAGGGAACAAACAAACCCTATAAAAACTATAGTAAGCCCCATCTCTAACTTGCTCTCCTCATATCCCCATGGTGGATGTTGACAATGTGGGTGGACAGAAGAGGATCATCTGAGCTTTGCTGGTGCCAGTTACCTTTCTTCTTCCCTGCCAGCTTGTTCATCAAGTGGGATTTGCCTGTGCGGCACTGGCCTGCAATAGCCACAACTACGAAAGGCTGGATAATGTCAGACAGGATCTCCAAAGCTTCCGGATTAACCTTCAGTTGCCCTTGGGTGTTCTCAATGAGACACATTGGTTCTGCCATGAGGATCTCTGAAGCCATGTCCAGGGTGCTCCCTAGTCTGCGAAAGAAGAGGTAAGATACATGAGCATTTCTAGTATTTTGCATCCAAAAGGTGGAGTCATAAAATTTCCCAACATGGTCCAAATTGGTTTTTTGTGTCACCAAGATAGATGATGCAATAGCTGTGCCATCTGAGAAAGTTATGGAAGTCGTATTAAAGTAGTTTATTACAAGAATGTTAATCAGTCACAACAGTGACTGATTAACATTCAGCTTCTCCCATGACCCTCTCATCTACTTAATATATTGTGTAAAACTTTCTTTTCTTCTGGCTACTTGGAAGACTGAGGCAGTAGGATCACTGGAGCCCAGCAGGTCAACACTGGGGTGACCACTGGGGTGAGCATGCATGCCACTGCAATCCAGCCTGGGTGATGGAAAAAGATTCCAACTCAAAAAAAAAAAATTTACATCAGACATCAAAGAGAAAATATAATGGATATCGATATTTTATTTTGCCTCCAGACAAAATGTAGGAAATGAAATATTAAATACTTATTCATTAATTTTTTTTGAGCTGGCATCTCACTCTGTCACCCAGACTGGAGTGCAGTGGCACACTCATGGCCACCACCACATCCTCGACCTGCTGGATATTGGTGATCCTTCCGCCTCAGCCTTCCAACTAGCTGGAACTACAGGCATGTGCTACCACACCCTTCTAATTTTTTATTTATTGTAGAGATGAGATCTTGCCAAGCTGCCCAGGTTGGTCTCAAATCTGTGGGTTCAAGCAATTCACTTGCCTCAGCCTACCAAAGTGCTGGGATGACAGGCTGAGCCACTGAACCTGGCCTTACTCATTAATTCTTATAGTGAAGACACTCATAAATAAATGTTTCATTGTCGATATACATATTTAGGACAATGTCCAAAGATTTTAAAATTATTTGTGCTTGTTTTACTAAAATGTGAATCTACAAAACCTTTTACACTGCCCTTCTGGAAGGAGAACCAACAAGCTTACTTTAGGTACTTTTCAAAAACTATATGACCATGTGAAACACACGGCTAGGACTCACCTAAGAGTTTTATAGGGGAATTTGCAAGAGAGGGGCCTTGGAACTTAAGCTTCATATTTTCAGAACAAATAAGCCTACAACTCAGTGAAAGTATAATTGTGCAATTTCAAATACTGAATGTTTCCAAATAGGTGATGAAATCCAGATTGCAAGACCAGGCGGCAAATAAAGAGAGCTAGGTAGGAAGATATTCAAAGAAAATACTTGCATATCCAGCTATACACTTTTAAGTTTTCAGTTTTGTTCTGTTTTCCCATTGGTAGAGAAGGAGAAAGAGAAATAGGAGAGGGAAGAGCAGAGAGCGTTTTCATAGCAGAAGTTAATGAATGAGGCTAGTGTCATGCCAAGGAATTTGGCGGAGGAATTTCCAGAAGGGTGAATCAAAGTTGTCTGAGGACATGGAGATGTTAAAGTAAGCAGGAGATAGGATTAAGATGACTGACAGGAGTCTGCTAGTGTGTTTCTTCTATGGAGCAAACCAAGATAAAGTGCATGTCCTCAGCACTCAGAGAGGAGCAGGACCAGGAGCAGACCCCAGAACTCATCAAAGAAGTGATACTAATCACCTAGTGCAAAGAAGAGAAAAATGAAGTGACCTGTGTTGGAAATAGCGAGACTCTCCTCTAGATCATGGCACAGGTCACCGGCAGTCTCTGGATGCCGTGAGGAAGGTGAGTAAGGGGAATTCAGGCGTTCTTTGCTCCTGCTTTGGACTCGGAGGGTCCCGTGAGCCTTGCAGGACTCCAGTCCCTCATGGTGACTATGTGCACTGTCCAAGCCCATGTGGAGTAGTGCAGGAGTAAAAGAAAGCCTTGAGGAGCTTCAGATGTCATATTCTAGGAACTCAACCCTAGCAGGAGACCTCTTTCAGGCTGGACTTGTAGGGATAGGCCGCCAAGGGCAAACTCCTCAGTGGAAGAAAGTTCTCGGCTGGGGTGGGCTGCTGTGAGAACAAATGAGGTCAGTTACACTTTTACATTCTTAAAAAAAACAGCCTGAAGGTAAGACAGGGAGCCAGTGAGTCTCATTGCCACAGCATCCTCTTATTCCCCATGTTACCATTTTATGTTCCCCCTCCCCCTGTACCATAGCATTATTCCAGTAGCCTAAAACTCCCTCCCAACCCCTTAGGGTAGCCGAGAGTATACAAGTGGAGTGCTTGAACCTCTTTTCCCTTTGCACTTCCCTGGAAGTCTCAAGACAGACAGACAACTTGGGTAATCCCCAGAGCCCCAACCTCCACCTAGGTTGGTTAGGCACTTCGTTGAAACGACACATGCCAAGGGGAAAGGCCTCAGCCACCATTGCACTATCTCCTACAAATGTCATGTTCCGGCCAGAGGTCAACAGCACAGCCAGCCCACTACATCTGATAAAATATCTCAACTTTGGGGATGGCCTGATCTCAGACCCCTGCTAACACCACTTTCCAAGTCACTCCGGCCACTCAGGACACTGAGTCAGTGTGGGTACCCATCACAGGATTGCCACAGCTGACAATTGAGAATGTCACCACACCAAAGCTATATATAACCTAGGGAACCCTACAGTGCCTATGTCAGTCTCCTGCCAACCTAAAAGAATAAGAAAAAGTCTATCCAAATGAGAAGAAACCAGAAATATAATTTTAACAATATGAAAAAAAAAGGTTCTCCAACACTTTCAAATACCAAACTAACCCTGTAGTAACGAACCCTGACCAGAATGATATCTTTGAAGTTCCAGAGATGGAATTCAAAAAATTTATTACAAAATTACCCAGTGAGCCTCAGGAAAAAGTTGGAAACCAATATAATGGGGGAAAAAAACTATAAAAAAATAAAATTATAAATATAAATTAAAAAGTCTCCAAAGAGATAGACACCTTAAAAAACAAAACAAGACAAACAAGGTGAAATTTCTGAAGTGAAAGCATCATTTAGGAAAGTACAAGATGCTGTGAAATGTTTTAATGGGAGACCAGAAGAAAGGATCGTGAAAACAATGCTGTTGGATTAACTCAACCAGACAATAATAAAGAAAAAAGAATAAAGATAATGGAACAAAGTCTTCAAGAAATATGGGATTATAGAAAACATTCAAACCTAAGAATCACAGGTCTCCTGAGAAAGAAGAGAATGTAACAGGTTTGGAAAACCAATTTGAGGGAATAATAGAGGAAAACTTCCCTGGTCTTGCCAGAGATGTAACCATCCAATACAAGTAGCCGAGAAAACCCTCAGAAATTCATCGCAAAAAGGTCATCCCCAAAGCATATAATGATCTGGTTATACAAAGTTAGTGTGAAAGAAAGAATTTTTAGAGCAGCAAGAAAAAAACAAAAAATAACTTACAAAGGTAAACTTATCAGAATATCAACAGGCATCTCAAAAGAAATCCTACAAGCCTGAAAGAATTGGGGTACCATTCAATCTCCTCAGAGTGATCGTTAGCCAAGGATTTTGAATTCCACAAAGTTTCATATGATGTAGAAATGGAATCTTTCTCAGACTAGCAATAGCTGAGGGAATTTTTTAGCACTAGGATGGCTCTACAAGAAATACTAAAAGGAGTTCTAAATACTGAAACAAAGATCAAAATATACCAGTAGAAAAACACTGTGACTCATAAAGCTCATTAGTCTTATGGATCACCAACACAATGGAGAAAAAAATACATAACCAGATAACAACTGGTATGATGAATGAAATAGCATCTTAGATATCATTATTAACTCTGAACGTAAATGGTCTCAATGCTCCACTAAACAAATATAGACTGGCAGAAGAGATTAAAACACATACACACACACACACACACACACACACACACACACACACACACAACCAAAATATCTGCTGTCTTCAAAAGATCCACTTACCACAGAAAGCCTCCTATAGACTCAAGGTAAAAGAGGGGAAAAATATTTCATGCAAATGAAAACCCAAAATAAGCAGGAATAGCCATTCTCATATCAGATTCAACAGACTCAATTACAACAGTAAAAAAGACAAAGATGGTTATTATATAATGATAAAGGGCTCAATCCCACAAGAAGACATAACAATTTTAACTATATTGGTACCTAACATCAGACCCCCAACTCTATAAGACAACATTTACTAGACTCCACAAAAGAGTTATTCAGCAATACAAAAATAGTGGGAGACTTCAACACTCCACTGACAGCAACAAACAGATCACAAAGGCAGAATGTTAACAAAGACACATACGAATTAACCCAGAGCCTAGAGCAAATGGAACTAACAGACATCTACAGAACTTTCCATCCCCAAACTACAGAATATACATTTTTCTCATCAACACATAGAACATTTTCCAAGACACATTCTATGATAGGCCAAAAATCAAATTTCAAAAAATTAAAAAAACCCGAAATCATATCAAGCAGTTTCTCAGATCACAGTGATATAAACCTAAAAATTAACACCAAGAGGAATTCACAAAAGCAAACAAAAACATGAAAGTTAAATAGTCAACTTCTTAATGATCAAAATGAAATTTGATCAAAATAAAATAAAAATGAAAATTGAAAAAGTCTTCAAAATTTATGACTGCAGCAAGTTATCAAAACCTTTGGAACACAGTCAAAGCTTTGTTCAGAGGAAAATCTATAGCACATAAGGCCTGCATTAATAAGACTGAAAGATCACATATCGACAACCTAACATCACACCTCAGGGAACTAGACAAACATGAACAAACAAGCCCAAAGTCAGCAGAAAAAAAGAAGTAATAAAAATGAGAGAAAACTAAGTGAAACTGAAATAAAAAATATAAAGGATCAATGAAAAAAAGTTTTTATGAAGCTATTCCATAAGATTGAAATGAGGGAATTCTCCCTAACTCATTCTATGAAGCCAGTGTCACCCTGATAACAAAAGCAAGAAAAGACAAAACAACAACAAAAACTGTAGACCAACATCCCTTATGAACATAGACACAAACATTCTCACAAAAGATTAGCAAACAAAATTCAAGAGCACATAAAAAAATTCTATCATAGTCAAGTGGGTTTTACTCCAGGTATGCATGAATGTTTTCACATATGCAAGTAATAAATGTGATCCACTACACATTTATTGTTGTTTCTGTTTCATAAAAATAATCATCTGTAGCCCTTTCAATTCTGATTATGTAATCAGAATTAAAAAACAAAAATTATAGGATGATTTTAGTAGATGCAGAGAAAAGCATTTGATAAAAATTATCATTTTTCTACGATAACAACAAAACCCTCAGCAAAACAGGCATAGCAAGTAAGAGGGTGCAAGGAAATTAGTGAGTCTGAACTATTTCTAATGGAATAAATTCTCTCTGAAGTAAAGTTCACACGTAGTATTAAAAAGTATACTTCTTAGAAAAGCCTGGGCAACTTGGTGAGACCTCATCTCTACAATAAATCAAACAATTAGCTGAGCATGGTAGCTCACACCTGTAACTCTGGCTAATTGGAAGGCCGAGTTGGAAGGATCACCTGGGCCCAGCAGGTTGACGTTGGGGTGGCTGGGAGTGTGCCACTGTACTCCAGCCTGGGCGATGGAGTGACACTCCAAGTTAAAAAAAAGTATACTTCTTTTATGAATCATCTTGCACTCTGGGTTTCAGTTTTTTTCTTCATTGTCTTTAACAGTGTCTGTGGGCTATTTATCTGCAACTTATTTATTGTTGTTTCTGCTTCATAAAAATAACCATCTGTAGCCCTTTCAATTTCTCAGGTGTTATAGGAGCAGTACTGAGCAGGTGCCATCAATGACAATGAAAATTTAATTGTCCCTGTTCAATACAGACAAAGTCATAAAAGGTAAAGACAATCCTAGTACATTTCAACCTCTGGTCCCTGTGCACTGGTGCCTAATATAACACAAGCACAGAAGTTACACTCAGGGACATGCCACCACTGATAACACCAGGATTTCATCTGACCTTTCATACCTCAGGTTCAATCAAAGCCTAATTAGGCTTGTTCATTTTTAAGAAAACTAACTTCGTATCCCTGCCCCAGCCTTATAATCTCCATGTCCTTGAGTTGAAGCCCATTAGCTCTGGAGAGAAAGATGCCTTGATAAGAAGTACTAGGAGTTCTTACCTGTTCTTTTCCTCCTTAGTTCCAGGGGCAGTGCTTTCTAGCACTTGCTTCTCTTTCTCTCACTGGATCTTTGGAGTTTTATTTCACCCCTCCGATGTTACCGGATTCCTAGATTTTGTTTGGAGAACAAATAATCAGAAGTAAAGCATCCTCTGCGATGGATTTAGAGTAATATGAAACTAAAAGTGCTACTTTATTCAGGATATTGACTCAATAACCATAAATGGAATTACTGCATGTGCTAGTGGGAGGGTTTTACATGATTTCTCAACCAGAAACTTCAAATATTTTTTTTAATGGGGGGAGGTGTGAGAGACTATTTTTTTAAAAAAAATCACTGAGATATTGAGTAAAATGGAATGTATCTTATACTTGAGGGACAGCATGAGAATCCTAGAAGGAGAGGCATCATATAGTTTTTAGATCTAATTTCCTAAAAGAATAGACTCACTTCAAATGCTAGTGGTTGTTCTTTTAGAGGTGCAGCATGTGAGGGAAAGTGTTTAACACACTCATGAACACCCACTCCCTGGCCCTTAATGTCCAGTACTGTTCCTGGCAGGGGCTCCATGTATTTTACATGTGTTCCAAGCTCAGTGTTGACTGCTTTACAGGATTACACAACTTAAATCTCTGTGTCACTGGAATTACAACCTGCTTCCTCCTCATCTCCAGTTCAGGTTGACAAAAGTTCCATTATTGGTGGATATGCCCCAAAAGCTGACTCTTTCTCCTTTTCATCTTCTTTGCAGGGGTACGAGATCCTACGAGGAGGAGCAGGCTACCGGTATTTCTCATCTCCTCCAACATTGAATTGTGGAGACTCATTTTTGCTGAGTCTGACCAGAATTCAGGTCTCCCAAACTCTCTAGCCCCACTCATGAACATGGTGGTTAAAGGTCATGCTCTTTTTAAAAATTTTTGAGACATGTTATCAAATTAGCCTCTGGGAATATTTGCTGTTCCTTCCATTCCTCCAGGTGGCATCAGGCTTTTTAATTTTAGCTCAACTGATAGATGGAAAATGAATTTTTTATCAGACATTTTTTTGACCTCTACTGTAACAGAACATATATTCATATAATTATTTTCACCACATTTTATCTCATAGTACATAGACTTACTTGAAGTGATGAAGCCCAGGTTCGTGTTGTCCTAAGTAAAATATACCATTAGTGACAGCAAGACTCTGTCTCTACAAAATAATTTTAAAAAATAAGCCAGATGTGGTGGCACATCCCTGAAGTCCTCACTACTGAGGAAGCAAAGGTAGGGGGAGTGTTTAGCCCAGGAGTCTGAGGCTGCAGTGAACTATGATTGTGCCATTACTTTCCAGCCTGGATGACAGAGTGAGACTTTGTCTCTAAATTAAAAAAAAAAAAAAGCTTTTGGTGTCCACTATATCACAGGCATTGTACTACATTCTTTAGAGATGTTATTATTAATTAAAATCATTCTTAATTACATGCCTATGATGTAGGTATTATTATCTTCATTTTACAGATCTCTAAATACAATTTAAAGATGCTTAATGGTTTTTTAATAGCAGTTTATCAGACCATAGGACCTGACGGTTGGTTTGAACTTTCTTCAAATGATAAACCAGACTGTTAAAAGAAAGTCAAATCAAGTCTCTCATGGCTCTATATTCTATACAAAAGCAGAGTGAAACATTCAGGTGCTATAATCTTTGCTATTACTCTTCATAACTTTTAAGTCTGTTTAGTCTTCTTATATGTGAAGACTTTCAGCTCCTCCTCCACTTTTTGTTGTGAGTGAAAGATTTCTGGCGTCCATTTAGGACAACTTGAAACCTTTTTTATTTTGGACACGTCAGATTGAAAGTGAAGGCAGTGGCAAGCTCTTCATTTCTAGGAAATAGACTAAATGATAAGAAAACTGCTCCTTTCTGTTTAGGACAATGAGTTGGGAAAGAGTTTTTGTGAATTTTGCTTTTATGCCAGAACTGCTTAGTAAGCTCTCTAGAAAGCTTCTGTTTAATTGCTGAGTATGAGAAAGCTACATTTCCTTACCAGTTTACTACATTTGAAGTCTATTGAACCCCTATATTCTTCCAATAGTCACAAATCTATTTAATCTGCAATTTGATATTATTACATGATGCAATTCTACGTGTATATGTGCTTAGCAATTTCTGTGATTACCCCAAATATTAGGATGTCATTAACAGACTCTGATTTTCAGGTGCTCTATGTTTTTATAACAAGCTGATTTTCACATTAAGAACTATGTGCAGCATGCTCTAGACATTGCACAACAAGAGAGATTAATTGATTAAACTGGAGTCACAGTCTCAGAAAGGAGCCACTGGAATGGAGCCAAGATTTGCAAGCTAGAAAAACAATTGACCTCATGCATGTGTATGCACAGAAAACAAAGGTTCTATGTACACAGCACTGTGCTAGGTGCTGAGGTGTGTAAGAAGGTCAGTTAGACGTAGTCACTGCCCTAAATAGGACTTACTCTACTGAGTAAGACTGACTTGAATTTGCATCATCAAAGCAGACAACTGGAGAAGAGAGAAAAGGAGGAGCATTGGAACATTGAAATATTAGCCTAAGACCACAAATTGGAACATGTGAAACTTTGAGTTATGAAAAATTTACTTTGTTGTCACTTATGTGAACTGACATGAAAGGATTTGAATTTTAGTTTCTTAAAAAATGGCCTGACATTTAAAAAAAGACAAAAAATTCAATGAAATGGAACATAGAATTCAGAACTCAATTTACATCTTTATAGCCAATTATTATTATTATTTTTGAGTTGGAATCTTTTCTCACTCTGTCGCCCAGACTGGAGTGCAGTGGCATACTCACAGCCACCCCAGTGTTGACCTGCTGGACTCAGGCGATCCTTCCACCTCAGCCTTCCAAGTAGCCGGAACTACAGGCATGTGCTCCAATGCCTGGCTAATTTTTTCATTTATTGTAGAGATGAGGTCTCACCAAGTTGCCCAGGTTGATCTCGAACCCCTGGGTTCAGGCAATCCTCTCACCTCGACCTCCCAAAGTGCTGGGATTACAGGCTTGAGCCACCACGCCTGACCTTAATTAACTTTTATGAGTGAAAATTAGAATCACTTTGTAAGGTCCACCAGAACTGGAATTGCACTGAATATGCGGGTAAAAATATACTGAGTTATAGATGCTATTTTTAGTTAAGTACTTTCCTTTTTTAGCATAATTGTGGCTGTATTTGTTCAAAATGTTTTATTAGTCTGAAGATCATTTGATATGTTGTCTACATTTCTATTCAAATTCAAATTTTATGATCAGCTTATTGATCTTATTTTCCTTTTAAATTGTGCTAAAAAAAACCACATAACAAAATTTACCATCATGACCACTTTTAACAGTACAGATAAGTAATGATACGTATAGTCAAACTGTTGTGCAACAAACTGTAGGATTTTTTCCAGCTAGCACAACTGAAAGTCTGTACCCAACAACTCCTCGACTTCCTGAAACTAACTGCTGCTTTGTAGAAAGATTTTAAGAGTTGTCTTTAAAAACAACAACAAGAGAAAGATGCTGATACTCCTAAATATGATATTTCTTCCATGGCCACCTCTAAGTTGCACACACCTCTTGTTATTGTGTTTAAAATGGTCTTGTGCAAAGAGTTTTCAGAAGAGAATCTCTTAGGTCAATTCAAAGCAACTTGACTTCTTGGAATTGGGATTTAGACTGAAACAGAAAGCAATGGAAAACTACTTACCTAATGGGCTTATTTCTAAGATCCAATCCTTTTCTGTTCTAGCAGAACAAGAACTTGATTTGTAAAAATATAACCTATAGAACTCTACATGAGAGGCATCTAATGAGGATTAGTTAACCATTGTTCCTGAGGATTCCTCTAGATCCAACATTCTTCTATCTGGTCTACTTCTGTTTAATTAGCCCAGTCAATTTTATGGTATGTGTGGTTGCTACCAGGAGAAGGGGTGTTCCTCCTGGTGGTAGACAAGTCAATTCTGGGTTCTTGTGTTCATGTTTGGAAAGAAATTACATCAGACACATAGGGACATGAGATAAGCAAATAGTTTTATTAAGCCAAAAATAGTTTACTCTCTAGAGTGGAGAGAGGGCAGAAACGGTCCATAGAATGCTGTCGCTCTTATACCTAACTACTGTTGAGCTGTAACTTTTATTCTTAGGAGTACTGAGGAGTGGGTTTTGAGATTGGGTTTTCCCTAGAAATGGGTACTATCATCTGTTACCAGTCCTCTCGTCAGGCAGGGGAGTTTCAGGCCTTACAGTGTCATACCAATATTGTCATGGCCTCAGGTGTTTGATGGGAGTGGGAGGCTTCCCTAGGATAATTTATGCTGATAGTATTACAGTGAAGGTAAAAATCGGTTATGGTTGTCTTAGTTTAACCTTGGCTATTGATGCGCATGCTCTGAAGTTCTCTAAGCTAGTTCTCGCCTTGGTGGTTGGCTCTCAACCACAAGCATCCTGGATAAACAGACTACAATTCTGTAGATGTATCTGATAGGCATCTAACAGTTCGGTAGGTGAGAAGTTTTCTATAGCTAAGCTGCTTGTTTCATGCATGGTTTTGCACCAGCTGCTGTAGGAATCAATGGGCTTGGAGTATTTTTACAGCCCTAAAGTTTCCTAGTCTAACCTGTCTGTTCTGTCAGTTTCCTTTTAAGAAGTGTGGATTCTAAAATTACTTATGGTAGTTGAGCGATTGAGGTTATTATTTTTGGAACTGTTTTATGTTGAAAGTGACCGTTGATATTACTTATTGGGTCCAATTTTTTTTTTTTTTTGCCTATTAATGACTGTAGATGTGGAGTTTCTGGTCAGGTCTGTAGGCATGGAATTTGGCAGCTGTTTGATTAAGGGTGTGATCTGACTTTTCTGAAGAGAGAAGGAAGAATTTTTGTTGTAACATGAAGATGGAACTTTTGGAGTCTAGAAGATGTGAATTTCACCAAAAAGTTTAAAAAGACAAGGTCCAAATATTAAAAGTGGTGGAATGGCTATTAACGGGGTTTAGTAGAGCAAGAAACCCGGAAATGAAAACTGTCAACTCTTAACCACAGAATATGAAGAAGTGCCAGTTTTATTTTTAGCAGTGATTGCTTATATGTGTACTCAGAGGGGTAAAAGTTTTAATAATACTTAAATGGAAAGCAGAAGCATGTATAATTGCCCATTAATAGGCGTGAGCCGATGATGAGGCAGAGTTTGTTACCTGGACATTTTTTTTTTGAGTCAGAGTCTCACTCTGTCGCTCAGGCTGGAGTGCAAGGGCATGCTCATGGCCACTGCAGCTTCGACCTGCTGGGCTCAGGTGATCCTTCCGCCTCAGCCTTCCATGTAGCTGGAACTACAGGCGCATGCTACCACGCCAAGCTTATTTTTTGATTTATTTTAGAGACGAGGTCTCACCAAGTTGCCCAGGCTGGTCTCAAACCCCTGAGTTCAGGCAATCCTCTCGCCTCTGACTCCCAAAGTGATAGGATTATAGGCTGGAGCCACCACTCCCGGCTTCTCTGGAGTTTAGTTGTCCTGGCACTTAGAAGTACTGTTTAGGGCCCCTCCCGTTTGGGAATCTACTTATTCAAAATTTTTTTTAAATTTAAATTTTATTTTATTAGAGAGATGCGGTGTACAAGTGAGAATTGGCTACACAAGTAGACTGCATGGAGGTGAAGTCTGGGCCCCCAACTGGCCCTCATTTCCCCTAGTTTAGGAAGAGGTACACTTTGTGTTGTTAAGTGTTCCTCCCTCCCCAAGCTCACTGATTCCAGCAGTGACTGCTGCTTCTCACACTCGATCTTTTATAAGTCTTGAGAAGAACTTGGTCTCTAGGCTCTACCTTTGGAGTGGGAAGAGTTGAGTTCCTAAGTAATGCCTGCTAAAATGAGAGGTTTTGGCATCTTTTTTAGTAGAGGAATTATGGATTAAAAAAAAATTGTTTACAAGGGCTATTGTTGACTTTCCAGAGTGCAGATTTTTAAATTTAGTTTTTACCATTAAAAAATTTTTGAGTTTTTTTGGTTAGATGTTAATCTTTTAAAAAATTTAGTAAGCCGAGCTCGGTGGCTCAGCCTGTAATCCCGCACCTTTGGGAGGCTGAGGTGAGTGGATTGCCTGAGCCCGTAGGTTCGAGACCCACCTGGGCAGCGAGACCTCATCTCTACAATAAATCAAAAAATCAGCCGGGCGTGGTAGCGCATGCCTGTAATTCCGGCTACCCAGAAGGCTGAGGTGGAAGGATCACCGGAGCCCAGCAGGTGGAGGCTGCGGTGGCTGGGAGCGGCCACTGCTCTCCAGTCTGGGCAACAGCATGAGACTCCAACTCAATAAATAAATAAATAAATAAATAAATAAATAAATAAATAAATAAAATAAAAAATTTAGTATACTGAGGATTAGAGAGTTAGTGGGAGAAGAAGATAACAAGGGCAGTTTAGTCACTGATGTCTTGTTTAGAGTTATTTATTTGGCAGTACCGGTAGCCAGACAGATACCTTCGTTGACTTTTGTGTGATCTCTTTGATGTCCTTTGTATTGTATGACAGTGACTGGGGCTGTTTTATAGTCTTTAAGAGATGTAGAATTTTTGTTTGGTGTTTAATAGGGACATTTTTTGTTGTGAGGAGTTTTCTTTCTTTATTATTTTTTTTCCCTAATGGCAATATGGACATATGAAAAAGATTTTTTGTTTTGGAAAGACCAGGATTGCACCCAATATCTCAAGAAAATCCTCTTTTAGCAAGGGCATTGGGCACTCTGGTAATAGAAAGAATTTTTTCAGGTACATGTAAGAGACTGAGAGAAGTGACGTAGCTGGGGTTTTTTATTGAATCTAGTTACTAAGCAGGTTTTGGCAGCTAAAGGTTCAGGGCAGGAGAGTAAAACAGAGGATGTGGCAAGTAAGAGGGTAGTGAGTCTTTTTGTCGCCTTTTCGATAACCCGTGGTTGTCTCCTGTTATAGGGATGATTTGCTGGGGAACTGTTAAGGACCTTGGGCACTCCCAGTAGGACATGGCCAAGATATTGGGGTTTGACCCATCTTCCTTTTAGAGTTTGGGGCAAGTCTGGTTTTTTTGGTGGGGGGCATTCCAAAAACCTTGAGTTGAATTATTTTCCCAGCACAGCAATAGACAAAACCTGCTTTGTAACTAGATTCAATAAAAAGCCTCAGCAATAGACATATCAAAGTTTACAACAGACATTCTTTCTTTTTTTTCCCTTTCCCAAGATCAATCCAGTTTCCTTGCCAAGACCAAATATACAATGCAGGGGAATAATTCCCCAGAAGGAATTCAAGGCACTCTTGGAAAGGTGATGGGTTCTGTGTAATAACGACTGACATCGAAAAGCTGATGTGTGGCTGTGTAGTCCACTTCTTGGTTATTGCCTAAGATCCACCACACCTAAACCTGTTTTTAATGGCCAGTTTGTTCACATTTGAGGCTTAACTCATGGGACAGACACTTCTCTGAGCACCTGTTCTTTTAGCAGTCCAACTTTTCAGAATCACAGCAAGCTCCTTTGATTTAGGGTCACTGGTGGTTTTTACTGAGGTGGCTTTCCTTGTTTTCCTGTTGTTAAAAGTTTGGCCGTTTTTTAATGTTTTTTTTGGGGGGGGGCAGGTTTCTATTATTGAGTCATAAAAATTATTAAATATATGAGTCATTGAAAACCACAATGTGCTATTACCACACACCTGCCAAATGTGCAAAAAAGGTAGCCTATATTGAGGTTTAATGAGCTTGTAGAGCACCTAGAATGTTCATACATTACGGGTGTGACTATAAATTAGTAGAGCTATGAAATGGATTGACAGCATGCACTAATGCTGAACATAGGCATGTAGAGCAATCCATTCAATCCATTTCTAAGATAACACACACATGAAGGTTATGAAAGTGGAAACACTCAACTATCTCTCAAGAGTTGAATTGTTAAAAAAATTGTTATATACATATAATAAATACTATATAACAATGAGAATAGTTGATCTATAGCTAAATACAAAAATATAGACAAAAGACACTGGATACTAAAAAATAAGTACTTTATATTCCATTTACGCAGGATTGTAGTTAGTCTTGATGGGGGCGGGAGAAAGTGATGGAGTCTGATTGGAAGCACAAGAAGGGCTTCAGAATTTTTCTTGAGTGCTGGCATTCTGGATATATTTAGTTTGTGAAAATCCACAGAGTTGCAAATTTATTATGTGTCCACTTTTCTGCATGTGTATGTATGCTGCAAAGGCGTTTGCTTAAATCATCAAACAAAATCTCAGAATAAATCTAGCAAAATATGCAAGGGATATACACTGTAAACTCTGCAATATTTCTGAGAGAATTAGAAGAGTAGGCTGTATTACATTTATGTGTTGAAAGTCTTATTATTTTATGAGTCTCATTTCTCCACAAATTAATCAATGGATTAAAGTAATTCATAGACTTATGAGTTGATTTATGACAACTATAGTGAAAGGAAGATTTTTTTCAATAAATGGTGTTAGGTTCTTGTTATAAATATATAAAACAGAAATTAAGCTTGGTTACTACTTTATGACATTAAAAAATTAGTTTCAGACCATCTCGGTGGCTCAGTCTGCAATCCCGCGCTTTGGGAGGCTGAGGTGAGTGGATTGCCTGAGCCCATGGGTTCGAGACCCACCCGGGCAACTTGGAGAGACCTCATCTCTACAATAAATCAAACAAATCAGCCAGGCGTGGTAGCGCGTGCCTGTAGTTCCCGCTACTTGGAAGGCTGAGGCGGAAGGATCGCCGGAGCCCAACGGGTCGAGGCTGCGGTGGCCGGGAGCGGCCACTGCACTCCAGTCTGGGCAACAGAGTGAGACTCCAACTCATAAAAAAAAAAAAATCAGTTTCTGGGATTGGCTGTAGAATACTACTGGGGTGGGGGTGGCGGGGGGGGACGTGTTAGGGGAACACAATGTCAGTAAGGGTACCTGATCTCAAACCAGTTAAAGTGAGGACCAAAGGGAGGCCCAAACTTTACCTGTATGATGATCACTTACATACCAAATCCTGAATTATACCCACATCTTTAAAGTTTTTTAAAAAGTCAATTTCTGATGGATTGTGAAACTAAATGTGAAAGACAAAACAATCACATTTTTATAAAAATCAAAGACATTATTTATTTTTTTATTTTATTTTTAATTTTTTAAAAATATTTTTTATTACGGTTTTGTGGGTTGCAGTTAGGGGTTAGGTATACAATTATGTTTCATTCAGGCACCCTGTTGATAAGAGGTGTTTCCCCATCCCCAGACAGATATTTGCTACTGTTAATCCCATCTCCCTCCACCCGCCATAGTTTCCCAGTACCGTCAGTCATTTTCTTATAGTATTACATTGTATGTTCAAGGTTCATTATATGAGTGAGAACATGTGATACTTGGATCTTTGTTTCTGTGAGAGGTCACTCAGTATTATAGGCTCTAGTTCCATCCAGGAACTAGAAATTCATGATTTTGTTCTTTTTTATGGCTGCATAGTATTCCATCGTGTATATGTACCACATTTTTTTAATCCAGTCCTCTTTTGATGGGCAGCATGGTTGGTTCCAGGTTCTTGCTGCTGTGAACAGCGCTGCAATAAACATACGTGTGCAGGTATCTTTTTTACAGAGTGATTTGAGTTCTTCAGGGTATATTCTCAGTAGGGGGAATTGCGGGGTCATATGGAAGGTCGATTTTTAGAGCTTTTAGGAATCGCCACACTGCTTTCCACAGAGGTTGCACTAGTTTAGACTCCCACCAACAGTGTAGAAGTGTTCCCTTTTCACCACACCCTCTCCAGTGGCTGTTATTTTTTGAGTTGTTGATAATTGCCATTCTGATTGGAGTTAGGTGGTATCTCAGTGTGGTTTTGATTTGCATCTCCCTGATGATTAGTGAGGTTGAGCATTTCTTCATGTGTCTGTTGGCTGCTCGGATGTCTTCTTTTGTGAAGTGTCTGTTCATATCTTTTGCCCATTTTATAATGGGGTTGTTCGTTTTTTTTCTTTTCAGCACGTTTGAGTTCCTTGAGTTGGAGTCTCACTCTGTCACCCAGACTGGAGTGCAGTGGCCACTCCCGGCCACCGCAGCCTCGACCTGCTGGGCTCCGGCATTCCTTCCACCTCAGCCTTCCAAGTAGCTGGAACTACAGGTGCACGCTACCACGCCTGGCTCATTTTTTGATTTATTGTAGAGATGAGGTCTCATCAAGTTGCTCAGGCGGGTCTCGAACCCGCAGGCTCAGACAATTCACTCACCTCAGCCTCCCAAGGTGCAGGATTACAGGCTGAGCCACCGAGACTTGCAAAAGACATTATTTCTATGTTCTACAGGTTGAGAAACTTGACACAAAGCTATTAGCTTTAATCAAAAAAATCAGTCAATGTAACTATATTAAAATTTAGAGTTGCTATTCATTCAAAGATACAATTAAGAGACTGAAAAGGCAAATCAAAGATTAAATACATATACATAAATAGAACATATAAAACAGTCTTCAAACGAAGAAAAAAGACTAATTCATTAAAAAAAGGAAAAATCTTAAATAGGCATATCAAAAAAGAGAATATCCTAATGAATAACAGACATGACCAAAGTACTCAACCTCCCTAATTATGTCCCATTCTCAAGGGAAAGTAAAGTAAACTGCAAAGTACATCTACAGACTCACTGTAATAGCTATAATTAATTAATTAATTAGTTAATTAATTAATTAATTAAACTGTAGAGATGAGGTCTTGCCAAGTTGCCCAGGCTGGTCTCAAACCTGCAAGCTCAGGCAATCCTTTCACCTCAGACTCCCAAAGTCCTGGGATTGTAGGCATGAGCCACTGAGCCTGGCCAATAACTAAAATTTAAATGGCTGACATGTCCTAGTGATGGCAAGAATGCAGAACATCGGGAATTCTTTTACATTTTTGCTGAGGGCATATATAATTACAGTAATATTAAAAATGATTTGATATTATCTATTATAAAGTGAAAAAATGCAAACTATATATCAAATAATTCCACTCTTAAGTATTTGGGATGAAGTATTATTATGGACCAAAAACTTGCATGCATTTTAACACAGAATATTAAGTTAAAGAAGGTAAATATAAAACAAAACATCCTGCATTTTTCAACTTATACAGAGACAAAAATAACACTAGCAATCTGTGATTTTCCAAGTCAGGTAAAAGTTTCTGTGTTTGTTATCTGTTTTGCATAAGAAATTTGCCTCTGAAAGTAGTGACTTGAAACAGGATTCATTTATCCCATAGCTTCAAAAGTTCACAAGAATCTAAGAATGGGTCTTTGCGGTCTCTTACAGCCTGCAATTAAAATGCCTATTCTGTTGGACTGCAGTCATCTCAAGTCTTTACTGGAGGAAGGATTCACTTCCCAAACTCACTTTTCTAATCATTGTCGGGATTCATTTTTGGTTAAATTGCTAAAGTCTTCAATTCCTTTAGTGGCTAATTAAAGGTCATCCTCAATTTCTTGCCATGTGCGCCTATCTACCATGACAATTTATTTTATCAATGTGAGCAAGCCATGAAAGAGAGAAAGAGAGGGAGAGGAAGAGAGACTGGAAGAGGAAGAGGGAAGGGGAGAAGGAGAGAAAGACCGGGAGGGGGAAGGAGAGAGAGAGAGAGGGAGAGAGAGACAGGGAGAGAGAAAGCACATGCGATAGCAAGGTGGAAATTTTTTATAACCTAGTCATGGAAGTAGCTTCCCAAAACTTTTGTCATGTTCTAATAATTTGAAGCAACGCACTAGGTCTTGTCCCATGCTCAGGGAAGGGATTGCACAAGGGTGTGAATACTAGAAGATAGGTATCACTGGGAGACTTGTTAAAAGTTGCTTACCACAGTTTCCTTGTGGGAAAAGATGGGGAGGGGAAGTTAGAAGATGCGCTAACGAAGATTCTAAGGTTATTTAGTTAAAATTTGATTCTTTGACTTATGTGATAGTACAAGGACATATGTACTTCCCGAACATCATCTCCTGTAAAATTTTAATTTGGTTATTTTTCCTTATGTATGCTATTTTTCATTTAATTTTTTTTTTTTTTTGAGTTGGAGTCTCACTCTGTCGCCCAGACTGGAGTGCAGTGGCCGCTCCCGGCCACCGCAACCTCGACCTGCTGGGCTCCGGCGATCCTTCCGCCTCAGCCTTCCGAGTAGCCGGAATTACAGGCGCGCGCTACCACGCCTGGCTAATTTTTTTGATTTATTGTAGAGATGAGGTCTCGCCTGCCCAGGCGGGTCTCTAACCCGTGGGCTCAGGCAATCCACTCACCTCAGCCTCCCAAAGGCGTGGGATTACAGGCTGAGCCACCAAGCCTGGCTTAATTTTTTAATAAGTAAAACACGTTAGGACTTGAGTGGATGCAGAAGGGCAAAAGTGAACACAGCAAATTAGAAATCTAACATAGAATTCCAGGCAATTGACGATATGGCCTTAGACTAGAAATGATGAGATTTTATATGACTCTAGATATATTTTAAATTTAGAGCTAACAAGAATTGCTGTTGGCTTGAATTTGAGGATGGAAAGGGAAATAGAAATCAAGGGGGTGTCAAAGGAATTACATTTATTGAGATGGAGAGACTGTGAAAAGATGAAGTTTTGGATCATAGCTTGAGATATATTTTTTTAATTTAAAATTTTAAGTATGTGGGGTACAATTCAGGATTAGGTACACAAATGTTCATTTTGCGGGTACCCTTGCTGATGAGGTGTGCATACCCCTCCGCAGTTTCCCACTACTGCCAATCTATTTCTTACAGTATTATGATAATTGTTCAGAGTCCACTTATGAGTGAGAACATGTGATACTTGATTCTTTGTTTCTGTGACAGATGACTCAGTGTTACAGACTCTAAGTCCATCCAAGTTGCTGTGAAGTTCATAATTTTGTCCTTCTTTATTGTAGCATAATATTCCATCATGTATATGCACCATATTTTTTAAAAAAAATCCAGCCCTCTTTTGATGGGTAGCATAGTTGGTTGGTTCTATATTTTTGCTATTATAAATAATGCTGCAATAAACACAAAGCTTGAAATATTTACTGGACAGTTAAGCGGGATGTCAAAAAGGCATCACACACACACACACACACACACACACACACACACACACGTATGGAATGCTACTTGTCATAAGAAACAACAAAATAGTGTCTTTTGCAGCAACTAAATATGGAATTGGAGACTATTATCCTAGGTGAAGTGATACAGGAATGGAACACCAAATGCCACATGTCCTCACTTATAAGTAGGAGCTAAGCTAACAGTCTGCAAAGGCATATAATGGCATAAAGGACATTGGAGGCTCAGAGGGAGAGGATGAGCGTGGAAGTGGGATGAAAAAATTACCAGTTGGATACAATGTACACTAATGGAAGTGAAGATACATGTAAAACCCAGACTTCACCATGATTCAAAACAGCCATGTAACCAAAAATCATTTGTATCCCTAAACCTATTAAAATAAAGAAAATTATTTTTTTAAAGAAGAGGAAAACAATAACACCTTATTTAACTAATGTGTGCTATGTACCAATAAATCCTGTTTTAAATTTCTGTATCAATTTCAACTTCCTAACTACCAGACAAGGACAGTGGCCATATCATTCAGGACAGGACTATCTGAGGACACACTGAATGCTACATTAATTTTTATAAAAAATAAAAAGACATTTTGCAGGGTTCAGTTTAAAAACAAAAACAGGCAGAACGTGGTGGCTCACTCCTGTAATCTCTGCACTTTGGGATGCCAAGGCTAAAGGATTGCTTGAGCCCAGGAGTAGGACCAGCCTGGGTAGCATAGCAAGAAAAATCTTTTTTTTTTGCTGTATGATTCATTTCTATGAAGTATCTAGAATAGGCAAATTCATAAAGACAGAAAGTAGATTAGAGGTTACCAGAGACTGGGCAAAGGGAGGAAATGGAGTTCTTGCTTAATGTCTACAGAGTTTCCACTTGGGATGATGGAGAATAGTCATGATGGTTACATAACATTGTTAATTTAACTAATGTCACTGAATTACATATTTAAAAATACTGAAAGAGTATTTTATGTTGTGTGTGTGTGTATATATATTATATATATATATATATATATATATTTTTTTTTTTTTTTTTTTTTTTTTTTTTTTTGACTTCGAGTCTCACTGTCGCCCAGACTGGAGTGCAGTGGCCGCTTTATCTCAATAAAACATTTAAAAAATCAATAGACCTTTGAGAATTAAAAGGAAAAAAAGATTAGACAGATAGATATACAGACAGACAGACACACATATATATCACCTAATGATATAATTTGTATACCTAACCCTTAACTGTACCCCACAATTTTAAAATAAAAAAAATGTTTAAAAAAAAAAAAAAAGAATTAGTTCTGACTTCAGGCCTGGTGGGATTCAGGAAGAAAAATCTTTACAAAAAATCAAAACATTAGCTGGACTTGGTGGTGTGCACCTGTAGTCTTAGCTCACCAGGAAGTTGAGGTGGAAGATTGCCTGAGCCCAGGAGGTCAAGGCTACTGTGAGCCATGATAGTGCCACTGCACTCCAGCTGGGCAACAAATGAAACCTTGACTCAACAAACAACAAAAAACAAATTTATGGAATCTCCTGAGTGATAGGAGACTTTTTGTTATGCTAATTAGGTGACTCTTGGCTATTATTTAAGATACAGCTTCAGGATGGCATCTGGTTACCAGAAAGACCAGCCCCATGATTAGAAAATTGGAACTTTGGGCCAGTTTCATTCTCTGGGAGAAGAGGAGGGCTAGAGAGTATGTTTAATCGCATGGCCAATGATTTACTCAGTCTTGCCGATATAATGAAATACTCTGGACACCAAAGCTCAGTGGAGCTTCCTGTTTGGTGATCCTCTCAAACTCCACCTGGAGGGGGCATGGAAGTTCTGTGTCTAGGGCCCTCCCCAGATCTTTCCCTGTGCACCTCTTTATTTGGCTATCCTTGGGTTGTATCATCTGAGTTTTGTGAGCCATTCTGAAACAAACAAATAAAAAACAGACAGTGAAGTTAAAGCTGTAAATATAAATGTATTGTTGGAGTCTCACTCTGTTGCCCAGCCTGGAGTGTAGTGGCACAGTCACAACTCGGGACAGCCTTCTCCTGGGCTCAGGTGATCCTTCAACCTAGACTTTTGAGTAACTGGGATATAGGCAGGTGCCACTACACTTGGCTAATTTTTTGTTTTTGTTTTTGTTTTTTTTTGAGGAGTCAGGGTCTCCTCATGTTGCCTAGACTGGTCTTAAACTCCTGGTCTCAAGCAATCCTCTCACCTCAGTCTTCCAAAATGCTGAGATTACAGACATGTACCACCATGCACAGCTGAATGTGAGAATTTTTAATAGAGATTTATTGCAGGTAAGGCAGGAGATTTTTTTTAAAGAATCAAAAGTTGAGGAACTAAATATTTAGAGATTAAGAAGTGGAGAAAATTCAGAAAAGGAAATGGAAAAAGTATGGCCAATGTATACATTATTGTATATGTCATATTCAATATACAGTATACAAGTGACCAAAAATATAAAATACTGAGACTATGGATGTGCATCACTATGCCTAGCTGGTTTTGGATTTTTTTTTTTTTTTTTTGTAGAGACAGGGTCCCTATGCTGCCTAGGCTGGCTGTGGGCTCTGGGCCCAAGCAATCTTCTTAACTTGACTTCTCAAAGTGCTGGGATTTCTGGCATGAGCCACTGTACCTGGCCATAACTACAATTTGTATTTTGTTTTAATACTGTAATAAGTTCTTTTCCAATACATTGTTTTGGCTCCTATTACTAAACAATTTTTCTGAGTGAAAATTAGAGTCACTTTGTGAAGGTCTACCAGAACTGGAATCGTACTGGATATGTGGGCAAATATATACTAATTGTAGATACTACTTATAGTTTAATTTTTGAATGTAGTGTGTTGCTGTATTTATTAAAAAATGCTTTTTTAGTTCATTTTATTTGGTAGTTTTTTTCAAATTCAGATTTGTGATTAGTTATTGATGCATTTTTTCTTCTTTTCCTTTTAAATTGTGCTAAAAAAACCACAAAATTTGCCATTACTATCACTTTTAAGTATACAGTTCTGTACTTAACACTGCAGTTCAGTAGTGTTAAGTACAGTCACATTGTTGTGCAATAAACCATAAAACCTCTTCTTCATCTTGTGCAACTAAACCTCTGTAACCAGCAAATTTCAACTTCCTAAAACTAGCAGTCACTTTGTGGAAAGATTTCAATAGCTGATTGCATTGTACCTACTCTTGAAAAATAACAGCAAAAAGAAGAAAAACAAAGTTGATACTCTCAAATATGATGTTTGGCTTCCACCAAGTTGCACACACTTCTTGTTATTGGTTTGAAATAGTTTTGTATAAAGGGTTTTAGATGGAAAATAAGCTCTTAGGTCAATTCAAGACAACTTGAAATGATATTTTCTGGAACTGTGATTTATATTGAAACAGAAAGCAAGGAAGAGTTACTTACATATAATAGGCTTATTTCAAAAATCCACTCCTTTCGTGTCCTATAAGAATAATAACTTGATTTGTAAAAATATAAACCTATAGAACTGTGCAAGAGACACATCTGATGATGAGGTTTAAATTAACCACCATTCCTAAAGAGGCCTCTGGACTTGACATTCTTTTACTGGGTCTTTGTTTTCTTTTTGTTGGGAAATCAAGCAGTTTAGAGTATTGTGTTTTTGTTTTAGTAGTTGATATTAGCAGAGCAAACAAATCCATCATGAACAAGAAAATAAAAAAGGCAGGTCTGAAAGCGAATTCCCAGAGAAGAGAATAGAGGTATGTGCTAGATATTCTTGTACTATTCTAAGTTGTTAAAATGTTTCATGCATCAAATCCCAATGTCTTGGAGACTCATTCCTTGTGTGGCTTTGAGATAAGCCTTGGAAGAAGAGCTAGAGATGATGTGTTGCAAAAACTAAGGAAGATCTTAGAAAAATTGAAATGTTAACAATAGCCTAAATATGTTTCAAGGGGAAAACACAAATGTTGTATTCATATTAAAGAGCTATTTAAGGACACGCACACACATATACATACACACAAACAATTATGTGAAAAATAATTTTAAGCCGGGCTCAGTGGCTCAGCCTATAATCCCGTGTCTTTGGGAGGCTGAGGTGAGTGAATTGCCTGAGCCCGCGGGTTTGAGACCCGCCTGGGCAGCGAGACCTCATCTCTACAATAAATAAAAAAAATCAGCTGGGCATGGTAGCGCATGCCTGTAATTCCGGCTACTCGGAAGGCTGAGGCGGAAGGATCACCGGAGCCCAGCAGGTTGAGGCTGCGGTGGCCGGGAGCGGCCACTGCACTCCAGTCTGGGTGACAGAGTGAGACTCCAACTCAAAAAAAAAAAAAAGAAAAATAATTTTAAAAACAGATACATGCATATATACATAACATCATTTTCTTAACCAAAATAATAAATAAGATTATATCAAACTGGCCAGTATACATAACTATTGAGTCATAAAAATTATCCAATAAATGAGTCTTTAAAAACTGCAATGGCAGACTGTACTGAGGTTTGATGAGCTTATGGATTACCTAGAATGTTCATGCATTACTGTGTGAATATAAATTAGTAGAACTATGAAATGGATTGATAGTATGTACTAATGCTGAACATACACATTTATAGCAATTCATTTCTAGATATATACAAATGAAGAATATAAACATTTGTAAACTAAAAGATATGTACAAGAATGTTTATGGTACTATGCATAATAGCCATAGAAGTGAAAATATTCAAAAGTCTTTTAAGAGTTGAGTAAATAATGTATGATATAGTCATATAATCAATAGTATATAGCAATGAGAATAATTGATCTATAGCTACATGCAAAACTTTTCTATATGTGTATTTATGTTTCAAAGAATTTTAATTAAATTGTCTAGCAAAACCTTGGAATAAATATAATAAAATATGCAAGGATTATACACTGAAAACCATGCAATATTTCCAAGAATACTAACAAGGCTAATAAATGGTGGGCCATATTATAATTGTGGGTTGAAAGCCTTATTATTTTATGAGTCTTATTTTTCCACAAATTTATCTATCAACTCAATATAATTCCCAGACTCATACATATAATGAGTTGATTTATGACAACTATAATGAAAGGAAAATCTTTTCAATAAATAGTATTCAGTCTTTATTATATACATATTAAAAAGAAATTGAACTTAGTTACTACCTTCCGACATAAAAGTCAATTCCAGATAGATTATAGACAAATGTGGAAAACAAAACAGTCAAATAAAAAGTCATTATTTTCCATGTTCTATAGATTGAGAAACATGACAGAAAAATTTGCCATAAACAACAACAAAAATTTAACTATATTAAAATTTAGAACTGCTATTAATCCAAAGACACAAGAGACTGAAAAGGCAAAGAAAGGTTATGTCAAAAGTTTTCAGTGTTATTGACTCAAATGTTACCCTCCTCAGCGATGTCATTCTGGTGGATATGTAGTTTTAATTGCAGGTTTAATTTTAAAAAT
Source organism: Cephalopachus bancanus (assembly GCA_027257055.1). Taxonomy (NCBI): domain Eukaryota; kingdom Metazoa; phylum Chordata; class Mammalia; order Primates; family Tarsiidae; genus Cephalopachus; species Cephalopachus bancanus. The sequence continues at coordinate 363,495 of JAPVLO010000047.1, read as the reverse complement.
ATTTATAATCACTGAAAATTAAAGAGGTCGGGCATCGTTTCATGTCATTTGCTTATTTGAATATTCCACCTTTGACTAGCAAATTTAAGACTTGCTTATTTTTCTAGTAGGTAATCTTGTGTGTGTGTGTGTGTGTGTGTGTGTGTGTGTGTGTGTGTGTGTGTGTTTTGTCTTGAAGACTGATTTGTATATTATGAATTTGAGATTATCTCATCTATTTTTTAATATTGGGTTTGCCTTGTATTATCTTAGTATCTTTTCAGGAGAAGGAATTCTAATTTTAATGTAGTTTAATGACTACTTTTTGCTTATTATTTGTGTTTTTTTTTTTTGTCCCATATTTGAAACTGGAAAGTATGAAAATTATCTCGTGGATATTTTGTTAAAAATTTTATTATTAGTTTTCCTTTACATTGGGATCTACATTCCACTTGGAATTGATTTTTATGATTACTGGGCTAGGAATCAATTTTTCTTTCTTTCATTTTTTTGAGTCGGAGTCTTACTGTGTCACCCAGGCTGGAGTGCAGTGATATGCTCATGGCCACCCCAGCACAGACCTGCTGTGCTTCCGCGATCCTTCTGCCTCAGCCTTCCAAGTAGCCGGAACTACAGGTGTGTGCTATCACGCTCGACTAATTTTTTTTAAATTGTAGACACAAGGTCTCACCAAGTTGCCATAGCTGGTCTCCAACCCGCAGGCTCAGGCAATCCACTCGCCTCAGCCTCCCTAAGTGTTGGAATGACTGGCTGAGCCACCAAGCCTTACCGATTTTTCTTTCTTTTTTGTATGGGAATGACATTGGCCTAGCACCATTATTGAACCGACTATCTTTCCCTGTGGTTGCCATGAGTCATCTCTCTGAATATATGTGAGTCTATTTCTGGGGTGTCCAGTTAGTTGCATTGACCTACCCCTCTGTGCTTTCACCATCCTATCTTAATTACTCTGGCTTTTCTACTTCAAAATTGTCTTGGCTGTTCTTGGCCTTCTGCATTTCTATATCCATTTTAGAATAAGTGGCCAATTTCTTCAAAGTACTCATTGGGATTTTATTTGGCATTGACTTGGACCTATGGAAACATTTGTAGAGAAATGGCATTTAAAGAATAATAAGAATATGATCGATCCACTTATGCCTCCTCCTTTATTTGTTTTTTTAGAAATCTGTCAGTAATATAGTTTTCTTTCTTTCTTTTTTTGAGTTGGAGTCTCACTCTGTTACCTAGCCTGGAGCGCAGTGGCACACTCATGGCCACCGCAGCCTTGACCTGCTGGGTTCAGACAACCCTTCTGCCTCAGCCTTCCAAGTAGCTGGAACTACAGGCATCTGTCACCATGCCCAGCTTACTTTTTTATTTATTGTAGAGATGAGGTCTTTCCAAGTTGCCTAGGCTGGTCTTGAACTGGTAGGCTCAGGCAATCCTTTCACCTCAGCCTCCCAAAGTGTTGGGATTATAGGCATGAGCCACAGCACCCGGCCTATAGTTTTCAGTGTAAAGTTTTTTGATTCTTTTTAGATTTATTCCTAGGTAATGCTTTAAGTAAACTTTTTTTGAAGCATAAAGTTACATACAGAAGAGAGTACATGTCATAAATATATAATTGTATAAATTTTCACAAAAGAAACACATCTGCTTTGCCAGCACACGGATTAGAACATGACAGGACCCCAAAACCCTCCTCCTGCTTCTGTTCAGTCTCTACCACCTCTCCTCTGGCACATCAAGAAGGGTAACCCCTATCCTGCTTTGGCACATTATGCACATGGAATGATAAAGTCTGTATTCAATGTTATGCTTGTGAGATCAGTCTATGTTTTCGTGTGCAGTGGTAGATCATTTATTCACTTGAAATAGCCTTCCATTATATGAATATACTATAATTTATCCATTTAACTCTTGACAGGCATTTGAATAATGTTCAGTTTTTTGACTATGAAAAAAGGGCCTTAATCTGTCACCCAGGCTGGAGTGTAGTAATCATAGCTCACTATAGCCTTGACCTCCTGGGCTCAAGTGATCCTGCTGCCTTAGCCTCTGGAGGAGCTGGGACTACAGGTGCACCCCACCACATCCAGCTAATTAAAAAAAAAAAATCTTTTTTTTTTTTTAAATAGAGACAGAGTCTTACTGTGTTGTCCAGGATGATCTCAAACTCCTGGCCTCAAGCGATACTTCCATCTTGACCTCCCAAAGTGCTGGGATTACAGGCATTGAGCCACTGTACCCAGCCAGTTGTTTTAATTTATATTCATACTTAGCAGTGTTTAAGTATTCAGATGCCCCACCATTTTGCCAAAATTTGTCTGCCTTGTTCTCCATCTGGAGAACACTTGGTTATTTTCTTGTTATATACATTGGCTGAAAAATGATGTCATTTATACATATAGGTGTCACTGACATCCTCTTTCACTAGGTTATTTTTTATTTTTGGAGATTTTTGGTGTGTGTGTGTGTGTGTGTGTGTGTGTGTGTGTGTGTACTCTTGAATAGCTACTTAGCTAACTGACCCTTACTCCCCCAGTAGTGGACCAGGTACCCTTTGTGTTGTGTTGTGCATCCTAATACTCCATTAGGTATGTATGTACTATGTTTTCTCTTTTTTTAATTTTTAATTTTAGAGATATGAGATACGATTCAGGGTTAGTTATACAAATGTTCATTATGCAGGTACCCTTGTTGATGAGGTGTGTCCTCCCCTCCCCTGGCAGTTTCCCTCAACTGTCAATCCCCGCCCCCCCACCATGTTTTTTTTTTAATCCAGTCCGCTTTCAATGGATAGCAAGGTTGTTCCATGTTGTTGGAATTGTGAATTCCAGGGTTGCAATTGTGAATCATGTGGCAATAAACATGCATGTGCAGATGTCTTTTTGGTAGAGCAATTTATGTTCCTCTGGCATATTTCCATAAAAGAGATTGCTGGGTTGTATGGAAGGTCAATTTTTAGTCCTTTTATGAATTGACACACTGTTTTCTGTAGAGGTGGAATTAGCTTGCACTCTCACCAACAGTGTAGAAGTGTTCCCTTTTCCCCACAGCTGCACCAGCACCTGTTTTTTTTTTTTTTAACTTATTAATGATAGTCATCCTTACCGGAGTTGGGTGGTGGTTCGTTGTAGCTTTGATTTGTATTTCTCCAATTAGTGAGGCTGAACATTTTTCCATGTTTCTGTTGGCTTCATGCCTATCATCTTTTGAGAAGTATCTATTCATGTCCTTTGCCCAATTTTTAATTTTTTTTCCCATTCACTTTGTTTGAGTTCCTTGTAGATCTGGATGTTAGGCCTTTGTCAGATGCATAATTTGCAATTATGTTTTCTTATTTTGTGTGTTGTATCTTTACTCTCTTGATGGGTTTCTTTTGCTGTGCAAAAGCTTTTCAGTTTGATGAGGTCCCACTTGTCTATCTTAGCTTTTATAGCATTCGCTTTTGAGGAATTTGTCAATAATTCATTGTTTCCAGGTCTGTAAAAAAGATGTTGGTAATTTGATGAGTACTGCTTTGAATCTATAGATTACCTTGGTTAGGAAGGACATCGTGACAATATTAATTCTTCCAATCCATGAATATGGAATATTTATCCATTTGTTTGTCATCTTTGATTTCTTTTAGCAGCATTTTGTTCTCATTGTAAAGGGCTTTTGCTTCTGTGGCTAGGTGGATGCCAAGGTATTTCATTTTGGGCGACAGCAATTATGAGTGGGATTATGTTTTTTATTTGGTTCTCTGCCTGCTTGTTGCTGGTGTAGAGAAATGTAACTTTTTTGCATGTTGATTTTGTAACCTGAGACTTTACTATCAGTGTGAGGAGACTTTTGACAAACTCCCTAGTGTTTTCTAAATATAGAATCAAATTGTCTGCAAAAAGGGATAGCTTAACTTCCTCTATTCCTATTTGGATACCCCTGATTTCCTTCTCTTCTTTGATTTCTCTGGCTAGGAATTCTATTCACTATGTTCAATAGGAGGGGTGAGAGTGGACATTCTTGCCTTGTTCCAGTTCTTAGGGGGAATGCTTCCAGCTCTGCCCATTGAGCAAAATGTTAGCTGTGGATTGTTTGGGGAACTGTTCCTACTATGCTTAGCTGTTCAAGTGTTTTTTTTTTTTTTTAAATCAAGAAGGGATGCTGGATTTTGTTGAATGCTTTTTCTGCATCTAATGAGATTATCATGTGGTTCTTGGTTTTACATCTGTTAATGTACTGAATTATATTTTTGAGATTGTGAATATTGAACCAGCCCTGCTTCCCAGGAATAAAGCCCACCTGGTCATGGCAGATAATCCTTGAGATGTATTGTTGAATCTGATTTGCTAGAATCTTGCTGAGAATTTTTGTGTCTATGTTCATCTTGGAAATGGTCCGTAATTCTCTTCCCTTGTTGGGTCTTTGCAAGGTTTGGGTAGCAGTATGGTATTAGCTTCATAAAATGAGTTGGGGAGAATTCCATCATTCTTGATTGTCAGGAATACTTTCAGTAAGATTGGTATCAGCTCCTCCTGTGTGTCTTGTAGATTTCAGCTGGAACCCATGTGGTCCAGGGCATTTTATTTGTTGGGGAGTTTTGTTAGGACTGAGTCAATTTCATGGATTGTTATTGGTCTGTCTAGACTTTCAATTTCTTCTTATTTCAATCTTAGGAGGTTGCACGATGTCAGAAAGTCCTCCATTCCTTTGGATTTTCTAGTTTATTTGCATACAGGTGTCCATAGTACTCTCATAGTACTCTCTGATAATCTTTTGAATTTCTTAGGGTTAGTTGTGACCACATTTTTGTTTGTTTGTTTCTGATTGTGTTTATTTGGACTTCCTCTCTCTTTTTTTTAGTCAATCAGACCAAGAGTCCATCAGTCTTATTTATCCTTTCAAAGAACCAGCTTTTGGTTTTGTTGATTCTTTCTATAATATTTTTTGTCTTCTACATTCTGCAATTGTGACTTTATCATAGTGAACCGGATTTTTCTACTGAAATTATGATTTAGATGATCTTGCCTTTCCAGTTCCTTGATGGTATGATGTTAGGCTGTTTGCTTGTGATCATTCTATTTTCTTGATGTGTGCATGCACTCACAGCATATTTACATTTTTATCAGAACTGAGGAAACTATCAAGGCCTAAATAAAATCTCATGTTTGTCCTAAAACATACAGATAATCATACAAACACAGTCGAACAAAAACCTGCCTATTGATATACTCTTCCCATACTCAAACAGGAAGTCTAAAGAATAGAGGAAAAAATCAGTAAAATGATAGAAGCAAAGCAAGTAAGAAACATTATCAAAAACAGAAAGAGAGAGAAAAAAAGTAAAACAAAAACAAACAAAAATGAGAAAACAAACAGATAAAAAATAAAAATTAAAAAAATAAAAACAAGGAGCCAAACTCACTCTGAGGTAGTTCCTTTAAGTCCTTTCAGCTTTGGTATCTTGACCCTCCCCTCTACTCTCAGTGCAGACAGATAGGGTTGCTCACAGCCTGGGTCAGATGCCCCAGGCCTACTTTGGAAGGACGGTGGATCAGATCTGGACTCACCAGGCTTGCTGCCTGTTGAGTCTGCCACTCAGATCTGACCTGTGTTTGATCTGGCATGGGGGAGGGCCTTCTGTCTCCCAGTTTGATGAAATTACCTTAGGTCCCAATTTGGAGCTGGGTAGGGCAATGCAGATCTCTGCCTGGTCTTTAGATCCTGAGCAGGAGGCTGGGCAGGGCGGAGCTGGGCAGAGCAATGCAGGTATCTACCTGGTCCTGGGACGGAGAAAATGCTGTAGTTGGCGTTCCTCACCGGGCATGGGGCACCTCTCTGGTTCTCCCGGGTCCTCTCTCCCCGCTGGTCAGATCTGGGACTCCAACTGATCTACTCTAACAGGTGATGGTGTGGGCCAGGCATCAGGCAATGAGAATCAGCAGAATTCGGCAGGCAAGCTCTTCTCTGAAGAGTCTAGCCAGCAGCAGACATCTTGCGTGGGACCGCACTATCTCAGGACGGTGGGGGCTCACAGTCACCCTGCGGGAGGGGGGAGGGCGGGTGCATGAACCTGAATCTCCCCTCAGACGGACTTTCACTGTCCCACCAGCGCACGCCTATTCAAGGGGAGAGTCTTTTTGGACACTTGCTTTTCGGAGACTCTCGCAGTACGACCTGTCTGTCGCCATCTTAAGCTCTGCCCCCCAAATGAATATTTGTATTGTTATTTCCAGGTCTGAGAATAATGATGTTGATAATTTGATGGGTATTGTGTTGAATCTGTAGATTGCCTTGGGTAGGACGGATATCTTGACAATATTGATTCTTCCATTCCATAAGCAAGGAATTTCCATTTGTTTGTGTCTTCTTTGATTTATTTGATCAGTGTTTTATAGTTCTCATTGTAAAGGTTACATTTTCTGGTTAGGAAAATGACAGGGTATTTCTTTTTTCTTTTTTGGCTATTGTGAATAATCTTGTTCATCTTATTTAGTTCTGTTTGTAACTGGTGTATAGAAATATCACTGTCTTTTGCACGATGATTTTGTACCCTGAAACTTTATCAAAGTCATTTATCAGTGCAAGGAAGTTTTTGGTAGACTTTCTTGGGTTTTCAAAGTATAGGATCTTATTGTCTGCAAAGAGGGATAGCTTAACTTCCTCTTTTCCTATTTGGATACCCCTGATTTCCTCTTTTGCCTGATTGCTCTAGAAAGGACTTCCTTTCTATGTTGAACTGGAGGGTGAGTGTAGGGTAACCTTGTCTTGTTCCTGTTTTCAGTGGGAATGCTTCCAACTCTGTCCATTAATCAGTGTGTTGGCTGTGGGTTTATCATAGATGGCTCTTACTGTTTTGAGTAATGTTCCTTCTATGCTGAGGTGTTCAAGGGTTTTGATCAAGAAGTGATCCCGGATTTTGTCGATAGTTTTTTCTGCATTTAATGATATAATCATGTGATTCATGTTTTTATATCTGTTAATGTATTGAATTACATTTATAGACTTTCAAATGTTAAACCAGCCCTGCATCTGGGAAATGAAACCAACTTGGACTTGGTGGATGACTCTTGAGATGTGATGTTGGATCTGATTTGCTAGGAACTTATCAAGAACTTTTGCATCTGTGTTTCATCAAGGAGATTAGCCTGTAATTCTCTTTCCTTGTTGTGTCTTTACCAGGTTTCTGTATCACTGTGATGTTAGGTTCATAAAATGATTTGGGGAGAGTTTCAGCTTTCTCAGTTGCCCAGAATACTTTTGATAGGATTGGTATAAGCTCCCTCTGCTTTGGGTGTTTTGTAGAATTCAGCTGGAAAGCCATCAGAGCTTTTTTGTTTGTTTGGTTTTTGTAGGTAGATTTCTTATTACAAAGTTGATTTCTTGTATGGTTATTGGTCTGCTTAGGGTTTCAATTTCTTCTTTTTTTTTTTTTTTTTTGAGTTGGAGTCTCACTCTGTCGCCCAGACTGGAGTGCAGTGGCCGCTCCCGGCCACCGCAGCCTCGACCTGCTGGGCTCCGGCGATCCTTCCGCCTCAGCCTTCCAAGTAGCTGGAACTACAGGCACGCGCTACCACGCCCGGCTGATTTTTTTTTTTATTTATTGTAGAGATGAGGTCTCGCTGCCCAGGCGGGTCTCGAACCCGCGGGGTCAGGCAATCTACTCACCTCAGCCTCCCAAAGGCGCGGGATTACAGGCTGAGCCACCGAGCCCGGCTTCAATTTCTTCTTGTTTCAACCTTGGGAGGGTATGTGTGATGTCATAAAGTCCTCCATTCCCTTTAGGTTTTTGAGTTTATTTCCATATAGGTGTGCATAGTAATATCTGATAATCTTTTGAATTTCTTCTGGGTCAGTTGTGACTTCGTCTTTTGCATTCTAATTGTATTTATTTGAGTTTTTTTCTCTCTCTTTCTGAGTCAATCTGGCTAGGGGTTTGCTGATACTATTTATCCTCTCAAAGAACCAGCTTTTTGTCCTGTTGATTCTTTCTATGATATTTTTGTCTTTATGCCCTGCAGCTGCAACTTTATTTTGGTAATTTGGATTCTTCTGTTGAAGTTACAATTTTGGTGGTCTTGCTTTTCTAGCTCCTTTAGATGTGATGTTAGGCTGTATACTTATGATCTTTCAATTTTCTTGATGTGTGTGTGCAGAGCCATAAATTTTGCTCTTACTGCTTTCATGGCATCCCACAGATTCTTATGAGATGCACCTTTGTTTCTGTTTCCAGAAATATTTTAATTTCTGTCTTGATTTTCATGTTGATCCAGGAGTCATTCAACAGTATATTGTTTAGTGTCCATATCTTTGTGTGTTTTGGGGGTATCTTGTTGGTAGTGACATTTTTATTCCACTGTGATCTGAGAAGATACATGGTATTATTTTGATTCTTTGGAATTTCTTTATGCTTGATTTAAGTCCAAGAATGTGGTCAGTCTGGAGTATTTTCCATGTGCTTATGAGTAGTATGTATACTGTGTAGTCATTGGGTGAAGTGTTCTGTAGATGCCTATTAAGTCCATTTGACCAAGCGTTGAGTTTATATTCTGGATCTCCTTATTGGTTTTTTGCCTTAATCGGTTTTTTCTATCTAGGGCTGTTGGTGGGGTATTTAAGTCTCCAGTTATGATTGTGTGTGAGTTAGTGTCCTCTTTTAGTTTACTTAGCAGTTGATTTTTTAAAGCTTGTGCTTCTATGTTGGGTGCATACATGTTTAGGATGGATATTTCTTGCTGGTGAATTGAACCTTTTATCAATATATAGTGTCCTTCTATATCCTTTTTAAATTTGGATAGCTTGAAGGCTGTTTTATCTGATGTTTTATCTGATGCTTTCTTCTGTTTTCATTCAACTGTAAGTTCATTTTCCAGTCTCCAATTTTGAGTCTGTAGGTGTACTTCATAGTGAGATGGGTTTCCTGGAGGCAGCAGATTGCTGGATCATGGCTTTTTAATCCAGTTTGCCACTCTATGTCTTTTTAGTGGTGCATTTAGTCCATTCATATTCAGCCTGATCCCTGTCATAGGGCTCTTATGATGCTATTTTGTTTTCTTTTAACTTTGACATTAATGTATGTATGTTTTTTCATTTTTTATTTTTGTGGATGCACCACATGCTTTGTGTGTTTACTTGTACTCTTGTAAAGTGCATGGTCTTTCTTTCTTTATTCTTTTGTGCTCAATACCTTCTTCAGCATCTCCTGTAGTGCTGGTCTGGAAGCAGCATAATCTCTTAGGAATTGGATATCTGGGAAGGATTTTAATTCTCCATCACGGATGAAGCTTAGCTTAGCTGAGTAGGAAATTCTTGGTTGGAAGTGCTTATATTTGAGAACTTTAAAATTTGGACTCCAATCCCTTCTAGCTGTACTGTTTCTGCTAATAAGTCTGGTGCTATTCTGATTGGTCTTCCCCAGTAGGTAATCTAACCCTTCTCTCTTGCTGCCTTTAAGATTTGTTTCATTTACACCTATTTTGTGTAGTTGAATTACTATGTGTCTAGGGAGTTTAGTCTTCTCATTTGACATCTTGCACGAGTTCTCTGAATCTCTTGTGCTTGGATGGTCAACTCTCAGGCTAGATGGAGAGAGTTTTCTTTAATGACCTCATGGAATTCTTGATCCAAGGTGTTCTCTGTTCCCCCTTCTGCTTCAGGGATGCCAATCAGGTGCAAGTTTGGTTTCTTGATATAATCTCATATCTCTTGGAATCTTTGCTCTTCTTTTTTTAAAAAAGCTTTCTTGCTATGTTTTTAAACAGATTAAGGTAATTCCATATTTTGGTCTTAAAGTTCTGAGATTCTTTGCTTTGCTTGGTTAATTCTGGTTTCCAGGTTTGTTATTTATTTCGTGGATGGTGTTTTTTTATGATCAAAATCTCCATTACAATTTCATTCATTGTTGCTTCTTGTTTTTCTTGATTCTTGTTCATTCTCTTTACCCACTCCTTAATCTCTGCATTTGTGTTCTGAGACCAATTGTTCTGGGAAACCTCCATTTTTGTACTCTGAGGTTGAGGTCTGTTTTTTCAGGTGCTATCTTTTTAGGACTCTGGGGGTTACCTGTGTTCTTCTTTGATTTTTCCTAATTTATGACAGTTTTTTCTTTTTAATTCTGCTACTGAGTAAGAGAGGGAGAAGCTTTCACTTCTGTTGCTTGCCCAACCCCCATCCTTCTTAAGCAGAGCTTCTGAATTTGTTCAATTTTAAAACAGGGCTGGGGGTGGGGAACTATGCTGTCTCTTTGCTGCTTTGAGAGTTGAATAACATAGATGGAGGATAGCTGAGATTCAGAAACTAATTGCAGGTCACAATGTTCACTGACTTGGGTGTGGGCCCCCTGAAAGCCACTCCTCACCACTACACAATACATCCATAAAATGGGTACATATGTATACCTCTTGAGTCCAAGATAACGTAAAAGAAAAGAACAGAGAAAAGGAGACAGAACAAGAAAAGAAGAGAAAAAAAAGAAAAAAGGAAAATTTAAAAAATGAACACACATACAGACATACATAAAAGAAAGAAAAAAATACAGAACAAGTGAAAAACCAAACCAAAAAAAAAAAAAACAACAACCAAAAAAACCCTCCAAAACTGAGTGTTGAGCTCTCTCTTGTGGCAGGTTCTGTAACTTCAGGGTTTTTTTTTTTTCCTGTCATATTTTCAACCTCCTCAGCTCCTGACTGACTCAGCCCAGCCTCCACTTCCACCCTCCTGCTCTCCATGCGGTCAGAGGTTTTTTTTTTCTCTGGTCCAGTGAAGTTTCACTTCCCCAATCGTGGTGGCAGTGGCTCCTACAATCGGTTGCTGGATCCCCTCTCTCTGCCTTGTTCTGGGGAAAAGGTGCCGGATTGTCTCCTCCCAGTTGCTGGTGGCACACCCATCAGTCAGGCTTACCCCACCGGAGGGTCCTCTCAGTGTAAGAGCCATTCCCAGCTCCACCTGTGTTTGGCTTCCTCAGCTGTGCCCTGGCCAGGCTTCCTTCTGTGTGGGTCAGACATTTTGTGGACTGATGGGAGAAGGGGGCTAGATCAGCTGAGCACTCACCTTTACCCTTCTCTGGCTGGTTCCTCCTCTTCTGTTCACACCTGTTGTCCCACAGTTGGGCCAGAGTGGGGGAACTCCATACCCACCTTGTCCCTCTGGGGATTATGTACTTGGGGGGGTGGTCCCCTGTGGGTTCATAATGATCAACCCCAGAGAGATGTGGATTTTACCCCCTAGTCTCAAGGTGCTGATCTGTTGCTCAATGGTGGGCACCCTGGAGCACTTCTCTGCCCAGGTTTCAGGATAGTGGCAATAGCGAAGTGCCTGAGTAGGAGGAGAATGGAGACATACAGTATTTTGACATCTCTGGGATTCTGGTGATGCTCCCAGCCTAGCAGCATCTAGACAGGCCACGAAATTGTTCTGGCTCGTGCAGAAACATGATGTCTGCAGCGAGCCTGCAAAAGCATCTTGGGAGAGTGGTTTTGTCCTCCTTGAGCATGGCTTATGAAGTCTGTTGAGAGTTTAGATTTTAGAAAGTCATTCTCTTGTTTTGGTAGAACAGAAATGCAGCTGATTGCCTTGAAATGAGCCTATTATATAAGTAGCTCTTTATTACTTTAAGTTTCAAACTGAAATATTTCCCAGGGAGAGAAGTCTTTAAATGTATTTTGAGGCATTAAGACATCTTCCTTAGACAACTTTTGTGCTGTTTTATGGCCTTTGAAGCTGTTTAGACCTAAAACATCTATTATAAAACTGGAATGCGATTCGATAGAGACTGATTTAATTATTTCAGCTCAGTAGTTCTCAATGGAGGGCAATTTTGTACTCAGGGGACATTTGGCAATGTCTGGAGATATAGTTTGTTGTCATGCCTGGTTGGCTAACAGCAGGTGCTACTGGCATCAAGTGGGTGGGGACCAGGGATGCTTGAAAACATCCTACAAGCCACAAGACACCCCACAACAAAGAATTATGCAGCCCAAAATGTCAAGGGTGTCAAGGCTGAGAAAGCCCCAAGAAACCCCTTAGTAGAACAGTGAAAAAGAATTAACTTCTGTGCACACAAAAGGATGACTCTCACAAATAAAATGTTGACCAAAATTCAGAAACGAGTTCAGGAAGTTGTCCCACAGGAAGCTAAGAGATAAACAAAAATATTCTTAAGTGATAAAAGTCAGAATCTTGGTTGACTTTGTGGCAATCATCACAAGGGAGGGTTCTGGAATTCTAATAATGTTCAATTTTTAAAAAAATCTGAATGGAAGTTAGCTGGTTTTTTTTCTTAGTATAAGAATATAAGAAAATAATATTCTTAGTATAAGAATATAAGAAAGAGAAGGGCGCTCCTCCAAGTAGCAATATTGAAGACTTTCATGGACTCTTACCGAAAAGTTATCCCCATCTGTGCTCTATATGTGATTTGCCAGTTCATTCTAATAAGGAGTGGAGTCAGCATATCAATGGAACAAGTCACAGTCACCGATGCCAGCTTCTTCTTGAAATCTACCCAGAATGGAATCCTGACAATGATACAGGACACACGATGGGTAATTCATTCATGTTGCAGCAATCTACCAACCCAGCACCAGAAATTCTGGGACCGCCACCTCCCTCATTTCATCTTGGAGGACCAGCAGTTGGACCAAGAGGAAATCTGGGTGCTGGAATTGGGAAACTACAAAGACCTAGACACATGTAAAAAGGCAGAGTGAAAACTAGCCGAGTTGTTCACATCATAGATTTTCAACAAGGGAAAAACTTGAGATATCAGTTGTTACAGCTGGTGGAACCATTTGGAGTCATTTCAAATCATCTGATTCTGAATAAAATTAATGAGGCATTTACTGAAATGGCAACTACAGAAGATGCTCAAGCTGCAGTTGATTATTACTCAATCATGCCAGCATTAGTATTTGGCAAGCGAGTGAGAGTTCATTTATCCCAGAAATATAAAAGAATAAAGAAGCCCGAAGGGAAGCCAGATCAGAAGTTTGATCAAAAGCAAGAGCTTGGACGTGTGATACAGCTCAGCAATTTACTCCATTCTGGCTATTCTGACAGTGCTGTCCTCACGCTTGCTGAAAATAAAGAATGATATATTGATGAGAATGAAAAGCCAGGCCTTTACTGAGATGGAGACGAGAGAAGATGCAATGGCGATGGTTGACCACTGTTTGAAAAAAGCCCTTTGGTTTCAGGGGAGATGTGTGAAGGTTGACCTATCTGAGAAATATAAAAACTGGTACTGAGGATTCCCAACAGAGGCATTGACTTACTGAAAAAAGATAAATCCTGTCAAAGATCTTATTCTCCAGATGACAAAGAATCTCCAAGTGATAAGAAATCCAAAACTGATGGTTCCCAGAAGACTGAAAGTTCAACTGAAGATCAATAACAAGAAGAGAAGTCAAGTGAAGATGGTGAGAAAGATACAAAGGATGACCAGACAGAGCATGAACCCAATATGCTTCTTGAATCTGAAGATGAACTACTTGTAGACAAAGAAGAAGCAGCAGCACTGCTAGAAAGTGGCAGTTCAGTGGAGGATGAAACCGATCTTGCTAATTTAGGTGATGTGACTTCTGATGGGAAAAAGGAACCTTCAGAAAAAGCTGGGGGAAAAGATGCAAGTGCTTCAGCAACAGCAAAGAAAAAACTTAAAAAGCATCATTTCCCAGGGAGTATGGAAGGCTTTGTCACTCTAGATGAGGTTGGTGATGAGGAAGATTCGGAACTTCAGAAACTTCGTAAATCGGGCATGGCATTTAAATCTGGTGACAGAAATGGTGATGATTTGGTTGAAATGAAGGTGGACAAGATCGAGGAACTCAATCAAGAAAATGAAGGAGCACTGGAAAATGGAATTAAAAATGCGGAAAATGCAGAACCAGGTGCTGAATCTGCCGAGAAGGCTGATGATCCCAACAAAGATACAAGTGAAAATGTCGATGGCCAAAGTGATAAGAACAAGGAGGACTATACAATCCCAGATGAGTATAGAATTGGACCATATCAGCCCAATGTTCCTGTTGGTATAGACTATGTGATACCTAAAACAGGATTTTACTGTAAGCTGTGATCACTCTTTTACACAAATGAAGAAGTTGCAAAGAATATTCATTACAACAGACGTCCTCATTATCAGAAATTAAGGAAATTTCTGAATAAATTGGCAGAAGAATGCAGACAAGAAGGAAATTTAAGATGTGCAAGATTTAATGATTTCAAAGAAAACAATGCTTCTTTGTTTTTGTTAACCTTCTAAAAATACAATACTGACAGAAGAAAACGATTGTACTTTTTGTTTTAGTGGAGAAATAATAGATGTCTGTTCATGTGTTGTGTTATAGCAGAAACACACACAGTTAAGTTAATGACGAATAGTTTTTTATCAGAATGGCAACAGACAGAAGTACTTTGTAGAGACTGACTTCATATGCTACTTAAAACAACAACAAAAACTTGCACCACCAGGAAACATAGATAACATAGAACCATTCAGAAAAATGAAATTTAGTAGTTGCAAGCTTCAAAGAAATGCCAACATCTTGTTGCATTCAATAAAGAACAAAACCGATTGTATTTTTATCACTTTCATCTGAAACATTCCACATTTTAATCTGAGCCTTGCAGACTTTTCATTTGGAGTTTGAAGCTTTTTCGGTTGCCTTTCCTTTTCGGATAACTTCATTAATGTGAGATTGGCAATTTAAATGCAGGTGCAGTTTTCTTTCAATGTCATGCTGTTGTTTAGGTAATAAGAAATATTAAGTAATTGGCTTTAGATTTTGTAATTTTTTTCCTTGAGTTCCTGCGAGATTTTGTATTCTAGTAGTCAATGTGTTTTCAGTGAAATGTAAAAATATTCCCATTCTCTTGGACCAGTATTAATTTTTGAGATCTTACTGCTTGTCACTTGAATCCTGTAGCTGTCATACATCTCTGGTATAAGCAACATTTGATTTCTGAAGCGTGTGTAGACCATCTCATCATATTTTCAGGATGTAATTTTACATTTCTGCATTTTAAAAAGTTTGGCCATAATTCTAGATGCACGCTTCTAATTCACCAACCTGCACATGTGAACTTTGTGAGCAGAAATTTGCATGTATAATCTGTTTACTTGTAACTTTCTGGTTATATACTGCTTATATCTGTGGATTCAAGTTACTGAAGTGAATACCAATAAAAAAGAAACACCTAGGCCATGTTCATTGATTATACATGTTTGGAATGTTAACCAATATATTTGTCAGTTGTGGTTTTTATTCACTCATATCATTTTGCATGCTTTAACAAATTACTACTTTTACAATCTAGAGTGGTTCTCCTAAGGATTGCTACTAAAGATCTGAGTATTAAAAAAAAAATGAATGAAAGTTAGCTGTTTTTTTTCTTAGTATAAGAATATTTATCAAACGGATGACTTACTAGAAGGATATTGATGAATAAAAGTAAAATTTTTCATTCATGCTGAATATGTACTTTTACATGTATAAGGTTTAGATACAATTTTAACCAGAAAAATGCGTCCGCCCCTTTCAGATGGTATCACAGTGTGCGAAGCACTGGTGAGTTCTGTCAACAGCAATTCCCAGTTTGCTGATTTCATTGAGATTTCTCATCAGATGATTGTACTGCAACTAGTGAGCCATCATTGACTGCAACCTTGAAATGGTCAGATTCAACCAGAACTTGCAGCTTGAATGGTTTACCCCTTTCAAATGGGAATTGCGCATGTCTTTCTTCCTTTCCCCAGGCCTCATGCACCTTGGAATTGCAAACAACGACTCTCCTGTTGTCCTCCTTGAAGCGTGGGATAAAGTGGAAGGCAACATCATTCCCTTTCCTGAAATCTAAGGCAATTCGGTTTGCGTTGGGTTTCGCCGTGCCCAACTTTTTTTTGTTGTGGCTTTTTTTTTTTTGAGTCAGAGTCTCACTCTGTTGCCCAGGCTAGCTGGAGTACAGTGGGCACATTCAAAGTCACCATAGCCTCAACCTGCTGGACTCAGGTGACCCTTCCACCTCAGCCTTCCAAGTGGCTGAAACTATAGGCATGCACCACTATACCTGGCTGCCCCTTTCAGATGATATCACAGTGTGCAAAGCACTGGTGAGGTCTATGTCAACAGCAATTCCCAGTTTGCTGATTTCATTGAGATTTCTTATCAGATGATTGTACTGCAACAAGTGAGCCATCATTGACTGCAACCTTGAAATAGTCAGATTTAACTGGAACTTGCGTCTTGAATGGTTTGCCACTTTCAAATGGGAGATGCGCATGTCTTTCTTTGATTTATTGTAGAGATGAGATCTCTCCAAGTTGCTGAGCCTGATCGCGAATCCTCTCATCTCGGCCTCCCAAAGTGCTGTGATTATAGGCATGAGCCACTGCGCCAGGCCTGTGTCCAGGTTTGTAATCAGTATGCGAGGCATGACTCCTGTGGTCAGAGGCAGGTTGTAAGGTATAGTCAGTGGCCCAGCAGGGGCATCGAAGGGGCCAGCAGCGGGGAAGGCTCTGGGAGCACTTGGCTGTGCAGGAGGCAGATAGGCCCCAGGACCCTCCAGTGGCCTGGGTAGGCTCTGGGTGCAGGTGGTCTGGAATAAGCTCCAGGTGCTATTGGACCAAAGTGGGTGGTCCGAGGAGCCTGTCGAGAGACAGCCTTCAGAGGTGCCTGTTCAGGATATGTCCCAGGATAAGGATAGGAGACCCCTGGATAACCCCTGTCCCGGTGGGCTGGTTCCCCCATTGACCAGTCCTATCCTTGAGAGTTTGGGTTTCCAGACTCAGAAAACACATCATTTAAAAAAAAAAAAACTGTCTGCCATTTCCCCCGCACTCAACACTTGCTGTCTTTAGGGCTACTGGCAAGGTGGTGAGCAGAAGTTCGTTGTTATAAGTGTATATATATTTGTAAAATTCACCTACCTGAAAGGACAGACCAAGAGTGGGAAGACATTTTTCATCTTGTTCTTAAACCATGACACAATGATGAAAAAGTAGAAGCTATGTTTTGGAGAAATGCATACGTTAGGTAAAAATTAACCTTGCTGACTTACTTTGTCTTTTCAGAAACACAGACTTCCTGGTACCAGGTATCAGAGGTGTCTCATAGCTTTTGTCAGTGGGGCCTGGCAGAAGTGGCAATCAGGCTTGCCTAGAGTAGAGGGAATTTACAAGGCCTAAGACATCATGCATTGGGCAAGGATTGTAGAAGTCATGAAACTTGCAATTACAAAACTTATACAGATCGCAGAACATGTGACCCCTCAGAGGAGCAGGTAGGGATTCAATCTTCCAGTAAATTGGGCACTATCTACAGGGGAGTCAAGGATCCCTGAAACTACCCACTGGGAATGCATGGGAGATGGGGGAGGTGCACCCTCCATTAGCTCTAAGGAATGTCCTTCGGGAAGGTGCAGGGGCACTGGAATCCTTATCACATCCTTCTCTAGGGCTATGATAATATGGACAGACATTAATGGGTCTCTGTGTCACAGGGTCTCCAAGACATTCGCAGGTGGTCGATAAGGAACTCATGGCAGTCATGTCTACTGATTGCAACATCTCCAAGGAAAAGGATTTAGCTGGGGCTTAAGGAGGCTATAGGGCCACACTCATCTAGAGTGTAAGCCTGCCAGGGCCACACTTATCTAACGTGTAGGCCGCTACGGGGCCATATTCACCTAGAGTGTAGGCTTACTTCCTGTCTGTGGGGAGTGAACTTTTCTTAAATAAATCTTTTCTTCTTTCTCTTCTTTGTGTGTTGCAATTCTTTGCATTACTTGGATCTCTGGGTGTCAGCGCGTACCTCTGGCACGCCAGCTCGGTGGTGCTGCGCCCCTCTTCACGTCTCCACCCTCAGACTATCTGTGCCCTAACACTACCTAAAGAAGAAATCTCACTCTCTTTTTTGTGTATGTGTTTTGCCTTTTAATGGATGTTATTTGTTTGGACAGGCCTGCTGTGGTTCTATAGATGGAAATCACACACTGTGGTTCCATAGATGGAAATCACACACTTATGTACTGCAAGATGTGGAAAAATAAGTAATATTCTCAACTGAACTTCTGATTTGCCTAATTTCTCTAAAAATGAAGATATTTTGTTTTTGTTCTTATTGCTTGGTTATATGTTAACATTGTTTGACAAGCAAATAATAAATGCCATTACAGTAAGCAAAATTATTTTATTCTTGTCCTGGATATTGTTACAATAAGTATTTTTTATTGGGGGAAATGGCACCTTTTCTCATACGTGCTGATTTAATAAGTTGTGAACTTTAATAAAACAGACATAGTTTTCCTTTGGCAAGTAAGGGGCTTTAATGATTTTCTATTTCCAGAATTGAATGGTCGTTAGATATAATATGCATGGGAAGACTGCAATGTCTTGTTTTTATTTTTTTTTAAGTGCAGTGTGACTAAGTCTCTTCTACCACTATAAAATCAAATAAGGTACAGGCATCCCAAATTCACCCTATCTCCTTTAACCATGGCTCCTTTAACCATGCACTAGTATTGCTTAGAATTAATAAAGTTTTAGATTTTTAATAACCATGTGCTTTCCACAGTGTATATACTATTTTATACAAAGTGTGTGCTCATGCTTGTTTTCTAAGACCTTGAATATGTAGATATCTGTGCAGTAAAGAATTACTGGCTAACAGGAATTTGTATCACTAGTCTCCTACTCTTTATAATGATACCTAGTTAAAGGTGGGGAGGCATAGGCATGCTTATTGCTCCATATCAATCTTAAAAATGTCAAACTAGTCATTTGACATAAAAATGTCAAACTGTTTGTTTCAGAGACTACACAATTGTGATACATCTTTAAATGATGATGACGTTATTGGGAACAACAAAAATAATTAAAATATTCATGCTATTAATTGATAACTGGAATTTACTTTCTAACTTCACCACAAATTGGCAGTACAAATGACTTCAATTTGGAATTTCACTGACTCATTTTGGTAAACTTTACTAATCATTCATGCCTTACAATATCACTAAATCTTAAAATTCTGAAGTTTGTAGGTAGCTCTAACTGTTAATAAAGAAACCATGTGTTTATCTAACTGGCTATTATTGTTTTGAGTAATTGGCTTTTTTCTTTTGAGTTGGTGTCTCACTCTGTTGCCCAGACTGGAGTGCAGTGGCCGCTCCCGGCCAGCACAGCCTCGATCTGCTGGGCTCTGGCGATCCTTCTGCCTCAGCCTTTCAAGTAGCCGGAACTACAGGTGCATGCTACCACACCCAGCTAGTTTTTGATTTACTGTAGAGATGAGGTCTCATCAAGTTGCCCAGGCGGGTCATTGCCCAGGCGAGTCAATTGGCTTTTTTACATTGACCTATTCCTAAGAATCCTAAAATAGTTTGAAAAATCCTACAATATGAACACACTTTATTTCTTTTTCCATTTTCCACTTATTTTCGTTTTTATTATTTATTATAAAGATGGGGTTCAGGGTTAGGTATAAAAATATTGATCATGCAGATACCCTTGTTGATGAGGTATGCCCCTCCCTCCCCAAGCAGTTTCCCTCAATTGCCAATCCTACCGCCTCCTGACAGTTTTCCACTACTGCCAGTCGCTTTCTTATAGCATAATAATTGTTCAAGGTCAGCTTATGAGTGAGAACATAAGAAACTCAGTTCTTTGTTTCTGTGATAAATCACTGAGTATGATCGATCCCAAATCCATCTAAGTTGCTGTAAAGTCCATATATTTGTCCTACTTTATGGCTGCATAATATTCCATTGTGTATATGTGCCACATTTTTAAAATCCAGTCCAGCTTTGATGGGCAACACGGTTGGTTCCATGTTTTTTTTATTGTGAATAGAGCTGCAACAAACATATGTGTGCAGGTATCTTTTTTCTAGAATAATTTGAGTTCCTCCAGGGATATTTCCAATAGGAGAATTGCTAAGTCATATGGATGGTCAATTTCTAATTCTTTCAGATATCACCACACTGTCTTCCAAAGAGGTTGTACTAGTCTGTATTCCCACCAATAGTGTAGAAGGGTTCCTTTTTCTCCACAACCTCACCAGCATCTATTGTTTGTTTTATTAATGATGGCCATTCTTACAGGGGTTAGGTGGTATCTCAATGTGGTTTTGATTTGCAATTCTCTAATGATGAGTGAGGCTGAGCACTTTTTCATGTGTCTGTTGGCGGCCCATATATCTTCTTTCGAGCAATGTCTATTCATGTCTTTTGCCCACTTTTTAAAGGGGCTGTTTGTTTTTTTCCTTTTGGCACGTTTGTGTTCCTTGTAGATCCTAGATGTTAGGCCTTTGTCAGATATACAGTTGGGACATATTTTTTACCATTCTGTGGGATGTCTCCCTGCTCTCTTGATGGTTTCTTTTGCTTTGCAGAAGCTCGCAAATTTTGATGAGGTCCCGCTTGTCTATTTTATTTCTTAAGGTTTTGGGCCCTTTAGGGTTCTGAATAGGAATTGGCTCTCTGTGGAGCGCCTCCGCCCTAACATGGCGCCTGAAGCAGCCAGACCACAAGACAAAACAAGCCCTAATAAGGCAACTAAAGGATGTCAGCATACAATCCTCTCTTACGGGCCTATCGGTGCGTGCCGCGTTACCTTAATTGATTGGCAGAGATACTAGATTTAAGGTCACGAATAGGAGAAAGAGGAGGAAGAATGATGTAGTAACCTGGGATTAAAGCAGCTTGCAGAAGAATCGTGTGAGAGTCGTTATTGAAAGCGATAAGTGGTGGCCCGTACGGGGAACTCGAAGAAGCCGAAATCCTTGGATTCAGAACTGCAGCTGCTCAGGGCAGTCGACTGGTATGTAGATCCCACAAGGGAGGGAAAAAACTAGAAAGGTCCTCGGTAAAGAGGCGATTTAAGAAGGTCCTCAGTAAAGAGGCGATTTGGGAAGGTCCTCGGTAAAGAGGGGGGAATTTGGGGAAGGCCCTCGTAAAGAGGCGATTTGGGAAGGTCCTCGGCAAAGAGGCGATTTGGGAAGGTCCTCGGAAAAGGAGGCGATTTGGGAAGGTCCTCGGTAAAGAGGCGATTTGGGAAGGTCCTCGGTAAAGAGGCGATTTGGGAAGGTCCTCGGTAAAGAGGCGATTTGGAAGGTCCTTGGTAAAGAGGCGATCTAAAAGGGCCTCGGTGTAGAGGTGATCCCCTTTTTGCTAACATGGGCACTACTTCCTCTCACCGCTTTTTCAGGCTCTTAAAACTCTCCTAAGAACAAAAGGACTAAAATTAAGGGATAAAACCTTGACTGATTTTATCACACAGGTAGATGAGATTGCACTGTGGTTTGCCGTTTCGGGGAATCTCACAGTGGGTAGTTGGGACAAAGTGGGGCAGGATATTGACTGCGCCCGAGAGCTAGGAGAGGTGGCAGGCGGGGTCCAGCCCCTTTGGAGACTGGTTCATGCCTGTTTGGAAGATCAAAAGTGCATGCAAACAGTCGAGCAAGGCCAAGCAGCGCTTGACCAAATAAAAGAGGAACGATCAACTTCCTCAAGGGGGAGCAGCGAGGAGCCTCTGACTCAGAACTGGAGTCAGATGAGGAACTTAGAGATCTCGTGACTCGAGTTGAAAAGTTAGAACTCAGTCGGGGCGCGCCCGAGATAAGGGCAGATCCTCTGTCCCTGGGTCGGTAGGAGTTCCTCCCCGTATAATCCTTCTGCGCCTCCCGGAAAAGGAGGCGCTTCTTTCAACAATGAAGTGTGGAGGGGGGTCCATGCCAGCGGCACATGGCAAACTTTTCTGGTGTTTGTGGACAATGCAGGGAACCGGTACCATGAACCATTAGATTTCAAAACAGTGAAAACCTCGCGGAGGCCGTACGAACGTACGGGCTCACTGCTGCCTTCACGACAGCAATGGTGGAGGCACTAGCCCGGGTTCGTCATGACCCCGGAGACTGGCAGAGATTAGTGAAGGCTTGCATGAACCGGGACAATATTTAGATTGGAAGGCCTATTACATAGAATTGGCTAATGAGCAGGCAGCAAGAAACCGGGCGGCGGGTAACGGGCTTGGGATGTTGATATGCTGTTGGGGCAGGGCCGTTTTGCTAACCAACAGATAGGATACCCCAGGTTATGTATGATCAAATTAATCACATGGCAATGCAAGCCTGGAATGCATTGCCTAACCGAGGAGCCGGTATGGGTAGCTCAGTGGCCTATCTCCTCGGAGAAATTGCAAGCGCTCTACAATTAGTTGCAGAGCAGCTACAGGCAGGACATATTCAACCATCCACTTCTCCATGGAATACTCCTATTTTTGTAATTAAAAAGAAGTCAGGAAAATGGCGTCTGTTGCACGATCTTAGAGCTGTAAATAAACAGATGCAAATTATGGGGCCTATTCAAAGAGGTCTCCCACTATTATCTGCCTTACCAAAGGGCTGGACAGTATTTAGCATAGATATCAAGGATTGTTTCTTTTCCATCCCATTACATAAATCAGATATCCAACGCTTTGCATTCACTCTTCCGTCCACCAATCATAAACACCCTGACCAAAGATATGAGTGGGTGGTTTTACCGCAGGGCATGGCTAACAGCCCTACCCTATGTCAGATTTTTGTTGATGCTGCGCTTCGCCCGATTAGACAGCAATTCCTGAATTGAGATGCATCCATTACATGGATGACATCCTGCTGCCCTCCAAGGATGACCGCTATTTAGAGGAGGCTTTTACACAAGTGATTAAGGCCTTGGAGGCTCAGGGCCTCTATTTTTCTCCTGATAAGATTCAGAAAAACAAGATAATAGACTATTTGGGATCAAAAATCTCCCCCGATACTATCACACCCCAGAAGCTTACCCTTAGAACAGATAATTTGAGAACCCTCAACGATTTCCAAAAACTGCTAGGGGATATTAATTGGGTCCGCCCGTCATTGGGAATTCCCAAAACAAGATTTACGTCCTTTATATGACATCCTGTTAGGGGACCCGCATTTAGACTCCCTAGATCCCTCACAGAGGAGGCTAGAGAGGCCCTACATAAGGTAGAAAAGGCAATTAGTATAGCCGCTCTTAAGCGTGTTTCCTTAGAGAGCCCTATATGGCTTTGTATTCTCCCTACTCAGGCTCAGCCAACGGAGTACTGTGGCAGGATGGCCCCTTATTATGGATCCATCCGAAGACTGCCATACTAAAAACAGTGGAGCATTATCCAACTGCTGTTGCTGAGTTGGCCATCCGTGGACTACAACAATGCCTAATGCATTTTGGCCAACAGCCGCACCTCCTCGTGGTGCCATACACCGCCTATCAAGTGCAGAATTGGCTGCTACAGTGGATGTATGGGCTATCCTAAGGTGCAGCTTTGTAGGACAGATAGATAATCATTTCCTAAAAGATCCCATGCTGTCCTTTGTAAAAGAACACCCGGTCATTTTCCCTCAAATCACTCGAAATGACCCCATTCCTCAGGCTATTAATATCTTCACAGACGGTTCCAAAACTGGCCTTGGTGCATATGTGGCAGATGGACATTCCCCACGGTAATACAATTCCAGTCCGGCTCTCCTCAGCAGGTAGAGCTTCAAATTGTTTTGGCCGTATTTCAACGTTTTTCTCGATCGTTTAACTTGTTGTCAGATTCCCAATACGTAATCAATTTAGTTAAATCTCTTGAAGTGGCAGGCCGAATATCCCCCGCTAGCCCTATACATACATTTGCCTACAAAATTCAACAGCTGATATGGCAACGTTCAGAGCCATTCTTTGTTCAGCATATCCGTGCGCACACTGGCCTACCAGGACCCCTCAGTGAGGGTAATGCCCAGGCTGACAACCTTACGCGACTTCAACAGGCTTTCCTTGTAACCCCCGCCCCAAAAAGGGACAAGATTTTCATGCCCAGTTTCATGTTAACTCAAAAACACTACAGACCCGTTTCCAAATACCATGTCATGTGGCCAGAGATATTGTAAAATCTTGCGAATCATGTGTTACTTTCCACCACCCCCTTCATGGGGGTGAATCCAAAAGGCCTTCTCCCCTCACGGGTTGGCAAATGGACGTCACTCATGTGGCAGAGTTCGGTAACCTCAAGTATGTCCATGTTTCCATAGATACCTGTTCCGGAATTTTGTTTGCCTCGGCCATGGCTGGGAAAAGGCACATCATGTTATCTCCCATTGCTTGGAGGCGTGGGCCGCCTGGGGCATGCCTCAGCAAATCAAAGCAGATAATGGCCCCACCTACACCTCCCGAACATTTCAACGGTTCTGTGCACAAATGAACGTGGACCTGCGCCATGGGCTCCCTTATAATCCCCAAGGTCAAGGGATAGTCGAGAGGGTCATCGCACACTAAAAGAACTACTTCAAAAACAAAAAGGGGGAATAGGCATGAGGGTTTCAAACCTAAACAAAGACTGTCATTAGCATTATTAACTTTAAATTTTCTTCAGCTGGACAACGAGAACAATTCTGCTGCGGACCGCCATCTAGGCGCAGTACCGCATAAAAGGGGCTATGTTAAATGGAAAGATGTTATCACGGGACAATGGAGCGGTCCCGACCCAGTATTAATGTGGGCGAGAGGATCTGTGTGTGTTTTTCCACAGGACAGCCCAGACCGGTGTGGGTACCTGAGCGACTAACACACACTACAAAGACCCCCCAGGAACGAACCCTGATTGCTATGATGAGTCCGATGACGTGGCTTTGCTGGGAACGCTGATGCTGAACCTCCCCATAAGTCGTGCTAAGCAACAATGGGGAAATTTTTTTCAGTATTTCCTAGACACTTATTCGGCACGTACTTTCCCCAGATTTTTAACTGGCACCAGCCCCTGATTTCTATTACACTCTTGCTGGGACCTAATGCTCTCTCTCTTTTTAGACAGAGGAGAGACTTCGGCATTACAGCCGCCATCATTGCAGCAATTGCAATGGCGGCCGCTGCAGCTGCTACAGCCGCTGTTGCCATGTGTACCACAGTACAGACCGCCACCACTTTAAACACCTTGTCTTCCACTGTTGCTGCCAAAGTAATATTAACAGTCACTTGTGTGGCGGCATTATGATCTTAAACCAAAGAGTTGACGTGGTACAAGAATAAGTAGACACTCTCTGGCGCATGGTGCAAATAGGGTGTGAATGGCACACTATTGCTTTATGCGTAACCGGCATCCCATACCACAATATGACCATTGCTGCTAACCTCTCTCAAAAGCTTTCCCTCCATCTTTTAGGTAATTGGTCCCAAGAGTTTTGACAAGCTGACGGAGGCTCTACGTCGTGAAATCATCAGCACCATCAGAGTAGATCCAGTAGTCGCTCAAACCTTGGCCTCCCGGATCGCCCAGGCAGCATACCACCTTAAAGAGTGGGCGAGGGAAAGGGTTCAATGGCCTTTTTGTTATTCTCTTGTTGTGTCCTGTGCCTCTATTGTCTCTGCCGTATGCATCAACGCTATGCACGTGACCGTGCGCTACTAGCGCAGGCCTTTGCTGCCATGGAGGTGGATCAATCCCCTCAGGTCCGGGTTGCTGCGTTAGGGCAATAAGAACAGGGAAGGATGTGAGAATAGTACTGCACACGGGGGCCCAGGAGGAGTTATCCCGTGGAGGGCAGGTCCAGCTGCATATGGGTTGACACCGCCTCTCCCATCCCCAGAAAATCGGTGTCGGACAGGTGGGCAGTCAGTCTGGCGATTACACGCGCGAGATAGACTGTCTTACATGGTCCTTGTTATATGGGGGCTGTGACCACTACCCTCTCCTGCCAAAATAAATAAAAAAGGGGGAGCTGTGGAGCGCCTCCGCCCTAACATGGCGCCCGAAGCAGCCAGACCACAAGACAAAACAAGCCCTAATAAGGCAACTAAAGGATGTCAGCATACAATCCTCTCTTACGGGCCTATCGGTGCGTGCCACGTTACCTTAATTGATTGGCAGAGATACTAGATTTAAGGTCACGAATAGGAGAAAGAGGAGGAAGAACGATGTAGTAACCTGGGATTAAAGCAGCTTGCAGAAGAATCATGTGAGAGTCGTTATTGAAAGCGACAGCTCCCAGTTCCAATTTCCATAAGGGTGTTTCCGGCAATTTCTAAGATTCTTATAGTTTGAGGTTTTACGTTTAGGTCTTTGATCCATTTAGAGTTAATTTTTGTGTATGGTGATAGGTAGTGATCCTGTTTCAATCTTCTGCATGTGGACAACCAGGTTTCCCAGCACCATTTACTGAATAGGTTCTCCTCTCCCCAGTGGTTGTTGTTGGAGGCTTTGTCAAAGATGAGTTGGTTGAGGAATTGAGACTTTGCTTCTGGAATCTCTATCTTGTTACATTGGTCTGTATGTCTGTTCTGGAACCAACACCAGGCTGTTTTGATTACTGTAGCCTTATAGTAAAGTTTGAAGTCTGGAAGTGTGATACCTCCTGCTTTGTTTCTTTTGCTAAGGATTGTTTCAGCTATTCATGGTTGTTTATGTTTCCATATGAATTTCTGTATTGTCATTTCCAGTCTGAGAGGAATGATGTTGGTAACTTAATGGGTATTGCATTGAATCTATAGATTGCCTTTAGTAGGATGGACATCTTAACAATGTTGATTTTTTCTATCCATGAGCATGGAATATTTTTCCATTTGTTTGTGTCTTCTTGGATTTCTTTGAGCAGTGTTTTGTAATTCTCATTGTAAAGATCTTTCATTTCTCTGGTTAGGAAGATGTGGAGGTATTTCATTTTTTTGGTGGCTACTGTGAATGGGATTGTGCTTTTTATTTGGGTCTCTGCCTACTTGTTGTTGGTGTATAGGAATGCAACTGTCTTTTGCACATTGATTTTGAACCCTGAGACTTTTCCAAAGTCTTTTATCAGTGCAAGCAGGTTTTTTGACAGATTCTGTTGGATTTTCAAGGTATAGGATCATATCATCAGCAAAGAGGGATAACTTGGCTTCCTCTTTTCCTATTTGGATACCCCTGATCTCCTTCTCTTGTCTAATTGCCCGAACTAGAACTTCCAACACAATATTGAACAAGAGGGGTGAGAGTGGGTAGTCTAGTCTTCTTCCAGTTTTCATGGGGAAATGTTTATATTTCTGTCCATTTAGCAGTATGTTTGCTGTGGGTTTGCTGTAGATGATGCTTATTATTTTGAGGTATGTTCCTTCTATACCTAGGTGTTTGAGGGTTTTTATCAAGAAGAGATACTGGATTCTATCAAAATCTTATTCTGCTTCTAATGAGATAATCATGTGGTTCTTGTTTTTACATGTGTTAATGTTTTTAATTACATTTATGGTCTTGTGAATGTTGAACCAGCCCTGCATCCTGGGGATGAAGCCTACTTGGTCATGATGGATGATTTTTGAGATGTGTTTTGGGGTCCAATTTGCTAGAATCTTGTTGAGGATTTTTGCATTTATGCTCATAAGGGATATTTGCCTGTAGTTCTCTTTGTTTGTTGGATCTTTACCCAGTTTTGGTATCAGTGTAATATTAGCTTTGTAAAATGATTTGGGTAAGAATCCCATCTTTCTCAATTGCCTGGAATACTTTCAGTAGGATTGGTATCAGCTCCTCCATGTACGTTTTGCAGAATTCTGTTGGAAAGCCATCCAGTTCGGGGCCTTTTTTGATAGGTAGTTTTTGCCTGACAGAGTCAATTTCCTGGGTTGTTACTGGTCTATTTAGTGTCTCAGTGTCTTCTTGTTTTAACATGGGGAGGTTGTGTGATGTCAGAAAGTCTTCCATTTCATCTAGGTTATCAAGTTTGTTTCCATATAGGTGTACATAGTAATCTCTGATAATCCTTTGTATTTCTTCGGGGTCAGTTGTGATTTGATCTTTTATATTTCTGATTGTGTTTACTTGGACTTTTTCTCTCTTTTTCTTGGTGATTCTGGCTAGGGGGTTCATCAATCTTGTTAATTCTTTCAAAGAACCACCTTTTTGTTTTGTGATATTTTCTAAGATATTTTTTGTCTTCCATGTCCTGTATTTGGGCTCTTATTTTGGTGATTTGGATTCTTCTGCTAAAGTTGGGGTTTTGGCGGTCTTCTCTTTCCAGCTCCCTTAGGTGATTTGTTAGGCTCTCTACTTGTGATCTTTTCATTTTCTTGATGTGTGCTTGTACAGAAAAAATTCCCCTCTTAGAACTGACTTCATGGCATCCCAGAGGTTTTGGTAAGATGTTTCTTCATTTTCATTTGTTTCCAGGAATCTTTCAATTTTTTCTCTGATTTCAGTGTTCACCCAGTCGTTGTTCAGCATCAAGCTGTTTAGTGACCATGTCTTTGTGGGCTTTGGGGGAAATGTTGTTGGTTTTGATATTTATTTTTATTCCACTCTGGTCTGAGGATATGCATGGCTAGATTTCAACCTTATGGAACTTGTTTATGTCTGATTTATGGCCAAGGATGTCATTGATCTTGGAGTATGTTCCATGTGGTGATGAGTAGAATGTATATTCTGTGGATGTTGGGTAGAATAATCTGTATGTATCTGGTCAAGTGTCAAGTTTAGGTTCTGGATCTCCTTATTGATTTTTTTGCCTCGATGATGATCTATCTAGGGCTGTCAGTGGGGTATTCAAGTCCCCTGCTATAATAGTGTTAGAGTCAATACCTTTTTTTAGTTTATTTAGTGGGTGCTTTATAAATACTGGTGCTCCTGTGTTGGGTGCATATATATTTAGGATGGATATTTCTTGTTGATAGATAGAACCTTTTATCATTATGTAGTGTTCTTTTGCATCTTTTAAAATTTTTGATAGCTTAAAGGTTGTTTTGTCTGATAGTAAGATTGCAACTCCTGCCTTCTTTTGTGATCCATTTGCCTGAAAACTCATTTTTCATCCTTTAACTTTGAATCTGTGTACATCCTTTGTAGTGAGATAAGTCTCCTGGATGCAGGAAATAATGGGGTTTGGTTTTTATCCAGTCCTCCATTCTGTGTCTTTTCAGTGGTGCCTTTAGTCCATTCATATTCAGGCTGATTATTGAAATGTGATTGCTTATCCCTGTCATAAGGTTCTTATAAAGTTTTTTCTTTGTTTGCTTGTTTTCTTTTGGCTTTGGGGTTAATGTATGCATGTGTTTTCAAGTTTCTTATTGTGCTGTATTCTCTGTTGAATCTGTGCTTTGCTGTTCCCTTGGGATGTGTGTGGTCATTCTTTTTTTTCTTTCTTCTGTGCTTAATACCTTTTAAAGTATCTCCTGTAGAGCTGGTCTGGAAGCTGCATAATCTCTTAGAGATTGGATGTCTGGGAAGGATTTTCATTCTCCATCACTGACGAAGCTGAGCATGGCTGGATAGGAAATTCTTGGCTCAAATTGTTTTTCTTTGAGTACTTTGAATATAGGGCTCCAGTCCCTTCTTGCTTGCAGTGTTTCTGCCGATAGGTCTGCTGCTATTCTGATTGGTTTTCCCTGGTAGGTAGTCTGACCTTTCTCTTTTGCCACCTTTAGGATTTTTTCTTTTATGCCTACTTTGTGTAGGTGAATTACTATGTGTCTAGGGGTTGGTCTTCCCTTTTGATGTCTTGTGGGGTTTCTCTGTATCTCTTGTGCTTGGCTGGTCACATCTCTGTTGGGATGGGGAAAGTTTTCTTGGACTACCTCCTGGAATACTTGTTCCAAATTGTTCTCATTTTCCCTTTCTTCTTCTGGGATACCAATCAAGCATAGTTTCAGCCTTTCGATATAATCACACATCTCGTGTAGGCTTTGTCCTTTCTTTCTGAGTCTTCTTTCTACGTTTTTTACAGATTGGGTTAATTCCATGTTCTGGTCTTCAAGTTCTGAGATTCTCTCTTCAGCTAGATTAATTCTGCTTTCCATGCTTATCATCTTGTTATTTATTTCCCAGATGAAATTTTTTATTGCCAGAATCTCTGTTACAAGTTCTTTCAGAGTTGCTTCTTGTCTTTCTTGAGTCTTATTCACTCTTTCCAACCATTCCCTGATCCCTGCCATATTCTGGGGCCAGTTGTTAGTGACTTTCCTTGACTTCTCAGGAGTTTTGTCTTTGGTAGATTTAGAATTGCCTGAGGTCTTCCTTCGACTTTTCCTCATTTGTGACAGATATTTTGTTGTTTTCTTTCGTTCTGTTATTTAATGTCAGTGGGAGAGGCTTTCCCTTCTGATGTTTGCTCAGTCCTCTATTCTTCCCTGATCCAGACTCTGGATTTGTTCTGTTTTGAAATAGAATGGTAGATGGAAAACTTTGCTGTCTTTTGTAGGTTTTGAAATCTGAGTAAAATGGGGGATGGGGTGCTAGGAATCAGATGTTACTTGCAAATTAAAATTTTCACTTATTGTGGTGTGTTTTCCCTGAGATCCACTCCCCACCACCATTCTATATGATGATGCGAAGTGGAAACCAACCCACACTACAAAACAATCTGCAATAACAACAAAGTGAGACAAAACAAACCACAACAAGAACAAAAAAACCAAGGAAATTAAACACACACACATGCCTAGTACAAAGTGAATAGAGAAGAAAGACAAAAAGACCAAAAGGGGAGAATAAGAAAAAAGAGAGAGAGAAAAAAAGGAGGGGATTCAGGTGGAACGCTCACACATATATTGATATACACCTAAGATTATAAAAAATGAATAGAAAAGAAAAACCCAGGAGAACAAAAGAGCAAAAACCACAACAAAATCAAAAGATGAACACTCAATTATTCACATAAACACACAAAGAATGACAAATAAAAGAAGAAAGAAATGGAGAAAGAAAAGAAAAAAACAATTTTGGGAGGGGATGCAGGTCAAAGCCTCACATACACATTCATGCACAAAGGAAAAATATTTTTGGAATAGATGAACTAACAAACAGAAAATTTTTAAAATTAAAAAAATAGTTGAAAAATTTAAAATACAAAACAGAACAAAACAAAAACCAAAAACAAAGACAAAAAAACCTGCCCTCTTGTGGCAGGCTCTGTAATTGTTCCTCTAATCAATGTCTCCCGCAGAGCCACTTCTTTCACTTTCTCCTCAGGGAACAAAGCAGGGAAGGAGGAGGGGCAGTGGAGGTGGGTGGCGCTGCAGTTCTCCCCTCCCACTCTCCTGTGGTCAGGGAGATCTCTGTTGGGGATGTACAGGATAGTCTCTTCCCCAGGTATGTACTCTCATGAGGTTGCCCCAGACAGGCCTATCCTGGAATGGGGTTCTCTTATTGTGACTAATGTCCAAGCTCTGTCTGGGTTTGTCCCTTTCAATCATAGCCCGGCTGTGTGGGTCTGACGTGCAGAGGATTGCTGGGAAGGAGGGGGTTTGGGTCAGCCCCGGACTCACCACTGATCTCTTTGGAGTTCTTTCTCGTCCTTTTCTGGCCACACCTTTTGTCCACAGCTGGATCAGGGTAGGGAGTGGGTCACCTGGAACTCAGCACTCATGAGGTCCCCTCTGAAGTTTGTGCTTTCAGGATGTTTCCTCTGGATCACAATCCAGCCCTGAGTAGTTGATCTGCCACTCACAGAGATCTCTAGGATCCATCCGCAGCCCCTTCCAGCGCCTTGTTAGGTGCTTGAAGCAGTGAGGCAAAGTCCAGAGCAGTCTCTCTTCAACTTCAATGGTAAAGGAGTGCCTGGGGTGGGCAGCTCCTCACGAGGCATGTATTCCTCTCTCCAGCTTCCCCCAATGCTCTGTCTCCAATAATCAAATCCTGTGCTCCAGAGAGTCAAATATGCCAGGTGATGGTGTGTGCCAGGTGCCAGGTGCCGAGAATCAACTGGATGCAGCAGACTTTTCTCAGGTGCATTCCTGCAGGCAGCAGACGTTTCTGTGGGGATCTTGTGAGCTGCTCTCTAGTTTCAAGGCAGTGGGGGTTTGCAGTCGCCCTCAGAGGGGGGACCCAGGTGCACACAGCCGAGTATCCCCTCAGATGGACTTTCACACTCCCATCTGCGCCCGCCTTCTCACTCGGATATTCTTTATCATCACTTGCCTCCAGGGAGATTTTTACAGCCCAACCTGTTGGTTGCCATCTTTAGCTCCGCCCCACTTTATTTCTTAATTGTTGGGAGCCAGCCTTGGAGGCCTGCCTGATTGACAAAGTCCAGGTGCCCTGAGGACCCCCGGCCACAAAGCGAGTTCGGGCAGCTGAGGCCCTTCTGTCTTCTGTCTTTGCTGTTGATACAGCTGAAGAAATTCTGTGCAGTCATGGAAGAAGAAGATGGCATGTTTATGCAAAGAATCACAGCTAACCTGGAGATGTCATGGTTCATTTTTCCATTTTCCCACTATGCTGCTTGGCCTTTTCTAACATATGCAAGGGTTAAACTCTGAAGCACATCAAGAATGCTTGCTTTCACTTGGTTATAGGTTACTAGATATTACTTAAGTAATAAATGATATAAGTATATTCACTCCTTATTTGATTTAGGATTATGCAATTTAGTGTTTAGACATAAGGTTCTTTAGAAGCACAAGTTCATAGTAAGTTTATTATGAGCTCATTATAAGTTCTAACACTTATCTAGAAGTTATGTAGGTGATTTATAACACTGTTTTTACTGACTTAGGATAAAGATTATCCTTAAGGTTTTTACTTAATTCAGTAGTTATAACTCTAAGTTAACATTTGTAAAGTGGGTTTTCACTGAACTCATAATATACTAATCAGACACTTTTATGACAACTTAGCTAAAGACAGAAAACAACCTTGGGGGCCTGGGAAACATTACTAAAAGCTTCTTTTGCGTTTTCTTTAGAAACAAGCACTGCAGGATAAGAGAAAAGTAACGAAGACACCTGGACAACAAAGGCGATTACAGAGCTCTGAAGGACATAAAGCCCCAGAAGGAAGACTACTGCTAAACTTTCTGAAGATAGTTCAAGAACTGTAATTCGGGACTTTGGACTAAAACTATCATCTTTGGCCTTATGAATAAGACTCATTGTCTGAATGTTTACAGGGTTCTTGGCTTGTTTATTGCTAAGACCACTAGATGGTGGTAACTTGTAGAGCATATGTACGTGAAGGAATTTTCTTTGTCTTGCCCCTTTATGAATGGTATAAAAGCTCTGTGTTAACTAACATTAAATTGTCATCTGTTCAAAACGCAGGTGTCCGGTATATGATTTTCGTCTTTCGCCTATCCGTCTCTCCTTCAGGAGACCTCACGACCTTGTAGGCGGGACCCCGCACTTAATGAACAGTAGTAAAATCAGTAATCTTAAGCATAAACTGTAACATTCAAATAATTTCAGAGGCTGTGACGTCTCAACAAATTTGCAATAAATCAGAGCTCCTTAAAGCCTTTGTCAAAGCACTGTCGAAAGTCATACACAAAAAACGATTACACAGTCTTGCAACATGCCTATGCTAAATCAATTAACAGTGAAAAGATATGGAGAATCACCATCTACATAAATTATGAATGAATGTGTCTAGATGAGGAAGAAAGAAAACAAATATATCTGTGAAATTTCAAAAGTATACAGGCTTATCAGATAAAAAGGAAAAAGCACCCAATGGTAAATAATTCTATTAGTCTCATAAAAGAGCATAAAACATGTTTATAGCAACTTTACTGCTGTCGCCTCTTTTATTTCAGATATTGGTCATTTGTTACTTTTCTATTTTTCTGTTTGAAACTTGATAGATTTTTGTCCATTATCTTAGTGTTTTCCAGTGACAAACTTTTGGCATTTAAAAATCCCCTCTATTGTGTGTTCCCTGTCAGTTTTATTAATTTCTGGAATTGAGACAGTTGTTAAATTGTTTATGTGGTAATTTATAATGTTTGAGGAAAATTATCATAATGTGTGTTGACAGTGCAAGTTTTTAAATTATTTTAAATAATAATTATTATTGTTATTTGAGTTGTGGTCTCACTCTGTCTCCCAGTCTGGAGTACAGTGACACAATCATGGCTCACTGCAACCTTGAACTCCTGGGTTTGGGTAATTCTTCATCATCAGCCTCCCAAGTGGCTGGGGCCCTGCAGGTGTGGACCATGACACCAGAGTAATTTTTTAATTTGTTTTGGAGACCAGGTCTCACTCTGTTGCCCAGGCTAGTGTGATTATTTAACATTAAATCTCCATAACCAAGTTTTAATTGGTAAGAGTGATTGACTTAGCACAAGTATTCTTAGGAGTTTGTTAATTAAACTATATGATGCAAACAAAATTTTTGATTTGCTAAAATTAGCATTTTTTATGACCAGTAATTAGTTAAGAGTTGAGTACAAGATCCACCACTCATACGTTAACATGAAAAAAGTCCTATGAATTCCACTGCAGGTCAGTTGTGCAGTGCTTAGGGCTGGAACCCTTGCCCAATTCTGAACCCTGCAAAGGGTCCTGCTACCTGATCTAACCACATCAATCTCCTTTCCCTGTTCTGTGAGAGTCTAGGCTGTCTATAGAATTGCATGTGTCACAGACTCCTTGAACTTCAAGTATATTTGCAGAATTTCTTCAGTTTTAGATTCCAGAGAACACAGTTCTCTGGAGCATTTGTGCCTGTTTGTCTGCCCACCATCTTTTCCTGTAGGCACCATTCCTCTTGGGTCTAACAGGACTGATGGACAAGATTTCCTGTCGCAGGGGCAGTCACATGCTTCATTGTGGTCAATCAGAGCATCCCAATAAGCAGCGTTCTTTTTAGGAGGATGATATAGATTGCTGGAAAAAGATTTCATGTCCTTTTAGTCTGAGGGCTTTATGCTTGGAGCTATTAATGCTGGGCTAAGCTTGCTGAAGAATGAAGCTATTATGAAGCAGAGAGAAGGAGGAAGAATGAAAAAAAGTGTGGGGAGCAATGGAGAGAGAGAATGTTGTTGTTTGAGCTCTTGGATCTCACTTTTTATAGCAATATAGAACTAAACTGATAAATTACTATTTTTTGCTTAGGCGCCAATCAGTGGCTTCTGTTCTTTGAAACACCAAATGTCCAGCTGTGTCACCCTGATGATTAATCTCAAAATTTGATTTGTAACACAAATGTTTGCTGATTGCATCCTCTTTAATGTAATCTAGAATATATATGGTAGAACAGGCTCCTTATACTTGCTTATTGAATAAAAGAATGAGTTATATGCAGATATAAAGCTACATGTCTGTGCAAATATCCTTAGTCTTATTGGTGTTTGGAAGAGGCACTTGAGCAGCTTCTCAGAATACATAGATAAATCTTGATAAATTCCATCCCCTCCTTGGTTTCTGGAGACTTTTTTGCCCCAGGCTTTGTGTCTTTTAAGTAAAGAGACAATATCCCCCTGGCTTTGAATAAATCCCCTGGTTCACTACTTCTTCTAGAGAATCAAACCTGTGTTGAAATAAAGCCCAGGAATGATCTGATACTGCTTTCTGAAAAATTTAATTTCCCCCCTTTTTTTCTAGCTGAGACTTCAATGTAAAAATAGGAAATATAAAAGGTTACCAGAAAAAGATGTTAGCAAGCTTTAGAATTTTTGGAACTGCTTCTGAAAGAACTATGTCTCCTAAACATCTTATATGTAGCTAAGGGGAACTATGTCTTTTTTTTTCTCTTATTATAAAGATGTGGGGTACAATTCAGGGTTAGGTATACAAACATTGATTTTGCAGGAACTCTTGTTGACGAGGTATGTCCCTCCCTCAACTGCCAATCCCACTCCCCTGACAGTTTCCCTTTACTGCCAAACACTTTCTTATAGTATTATGATTGGAACTATGTCTTATCTCATGACTTGGACCATCTTCTGAAGTCTCCTTCTCCTTGAGGGTGAGATTCAGTGCAGAGATTTTTAGCTCTGTGTCAACTTGTATATGTAAACTTCTGCTTTTCTCATGGGACTGAGAATGGAATAAATATGGCAAAGCATAATAAGCCTGCTGAGTAGAACTAAGACTCTAAATTTAATTT
Organism: Cephalopachus bancanus; assembly: GCA_027257055.1. Taxonomy (NCBI): domain Eukaryota; kingdom Metazoa; phylum Chordata; class Mammalia; order Primates; family Tarsiidae; genus Cephalopachus; species Cephalopachus bancanus. Next base: position 327,701 of record JAPVLO010000047.1, on the reverse strand, counting down.
CTTTTGGTTAATGTAAAAGCAAATCAATCTGATAACAGTGAGCATGCTGTTTAGTAAAAAGCATTGATTGTCAGTTACATGTGTTTAATTAAAGGGTAAAAAATTCATTTACTCATGAAAGAAAAACATTTTAAAACTTTGTCTGTAATAATGAAATTGCTTCTCTGACTATTATGATTACAAAAATGTAATTGCTGCCACTGTAAAAGATAGTACAAATTAATTCCTTCAAAATAGATACTTCATTTCCTGGTATAAACTGGAGAGAAAATTTCCTTTTGAAATAGATGCTCTACATCTTTGAAGGAACTTCCATTAAAGATTTCAATGGCCCCTTTCTGACTGGCACTGTGTGTGTCCACAATCTCCTGGAGGGTTTCCGTGGGCAACTACAGCTTCTGGGCCATCAGCTGGTCACAGCGGGCAATGACTTTTTTGCACTGCGGATGAGTTCTCTATCTGGGCCAAGGCCAGGACTGTGTTCTCCACACAGGGTAGATCCCCACTGTTGATGGCATTGACATAGGTTAACACCAGGTTCTCAAGGAGAACAAATGATGTTTATTGTAGGTAAGGTGAAGCAAAGACTCTATTCTGTGTAATTCTGAGCATGACTATTTTTTAACAGCTATTTGCCTCATCCATGAAATGAGAATCACTGGAAAGACTGATATAAATGCAGAGTGTCAAATTTTGTCTCAGGCCTGTTAGAAAAGAATATCTCCTTTGGCAATATACCCAGGTAATGTGTACAGACACCAAATGTTGAGAAACTCTGTTTTAGATAAGATAGTCCTCTAGTCACTGGGGCAGTGATCACAGAGGAAAGCTTGAAAAAAAAAAGAAAGTCCTGTGTTTTTTGAATGTTTGTAGTTACTTGAGTCCTTTAGGACAGGAACCATACCTCTTTTGTTTATATCTATTATCAGTCCTCTGTACTATGATTTATGGGAAGTCTTTGATGAACATTTCTGGAATAAAGGATACTACCCCAATCAGAAGGATTTCTTTATTTGGTTCACTCTAGCTCAGGATTATCCAATAGAACTTTTTGTAATGAACAAAATAGTCTGTGTCTATGCTGTCTATTATGGTAGTTACTAGCATTATGTAGCTCTTGAAATAGGGTTGTATAATCTTTATTTTAATTTTTTAATTTTAATTCATTTGCCTTTAAATTCAAATAATCATACATGGGTCTATTGGCTACTGAATCGGGCAGTGCAAGTCCAGCTTATTAGAATGATATTAAGAAAAGAACTTCTAGCTGGGCTCAGTGGCTCAGCCTGTAATCCCGTGCTTTGGGAGGCTGAGGTGAGTGGATTGCCTGAACCCGCAAGTTCAAGACCCACCTGGGCAGTTTGGCAAGACCTCATCTCTACAAAAAAAAAAAAAAAATTAGCCAGGCATGGTAGCGCGCGCCTGTAGTTCCAGCTACTTGGAAAGCTGAGGTGGAAGGATCGCCGGAGCCCAGTAGGTTGAGGCTGCGGTGGCTGGGAGTGTGTCACTGCACTCCAGTCTGGGTGACAGAGTGAGACTCCAAATCAGAAAAAAAAGAGTTTCTTTACTTTTGCCTTCACTGTCTCTTCTCACTCAGAGATTTGACTAAGAAGAAGAATTAAAGATTAGTTGAGGTAGTCTAGAATTTAACATATACGCAGAGTAGTCCCTGTATTTCTCAAAGCTGAAACAAAATGAAAGTTATTCTATCCTCTTAGTCTTAATGAGTGGGAAGAGTGGAACTCATAATGACAACTGACCCTGACATCTCCTGAAAGACTTTTAGTTTGGAATGGCTGAAGGTGTAGGAACAGAATTCTGCCACTTGATCTGCTAAGTCAGATTCCAGCTCATGATCATGCAATGTGTCAAGTTGGGCAAGCTTCTTCCACTCATGGACGTGTAGAAGACTGAGCATTTCTTCTTTGGGAAGAGCTTTTGGATACAGAGTCAGTACAGTTTATATATTTTTTAATCTTCTTTGCTGGTATCTGGAAATGATAGAAAGGGGATATATCTAGTTAATGAGTCACTTACACATTTCTTCAAATAAACGTTCCTTCTACTCCATATTCCCTGGCTATGTGCAGCTTCACAAAATCTAAGCACAGAGATGAAGGCAACATAATAGAACAGAGAAAAGGGAAAGGAAAAGAAACGAGTCTGTAGAACACAGGTACAGTGCAATTGAAACTGAATCTATGAAGTTAGACACTAAAAAGAATGAATTCTTAGGAATAGCCTGGTGTGTAGATATAGAAAATTGTGAATGTAAGCGCCACAAAAATGTTCATTCTTGATATTTTTCTTTTTTTTCCAATCACTTTTCTGTTACCTTGTTTTAGCTTCAGGGAATTCTCCGGTACTTGTCTGTTTTGAGCGATTGTTCATCAACTTCTCACTTCAAGGTCACATCTCCCAGAGTCCATCCACACAAAGTCTGGGAAGAAACTCATAAACACAACTGAATTGAATCCTGGGCTCACGTCTGTAAACCCAACACTTTGGGAGGTTGAGACGGGAGGACTGCTTGAGCCTAAGAGTTTAAGATCAGCTGTGTCAACATAGTAAGAGATCTCATCTTTACAAACAATCAAAAAATTAGCTGGGCATGGCGGCCCATGCCTGTAGTCCAGCTACTCAAGTGGTTGAGGTGGGAGGATTGCCTAAGCCCAGGAGGTTGAGTCTGTGGTCATTTGTGATCACACCACTGCACTCCAGCCTGGGCAACAGAGTGAGGCCTTGCCTCAAAAACAAACAAACAGCTGAATCTTTTACCTCAAACAGCTATACTCTCATCAGGTGAAGATTTTTCTGTAATTCAAATGATCAGTTGTCACATAGCTGAGTTGCTTACTAAGGAAAAGTGGCAAAATGAACAGGATCCCTCATCCCATACTAGTTGCACATATTCCAAAACCTTCATTTTGCCTTTGTCCATAACCTTGGTGTCAATTCTAAAGTAGAGACATAGGATCTTTCCCCTGTACTTATATTATTTCTTATGCTTTCTCTTTTTGAGTTATTAATAAATTCATAAGTATTCATTCAGGCAGCTGATTTATTAATACAGGTGTCCCTTCTGACTTTGCTTCTATTCTGCATTTGGCCCATGGTTGATGATACTCACGGACACGACTATGTGCTCAGGAGGACTGACAAGGCCAAGATCCAGGAGTCATTGGTCATCACCTTGGAAGTCAGAACACATTTGGGTCAGAAGTGTATTTCATTGTCATAAATTTTTCAGATTAGCATTTTATTTTATTTACTTATTTATTTATTTTTTTAAGATTTAAAAGTATTATATATTTATTTTTTTTACTTTTTTATTTACAAATGTTTTACTTTTTAAAATCGCTGATCCTAATATTGTTGATTTTTCAATGTATATGCTTTCACACAATCTAGCTAGCAAAAATTCCTAAAATACTAATTAGCATTTTAAAAGTGTGCACATTTAGTGTGAGTTTTCTAGGTGAATGACCTGTTAAGAGAACCCAAATGTAAAAATATGTGATTATTGAACTTTGAGCAGTTATTCCTTAGTATCATCAGTTAACAGTAATTTATAGTTTACTAGTTAGCTTAGGTCCTCTATGTCTACTGACAGATATTGCAGAATAAATAGTCAAGTTTGTCAGTGTGCCATAGCCTTAAAGCATGATTTTCCCTGGTGTAAGGCATAGTTTTAAAAAATAAGAGCAGTGATACTTGCAGCCAACTTACTGAACAATTATTATGTGCCCAACACTTTAGATTATTTACCTTGCTAAATATTAAAATAGTACTAGGAGGCAGATAGAAATCTTTTACTTGTATTTTACAGAGCAGAAATCTGAGACTAAAATAAGTCATATAATTTACTAAAACCATTCATTTGATACATGATTGGTCATGATTTCAACATTAATTCTCAAGATTTCTGTACCCAAATCCTCAACAATTGTTCTCCGCAGAATAATACTCATGAAGCCGATTTTATGTGTAATCTAATAGGTAGGTGTGAAATTTTCTATAGCTAGGCCACTTGCTTGCAAGCTTGGTTTTTTTAATGGTTGCTGCAGGTGTTAATGAGCTTGAAACGTTCTTGCAACCCAGAAGTATCCCTGGCCTGACCTGCCTACTTTATCAAAACCATCAGCTGAGTTAACAGACAACATACAAATAGAAGAAAATACTTGCAAACTATGTGTCTGACAAAGTACTAATATCTAGAATCTATAAAAAAACTCAAACAAATTGATAGGATAAAAACTAATGAAAATTAAAAAGTGGGCAAAGGACATGAAAGACACTTCTCAAAGGAAGACAAACAAGCAACTAGCAAACACATGAAAAATGTTCTTCACCACTAATCATCAGAGAAATGCAAATCAAAACCACAGGTGAGATACCATCTCACATCAGTCAGAATGGTTTTATTAAAAAGTCAAGAAACAAGACCAGGTGTGGTGACTCAAGCCTGCAATCCCAGCACTTTGGGAGGCTGAGGCGAGAGGATTGTCTGAGCTGAGGGGTTTGAGACCTACCTGGGCAAATTGGTGAGACCTCTTCTCTACAGTAAATTAAAAAATAAGCCAGGCAAGGTAGTACACAGCTGTAGTTCCAGATACTTGGAAGGCTGCAGGCAGGAGGATCTCCTGAGCCCAGCAGGTCAAGACTGCGGTGGCTGTGAGTATGCCACTGCATTCCAGCCTGGGCAACAGAGTGAGATTCCAACTAAAAAAAAAAAAAGTCAAGAAACAACAGATGCTGGTGAGGTTGTGAGAAAAGGGAATGCACCTACACTGTTAGTGGGAATGTGAGCTTGTTCATCTCCTATGGAAAGCAGTTTGGCGATGTCTCAAAGAACTAAATATAGATTCACCATTTGACTCAGCAATCCCACTGTTGGGTATATAACCAAAGGAACATAAATCACTCTACCAAAAAGACGCTTGTATTTGCATGTTTATTGCAGCACTATCCACAATAGTAAAAACATAGAACCTACTTAGGTGCTTCTCAGTGGTGGATTGGATAAATAAAATGTGGTATATTATACACCATGGAATACTGTGTAGTCATAAAAAAGAACAAAATTATGTCCTTTACAGCAATATGGTTGCAGCTAGAGACGATCATCCTAGGCAAAAAGAATCACAGAAAGAGAAAACTAAATACCACATGGTAGCCCTTATAAGTGGAAGCTAAACAATAAATATACATGGGAAAGGATGGAAACAACAGACACTGGGACACTCCTAAAGTGGCAAAAAAGGGAGAGGGATAAGGATTGAAAAATTATCCACTAGGTACCAAGTCCATCATCTGGGTGTTGAGCTTAAAAGAAGCCAGTCTCACCATCACGCAATATACCTATGTAACAAACCTGCACCCTTGAATCTAAAAATGAAAAATAAAAAAGTAAAAAGTGGATTATAGATATATAAAAGGCAAAACAATAGACTCTAGAAGATAATCTTTATTTGTATACCTAACTCTGAATTGTACCCCAAATCTTTAAAAAAATCAAAAGAAAAAAAACCAAACAACAAACAAAAACAAACAAACAAAAAACCAAAGAAGATAATCTTTAAGCATTGGAGGGTAGGGAAAGATTTTTTTAGTCTTGTACAAGTGCACTAAGTATAGTTGTAAAGATTAACAAGTTTGAATATATTAAAATTAAGATATTTTCTTTATCAAAATACACTATTTATACAGGAAAAAGTGAAGCCACATATGTGAGAGGAAATATACACAAATGAAAAGTGGTTCATATATAGAATATATAAACAACTTCTATAAAGATAGGGAAGTCAATACAAAAATGAGCAAAAAACTTAAACAGGAAATTTAAAAATATCAAAATCACCACAAACACTAAAAAAGAAGCTAGTGTAATCAGTCACATGGAAGATGCAAATAAAAGCATAATTATAATGTAAAACACACCCACCAGAATAGCAAAAATTAATAATACTGATAATTCCAGTTGTTGATCAAAATGTGAAGCAATTGGAACTCTTATATACAGCTTCTGAGTATGTAAGTTAGTAAAACCACTGTCACAGGCTTTGATATTAATGATCCCAAATGAATTATGCCCCCCCGATAGTTTTATCTTTGTACAGTGCCCTCTAAATGATTGACTGGATGACTTCCTTTTGGAAATGATGTATCAGTAGACATGGCACCGGGTTAAGTACTTCCATATTCAGACTTGACCGTTTGGAACCCAGCTACTCTACACAAGAGAATGGGCCAAACAACTGAAGGACAAAAATCCATGTGAAAAGAGAGGTCCCAGTCTTCCAATCATCTCAACCAAGCCCCCATAAATGTCAATAAGACCATCTCAGGTCCTTCCTTCATTTCCTGCTGATTCACCAATAGAATACAGCCACATGAAGGAGATCAGGTGAGTCCAGGAGAAGAACCAGCCACTGAAATCACAATTCTATTTATAAAAAAATGGCTGTTTTAAGCCAGTATGTGTGGAGTATTTGTTATGTAGTAATAGAACGTGGAATGAATCACTTTAAAAAATGGCTTGTTTGTTCTAATGTTTAACATAAGTACCCTATGACTTGGACATTTCACTCTCAAGTATATTGCTATTAGATCTCTATGTACATGCATCAAGTAAAGAGGTACACAGAATGATCACTTTGGCTTTTTACAATACTCCCAAACTGAAAATAACTCAAATGTCTATCAACAGTAAAATAGATAAGTAAATTGTGCACATTTGTACAAGGAAACGTCTAGTAATAAGAAAATGACCAAATTACAGTTTTGCTATACAACATGGATAAATCTCTCAACCTTAATGTTGAGAGAAGGGAAATGAACATAGTAAAATATGTACTGTTTTATTCCATTTGTGTAATGTTCACAAACAAGCAACTGTAATTTATGATGTTAAAAGTCAGATAGTAGTTTCTTTTCTTCTTTTTTTTTTGAGCCAAATGTAAGGGTTATTGATTAGTAGCAAGTACAAGAAAGCATATGGGGGGTTGATAATACTCTAATTCTTGACCTGGCTAATAATTACTGAATGTGTTTATTTTATGATATTTCACCTGTTGTACAGTTTTGAGTGCAGCAGTTTTCTTTTCCTAAATCATATATTAATTTAAAAATTTTAAAAATCTTTTAAGAGAAATTCTTACATTAACAGAAAAGTCAATTGAGGCCTATAATTATAAATATTTTGTCTCAAAAACAGAAAAATTAAAACATGCCCTAAAACTTCTTCTTCAATGTGACTGTCATCTAATAAAGTTTGGATTCTTTTGTGGAATTACTAGATAATTTAAAGTCTGATCTAAAATTAAAATCGTTATCAGGGTTTTCAAGGGTCAGATCCTAAAATATGTCAGTAAACTTATAGCGTTTAAAACTACATTTAACTCTAATCTGAGAGAAATTAGCAAGGATGCACAAATTCTACCTGTTTCTTCTCTTGCTTTCCCTAACTTTCTCAGTTTTTAATATTTTGCAAAATAAGATCTAAAGTTATCCCCAACTTCTTCATGAAGGTAAAATTCTCATGTCAATTTCTAGTGTTCAGGACAAAATCTGAACCCTTATTTACTGTTAACATAAGTGAAATTGAAAGTGAAAGTAGGATAGGTGTACTTTGAAATATGATCAATGTTAAGAAACCATTGTTGCCTTCTTCTGACCAATAAAACCAACAATAGTTTATGTCAAGGAACCAAAAAATAGCTCCGGGTAAAACTGAAAGCTTTTTGAACTGAACTGTGTATAATTTAAGTGTAAACAGATGCAAATTAATTTTTCTGTTTATGCGCCGAAAAAAGCCCATTTTCTTTTGTGATTCTGCTTTTTTTTTTTTTCCTCTTTTAATTTTTATTTTGGAATTGTGGGGTACAATTAGGGTTAGGTATACAAATGTTCATCATGAAGTTACCATTTTCTTACTCCCTTTTTAGAGTGTTTCTGTGGGGACAAGTGGGCCAGACATCTTTCTCTAAATTTTTGAATGTAAATAAAACTCTCCAGGGACTAAATACAACCTTTGCCAGATTTGCAACCCACACATCTCCAAGTATCCAGGCACCTTCTCTTTTGAAATGTAACACTCAGAGAGAGAGCTCCAGGCTCCCTGATAGCTTGGGAAGTTAACTCAGGTGCCATTCCTATCTGTAACTGTTTCTTCTCAGGGAGACAAGAGAAGATTCATTAAACTTATTAACTAAGTTTAACTAAAGAAATAGCAACCTCAATTTTCTTTTTTTTTAACTTTAAAATTTTTTTAATTTTAAAATTGTGGGGTACAACTCAGGGTTAGGTATACAGATATTCATTGTGCAGGTACCCTTGTTCATGAGGTGTGCCCCGCCTTCCCTAGGCAGATTTTGACTACTGTCAATTCCACCTCCCTGCTCCCCTTGCTCCCCCACAGTTTCCCACTACTGTCAATCCTTTTCTTATAGTATTACACTAGTTGTTCAAGGTCCACTTATGGGTGAGAACACGTGATACTCAGTTCTTTGCTTCTGTGAAAGATCACTCAGTATTATTGACTCTAAGTCCATCAAGGTTATTGAAATCTTCATGATTTTGTTCTTCTTTATTATTGCATAATATTCCATTGTGCATATGTACTGCATTTTTAAAATGCAGTTCTCTTTTGGTGGGCAGCACAGTTGGCTCCATGTTCTTGCTATTCTGAACAATGCTGTGATAAACGTACTTGTGCAGATATCCTTTTTATAGAGTGATTTGAGTTCTTCTGGGTATATTCCCGGTAGGGCAATTGCAGGGTCATACGGAAGGTTGACTTTTAGAATTTTTAGGAATTGCCACACTGATTTCCACAGAGGCTGTACCAGTCTACCCTCCCACCAACAGTGTAGAAGTGTTCCCTTTTCACCACATCCTCTCCAGCATTTGTTATTGATGATGGCCATTCTGACTAGTGTTAGGTGGTGTCTCAGTGTGGTTTTAATTTGCATCTCCTTGATGACTGACTAGTGAGGCTGAACAGTTTTTCATGTATCTTTTGGCTGCTCGTATGTCTTCTTTTGAGAACCGTCTATTCATATCTTCTGCCCGCTTTGGAAAGGGACTGTTTGTTTTTTTCTTCTCAGCACGTTTGAGTTTCTTATAGATCCTAGATGTTAGACCTTTGTCAGACATGAAGTTGGCAAATATTTTTTCCCAGTCTGTGGGCTGTCTCTCTGCTCTCTTGATGGTTTCTTTGGCTCTGCAGAAGTTTGTCAGTTTGCTGAGGACCTATTTGTCTATGTTATCTCTTATGGCCTGGCCACTTCTGGTTTTGATCAGGAATTGGTTGCCAGTTCCAACTTTTATAGGGGTATCTCCTGCATTTTCTAAAGTTCTTATAGTTTGAGATTTTATGTTTAGGTATCTGATCTATTTAGAGTTGATTTTTGTGTATGGGGACAGGTAGGGGTCCTGTTTCAATCTTCTGCATGTGGTCAGTAAGTTTTCCCAGTACCATTTACTTCTGCCAGTGGTTGGTAGTGGAGGCTTTGTTGAAGATGAGTTGGTTGAGAAATTGAGGTTTTGCTTCTGGAATATCAATTCTCTTCCATTGGTTTATATGCCTGCTCTTGTACCAACTCCAGGCTGTTTTGATTATTGTAATTTTATAATAAAGTTTAAAGTCTGGGAGTGCGATACCTACTGTTTTTTTTTTTTCCTGAGAAATGTTTTGGCTGTTCATGGTCATTTATGTTTCCATATGAATTCCTGTATTGTTGTTTCAGGGTCTGAGAAGAATGTTGCTGGTAATTTGATGGGTATTGCATTAAATCTATAGATTGCCTTAGGTAGAATGGACATCTTAACAATGTTGTTTCTTCCAATCCATGAGCATGGAATATTTTTCCACTTGTTTGTGTCATCTTTGATTTCTTTGAGTAGTGTGTTGTAGTTTTCATTGTAAAGGTCTTTCACATCTCTGGTTAGGAAGATGCCAACAAGATATTTCTTTCTTTTTTGTGTGTGTGTGGCTATTGTGAATGAATCGTGCTTTTTATTTGGGTTTCTGTTTGTTTATTTTTGGTATATAGAAATGTGATTTTTTTTCACATTTATTTTATACCCTAAGGCTTTACCAAAGTCCTTTATCAGTGCAAGGAGGTTTTTGACAGATTCTCTTGGTTTTTGAGGTATAGAATCGCGTCGTCTGCAAAGAGAAATAACTTGAGTTCCTCTTTTCCTATTTGGATACCCCTGATTACCTTCTCTTTTCTGATTGCTCTAGCTAGGACTTCCAAAACTGTTGAACAGGAGGGGTGACAGTGGGTATCCTTGTCTTGTTCCATTTTTCAGGAGAAATGGTTCCAATTTCTATCTGTTTAGCAGTATGCTGGCTGTGGATTTCTCATAGATGACTTTTGCTATTTTGAGGTATGTTCTATCTATGCCTAAATGTTTGAGGGTTTTTATCAGGAAGGGGTGCTGGATTTTATCAAAAGCTTTTTCTGCATCTAATGATATAATCATGTGGTTTTTGTCTTTATGTCTGTTGATGTATTTAATTATGTTTATGGTCTTATGAATGTTGAACCAGGCTTGCATCCCAGGGATGAAGCCTACTTGTTCATGGTGGATAATTTTTGATATGTTTTATTGAATCCAGTTTGCTAGGATCTTGTTGAAAATTTTAGCATCTATCTTCATCAAGGATATTGGCCTGTAGTTCTCTTTCTTTGTTGCGTCTTTACCTGGCTTGGGTATCAATGTGATTTTAGCTTTATAAAATGATTTGGGGAGAGTACCATCTTTCACAATCACCTGGAATACTTTCAATAGGATTCCTCCTTGTATGTTTTGTAGAATTCTGCTGAAAAGCCATCTGGTCCAGGACTTTTTTTTTGTAGGTAGTTTTCTTATGATATAGTCAATTTCCTGGATTGTTATTGGTCTATTTAGGGTCTCAATTTCTTCTTATTTCAACCTAGGGAGGTTGTGTGATGCCAGAAAGTCCTCTATTTCCTTTAGGTTTTCAAGTTTGTTTTCATACAAATGTACATAGTAGTCTCTGATAATTTTTTGTATTCCTTCAGGGTCAAATGTGACTTCATCTTTTGTGTTTCTGATTGTGTGCATTTGGGCTTTTTCTCTCTTTTTCTTGGTCAGTCTAGTTAGGGGACCATCAATCTTGTTTATCCTTTCACAGAACCAGCTTTTTGTTTCATTGATTTTTTTGTTTTATCTTTCTGTCTTCTATGCCCCAGATTTGTACTTTTATTTTGGTGATTTGGATTCTTCTGCTGAAGTTAGGGTTTTGATAGTCTTGCTTTTCCAGCTTCCTTAGGTGGCTTGTTAGTTTGTTAATTTGTGATCTTTCCATTTTCTTCATGTGCTTTTATAGGGATATGAATTCCCTTTTTACTACTGCTTTCATGGCATCCCAGAGATTTTGATAAGAGGTTTCTTCATTTTCATTTGTTTCCAGGTATCTTTTAATCTCTGTTTTGATTTCCATATTGATTCAGGAGTTGCTTAGCGTCATGCTGCTTAGTGTCCATGTCCTTTGGGTTTTGGGGGAACTTTGTTGGTGTCGATATTTATTTTTATTCCACTGTGTTCTGAGAGGATGCTTGGCAGAATTTCAATCTTATGAAATTTATTTATGGTTGATTTATGACCAAGGATGTGATTGATCTTAGAGTATGTTCCATGCAGTGATGAGTAGAACGTGTAATCTATGGCCGTTGGGTGGAGTGTTCTGTAGGTATTGATGAAGTCCATTTGGTCAAGAGTTACACAGAGGTCCCGGATCTTCTTGCTGATTTTTTGTCCTGCTGATTTGTCTAGGGTTGTAAGTGGGATATTAAAGTCCCCAACTATGATAGTGTTAGAATCAATACATTTTTTGTGTTTGCCTAGAATCTGCTTTATGAAAGTTGGTGCTCCTATGTTGGGTGCATATATGTTTAGAATGGATATTTCTTGTTGATGGATTGAATCTTTTATCATTATTTAGTGACCTTCTGTATCTTTTAAAATTTTTTATAGCTTAAAGGGTATTTTGTCTGAGATTAAGATTGCAACTCCAGCTTTCTTTTGTGTTCCATTTGCCTGGGATTTTACTTCCCATCCTCTTACTTTGAGTCCGTGAGTGTCCTTTCTGGTGGGATTATTCTCTTGGAGACAATATATTGTTGCCTCATGATATTTTATCCATTTTGTCATTCTGTGTCTTTTCAGTGGTGCATTTAATCCATTCTTATTAGACTAACTATTGAAATGTGAGGGTTTATCCCTGTCATGAGGTTCTTATAGAGATGTTGTTGCTCTTGTTTGTTTGTTGTCTTTCTTTTGGTTTTGGGGTTGATTCATGTGTGTTTTCAATCTTTTTCCTGTTCTCTTGTGAAGAACATTGTTTTTTCTTTTTCTTCTGTGTTTAATACTTTCTCAAGTGTTTCTTGTAGAGCTAGTATAGAGACAGCATAAGGTCTTAGGGATTGAATGTCTGGGAAAGATTTTAATTCTCCTTCACTGATGAAGCTTAGTTCAGCTGGGTAGTTTATTCTTGGTTGAAATTTTTTATCTTTGAGGACTTTGAAGATTGGGGTCCAAGCTCTCCTAGCCTGAAGTGTTCTGTAGATAAATCTGCTGCTATTCTAATTGGTCTTCCCTGGTAGGCAGTCTGACCTTTATCTCTTGCTGCTCTTAGTATTTCTTCTTTTATAACTACATTTTTTAGGCAAATTATTATGTGTCTGGGAGTTGGTCTTCTCATCTGTTGTCTTGTAGGTGTTCTCTGAATCTTTTGTGTTTGAATGGACACATCACTGATGGGATGAGGGAAGTTTTCTTGAATAACTTCATTTAATGTTTGTCCCAGGGTGGTCTCTGTCTGTCTTTCTGCTTCAGGAAGTCCAATCACTCTTAGGTTTGGCCTCTTGAAATAATCGCTCATCTCTTGAAGGTTTTGTTCTGTCTTTTTAAGCTTCTTTTTCTATGTTTTTGATAGTTTGGGTTAGTTCCATATTTTGTTCTTCAAGCTCTGAGATTCTTCTGCTTGGCTAATTCTGCTTTCTATGCTTATTAGTTTGTTATTTATTTCAATCACAGTATTCTTTTCTGCTGTTATCTCAGGTATCAACTTCTTCCTATTATCCTCTTGTCTCTTCTCAATTCTTTTTATTCTCTCTATTAATGTTTTGATATCTGGGTTTGTAGTATGTGACCAGTCGTTCTGGGGGCTCTTCATTGTTTGTATTCTGAAGTCTGTTTCCCCAGTGTCTGGTCTCCCAGGGGTCTGCTTGAGATGTATATTTTTCTTTTGGTTTTTCTTCATTTGTGTAGATTTTCCTCCCCACTTTTCCTCTTTTTTTCCTTCTTCCCTCCCCTTCTTTAATTCTGATGTTCAGGGATGGCAGGGTTGCTTTTACTTCTGATTGCTCAATCTCCTATTCTTTCTTATATGAATCCTCTAGTTTTTTAAATTCTGAAGCTGGGCTGTGGGTTGAGGGCTGTACTTTTTTGCAGTTTTGATATTTAATTGAGGGTGGAGCTGTGATTCAAACTCTGTCTGCAGATCCCAGTATCCACCGACAGTTGTATCGGTACCCTGGAACCCACTTCCCATTGCCTGCAATCTGTCCATGCAGTGTGGGTATATGTTTGCTTTCTGAAAGCAAAATGAGGTAGGAAAAAGGAAAAGAATGGAACAGGGAATGGGAGGTAAGAGAAAGGTGGAGAGTGAGAAGAGTAAGAGGGAAAACAGATAAAAGTACCGAATAACAAATGAAATGAAACACAAAGACAGAAAAGAATAAAAGAAAACTTAAACATACAGACAATCTTACAAACACACAAGCCAATCAACCTTCCTAATGATTTACTATTCCCCTACACAAATAGGAAGTCCAAAGGGGAAAAAAAATCAGTAAAATAGTAGAAACAGAGCAAATGCCAAAACGTTATCAACAACAGTAAGAAGAGAAAGAAAAGAGGAAAAAATGAGTAAAACAAACAGACAGAGAATAAAAATAAAATAAAACAGGAAACCAGGTTCACTCTGTTGTCATTCCTGCAAGTCCACCTCCTTTCAGCTCTGATCTTTAGCTCTTATCACAGGTTGGTAGGGTTACTCACAGCTAGGGTCAGATGCCCCAGGCCTGCTGTGGAATGAAGGTGAATCAGATCTAGATTCAGTCGACTTCCTGCCTGTCAAGTCTGCCACTCAGATCTGACCTGTCTGTGTCCGATCTAGCATGGGGGAGGGGTTTTTGTCTCTCCCAGTTTGACGAGATTACCTTAGGTCCCAAGTTGGAGTCTGGATGGAGCTGGGCAGGGCAATGCAGGTCTCTGTCTGGTCTCGGGGCTCCAAGTGATCTCTCTTCTCACCACAGCCAGGAGCCGGTGGCTGAGCTGGGGGAGGCAGAGTGTGAGGCAGCTGGGCGCTGCAGGTTGGCATGATATGGGGTGGCACTGGTTGGGGTGCGGTGATGCAGCTGGCGAATGAGCTCAGAGTTCTGCGGGCCGGGAGCTGAGCGCCACCCTGGGTGGGGCAGGTACAGCGGTGGTGGTGGTGGTAGCCACTGAGTAGTGCATGGGGCCGAGGAGCAGGATGGCAGTGGCAGCAGCAGCCACCAGGGGGAAAGTGAGAGTCTTTATGGACACTTGCTTTGGCAGAGACTCTCACAGTCCAACCTGTCCTGCTGCCTTCTTGCCAGAAGTCCTTGCAACCTCAATTTTCGTGTGAGGGTAGGATAAACTATATGAAGAAAGGTATAGCGAAGTTCTAGATATGCTCTTAAGCTCTCTTGTGGAGAAATGGACATCATTGATTTTAAAGAAACATGTTACATATAGGTTAAAAATAATATAAAGGATAAAGAACAAAAAATCCTATCTGCTTGGATATATAAATAGTGTGAAATTTCATCCTAACCTTGTAGTCACATACAAGATACTAATATACATATTTGGCTCTGCATACTCAAGAATGAAACAGATTTCCTTCTTTTCTATATTGCTTTAAAGAGGATGTTCTTTGTTGGTAAGACTTTATATTTACCAAGAATATAAAAGACCTAAATTTCTGGCTTGCCCTCTAAATCTTTTTTTTTTTTTTTGAGTTGGAGTCTCACTCTGTCGCCCAGACTGGAGTGCAGTGGCCGCTCCCAGCTACCGCAGCCTCAACCTGCTGGGCTCCGGCAATCCTTCCGCCTCAGCCTTCCGAGTAGCTGGAACTACAGGTGCACGCTACCACACCCGGCTAATTTTTGATTTATTGTAGAGATGAGGTCTTGCCTGCCCAGGCGGGTCTCGAACCCGCGGGCTCAGGCAATCCACTCACCTCAGCCTCCCAAAGGTGCGGGATTACAGGCTGAGCCACCGAGCCCGGCTCTAAACCTTTTTACAATGACCAAAGTTATTGCCAGTAGATAAATTTAGGCATGTGATTGAGAGTAATTCAATCAGGTAAGAAAATTCTATTTATAAGAAATCTTAAAAATGAGTAATAAGTAGATTAAAGTGTAGAATATTATATGACCTGATATCGACAGTACTTTCATATCTTTATATATTTTTAATTTTTATACTTTTTGTGTATAGTGAATTTTTTAACACCTATGAATTGCTTTATAATCATACAGAAACACATATACAATATAAAGTAATTTCCATTTTGAAAAACATTTTATTTCCAAAATCATTTTCTGATAGATATTCAGTATTATAATTCATTGGTAGTTTATTTGCCAGGCAAATATTAAATAAGCAATGCCCTTGGTTGTACTTGGAAGTAACCCCTTTGGTTGGACAGAAACCAGGGTCATTTGATAAAGTGGTAGGGCTCAATAAAGGTGTTTTATCCTAGTAAGCAACTAAGCATACAAACTATTAATTTATCCATTTAGTAATTTACTTTAAAATATTTCAGAATAAGCAGCGTGCTGCAGGTGTGTAGATGCTGACTCCAATTCATACTGATGGGAGGGTTAATGAGCATGTGAATTGCCCTAATCTGGAATCATCAACTTAAGAATTGGTGATTTGGCAAAGCAATTATTCTTTTCTGAGCTAATAACAAAGAAGATGCTGACTGGCATAAGAGTCAGTAGAAATAATGAAGGCAGTGGGGGTAAAGGATGTGATGTGTTCGAAGAAGCAAACAGGACCCTTGTATGAACACTCCATAAGTTACAGCAGGCCCAGGACCTCATCCCAGCAGTGTCGTTTCCTAGGACTGAAACCTGATGCCCTGCTGCTGACTGCTTCTCCTTGCTCCAGGGAGGATCCTGTCCCTGTTCTAACTCCAAGGCAAGCCAGCCTCCATCAGAAGCAGCTTACTGTGTCTATCTTGGGGTGAGTCTTTACTTCAGAAAGAGGACCTCTCCAGCCTACAGACACATTGGTTAAATGTTCTTACTCTTTGTGATATCCAAGGTTTCCATAATTGACAGATTTTATGAGTGAATTTTTTTTGGAGATTTCTTCAATGTGTTTACCATTTCATGATGGGCAATTTACGCAACCTGCACACACCGCACTGTTTTCAGTGGGTTTTGACCCCAAATGGCATGAGCCCCATGACCTACCCTCCCTATTCACTGGATCTCACCTTGGGTGACTTTTTTTTTTGTTATTTTCATGGATGAAAAAAGTCCTCAAAGGGAAATGTTTTGCCGATGTGGAAGAGGTGAGACAAAAAACTGCAGAAACACGAAAAGGCATCAAAAGTGGTGAGCTCAAAAACTGTTTTGAGCAGAGGATAAAGCATCTCAATAGGCGGATTGCATCAAACAGAGTATTTTAAGGTGACTGAAGTTTAAACATGTAGGAATAAATACACAATTTTTTTTGAGTTGGAGTCTCACTCTGTCGCCCAGACTGGAGTGCAGTGGCACCCTCTCGGCCACCACAGCCTCAACCTGCTGGGCTCCGGTGATCCTTCCACCTCAGCCTTCCAAGTAGCTGGAACTACAGGCGTGTGCTACCACACCTGGTTAATTTTTGATTTATTGTAGAGTCGAGGTCTCACCAAGTTGCCTGGCCAGGTTTTGAACCCACGGGCTCAGGCAATCCACTCGTCTTGGCCTCCCAAAGTGCTGGGATTACAGGCTGAGCCACCGAGCTCAGCCGATACACAATTTTTATTAATAAATTCTGGTTTCCAGAGGGTCCCTTCTCATATATTGCCCTCTACTTTACTCCTGATCCCTTTCTATCTCTAAACCTTGAGTATTTCAGGTACACATACACAAGTTGGCAGTTTCTTATTCCTATTGCTGGTCATGTGCATTGGGGAGATTTGGTGGGAAAGCAGGGCTTATCCCTTTCCTTGTCCTCTTTACTAGACCTGCAGTATTCAGGACAATCCTTTAGTGATATCAACACGCTTTTGGGGACAGGCTCAGTGGCAAAACTTCTCAATCTGGTGGTTTTGGTAGGAGGAAATGTAAGCCAATTCTTGTTGAGCTGACTTATGCTATTTTTAGTCATATTAAACACTATCATCTTGCCACAGAAACTTTCTCATTTTATGTATTTTTAATTTTAGTAATTGTATTTATTTTTAGGTAAATTCATAGAAAATGTAAAAGACATCAAAGAATATACAGGTTACAAGTAGTTATCCTCTCCTGTCTCACCTCAACTATCAGGCCTATTCCTGATACGATCATTGATATCAGTTTATTTTGTATTTTCTTGATATGGATCATAATATGTTTGTATATTCATTATTTTTAAAATTCAGTGGTAGCAAATAAACAACTTTCCATAACCTTTTTTCACTTAGGATAAATCTTGGAGATTTTCTCACATTAGTACGAATAGAGCTTTTCCTTTTGTTTTAGGGACAGTAGTGTGTTCCTTTGTACGTGTGTCCTATATTTTACATTATGTGGACTGACAGAGAGATACATTATTTCCAATCTTTTGGCATTATGATAATTTTTTCACAAATATACTATTACATATATTATTGTCAACTAGGGCAAATAAATCTATAACATACATTCTTAAACATGAACTTACCAGATCAAAGGTATTTGCACTGAACATGTATATACAATCGCACACTACTACTAGCCAATATGAGAGACTGTCAGTTTCCCCAAACTCTTGTCAGCTCAGTGTCCTGTCAAAAGTGTTCCTCTTTGCCCATTTAGAGATGAAAGGAATCTTAGAGCTTTACTTTGCACGTCTTTCATTATCAGTAAAGTTAAACATGCTGATTCGCTCATATTTTTTGTCCATTAAAAATGTGATTGTTTCTCTTCTTTGCATTGATTTATAAAGGCTTATTTTGGCTTAAATACATTTTCTCCTTGTCTGTAACACAAGTTGCAAATGCTTTTTTCATCTTGCCGCTTGTCTTTTTGTCTTACTTACATCTTTTCCAGGAAAAATTTCATTATCTCTAGCTTTTTCCCCATGTCTTTAAATTGATCAAAAGTAAGTATGAATTTTTTGGATGTGAGGCTCTAATAGTTTTTAGTAGTAACTATTCTCAAGCTTTTCTGGGATGAAACTACTATGATATACTTGTTTCAAAAATAAGCCCTCGTGTTATGCTATTAAAGCAAAAGAAGCCTTTTATAGTATATTCAACAGGAACTGTCAGCCTATTTTAAATGTGGTCTGAAGAATTTCATCCTTGTATCCCATAGCTTAGCAGCTCCAGGTTGTGCTGCAATTACCATTTTGCCAACTGCACCAACGATCTGTGAAAACACTGAGGATTCTTCCTTTTTGGTGGCTTCTATCTCTTTTTGTAGTTGATTTATCTCTTTATTTAATGCCTCAGATTTCTTTTTAAATCCTTCAGTAAGTAGTTCTTCTTGGACCTATAAAAAGAAGACAGTTCACTTTTGAAAACCCTCAATTGTCAACATTTTGTATTTCACAACTTTAGCAGCTAGGCACATGTGCTTACTTCTCCCAATTTACAGTACTCTTTGTTGAGCTTGTCCACAATTTTTATACTTTGGGATCTGAAAAGTGGGGTTATCCATGATGTATACCTTTTTATGACTCCCTTAGTACTATCCCACTGTGGGTGGGGTGAAGATTGGAGACCAGATCAGACCTGAGAACTATCCCAGTAATGTGATTCAGCCAAAGGAATGTCCTTTGGGAGGGAATATAGGTTTAATTTAATTCGAATTAATTCTCAGTTTTGTTGAGGTAATATGACCATATGTAAAATAATGCAAACTACTAACTCTGCACAACACTGGCTATCAGTCTCTAGGTTCGGACAAAGGATAGATTTTATTCTATTGTATAGGATGAATCAGGAAGGTCTGGAAACAAAGATTATAAGTTTTAGAAGTTTCAGGATCCCATATTATTTATGAAGGCTAACCAGATAATTTCAAGACCGGATGGATCTATTTCAGGTCTCTTTAATGGTTATACCAAGGATCTTTTTTTTTGAGTTGGAGTCTCACACAGTCACCCAAGCTGGAGTGTAGTGGCACGCTCATGGCCACTGCAGCCTCGACCTGCTGGGATCAGGCGATCCTTCTGCCACAGCCTTCCAAGTTGCTGGAACTACAGGTGCCTGCTACCACACCCGGCTAATGTACCACGGATCTTAAGAACTGGTGGACTAAGGCCCTACTGAGTTGGGGTAAAATAAGACCATCATATAATCATACAAACAGCAGCCCAGCATCCTGTGGGATGCTATTTTTCACTCTGACACTATTCCTTCTCTTTTAACACCACTGAAACTGCTTGTGCCTTACAGACTTATGTGCTTCAGTGGGATACAGATATTAGATTTGAAGTTTAGTGAATTACATGCCTTTTGGATTTTCCTCTGCGATCACGAACTTCCTTAAACTTTGTATCCTTTTCCTAAGAAGCCAAGGCTTGTCCAGTGGGCATGGTGTAGGCCCCATCCAAGCTTACCTTCAGCTTGTGGTTCAGCATCTTCTCCTGCTCCCTCAGAAGGTGTTGCCTTTCTGCCTCTACTTTCTCTTTCAGTTGGGCTATGTTTTCCTGGAAGCTTCTCTCTTTATCCTCCATCATTTGCTGCTGCGCCTTCTGTTTCTCTCTTAGAAGCTCAGTTTCCTTCTCAGCTGCCTCCTTCTTGGCCCGCACAGCTTTTCCCAAAAGAGTTTTAGAGATGGAGGAAAGAAATGTCAGATCTGAGTTCTACCCTCTTGAACTCAGAGACCAAACAGACTTTCAAAGTGGCAAGGGGGTGGAAACCTCTGAGCTCCCCCAGTAGCCATGCCAGCAATAGGATGTTTCAGAATGTGATGGAAAGGCACTGATTGGCTGGATGTGTGACCCCCCAACTCCTTTTGTTATTTTCAGATTTAGCAGAGTGCATTTTTTGAAAAAAGAGAGAAAGCTCCTTGTTTCAGGAAGGTCTTCCTGTCAGATCTGGTCAGAGGGCTGTGCAGAACCTACCCACCCCTCTGAGAGCTGAGCCTTGCCTTTGGGATACTCACCTGCTAAGGCTTTTTCCCCATCAGTGAGGGCTTTGTCTAACTGTAGGATGGATTCCTCTATTGCTGCCTGAGACTGCAGGAAGTATTGGAAGACCTCATTTGCCTAAGGAATCAACAAAGGGCAAAGGCATGTCAGGCAACAAAGTCTCTTCCTGGGGAAATTATTGTTGAATAAAACCTCAAATCTGACTCTAGAAATACAGTATCCTGCAGTGGATCACTTTTCTCTATGGCCACAGTATAAATTCCAGGCCTATTGGAAGGACATGGAAACTCCCACCCATAGCTCCTTCTTGGCTCTCCAGTCCCCTTTGCCACTGATGTCCGCCCACAACCCATTGCACGTTACAGTCAGCCAGACTTATATGTAGCTCTGTAAACACATATTATTCATTGTTGATGGGCATTTGCGTGTTCTTTCGCCTGAAAGCTCTTCTAGCCTTTCTTAACAAAGCTATTGATACTTCTCTTATACCTCCTGGAACCATCTCTGAGGAACTTTTCCTCAGCGGCTATCTGAGCCCTGAATGGCTGCCCAGTCCTCTAAGCTATTCTACCAGCTCCACATTTCCTGGCAAGAAGGAGCAAAGAGGGGTCAGACCCCAAAGATCTTGTCTCTTGCTGAGGAAATTATTGTTCAACAAAGACACAAATCTGGCCCTGGAAATTTTACATCTTGCTCAAGATTCTCATTGCTTCCTTTCCTTGTTGGCCACAATACAAGTTTTGAACTCTTTTATGAGACATGAAAACCTTCCATTAGTCTCCTTTCTAGCTCTTCATGCTCTTCTCACAGTGAAGCCTCTACTGCCCACCCCAGGGTAAAGATTTATATGTATCTAAAAACACGTGCTCTCTGTTTTTCTGCCAGGGTGTGTGACTACCCTTTCTTAACCAGGATAGCATCTCTACATACTTCATCTCGTACCTACTATGTCCTGTCTAAGAAAACTTTCCTAGGCTGCCTTCCTAGTTTAGAATGGTTGTCAAATATTGTGAGCCACTCCACTGGCTCTCTTTTGCTGGCTGTGTGACTTTTGACAATTTATTAACTTATCTGTGCATCACTTTTCTTAAGTTTATATTGTGGATAACAGAAGTACCTAATTTATCATATTACTCTGAGGCTTAAATTGATAATTAAATAAAAGTACATACTATAGGCTATTTACTATATGCATGATATAGTATCCAATATGGATAATAATCCATTATTATCATGACTATTATTATCATCATAATCCTTATCATTATTTTTACTATTTGTTTATACCAGTATGATATCCCTTGTCACACCAAATACAATTGACTATTTGTCTGTATCTCAGGTAATATCATCAACATCTTGAGAAAAAAAATGTGTTTCTTTAAACTGTGTATCCATTGTGCTTTGCTCAAAAACAATCACATTGTTTAATAAAGTAAAGAAAAGCTCTTCTTAATTTGGAATTTTGCATTCTACACCCTTTATTTGGGAAGGAATATTTCTGGTCTCTTTAAGACTATCTAGCTAATTGTGGTTGTAAAAAACTAAAAATGTTGAGATATCATTATGTTTTTCTTTCTCCCTACATAGGGTTCTGTGGTCTTACATCTTCACAAAGGGACCAAAGCCTCTGACTCTAATTTACTGGCCGCCCCATCTCCTCACTTCTCACCTTAACTCCTTTTCTGGGTACTAGTTTATAGTCTTGTTCAATCTTTTTCTTTGTTTCTAAGTAGAGATAGTACCCTCCAGGAACACAAAAATTTCCTCTTGAAATGCTTTCCATCAGGGGTTCTGAGAGTCGCTCAAGTTCAGCCTGGCAATATTTGACAGATGCCTTTTCATTCTGCAGCAAGAAACCTTCCTTCTTTTTCTCTATTATATTCTGCAGGGAAATGTAGAGAAATTAAATAGGAAGAAGCTGTTAGGATGGTCCAAATGTGATCCTCTCATAAGAATTAGTCTGAGGCCGCAGATTGGACTGGGATGTGGCGGTAGACCAGGAATCAGAAGACTGGTTTTAGTCTCCATTATGAGTGATTTTTCTGTGTGACTTGTAGAAGGTCCCTTAACTCCCTTGGGACCAGGCACATAAACTGCAAAACTGTGGGGTTGAAAAATAGTTTCTTTCATAATAGTATAATGAGCAGTAATCAAACCATTAACAGAGAGTAATAGAGTAATTGAATTGTGGCTGGCAGTAGAGGTGTCTTGGGCTGCTATATGTATACACAGTATATCAATCACCCAGTAATGACCCAAGTGTACTCTGAACAGAATTTGGAACTCTCTATGAATTCTTCCAATGAGTATTTCAGTGTGTGAAGATAACGGGAACAGAAGTTTTTTCTTGTATTTGCAAATCGCAATCCAAGGGATCAGATTCTGCCAACGGTCTTAATGAACTGGAGGTTCTCCAGAGGCTGCAGATGAGGACTCAACGAGCGTTCATCTTGTTTTAGCCTTGGGATACTCTGAGAGCTCACAGCTACCTTATGCCAGATGCTTTAAACTGCTAAATTCATGTTAGTTTTTAAAAATATATTTTCTTTTTTTATTATTATAAAGATGTGGGATACAATTCTGGGTTAGGTATAGAAACATTGATTATGCAGGTACCCTTGTTGAGGAGGTATGCCCCTCCCTCCCCTAGCAGTTTCCCTCAACTGCCAATCCCACCCCCGTCCCCTGACAGTTTCCCATTACTGCCAAACGCTTTCTTATAGTATTATAATTGTTCAAGTTCCACTTATGAGTGAGAACATATGGTACTCTGTTCTTTGTTTCTGATAATCAATTTTTAATGCAGCAGTAGAAAGGTAATAATAGGTTCCTGTTTTTAATAAAAGGGCTTACTATTGCCCAATAGAGCCCTGTCACTCATAGGACTTCAGGCTCCTTCTAAAGTAAGGAATTGAACTGTGGGGTCAAAGAAGTAGGCTCTAACTATCATTTCCAAAGGGCAGGAATCAGGAAGGATATATGCTAAGACAAGTACCATGAACTGCTCCTGAAACTCCCGCTTGTCATCCTTGAAGGAGCGCTCCATGAAGACTGCGATGGCTTTCCTTTCACAGACTGCATGTACACTCAGCAGTTCCTGGAGCGTGTCTGTGGGGAGCTTCAGTCGCTGCGCCATCAGTTGGCTGTAGTGGTCGGCTGCCTTCCGCACAGCTTCTGAGTTCTCAAAAAGGGCTAGAGTTGTCACCGCGTTCTCCAGGCAAGGTACTTCTCCACTGTTGATGGCATTCACGTAGGTCACCACCAGAGTCCCCAGTCCTGAATGACATGTATTTAGGAAAAAAATAGAAAGCTCTCACTCGTTGTCTTACAGGATCTAGAAATTAACATTCTAAAAATCATCAAAAACCTGTTTAGCAAGTTAACTACCTTTTTCTAATAACTTTATTGTTTTTTATAATAATTATCATTCCTTCTTTTATGGGTCTTCAATTCATACACTACCATTTAGACTACTGATCACTACCAATACAGTCAGTGGTTTCCCGGAAAAAGTACTTTCCAATTTAAAATATCAGAAGCAGATTAGACAAAGTAAATTCAGTGAATGAGACCAGCTACATATACTTGGGACTCACCTCTGAATGAAAATGTTAGAGCCCTTGTAAAGAAATCATCAGGAATTTCAAGACAGTGACATAAGCACCTACTAACCATGAATCCTTCTTAGCACAGGGCACTGTGAGATTGCACATATTACATGCCCATGAAGTCAGCCATGTGCAGAAGATTTTAAAAATTTATTTACTTACCTTTTATAAACTCTCAGTGAGTTTGCTGGTATTCACGGCCTGCTGTTAATTTTCTGACTGAAGCAAATTCACAAAATATCTTCTAGACTTTCCTGACAAGCACTTATCCCATGGGATTTCCCACTATGCAGATATTCTCTCTTTAACTTCATCTTAAGCTATATTAGGTCTCAGCAAATCCTCATATAGAGAAAATTTAATTAAGAAACATGCTTTTCTATTTTTGAAATAAACATTTGCTTCTCCATATTTGTAAACAGATATAAACAAAATTATCAACCAAATCAGAATGTTATCAAAGCTTTACCACTCACACTAAGCACAGCGAATGTTTTAGGGCAAAGATGACTCACGGTTCCCAGTGACAATGATTCCTTCTCTCAGGGTCTTGGTCTTTGCGTTGGTGAGGATATAAGAACAGAACTTTTCTAACTGCATCTGGAAACTTCCATCCAGATTGGCTTCTGACATATTCTCTAAATGCCGCAGGGCTATTTTGTCATTTGTTGGCCGGTCAAAGACAAAGCACTTGCGTTTTGGAAAGAAATGCCTGATACACTCTCTGGGCATGTTGGAGTATTGAATTTTGGGATGCTTGCCTGCATGAGTGGAGAAATAGCAATCATTGAAGGGCCAGCCTTGGGGGGAGGGGGCTGAGTACTTTCACTTTCAGAGATCTTTCCATCATTGTAGTGCCTGTTACTGAAATTTGCTTTTTTCTTTTTGAGTTGGAGTCTCACTCTGTCGCCCAGACTGCAATGCAGTGGCCACTTCCAGCTACAGCAGCCTCAACCTGCTGGGCTCTGGCGATACTTCTGCCTCAGCCTTCCAAGCAGCTGAAACTACAGGCACGCGCTACCGTGCCTGGCTAATTTTTTGATTTATTGTAGAGATGAGGTCTCACCAAGTTGCCTAGGCGGGTCTCGAACCTTCAGGCTCAGGCAATCCACTCACCTCAGCCTCCCAAGGCGCGGGATTACAGGCTGAGCCACCGAGCCCGGCGAAATTTGCTTTAATGCAACCATGTGTTACTTCATGCAAATAAACCTTGTGCCAATTTACCAAAGACAAGGAAATTCATTTCTGAACAGGGTCAAAAGTCAAGAAAGTGCTTTTCGATGGCGGGGGAGGAAAAACACCCATCTTAAGTGAAAAAATTTACATTGGGTATTCTTAGCACTTGTATAGAGTCACATGGGTTTCATATTTAGTAGATATTGATTGGATGGTTGACGAATAAAAAAGGGTTAGGGCATTTTTCTAATCTTATTATTCACATGTCATAAATGAAATATAGACCTTAAAATAAAGTAATGTCAGAAAAAAAGGATAGCATTTTGGTGGGGAAAACATCAGGAAAAGGATTGATGATACCCAGGCTAGTAAGAAAAACCTTTATAAATAGGAGCCAAAAATATATACACAAATAAATATACTTAAATTCATCCAGCTGAAATCTCAAAAGAATACGGTTAGGCTGATGGTAATCTGGGAATCTCAGAACTTCCATATATCAGGCTATATCAGACTTGACAGGGACATAATAGAATGACTCTATGGCACATATCAGGTGTTCAACAAATGTTTGTCAAAATAATGGATAAATGAATGAATAAATAAAAATGAATATTTCTTATAGGTTCCATCTATTGCCTACCCTGATACATGTAATATATGTAATACATTTATGATATCAAAATGATCACATATTGTGTAAGGCTGTAGAATGAAGAGGGTGATATTATGAGGAAGATAAAATGAAGGATTGACAATCTTACTGGGACGATATGTCAACATTTTTCTAGACTTTTTTTACTGTATAATAGCCTTAATCTGAAGGATGTAATTATTAAGCACTAGTGAAATATATTTTAAATGTAAAGTCATTTAGTTACATTGTGATTTTGTTCAACAATTTCCAACCTGATGACTTATTTTTCTCAACATAGAACAGGAGGAATACTTAGCAGAGAACAAAAAGTATGTTGGCTGTAGGAAGTTATAGCACTGATTGCAGTCTGGATATTGCTTTTCATGGTACTCAATCTAAAATCGTTTGGTACAACATTAGTTCTTAAATTTATTAAGTGAGCTTAAACTCCAATTACTGCACTTAATTTTTTAAAAATTTTTATTTGTTCATTTGAGTTGAGGTCTTACTCTATCACCCAGGCTGAAGTACAGTGTCACGATCACATATCGCCACAGCCTCAACCTTCTGGGCTCAGGTGAACCTTCCACTTCAGACTCCAGAGTAGCTAGGACTACAGTTGTGTGCCACCATGCCTGGCTAAATTTTCATTTTTTTGAAGAGATGAAGTCTCACTATGTTGACTAGGCTGGCCTCAAACTCCTGGGCTTAAGAGATCATCCCACTTTAGCCTCCCAAAGTGCTGGGATTATAGGGGTGAGCCACAGGGCCTGGCCGAATCACTGCATTTTAAAAGTAATAACCCACAGAAAACTAATTAACCCACTGTTAACATGGGCCTCAATTCAGTCTCATATAAACACTTATGTCAAGTGCTGAATAACAGGGCTCAGGTGATTCTACCCACTAGTGAGCCTTTCCCAACCCAGACCGTGCTCTGATACCTGGAATCAGTTTCAAGGCATCCTCCAAGTACTCATCTTCCGTGATGCACCGTCCATCTATCACCAGCTCCAGCATGAAATCCCGTACAACCCAAACAAAATCTGGAAAGAAACTTACAAACTGGAAGGAGTCTTCTACTTCATCAGGTGTTGAGGAGGCTTTTGCCCTGATTAGCTCTGTCAGTTCAGTGACAAAGCTGGGAACTTAGCTAAGGAAGGAAAAGTGCCTATCCCACAATTTCCAGATCTCACTTAGAATAAAATTGCATAAGCATCCCCTTTTGCCTGCTGGCCCCTCCTTCACCGTGACAACTGAGTCACAGGAAAAATGAAACACTCTCAGCTGTCATAACTGTAAACTCAATAAGACATGGTGGTTCAGTTTCTGGAAGGATACTGCAGCTGTTCCAGGGCCTGGTGGTTGATGGTGCTCATGCTGTTGTAGATAAAGGTGCTACTCAGAAGCATGGCCAAGGCAAAGATCCATGAGTCATTCTTATGGTCACTCTAAAAAGCACATTAGAGCAAGGGATTTAGGAAGCTACTCTTTCTTCATTCTGTTGTTCATTTGCTATTTTATCACTTTATATTGCCAAATAGGAGGATAAAGAACACAAGTTGGAAGGCCATCCTAAATTCAACCTCATTTTTGGTATTAACATTGACCCCTCTCAGGACAGGTTTCATTATTTATTAAAAGACACGAATGACCTGTCAATATGTGTAAAAATTTTAATACAGTGCCTGGAATATAGCAGGTAGAGAAAATATGTGAGCAATTATTCCTTTAGAAAATTTTTATGCAAAGTTGTATATGACACTTCCTGACCTTGTAGGCTTTATGAAGGGACAGATAAATGTGCCAACATATAAATAGAACCCAGGTTATAATCTCTGCCAAGAATGGATGCTAATATGGAAAATGGGTAATTTTTATAAATGAGAACAAATACTGTGTGGCTTCAGAATAAGAAGTGACCATGTCTGACTGAGAGAGGGTCATCGTTTGGAAATTATCAGGATGATTGAGGACAAACATCAGCAAGATAGTGGAATAAAACTTTCCAGTGCTTGTCCCTTCACAGAAACATAAGTTTGAAGAATTTTCCATGCACAGAAATATATTCACAAGACCTAAGGCAATCAAGTGAGATATTGCAACACATGAGAGTGGCACCAAAATAAGAAAATTTGTATTGAAATGGGTAGGAAAGAAAATTTCATGTTACCCACTCCAATCCCCCCCAACCACAGGCAGTGCAGCATGGAGAGATATACCCACTGCCTAGAGGAAGGTGAGGGAAATGAGCATCAGATTTTGTCTTGTACCTCAATACCAGCTCCTGGCCCCAGTAACACCCAGTGCTTGACAGTCCCTTACAGCCCCAGACTTCAGGCTGGTACCTGTGAACTAAGCCTCCAGGCCCACTAGGAACCAGGCAAGAGTCTGCACACCTAGAGTCCAGGTCTGCTCAGAGGTCTCAGTCTCTTATTTCATGCCAGGATGATCTCAGTGGCTGAAGGGTTCAGACCACACCAAGCACTAGGGTTCCGAACCTTCATGGTCCCAGACTCTAGGCTGGGCTAGCCCCTATGGTCCCAGGTTGCAGGAGACTACCTGCACACTAAGACTGTAAGCCCACCCTGGTGACAAGTGGATCCCATATTCCCAGGCTCCAGGGTTGTCCAGTGGATTCAGTTTCTGATCTCCCTCAATACCAGGCTGGCCTCAGCAGCCCCAGGATCCAGGTCAGCCTAAGGACAATTAGTCCCTGTGGTCCCATCTTTTAGACTGGCCTCAGCATCCCTAGGTTCCAGGTTTCCCAGTTCCAATGTGGTCCCTTCAGTCACACTCTTTAGCACACCCAAGGTTCAGGCCTGTTCCATAAGACCCATGATCCAGGCATACCCCAGTTTCTCCCAGTATGCCCCAGTAGACTCAAATACTGGATATGTCCCCACAGATTCAGACTCCAGTACTGCCCTTGTAGACTCAGTGTCCAGGCCAGCACCCATGATTTTGGGCTCCAGAACACCTCACACAGAGCTATACCCCATGCTTGCCCATCACCAGGACAGTCCCAGGTTCTAGACTGGTACTCGTGATCCCACAGTCCAGAGAACTCAGGGTTCATTCCCAAACAAGTAGGCCCCAGTGCCAGGCCAGGCCTGTGGAGCAAGTCTCCAGAACTACCTTTGCAGACCCATAGCCAGGCAGCCTCTATGGATTCAAGCTCCAGAACTGCTCCAGCAACTCAAGTCACCAAGCTAATTCCAGCTGTTGATTGGCCACTGTGAACTCAGGCTCAAGGCCCATCTCAGTGCCAGATCATCTCTTGTGGATCCAGGTTTAAGTCCCAGTTCCATAAATCCAGGCATCAGTCACCCACCTGCTGACTCAGGAACCGAGTAAGCTTATTCAAGGGTTTCAGCTAGCAAGTCTGCCTTTAGACCATGCCAGATGACCTTCCAATCTTTGGACAGGCTGACTAGTGATGGGCTTTCTCAGACAAAGCCAATTTGCAAAGTCTAAGTCCCTACTTATTCAAATTTGCAAAAATCACATAAGACAACAGAAGCTTAAAAAACCAAGGAGACATATCACCACCAAAAGAACACAATAATCTCCTAGTAGGTGACATAAAAGAAATGGAGACATACAAACTTCCTGATAAAGAATCCAGAATAATTGTTTTAAAGAAGCTCAGTGAACTTCAAGAAAATACAGAGAAAAAATTCATTGAAATCAGGGAAGTAACAAATGACCAAAATGAAAATTTTAACAGAGACATTAGAATTATTTTCAAAAAAAAATCAAGATTCTGGAGCTGAAAAACACAATGGATGAAATGAAAAATGCACTAGGGAGCATCAATAACGAAAACAATAAAAAAGAAGAAAGTAAAAATGAACTCGAAGATAATTTATTTTAAAATATACAGTTAGAGGAGGAAAAGAAAAAACAATAAAAAAGAAACATATACTCTTGGAATTTACGGGGCAACATCAAAGAGCAAATAAATATTCAGGTTAGAGGTTTTAAATAAAGAGAAGAGAGAGACAGAGAGGTAGAAAACTTATTTAAATAAATAATAGTGAAAACATTTTCTAATCTGGAAAAAGTTACAAGTATTTAAGTAAAGAAAGGTGAAGGTCAAATATCTCTAATTAAATTCAATCAAAATAAGACTACAACAGCACATATGTTCAAGTGGCCAATAAATAAAAAACATAGACTCCTGAAAGCAGCTAGGGAAAAAATACAAATTGCACAACAGTGAGTTCCAATAAGGCTAACAGCAGGTTTCTCAGCAGAAACATCATAACTAGAAGAGAAAAGGATGATATATGTAAAACACTGAAGAAAAAAAAATGGCAGCCAAGAATACTGTACCTGGCAAAGCTGTGCTTCAGAAATGAAAGTAATATAAAGAATTTTCCAGATACACAAAAGCTGAGGGATTCCTCACCACCAGAACTATCTTATAAGAAAAACTAAGGGAAGTTTTTCAAGCTGAAAGAAAAGGACACAAATCAGTAACACAAAAATATACAAAAGATAAAACTCACTGGTAAAGTAAGTACACAGTCAAATTCAAAATGCTCTAATGTTATAATGTTGATTGATAAATCACTCATAAATTTTGTATAAAGATTAAAAGATAAAACAAAAGGGATATATACTATAAAAAGGTGAAATCATGATATAAAGAAACATAAAATGTGTGAAGAAAGTAAAAGGATAGAAGCAGGCTTTTTATGTAATGAAAGTTAAGTTGTTAGCATGAAATAGCCTGTTAAGATGTATAATGTAAGCCTGATGGTAATCAAAAAACCAAAAACTTATCAAAGCACACTACTAGAGAAAATCACCTAATTACAAAAGAAGTCAGCAAAAGGGAGAAAAAATGAAAACCACAAGAGAGTTAAAAAATCCAGAAAAAACTCAACAAAATACCAGTAAAAAGTCCTTAACTATCAATAATTTCATTAATGTAAAAGGATTAAATTCTCCATTCAAAAGATATAGGGTGGGTGAGTGAATATAAAAACAAGATCCTGCTATATGCGAACTAGAGGAGACTCATTTTGTCTGTAAGCACACATGTAGATTAAAAGTGAAGGGATGGATAATGATATGCTATGAAAAAGAAAACAAAAGAGAGTTGGGGTAGCTACACTTACATGAGACAAAGCAGATTTTAAGTCAAAGACCAAAAACTGAGACAAAGAATGCCATTATATAAGGATAAAGAGGCCAATTTATTAAGATGATGTAACAATTGTAAATATGTGTTCCCTCAACATTGGAGCATCTAAATATATAAGGCAAAGGTTAATAGATATGATGGAAAAGATAGACTATAATTCAATTATAGTAGAGAACTTCAACAGCTGATCAGTAACGGACAGATCAGCCACACAGAAAATAAATAAGGAAGCACTGGACTTTAACTATACTCTAGACTAAACTGACCTAATAGACATATGCAGAATATTCCATCCAAGAGCTCCAGAGTACACATTATTCTCAAATGCACATGGAATATTTCCCAGGATAGATCATATGATAAACTATGAAATAAGTTATAACAGATTAAAAGAAATGTGAAACATAATAAATATCTTTTATGATCACAATGGTATGAAACTAAAGATAAATAATAGAAGATAAACTTTAAAAATGTACAAATATGGGGAATTTAAACAACATGCTCCTGAGCAGCCAACTGATATATATGAAGAAATTTTGAAAAATTAAAAATTTATTGAGATTGAAAAAAAATTGGAAACACAGCATACTAAAACCTATGAGATACAGCAAAAGCAGTTCTAAAAAAGCAGTTTAGGCAATATGTGCCAACACAAAAAAGAGAAATATTTAAAAGAAATAATTTATTGTTATAACTATAGGAACTAAAAAAAGAATAAAATAAGCTCAATATTAGTAAAAGAAAGAAAATAATAAAGATCAAAGCAGAAATCAATGAAATAAAGATTAGAAATAACAATAAAAAGATACGTAAAATGAAGAGTAAGTTTTTTTAAAAGATAAACAAATGTGGCAAATCTTTAGTTAGACTAACAACTAAAGATTCAAATAAAATAAGAAATGAAAAAGAGGCATTTCAACTGACACTATAGAAACATAAAAAATCATAAAAAACTATTATAAACAATTATTTATCAAAAATTGGATAACCTAATAGAAATAGATAAATTACTTGGTACATATAAACTACCGAGATTGCAATATGAAGAAATAGGAAATCTAAACAGAAAAATAATGATAAAGGAGATTGGGCTGGGCTCGGTGACTCAGACTGTAATCCCACGCTTTGGGAGGCCGAGGTGAGTGAATTGCCTGAGCCCACGGGTTCGAGACCTGCTTGGGCAACTTGGCGAGACCTCATCTCTACAATAAATAAAAAAAATTAGCCGGGTGTGGTAGCATGCGCCTGTAGTTCCAGCTGCTTGGAAGGCTGAGGCGGAAGAATCGCCAGAGCCCAGCAGGCGAGGTTGCGGGGGCCGGGAGCAGCCACTGCACTCCAGTCTGGGTGAAGACGTGAGACTCCAACTCAAAAAAAAAAAAAGTAGACTGGATTAGTAATAAAAAACTCCCATCAAGAAAAGTCCAGGAACTAGTGGGTTCTCTGTTGATTTCTACCAAATATTTTAAGAAAAAAGCCAGCATTACTCTGCTATCGAAACTACATAAGGACACAACAAAAAAAGAGAAAACTATTGGCTACATAGCTGATGAACATAAATGTAATAATCCTCAACAAAACAATAGCAAAATGAATTCACCAGCACATTAAAAAGATTATTCAAAATGATCAAGTTGGATTCATTCAAGGATTAAAGGATATTTCAAAATATGCAAATCAACAAATGTGATACATCACATTAACAGAATGAAGTACAAAAACCATATTAACATTTCAACAAATGCTGAAAAGGATTTGAAAAAATTCAACAACCTTTCATGACTAAAACTCTCAATAAATTAGGTAAAAGAAATGTAGCTCAACACAATAAAGACCATATATGACAAACCCACAGCTAACATTATACACAATGTGGAAAAATTAAGAGTGTGCCATCTAAGATCCAAAACATGGCAAAGATGTCCCCTCTCACTACTTCTACTCAACATAGTGCTGGCAGTTTTAATCAGAGCAATTAGGCAAGCAAAAGGATTAACAGCATCCAAATTTGGAAAAAAAAAGTGAAATTGTTTCTGATTGTTGATAGCACAATCTTGTACGTACAAAATGCTAGCTGGACACAATGGCTCATACCTATAATCTCAGCACTTTGGGAAGCTGAAGTGAGAGGACTGCCTGAGTCCACAAGTTCAAGACCAGCCTGGGCAACTTGGCAAGACCTCATCTTTACAATAAATCAAAAAATTAGCCAGGCATGGTAACTACAGTTCTGGCAACTTGGAAGGTTGAGGCAGAAGGATCGCTTGAGCCTAGCAAGTTGAGGCTGCAGTGGCTGTGAGTATGCCACTGGACTCCAACCTGGGCAACAGAGTGAGACTCCGACTCAAAAAAAAAAGAAAAGAAAATGTTAAAGACTCCACTAAAAAATTGTTAAAACTAATAAATGAAATCTGTAAATTTGCAGGAAAATTTATGTGTAAAGTCAACATGTAAAAATCAGTAGTGTTTCTGTATGCCAACAACAAACTATCTAAAAAAGATATTAATAAAATAATCCCATTTAAAATAGCTGCAAAAATCCCTTATAGACAAATTTAACCACAGAGATGAAAGACTTTTATACCAAAACTATAAATTGAAGAAGATGCAAATAAATGAAAAGATATCCCATATTCATGGATTGTAAGAATTGATTAATTCTTGTTAAAATGTTCATTCTAACAAAAGTGATCTACAGATTTAATGCAATCTCATCAAAATTCCAATAACATTCTCCACAGGAATAGAAAAAATTCCAAAAATTTGTTTGAAACTACAAAAGACCCCAAATAGCCAAGGCAACCTTGAGCAAAATGAACAAAGCTAAAAGCATTATACTACCAGATTTTAAAATATACTACAAAGCTATAGTAAACAAAAAAGTATTGTACTGGCATAAAAACAGACACATGAATATATGGAACAGAATAGAAAGTCTGGAAATAAACCCTCATGTTTATGGTTAATTGGTTTTTTACAAAGGTTTTACCACATACAATAGGGAAAAGACTGTTTCTCAATAAAACGGTGTTGGGAAAACTGTATATCCACATGCAGAAGAATGGAATGGACCTTATCTTAACTCTTACAGAAGAATCAACTCAAAATGGATTACAAACTTAAACAAAAGATCTGGAACTAAGATTACTTAGAAGAAAACACAGGGAAAATTATCTGTGAGATTGAACTGGGTTGTGATTTTTTGACTATAACCCCAAAAGCACAGGCAATAAAAGCAAATATAGACAAATGAAATTACCTCAAACTAAAAATGCTCTTCATAGCAAAGGAGACAATCAAGAGAGTAAAGAGACAACCTATGGAATGGGAGAAAATATTTGCAAACTATACATCTGAGAAAGGAGTAATGTCCAAAATATATAAATAATGCAAACAACTCAATAACAAGAAAACAAATAATCTGGTTAAAAATGTCCAAAAGATATGAATAAGTTTTTCAAGAGAAGACATAAGTGACCAAAAGTTACATGAAAAAATGTCCAAGAACACTAATCATCAATGTAGCACCAATCAAAACACAATGTGATATTGTCTCACATCTGTTAGAATGAGTATTATTCAAAAGACAAAACATAACAAGTGTTGGCAAGAATACAGGGAAAAAGGGAAACCTTATATACTGTAGGTAGAAATGTAAATTAGTACAGCCATTATGAAAGATACTATGGAGATTCCTCAAAAAATTGAAAACAGAACTGCCATATGATTCAGCAGTATCACTGCTGAGTAGATATTCCAAAGAAATTAAATCAGTTTGTTGAAGAGACATCTGCACTTCCATGTTTATTGCAGCATTATTCACAATAACTGAGATGTGGAATCAATCGAAGTGCCTACCAATGAATAGATAAATAAAATGTGGTATATATACCAATGGAATACAATTCATCCATAAATAAGAATAAAATTCTGTCATTTGTGACATTATGGATGACTCTAGAGGATATTAGTTCAAGTGAAATAAGCCAGGCACAGAAAGAGAAGTACTGCATAATCTCATTCATATGTGGAATCTAAAAATAGTTGATCCCATAGAAGTATCCAGTAGAATGGTGTTTATTAGAGGCTGGAGCAATAGAGGGGAGAGGGTAGTGTTGACGAGATGTTGGTCAAAAGATAGATACCAAAATGCAGTTAGATGGAAGGATAATTTCAAGACACCTAATGTACAGCGTAGTGACATATTGCATTCTTGAAAAATACTGAGAGCAGATCTTGAAGTGTTTTCATCACAAAAATAACTGTGTGAGGTAATGTATATGTCAGTTAGCTAGACTTTTACCACCCTAGATGGTACATACACTTCAAAACATCATGTTGTACATAATAAGTACATACAGTTTTATCCATCAGTTAATCATAAATTTGGAAAAGATGAAAACCAAAATGGAAAACAGAAAATACCCAAAGTAAAGGAAATTCAGTAAAAGCAGTTCTAAAAAATAAGCTTTGGCAATAAATGCCTAAAGAATAAGAAAAGAAGAAAGATCTGAAGTAAACTACCAAATGTAACTCAAGGAACTAGAAAAAATAAGAACTTAAGAACTAAGCCCAAAGTTAGTGGAAGTAAAACAAAATAATGATCAGAGAATGAGCAAAATAGAGATTAAAAAATTTAAAAAATCAACTAAACTAAGAGTTGTTTTTTAGAAAAGTTAAAATTGACTAACACCTAGCTAGATTAATAAAAAAAGAATTAACTAAATATAATCAGGAATGAAAGAGCCATTACAACTGGTAACAAAACTACCAAGGATCATAAAAGACTACTATAAACAACTATACACCAACAAATTGGATTGTCTAAAAGAAATGGATTAGTTTCTGGGAACATATAGCCTACTAAGAATGAATCATGAAGAAGTCAGAAATATGTACAGACCAACAATCCTGATGTGGAGATTGGATAATAATTGTCTTCTATCAAAGAAAAGTCCGGGAAAAAATGGCTTCATGGCAAAATTCTACCAAACCTTTAAGAACTAATATCAATTTTTCTCAAACTCTTCCAGTAAAATGAAGAACAAGGAAAACTTCCAAACTCATTTTATGAGGTCAGAATTAACCTGATACCAAAGTCAGACAGACACTTCAATAAAATGACAGGTCAATATCACTGATGAACACAGATGCAAAAATTCTCAACAAAATAGTAGCAATCTGTATTCAACAGTTCATTAGAAGGATTAAACCATGATCAAGTGAAATTTATCCCTGGATGCAAGGATATTTCAACACATGAGAATCAATAAATGTGATTCACCATATTAAAAGAATGAAGGACAAAAACCATAGGATCATCTCAATAGATGAAGGAAAAGTATTTGACAAAATTCAACATCCTACCATGATAAAAATTCTCAACAAATTAGTTACAGAAAGAATGTTACACACAGTAAAAGCCATATATGACAAGCCCACAGCAAAAATCATACTAAATGGTGAAAAGTTTAAGTCTTTTCTTTTCTCAGGTCAGGAACAAGAAAAGGATGACAATTCTATGTTCAACATAGTACTGAAGATTCTAAGCAGACAGGGAAGAAAAAGGATTAAAACGTATCCAGCTGGAAAATAAGAAACAAAACTGTCTCTTTTGGTTGATAACACGATCTTATATGCAGAAAATCCTAAAGACTCCACCAAAAACACTGCTATAATCAATAAAGAAATTTAGTGAAATTTCAGACATAAAGCTGTAAAACTATTAGAGAAAAAGGAAAATATCTATGATAATGCTCTGGGCTATGATTTCTTGACTATGACCCTAAAACACAGGCAATAAAAGCAAAAATAGACAAATGAAATTACATCAAACTAAAAATATTCTTCACAGCAAAGGACACCATCAACAGGGTAAAGAGCCAACCTATGGAATGGGGAACATATTTGCAAACTATACATCTAGACAGGGTTAACATCCAAAATGTATAAGAAACTTACATTACTCAATAGTAAGAAAACAAATGCGCTGATTAAAAAATGGGCATAGGATCTGAATGGACATTTCTCAAAAGAAGATATACAAATGGCCAGCGGGTATATGAAAACATTTTCGTCACTGATGTTTAAAGGATTGCAAGTCAAAGCTACAGTGAGGTATCAACTTATACCTGTTGGGATGGCTAGCATCAATAAGGCAAGAGACAACAAGTGTTGGCAAAGGTGTGCATTGTTGGTGGGAATGTAAATTAATATAGCCTTTATGGAAAACAGTATAGAGGGTCCTCAAAAAGCTAAATATAGAATACTATAAGAAAAGGATAGACAGTGGTGGGAATCTATGCGGGGGACAGGGAGGGCAAGGATGGTGGGATGAATGGTAGTCAATATCTGGGGACAGGGGGACACCCCTTATCAACAAGGGTGCCTGAACGATGCATATTTGTATACCTAATCCTTAACTGTACCCCACAATTTTAAAATAAAAAATGTGTTTTTTTTTTAAAAAAGAATTATCACATGAATCCAGCAATCCCACTTCTGAATATATAGCAAAAGAATTGAAATCAATATATCTTCACTCCCATGATCACTGCAGCATTATTCACAATAATTTGATAAGAGTCAGCCTTAATATTTACCAATAGATGAATGAATAAAGAAAATATAGTATGTACACACAATAAAATATTATTCATCATTACAAAAAGAATGAAATCCTGTCATCTGTGACAATATGAATGCACCTGAAGAATGTATCAAAATATTTTAGCTAACCGAAGACCTAAGTTCCAGGCAATAGAATGCAGCCTCGTTGTACATAATTGGATTTACAGTTTACAGTGATAGGCAACAGAATTTGAAGTGAAGTGGGGAATTAAATGGTAAATAGAGACTAAAGAGCAAAGAAGATTCCTCCATGTTTTGCTATCTTACCTTTTCCATATAGCCCAGGCCCTCTGTGTCTAGAAGGACTAGGGTGTGGTTCAGCTTGTGGGGGTGAGGCATACACCACATCCAGATGCCCTTGGTTTCAGACCTTAATGTGGAGCCCAGAGGGAAGCCTACAAGGGAAGGAGAGACGGTAACACAGATGTGTGGGGATCCTTAGAAATGAATAGACTGAGGTTCACTCTCCAATGGTGCTGAGACAGAAAGGAAGAAAGATATTTGAAAAAAAAAATGGCTGCTTTGTCTGCAAGATGGAAGAGACCACGGGTATAGTCACCTAAAAAATCAATTCTGAAAGAACTAGAAATTGGCCTTCCATATGACCCAGCAATTCCCCCTATTGGGAATATACCCAGAGGAACTAAAATCATTCTACAAAAAAGATACCTGAACACGTATGTTTGTTGCAGTTCTATTCACAATAGCAAAAACATGGAACCAACCATGTTGCCCATCGAAGCTGGACTGGATAAAGAAAATGTGGTGCATATACACAATGGAGTATTATGCAGCTATAAAGAAGCACAAATATATGGATTTCGCAGCAACTTGGATGGATTTGGAGTCGATCATACTCAATGATCTATCTCAGAAACAAAGAACAGAATACCATATGTTCTCACTCTTAAGCGGACCTTGAGCAATTATAATAGTATAAGAAAGTATTTGTCAGTTATGGAAAACTGTCGGAGGAGGTGGGATTGGCAGTTGAGGGAAACTGCTAGGGGAGGGAGGGTACCTGCATAATCAACAAGGGTACCTGCATAATCAATGTGTGTATACCTAATCCTGAATTGTATGCCTTCTCTTTATAAAAAATATAAAAAATAAAAAAGAAGTAATTGAGACAACACAGCTGAAGGAAAAAAAAAAAGATTTGAACAGCCATTTAACAAAATAGGATACATAAATGGTGAGTAATATGTGAAAAGTTGGTTA
Organism: Cephalopachus bancanus; assembly: GCA_027257055.1. Lineage (NCBI taxonomy): Eukaryota > Metazoa > Chordata > Mammalia > Primates > Tarsiidae > Cephalopachus > Cephalopachus bancanus. Next base: position 288,862 of record JAPVLO010000047.1, on the reverse strand, counting down.
ACTTTATTTATATTGAGGCACAAGGCAAACAACTGAACTGTCACCACAAGAAAAGTTACAGGTGTGAGCCACAGAACCCAGGGCCTAGGAATTTTTAATTACTGCAAAAAGCATAGAAATTATACGTAGAGGGAAAGGATCACTTGACATTACCTGAAAATCCTGAAGACATACATACTCTATGACCTAGCAATTCCACTTCAGGGTATGTTATACAGGGGAGGTTTGTATATGTGTACATTAGGATAAAACTATAAGAATATGTATAACACTCTTGTTCATAAAAGGTAAAAAGTAAGCCGGGCACAGTGGCTCAAGCTTGTAATCCCAGCACTTTTGGAGGCAGAGGCGAGAGGATCGCCTGAGCTCAGGGGTTCAAGACCAGCCTGAGCAACATGGCAAGACCTCCTCTCTAAAATAAATGGAGATCAAAAAAATCTTAGCCGGGCATGGTGGCACTCATCTGTGGTTCCAGCTACTTAGGAGGCCAAGGCAGAAGGATCGCTTGAGCCCAGCAGTTTGTGGCTGCAGTGGCCACTGCACTTCAGCCTGGGCAAGAGTGAGACTCCGACTCAAAAAAAAAAAAAGGTAAAAAGTAGAAATAATATAAATGTTCTCCAATAATACATGGATAAATAAATTATGGTATCTTCATATAATGACATACTATAATGCAGTGAAATAAAGAAATTATTATAACCACACACTAAAAACTGGATGAATCTTACAAACATCTTATTGAGCAAACAGAAGACACCAAAAAATACATATAATTTAATTGCATTTATGTGAAAATTTGAAGCAGCCTGAGCAAAACTACTTATTACAAATGCTTTCATCATTTGTAAAATCATTTTTAAAAAACAAGGAGGGAAGTTTCATGAAAGTCAAAATATTGGCGAGCACTAGTGATTTGGGCTTTTGGTAGTCATTAAAGTTTTATTTCTTGACCTGGTCCATTATTACACAGGTGCTCACTTTACAATATATTTATTCTATTGTACACTGTGTTTCATTCACTCTTCTATATGTTTTATAGTTCACACACTGGAAAGCTAAAAAAATAGAAGGGGGTATACTTTACAAAATTTTTCAATTAAATGGGACAAAAAATCAGACAGTAGCTCCATTGAGATATGGGATAAATGGGAAACTTTCCTTTTCCCCTGTCCTTCCTTTTGTCTAATTTTGAAAACAGAACATATTAAACTACAATTGAAGCTTCTTTGAATGATACTAGTTTTGGCAAAAGTGATGCAGGAGAAAGAACAATGGTAGGAACTGAGCGCCTGTGAGTAGAGGGGACCCAAAAGAATAGTCGGTTGGATCTTTTGATACGGTGTGGAAAACAGCTTTTTATCACTGGAGAAAAGAGGGAGATTTTATGAACAGATGGAGTTGAGGTTGTAACTTTGATAATAAATATTAGTAGTTTTCCTCCTTGGTAGGAGTTGAACTCTTTCTTAAGACGACCCTAAAAGAGGTGTGGTCAGCTTGTACTGTCACTGGTTCCCAGCAAATGATCCGTGCTCGAAGATAACACTCACCATGGTTCTTTCCTGCCAGACGATTCATCAAGTAGGACTTTCCTGTCCGATACTGCCCTGCGATGGCCACCACCACTACAGGCTGAGAAATTGTGTCAAGAATCTTTAATGCTTTTGGATTCACCATCAGCTGCTCTTCTTCGTTTTCCACCAGACAAATGGGGAACATGGTGGTGGGCTGAGTCCAGTGGTAACCTGAAAACTCAGAAGAACAATTCAGTAGAATACCAGACCTCTAAGTCATCTCTAGTAGTTTCTCACATCAACTTCTCGCTTGTGGAACGTCTATATACACTTCTTACTTTTTGCACATTTCGAAGGGACAAGTGTGGGGCCTTGCATTGCCAGGTCGCAAACCATTTCCTCCAACACGGCCATAATCCCTGGAAATATTGACGAGGACACTAAAGTATTCCTGGTCGCTAACGATGCATTTTTTTTCCTAAGAATAATATTCTATCTAACGAATCCCTCTCAATGAAATCCTGGTAAACGATGCCTTATGGATATTATCTTATTGATCCTTAACAAGTTAAAGAATTGTATCTTCTCTTACTAGAAGAAGTCATGACAATACAGCTCTAAACGGAGAGATTACAGTCACAGAGGTTTTTATAGCCGGTGACGGAAGTTCAACTGCTGAGTGTCATCGCTGTACTACGCAGTTTGAAAACTCACCTCTTCTCCAGTGCCCAGGAGAGGGCAGTCAACGTCTGAGAAATGTCTGAGAAAGGGGGCGGGAGGCTGGGGGGAAAAGACCCCACCCAGCAAAGGACTTTAACCCCTGCTTTTCCGCAGACGAGTGTAGGATGCGCTCCTCCGCGTCCCGGGCAGGAATCTCTGCTACAACCCTGGGGAGGAGAACCAGTTGCGCGCGCTGTCGCCTCCTAGCCGCCTCGGGGCCGCGGAGATGCTGAGCCTCCGGCGCGCAGCCTCCGGCCTCCCGCTGGGTCCACCCGTTCGGTCCTCCCGCGCGGCCTTGGCCCACCGGCCAGTGCGGGGTCTACCCTTGGGAATGTGCGTTGTTGGTTCGTCAACCCAAACGCGCACGAAAAGCAAAGCGTAGGAGCAAACTCACCTGCCGGGGCGCTGCAGCCAGGGGACCAGGTCTCGCCTGCCTTCGCGCACCCCCTGCGCTCTTGAGTCTGGCTCTTGGGAAATCTCTTACGAGAGGAAAGTCAAACCGGATATTACAGCCCATCTGTGGTGGGTTAGGACGAGGAAGAACTGAAACCGAAAGCACGCTCTCTTTTCGAGTTTATTTACTTTTTTTTCCTTTCTAACTTTCGTGTGTTTGCACCTTAAAAAAAAATTTTTTTTAAATGCCAACGTTAATCAAGTACTTTTTCAACACTTCAGCACGGAACCCTGATTTTTATGTCTTTAGTACCGTGTGGCATCTAGTGATTTAAAAAGGTCTTTGTAGTATTTAGATGACCTTGTTGTCCGTTTCGACCCACGTTGTTTGCAAGGGAAAATAAAGGCACGGGAATTGTGTTCATCTTTTAAAATCGAGGCTAGAGACTGGAGTTTGTGGGCCGAGGCGGGAGGAAAAGTCCCTGAGGTCCTTCCATACGTGGCTTTGAAACTTCATATTGTCTTGCTTTGAAACTTAAGTTTGTCTGGCCATGCGACAAACATGAATGTAAACAAAGTCGTGGTAGGCTGAGGGTAGGTTGACAGCCTGTCTCTCAGGGGGTCTTTGTTAGGGAAGAGGATTGTTTTTTGTTGGATTGCTTTGCTTTTGTAATTTTGACTTGCTCATTTCTGCTCCCATCTTTTCAAAAAAGTACTCTATATAAGTACTCTTTTTATAATAATAAAAACACATATATGGCATACATGATGTAAAACCCTTAGTATTGTCATCTAGAAATATTTATTAATATTTCCTGCAGTTTTTTGCAGTCTTTTGTTGTTGTTGTTATTGCAGTTTTTTCCTCTCTACTTATTATAAAGAGTATAGACAGATTTGGGGGATAATGACGCCAACAGAATGGGAAAAAATATTTGCCGACTGTATATATAACAAGGGCCTAACAAATAGGATCTACAAGGAACTCAAACACGTTGAAAGGAAAAAAAACAAATAGCCCCTTTAAAAAGGGGGCAAAAGACATGAATAGACACTTCTCAGAAGAAGACATCCGGACAGCCAACAGACACATGAAAAAGTGCTCAACCTCACTCATCATCAGAGAAACACAAATCAAATCCACATTGAGATACCACCTAACCCCAGTAAGAATGGCCATCATTAATAAAACAAACAACAACAGATGCTGCCAAGGATGTGGAGAAAGGATTGCTTCTACATTGCCGGTGGGAATGCATTCTGTTGGCTGTCTCCCTGCTCTCTTGATAGTTTCTTTTGCTTTACAGAAGCTCCATAGTTTGATGAGGTCCCACTTGTCTATCTTATTTCTTAAAGTATTGGCCTTTAGAGTTCTGAATAGGAATTGTTGCCAACTCCAATTTCCATAAGGGTGTTTCCTGCATTTCCCAAGATTCTTATAGTTTGAGGTTTTTACGTTTAGTTCTTTGATTCATTTAGAGTTAATTTTTGTGTGTGGTGATAGATAGGGGTCCTGTTTCAGTCTTCTGCATTTGGTCAGCCAGTTTTCCCAGCACCATTTACAGAATAGGTTCTCCTTTCCCCAGTGGTTGTTGCTGGAGGCTTTGTCAAAGATGAGTTGGTTGAGGAATTGAGGCTTTGCTTCTGGAGTCTCCATCCTGTTCCATTGATCTGTATGCGTGTTCTGGTACCAATACCAGGCTGTTTTAATTATTGTAGCCTTATAGTAAAGTTTGAAGTCTGGAAATGTGATACTCCCGCTTTGTTTCTTTTGCTAAGGATTGTTTTGGCTATTCTGTACCACATTTTTTTAAACCCGTCCCGTTTCAATTGGCAGCAAGGTTGGTTCCATATTTTTACTATTTTGAATAATGCTGCAATAAATGTATCTTTTTTGTAGAATGATTTCAGTTCCTCTGGGTATATTCCCAGTAGGGGAATTGCTGAGTCATATGGAAGGCCAATGTCTAGTTCTTTTAGAGATCGCCACACTGTTTTCCAAAGAGGTTGTATTAGTTTGCATCCCCACCAGCAGTGTAGAAGCATTCCTTTTTCTCTGCATCCTCACCAGCATCTGTTGTTGTTTGTGTTAAATAAAAATGTTATATTTAAAGTGTACAATGATGCTTTGATATGCACATAGGGAAATTATTACTGTAGTCAAGCTAATTAACATATCCACCTCTTTACTTTTTTCCCCTTTTATTTTATTTTTAAAATGTGGGGTACACGGTAGGATTAGGAACGTGAGTGGTCTATGTGCAGGGAAGTTTGTGTGTGATGATATCATTTTCTTAGCAAATTTCTAAAGTATGATATTAGATTACAGTCATTAGGCTGTCCATTAGATCTCTAGAATTATTCATCTTACATAACTGTGACTTTGTACTTTTTGACCAATATCTCCCCATTTCTCTTACTTCCCTGGCCCTGGTAATCACCATTTTACTCTCTGCTTCTCTGTAGTCTACATTTTTCGATTCCACATTGAAGTGACATTATGCAGTGGTTTTCTTTCTGTGTCTAAAATATTTCACTTAGCATAATGATTCCTCTACGTTGTTGCAAATGGCAGCATCTTCTCACTTTTAAAGGCTGAATAATATTCTACTTCTGATTATATCACAATTTCTTTAAGCATTTCATCCACTCACAAATGTTTAGATTATCTCCATATGTTGGTTATTGTGAATAATATGGCAATAAACATGGGAACACAGATATCTCTTCAAGGTACTGATTTTATTACCTTTGGGTGTGTGCCTAGGAGAGAGATTTCTGGATCATATGATAGTTCTAGTTTTAATATTTTTAGGACTATCCATATTGTTTCCATAATGACTGTACCAATTTCCATTTATATTAACAGTGTTCAAAGGGTGCTCTTTTTTCCACACCATTTCCAGCACTTGCTATCTCTTGTCTTTTTTAAAATAACCATCCCAACAGATGTGAGATGATGTTTCATTATCATTTTGATTTGCATTTGCCTGGTGATTAGTGATATTAAGCACCTTTCCATATCTATGTTGGCCATATGTATGTCTTTGGAAAAATGTCTATGCAGGCCCTTTGCCCATTTTTCAACTGGGTTATTTATTTTGTTTTTTGCTATTGAGTCGTGTCAGTTTCTTACATATTTTGTTTAAGTGAGAGGCTTTTTAGTTTGATGCAGTCCCATTTGTTTATTTTGGCTTTTGTCGTCTGAACGTATCCCAAAATTCACTGCCAAGCCCAATGATAAAGTGTTTTTCTCTATGTATCCTTCTTGGTCTTTTACACTTTTAAAGTCTGACATTGAAGTCTTTAATCACTACTTTGATTTTCTTGTGTGATGTAAGAATAAGATCCAGTTTCCTTCTTTTGCATGTAGATATTCAGTTTTCCCAATATCATTTATTGCGGAGACTATCCTTTCTCCAATATGCATTTTGGAGTCTTGTCAAAAATTAGGCTTATCTTTGGGCTTTCTATTCTGTCCCATTGGTCTTTGTGTCTCTTTTTATTTCAGTAGCACACTGTCTTGATTATCATAGGTTTTTAACATAATTTTTATTTAAATTTTTGTTTAATTTAAAATATGTGGGGTACAATTCAGGGTTAGATATACAAATGTTCATTGTGCAGGTACCCTTGTTGATGAGGTGTGCCCCCTGACCCCCGGCAGTTTCCCACTACTGCCACATCCTTTATTATAGTATTGCAATAGTTGTTCAAGGTCTGCTTATGAATGAGAATGTGTGATACTCAGTTCTTTGTTTCTGTGGTAGGTCATTCAGTATTATAGACTCTAAGTCCATTGAAGTTGCTGCAAAGTTCATAATTTTGTCCTTCTTTATGGCTGCGCAATATCCCATCATGTATTATGTACCACATTTTAAAAATCCAATCCTCTTTTGATGGGCAGCATGGTTGGTTCCATGTTTTTGCTTGTAATATAATTTTAAATCAGAAGGTGATGCCTCCGTCTTTGTTCTCTTTTATTTCCCTCAAGTTCCTCAGGTAATTCTGAATCTTTTGTGGTTTCCTATACGATCAATTTGTTTTTTCTTTTTTAAATAAAAAAGTAAATTTAATTTTTATAATTAAAAAATTATATAACCATACAATAAAATTTTATTCAGCAAATGAAAGGAATGAAGGACTGATACATTCTACAATATAAATGGACTTTTAAAACATTATGTAATATAAAAGAAGATAGACACTAAAAGGCCTCATATATTTTGATTTCATTTATGTGAAATGTCCAAAATAGGCAAATTCACAGACACAGACTGTAGATTAGTGGTTGCCAGAGGCTAGAGAAAGAGATGAATGGGAAGTGACTGCTAATAGGCACAGAGTTTCCTTGGGGGATGTTGCAGGTGCATTTAGACAGTGGTGATAGTTTTATAGCTCTGTAAACATACTAAATTGTATATTTATATTTTTACACTAAATATAAAAATTGTACTCTTTTAAAGAAAAAATTATGGCATGTGAATTTATGTGAATAAAACTGTTATAAAAACAAAACATTTTCTTCTATTGCAGAAAAAATTACCCATGGAATTTTGATAGGATGACAGGGATTGTATTGAATCTGTGTATCTCTTTGGGCAGTATGAACATTTTAACAGTATTAATTCTTCCAGTCCATAAACATGGGAGTTCTCTTCATTTATTTGTATTTTTTAAAACTTTTTTCATCAATATATCATAGTTTTCAGTGTACAGATCTTTTTACATCTTTAGTTAAGTTTATTCCTAAGTATTTTTTTTGATGTTATCAGAATGAGATTTTCTTGATATCTTCTTGTGATTGATTGTTATTGGTCTAAATGTAGCTGAGTTGTGTATGTTGATTTTGTATCCTGCAATTTTGCTGAATTTATTTGTATTTAAATTTTTTTTTTGTTGGAGTATTTAGAATTTTTACATATAGGATCATGTCATCTGCAAACAGAAATAATTTTACTTCTTTCTTTTCGATTTGGATGCCATTTATTTATTTATTTCTGGATTATTCTAGCTGGTACTTCCAGTACTATGTTGAACAGAAGTGTTGAGAGTAGGCATCCTTGTCTTGTATGGAATCTTACAGAAAAAGCTTTCAGTTTTTTTTTTTTCTTCTCAGCAGTGATATTAGTTGTGGCTTTCCATAAATGGCTTTCCTTGTGTTGAGGAAATTTCTATCCATATCTATTTTGTTGAGAGTTTTTTATTGTAAAAGGCTGTTAAACTTTGTCAAACGATTTTTAAAATCTCCTTGTTTGTTATTGGTTTGTTCAGGCTTTCTATTTCTTTTTGATTCAATGTTGATAGGTTGTATGTTTCTAGGAATCCATCCATTTCTTGTAGGCTATCTAATTTGTTGGCATATAATTGTTCATGATAGTCCCTTCTGATCCTTTTTATTTCTGAGGTAAGCATTGTGATGGCCTCTTTCATTTCTGATTTTATTTATTTGAGTAATCGCTCTTCTTTTCTTGTCTAGTTAAGGGTCTGTCAATTTAATTTTTAAAAATTTGTTCTTGTTCATTTTCTGCAGTTTTTCCATTTGTTATGTTTCTGCTCTGATTTTTATTATTTCCTTCCTTCTGCTAACTTTGTGTTAGATTTTTTTCTTTTCTAGTTGCGTCAGATGTAAAGTTAGGTTATTTTAGACATTTCTTCCCTTTCTTTTTCTCCCGCTTTTTGAAAAATAAAAGTTTATAGCATCCTGTGTTGCCAGGCAGTCTCCATCAAAGTATTAACCAAGTCTGACCTTGCATTTGAGATCGGATGAGATACATTATATTCAGGTTGGTGTGGATATGGGCTTTTTTCTTTTTTTAATATAGACATCTATTACATAAACTAATCTCTTAGAACTGCTTTTGCTGCGCCCAAGTTTTGGTAACACGTGTTTTCTTTCTCTTTTGTCTAGAGATATTTTTAAAAATTCCTGTTTGCTTTCCTTTTTGACCCAAAGTGTGCTATTTAGTTTCCATATATTTGTAAATTTTCCTATTTGCTTGCTGCTATCAATTAATAGTTTCACTTCATTGTGGTTGGAAAATATACTTGGTGTGATCTGATCTTTTAAAATTTGTTAAGGCTTGTTCATGACATAATATGTAATCTATCCTGGAGCATGTTCCATGTGCACTTGAGAAGAATGTATATTATTTTCCTGTTGAGTGAGAAGTTCTGTGTCTGTCTATAGGGCCATTTGATCTATCGTGTTGTTCAAATCTGCTGTTTCTTTATTGATTTCTTCCTGAATTGTCTATTATTGAAGTAAGATTTTGAAGTCTTCTACTATTATTGTATTTCTGTCCATTTCTCCTTTTAGATCTGTCAATTTTTGTTTTACATACTTAGGTGCTCTGATGTTTAGTGCATACATATTTATAATTTTATTATAATTCTTAATTATTACCTAATAACTGTAATAATAATTATTATGATATATATCACTTTGAATTGACGCTTTTATCCGTATGCAATAATTTTCTTTGTCGCAAGGGCCAGATTTTGACTTAAAGTATACTTTTTTTACTTTAAGAATAGTCACTCCTACTTTCTTTTGGTTATCATCCACATGGAACATAAGGAGAAAGAGCACAAAACAGATGATAACTCGATCCTGGATTTATGGAATTACTTTAAGCAGTTTCAGGTAATCAGTTTGGTACAATTCGACAGGTGATATAAATCTAGAAATAAGGGGAAAATTACTTTTAGAGTCAAGATTTATAGGCTTACAGAATTCTTAAGCAGGAGCAAGAGGCAGTAGCTACTGTGACATGATTAAAAACAACAAAACAAATCTTTTGAATATTACTTGGCCTAGAAAAATACAGAAAAACTGAAAAGGGCCACACAAAATAAGCAGATTCTGTCTTTTGTGAGAACATGGATGAAATTTGAGGACATTATGTTAAATGAAATAAGCCAGGTATAAAAAGACAAATACCACCTGAATATTGTTCATACATGGAATCTAAAAGAGTTGATCTCATAGAAGTAGAGAGTAGAATGGTGGCTGGAGGGGAGGAGTTAGGGAGTTTTTGGTCAAAGGATACAAGATCTTAGATGGAGATAATAAGTTCAAGAGATCTGTTGTACAACATGGTGTCTATAGCTAAAAACAATATATTGTATTCTTGAAAAGTGCTACAAATGAGGGCTTACCACATAAGTAAGTTGCAAGTAGGGGAAGTTTGGGCTTCTAGGTGATCCTTACTCCCCCTGGCAGTGGACAGGTACTCTTTGTGTTGTCACAAGCTTCCTACCCTCTCCCTCCGTCCCTCTCCCCCCTAACAGCGCCCAGTGACTGTCAATTCCCCTTTGTGCTGATGTGACTAGTGAGCAGGTTAAACTTATAAATGAGAACATGTGATATTTAGTTCTTTGTTTCTGTGGTAGTTCACTTAGTATGATGGTCTCCAGCTGCATCCAACTTGCTGTGAAGTCCATGATTTTGTTCTTCTTATGGCTATGTAAATACTCCATCATGTATATGTGCCAAATTTTCTTTACCTAGTCTGCTTCTGATGGACAGAAGGGTTGGGTCCATGTTTTTGCTATTGTAAACAATGCGGCAATAAATATGCATGTGTAGGTGTCTTTTTGCTAGAGCAATTCATGTTCTTCCGGGTATATTCACAAGAGAGGGATTGCTGAATTTTATGGAAGATTACTTTTTAGTTCCTTTAGAAATTGCCACACTGCTTTCCATAGAAGTTGAACTAGCTTGCACTCCCACCAACAGTGTAGAAGTTTTCCCTTTTCTCTACACCCATACCAGCTTCTGTTGCTTTTTGACAACTTAATGATAGCTATCCTTACCAAAGTTAGGCGGTATCTCATTGTAGTTTTGATTTGCATTTCTCTGATAATTAGTGAGACTGAGCATTTTTTCAAGTATCTGTTGGCTGCTTGTATGTCATCTTTAGAGATGTGACTGTTCATGTGTTTTGCCACTTTTTAATGGGGTTGTTAGTTTTTATCCATTCACTTCATTTGAGTTCCTTGTAGATTCTAGATGTTAGGCCTTTGTCAGATGCACAATTTGCAAATATTTTTTCCCACTGTGAGTTGTCTCTTTACTCTCTTTATGGTTTCTTTTGCTGTGAAAAAGCTTTTTAGATGAGGTCCCACTTGTCTATTTGAGCTTTTGTAGCATTCGCTTTTGGGGACTTGGTCATGAATTCATTTTCTACTCCGATACCCAGAAGGGTGTTTCCTGTTTTCTTCTGAGATTCTTAGAGTTTGAGGTTTAATGTTATGTCCTTCATCCATTGAGAGTTGATTTCTGTATATGGTGATAGGTAGGGGTCCAGTTTCACTCTTCTGCATGTGTTTAGCCAGTTTTCCCAGCATCATTTGCTAAATACGGTCTCCTTTCCCCAGTGGTTGTTACTGATGGCTTTGACAAAGATAAGCTGGTTGAGAGACCATGTTTTTACTTCCTGAATCTCTATACTATTCCATTGGTCTATGTGCCTATTTCTGTACCAATACCATTCCATCTTGATTACTGTAGCGTTGTAATAAATCTTAAAGTCTGGAAATGTGATACCTCCCATTTTGTTCCTTTTGCTGAGGATTATTTTGGCTATTTGTGCTCTTTTTTGTTTCTATGTGAATTTTCATAGTCATTTCCAGGTCTGTGAAAAAAGATGTTGATAATTTGATGGGTATTGCATTGAATCTGTAGATTGCCTTGGGTAGGATAGACATCTTGACAATATCGATTCTTCCAATCCATGAGTATGGGATGTTTTTCCATTTGTTTGTGTCATCCTTGGTTTCTTTGAGTAGCATTTTGGAGTTCTAATTGTAAAAGTTTTTCACTTCTCTGGTTAGATGGATGCCAAGGCATTTCATTTTATTTGCGGCTTTGTGAATGAGATTATGTTTCTTATTTGGTTCTCTACCTGCTTGTTGCTTGTGTATAGAAATGCAATTGTCTTTTGCACATTGATTTTGTAACCTGAGACTTTACCAAAGTCATTTATCAGTGCAAGTTTTGGACAGACTCCCTAGGATTTTATAGTTATAGAATCATATCGTCTACAAAGAGGAATAGCTTGACTTCCTCTTTCCTCTTTGGATAACCCTGATTTCCTTCTCTTACCTGATTGCTCTGGTTATGTTGAAGAGGAGGTGTGAGAAGGGCATTCTTGCCTTGTTCCAGTTTATAGGGGGAATGCTTCTAGCTTCTGCCCATTGAGCAAAATGTTGGCTGTAGGTTTATCATAGATGGCTCTTATTGTTTTGTGGAATTTTCCTTCTATGCCAATGTGTTCAAGGGTTTTTATCAAGAAGGGATGCTGAATTTTGTGGAATGCTTTTCCTACATCTAATGAGATAATCATGTGGTTCTTGGTTTTATATCTGTTAATGTGCTAAATTACATTTATGGTCTTTTGAATGTTGAACCAGGCCTATATTCTGGAATGAAGTCTACCTAGTCATGGTAGATAATCCTTGGGATGTGTTGTTGAATCCTATTTGCTAGAATCTTGTTGAGAATTTTTGCATCTATATTCATCAAGCAAATTGGCCTGTAATTCTCTTTCCTTATTGGATTTTTGCTAGGTTCGGGTATCAGTATGATGCTAACTTCATAAAATAAGTTAGGGAAAATTCCATCATTCTTGATTGCCTGGAATATAAGAGAGTAGATTTTAAGTGTTCTCACCACAAAAATGAGAACTACGAGAGATAATGCATATGTTAATTAGCTTGACAGCCATAATATATACATATTTCAAAACCTCATATTCAGAATAAATATATACAATTTATTTGTCAATTAAAAAAATTAAAGCTGCCCACAGAATGGGAAAATGTATTTGCCACCTGTTTATCCGACAAAGGCCTAACATCTAGGATCCCCAAGGAACTCTAATGCACCGAAGGAAAAAAAACAAGCAGCCCCTTTAAAAAGTGGGCAAAGGTTTTGAATAGATACTTCTCAAAAGAAGATATATGGGCAGCCAACAGACACATGAAAAAGTACTCAGCCTTACCCATCATCAGAGAAATGCAAATGAAAACCACACTGAGATACCACCTAACCCCTGTAAAAATGGCCAGCATTAATAAAACAAACAACAACAGATGCTGGCAAGGATGTGGAGAAAAAGGAATGCTTCTACACTGCTGGTGGGAATGCAGACTAGTATAACCTTTTTGGAAGACAGTGTGGCAATTTCTGAAAGAACTAAAAATTGACCTTCCATATGACCCAGGAATCCCCCTACTGGGAATATACCTGGAGAGACCCAAATTATTCTACAAAAAAGATACCTGCACATGTGTGTTTGTTGCAGCTCTATTCACAATAACAAAAACATGGAACCAACCATGTTGCCCATTGAAGCTGAACTGGATAAAGAAAATGTGGTACATATACACAATGGAATATTATGCAGCCATAAAGAAGGACAAATATATGAACTTTGCAGCAAGTTGGATGGATTTGGAGTCAATCATACTCAATGATTTATCACAGAAATGAAGAACTGAGTTTCATATGTTCTCACTCATAAGGTGACTTTGAACAATTATAATGCCATAAGAAAGCGATTCGCAGTAGTGGAAAACTGTCAGGGGAGGGGGCTGGGACTGGCAGTTGAGGGAAACTGCTAGGGGAGGGAGGGGCATACCTTATCAACAAGGGCACCTGCATGATCAATGTTTATATACCTAATTCTGAATTGTACCCCACATCTTTATAATAAATAAATAAATAAATAAAATTAAAGCTGGAAAGGAAATTGGTGCCCAAAATGTGAGGTAATGAACTAGCTTGGGGAGTTTTTTTTTTTTTTTTTTAAATATCTGTCTCTTTGTTCACACGCTTGGTGGAAACTGAGTCACTTGAAAGAATGGCTGTCCTTAGTTCAGCATTTAGTGTATGTAGGGCCTAGGAATCAAGATGGAAATTAGAATGTAGGAGATATTTGTATTTGTAGGATGGATATTAGGAGAAGAGAAACTTACTCTGTGATCTGGGTTCTGGATGCTACAGGGTCACAAATACCACTCTCTGAGAGGCCCTGATTGACCTCTATTCATTTCCCTCAGAATAGATTCTGCCAATTTTGACTTTTCCTCTCTTGCACCTATAATTGAGTATTATTTGTTTTGTATCACATACTTGATAGTGACCACAGGCAACATCAATGTGTATTGCCCTAGTTTCTTGGCCATTCCTCATTGCCCATACCCCCTTCCACCAGGAAAGATTTTGCATCTTGCAATGAAGTAAATTGAGACCATCAGCTTCACTCTTTTTGATCTGTAAGTTAAATAATAGTTAGGCAGTATGGTCTCCCTGCATTGCTTGTGACAGTTAGAGAGAGTGAATGTGTATGTAAGTAGATTCTTGTTAATATTCATTTTTTGAAAGTGTCCCTTATACACATCTCCAAACCTTTTCAAGGATAGTTCATTTATACTTAAGGAATTTTCAAATTTGTAACTTTGTCATCTGCCCAATTAAACTCTGCTGTTAAAAATGATAGCTTTATATGTCACTATGTCCAACCCACACTCAAGGTGAGGAGATTATGCAAAGGCATGAATATCAGGAGATGGGGATAATTAGAAGCCATCTTAAAAGTCTGCCTAGCCGGGCTCGGTGGCTCAGCCTGTAATCCCGCGCCTTTGGGAGGCTGAGGTGAGTGGATTGCCTGAGCCCATGGGTTTGAGACCCGCCTGGGCAGCGAGACCTCATCTCTACAATAAATCAAAAAATCAGCCGGGCGTGGTAGCGCATGCCTGTAATTCCGGCTACTCGGAAGGCGGAGACGGAAGGATCGCCGGAGCCCAGCAGGCGAGGCTGCGGTGGCCGGAAGCGGCCACTGCACTCCAGTCTGGGCGACAGAATGAGACTCCAACTCAAAAAAAAAAAGTCTGCCTACCACACAGACCGAGTTTGAAAGCTCTTATGTATAAACTTTGTGCTAATAACTTTTTTTTTTCTTTTGAGTTGGAGTCTCACTCTGCAGCCCAGACTGGAGTGCAGTGGCTGCTCCCGGCCACTGCAGCCTCGACCTGCTGGACTTTTATCTTTAAACAGTAAAAATTGATACTTACTTAAAATATAGAAAGCACCAACAAAAAATGATAGCTTTATATTTTGCCTATTTGTCATTATTATACTCTCAAGCCTTGAAAAACTAGCATTTGTTTTTTGTTTTATTCTATTTTATTTATTTATTTTTTTTGAGTTGGGATCTCAATTTGTCACCCAGGCTGTAGTGCAGTGGCAGAATCACAGCTCACTGCAGCCTCAACCTCCTGGGCTCAGGCCATCCTTCTGCTTCAGCCTTCCAAGAAGCTATGACTACAAGCATGCACCACCATGCCCAGATTATTTATTTATTTATTTATTTATTTATTTATTTATTTATTTATCAGTGTATCAGCTAATGTTGTGAGAGGCTGCATTCAGTTTCAGTGAATTTTTTTTGGAGATTCTTTTATGTGTTTGCCCATTTCATGACGAGTGATTTACAAGCACACCTGCCCACACTGTGCTAAGTGTTCAGCAGTTTTGGCCAAAACCAGCATGACCCCTGTGCCCCACCCTCCCTATTCACTTGATCTTTCTCAAATGACTTTCCTCGTTTCCCCAGAGAAAAAGGAAAAGAGAAACTTTTTGCCAATGTGGAGAGAGTGAAACAAAAAACGGCAGAAGCACTAAAAGGCATCAAAATTAATGAGCTCAAAAACTGTTTTGAATAGTGAAAAAAAGCATCTCGATAGGTGTATTGCATCAAATAGAAAGTACTTTGAAAGTGACTGAAGTTTAAACATGTAAGACTATATCCACACATTTTTATAAATGCATTCCTGTTTTGGGGGTGTTCCCCCACATATCTTATGTGCCAACATGGTTACATGGCCACTGCTAGCTGTAAGAGTAGCTAGGCAAATACAATCTCTGAGTGGGTTGTTGGAAGATCCTCTTGCACAAGAGAATCTTACAATATTTATTTATTTATTATTTTTTATTTTTTTGAGTTGGAGTCTCACTCTGTCGCCCAGACTGGAGTGCAGTGGCCGCTCCCAGCCACCGCAGTCTTGACCTTCTGGGCTCTGGCGATCCTTCCGCCTCAGCCTTCCAGGTAGCTGGAACTACAGGTGCGCGCTACCACGCCTGGCTAATTGTTGATTTATTGTAGAGATGAGGTCTCACCATGGTGCTCAGGTGGGTCTCGAACCCGCAGGCTCAGGTAATCCACTCACCTCAGCCTCCCAAAGGCGCGGGATTAAAGTCTGAGCCACCAAGCCCAGCGGCGAGCCCGGCGAGCTATATTTATAGCTGGATGGTGTGTTACAATTCTAAAACGATATGCAACAATAACAGAGGCAGAGTTTTTCTGAAGTCATGAAATTAAATTTGGCCATTTTGAGAGACAAGTTCAATCTGAGCTAAGTACAGTTGCCCTGCACTTCCTGAGATAGAGGCTGATATTGGAGGAGAGTTGGACACCAGATTTAAGTCTAAAAAGAGAATCCTTCCTCACCAACTTGATAAAAGAAGCACCTTCTCTATATATCTTTTGGTTTTGGTTTTCATTTATTTGAGGTTACAGAGATATGACTTTAGAGTTAAATATTCTAAGACTAGTTTCTACGTACAAGCATTTTAGTTTTAAGAATTACTTTTATTTTTGTTATTTATAATAGTCCTTTCAGAACATGATACTGTTTTTGTTGCTTGACATCATTAATTTTATATCACGCATGTGTAGTATAAATTCTTCAGTACCATAGTGATATTTTCCAGCATTTTCCTGCCCTCAACCCTATCTGCAATGTAATGTGTCTTCTAGCAATACGATTTTGTTATTATTTGGAAATGAAAACAATTAGTCTTTCTTCCATTTTCCATCATTTGACATTGCTACAAGAAAAAAAAATCTTTAAAAGTTATATTCTAAGCCGGGCTCGGTGACTCAGCCTGTAATCCCACGCCTTTGGGAGGCTGAGGTGAGTGGATTGCCTGAGCCCGTGGGTTCGAGACCCACCTGGGCAGCGAGACCTCATCTCTACAATAAATCAAAAAATCAGCTGGGCGTGGTAGCGCATGCCTGTAATTCCGGCTACTCGGAAGGCTGAGGCGGAAGGATCGCCAGAGCCCAGCAGGTCGAGGCTGCGGTGGCCGAAAGTGGCCGCTGCACTCCAGTCTGGGCGACAGAGTGAGACTCCAACTCAAAATAAAAAATAAAAAAAAGTTATGTTCTAAGTAACAAGAGTATAGTACATTAGAGTTTAATTAAGTCTCAGTAACAGGAGTGTATTATTGGTAAAGAAAAAACTGTTAAAGTAGTTTCCTAAACTGATGAAGGTCAATGAGGTTTTATGTAGGAGAAATGAAGTTTGTTCGTCCCCCCCCCCAAGTTTTATTAATCTAACACTACAACTAATGGAGGCTGCTTTAGAAATTGTGTTCATTTGGTATTTAGTGTACTCAGTTTTCAGGCCAAGTGGAAATTGCCAAACAGGAGGAGTCTCATTTTAACATCCTGTTATACAAAGCTTGGTGCAATAACACAGTATTGGAGGTAACAGACTATCTGGGAAAGCACAGATTTGGCACAGTTTCAGTTTTAGAAATGTGGTGATTACAATTTTTCACCTGAAAACTACATTGTGCATAAAAGAATAATGAGACTTTACAAGTAGGATTCACATGCTTAGAGAATTCTAGAATAGGAGGAAGTAGCTTCTGTGACGTAATTGTAAAACAAAACAAAATAAACTAAAATCACTTTGGACTTCCTGGCATAGAAGTACACAGGATGAAAGAATAGAAATTCAGATTTACAAAAAATGTAAGACAACGGGGCTTGCGTTGCAGCTTGCCTATGATAAATATGTCACCTTGCCTGTGAGCTGGAGTGCAAGTTGTTATCATGAGAGAAAAAGTACACTTCAGTACAGTGGTAGAGTACCTACAACATGGAACTTAAAGGGAGAACTGAAATTACAAGAAATTTTATATGCAGGATGAGCATTTAGGGAAAGAAAGAACATCCGGTAAGACCCGAGCAATGCTAATACAACATATTTATGAGTTTAAAAAGTATATCTCACATATTTATGAGTATACAAAAGTGTATCTCACATCATTTTCTTTTTAAACAATATAACAGTTTTATTAAAATGGAATTCACATGACATAACATTCACTCTTTAAAGGATACAATTCAGTGGTTCTTAGAATATTCACAGAGTTGTACAACCGTGACTACAATCAGTGATAGAACATTTTCATCCTCCCCAATGAAACCCCACACTCACTTACAAACACTCTCAGTTCCCTGGACCCCAGACTTTTCCTAGTGTTTCCTTAGGCAAACACTAATCTACTTTCAGTCTCTATAGATTTGCCTATTCTGAATATTTCTTATAAATGAAACCATGTAATATGTGATTTCTTGCATCTATTTCACTTGGCATGTTTTCAAGGTTCATCTATGTTGTGGCATATATTGATATTTCATTCATTTTATTGCTGAATAATATTCCTTTGCATGTATATAGCACATTTTATTTATTCATTCATCCATTGGTGGACATTTGGGTTGCTTCTACCTTTTGGTGCTTATTAAAAAATACTACTATGACCACTCATGTATAAGTTTTTGTGTGCACATATGTTTTCATTTTGTGTGGGTATATACTGAGGGTGCCAAAAAATGAATACACATTTTAAGAGATGTTATCTATATATAACTTTTTGAAGCTGAATAGAATTATGATAGCAGTGTGCACTATGACGTTCACTCAAAAGATTGCTCTAAACAAATGAATGCCAACGTTGCCATGTGACAGGCAGGACAGTCAAAGAAAATGGCAGAAGCATGGTTGTTGTTTGAGGATTGCAAGACCATTTTGAAGTAGTATTTGAAATTTGAGAATGTTGTGGAAGTACAACACTGGAAGCATGAGTATGCAGCAGAACTTCCAACATGCCTAACAATTGCACACATTTGTGATAAGTTTGAGCTGCATGGTGTTGTGTGTGATATGCCTCACACAGCAACAAGTCCTGGGAGGCCTCACACAGCAACAAGTCCTGTGTCTTCTGCTGTGGTGTTGGAACAGTTTACATGCTCACCACCGAAGTCTACTAAACGATGTGCACATGAGGCAGGAGTTAGCAGAACAAGCATATGACACATTCTTAAAGCAGCAAAATGGAAAGTTTTCATTCCAAGATTATTACATACACTGAGTGAAGGCAACCATGATTGAAGAGTGCAGTATTGTGAGTGGTTTCAAAATATGGTATGAGAGGATGAGGAGTTTGTGGGGAAAATGGTTTGATCTAATGAAGCACAGTTTAAACTGAACAGAACATTGAACCGACATAATTGTGTATATTAGGATCCAGAAAATCCACATGTTCATGTGGAAAAAGAACTCAGTTTACCAGGCCTCAACAACTGGTATGGACTGTCATTAAGGGGTCTAATTGGACCATTCTTTTTTGAAGATACCGTTACTGGTCAAGTGTATGCCTCGATATGCTACTTATATCTATTTTACCTGCAATTTGTACACTTTTGGGGAATGATCGATCTTACTTCCAACAAGATGGTGCCCCACTGCACCTCCACTGAGATATGAAAACTTACCTCGATGAGAATTTGCCAGGGCAATTAGCTAGGATGAAGAGGTGTGGTCGAGTTTCCCCCATGCTTTCATGCCTTAATACTCCCTGACTTATACCTGTGGGGACCTTAAAGGATGCAGTATACCACAGAAAACTGGCTACACTGGCAGTACTTCAGGAAGACATTGAAGTGGCATGCCCAGCAATCCAAGAGGACATTTTGGTCAATGTTGCTCAAGCAGTAGTTCATCATAATCAGAAGTGGCTGGACTGACAGTGACCACTTTGACTACCTCTTGTAATAGCAGAAGTCAAACATGACTTGTATTCATCTTTTGTTATCAGTATATATTGAGGATTACAATTTTTTTTCCTGGGTCTCAAGTATTTTATTAAAAAAAATTTTTATTATAAAGATGTGGGGTGCAATTCAGGGTTAGGTATACAAACATTGATCATGTAGGTACTCCTGTTGATGAGGTATGCTCCTCCCTCCCCTAGCAGTCTCCCTCAACTGACGATCCCCCCACCCCACCGACAGTTTCTCATTACTGCCAGTCACTTTCTTATAGCATTATAATTGTTCAAGGTCCTCTTATGAGTGAGAACATATGCAACTCTGTTCTTTGTATCTGTGATAAGTCACTGAGTATGATCGACTCCAAATCCATCCAGGTTGCTGCAAAGCTCATATATTTGTACTTCTTTATGGCTGCATAATATTCCATTGTGTATATGTACCACATTTTTTAATCCACTCCAGCTTTGATGAGCAACATGATTGGTTCCATGTTTTTGCTATTGTGAATACAGCTGCAGCAAACATATGTGTGCAAGTATCTTCTTTGTAGAATAATTTGAGTTCTTCGGGGCATATTCAAAATAGGGGAATTGCTGGGTCATATGGAAGGTCAATTTCTAGTTCTTTCAGAAATCACCACACTGTTTTCCAGAGAGGTTGTACAAGTTTGCATTCCCACCAGCAGTGTAGAAGCATTCTTTTTTCTCCACATCCTTGCCAGCATCTGTTGTTTTTTTGTTTTATTAATGATGGCATTCTTGCAGGGGTTAGGTAATAGCTCAGTGTGGTTTTGATTTGCATTTCTCTGATGATGAGTGAGGCTGAACACTTTTTCATGTGTCTGTTGGCTGCCTGTATATCTTCTTTTGAGAAATGTCTATTCATGTCTTTTGCCCACTTTTTAGAGGGGCTGTTTGTTTTTTTCCCTTCTGTGCATTTGAGTTTTTTGTAGAAACTAGACGTTAGGACTTTGTCAGATATACAGTTGGCAAATATTTTTTTCCCATTTTGTGGGCTGTCTCCCTGCTCTCTTGAGGGTTTCTTTTGCTTTGCAGAAGCTCCTTAGTTTGATGAGATCTCACTTGTCTATCTTATTTAAGGTATTGACCTTTAGGGTTCTGAATAGGAATTGGTTCCCAGTTCCAATTTCCATAAGGGTGTCTCTTGCATTTTCTAAGATTCTTATAGTTTGAGGTTTTACATTTAATTCTTTGATCCATTTAGAGTTAATTTTTGTGTATGGTGAAAGATAGGGGTCCTGTTTCAACCTTCTGCATGTGGTCAGCCAGTTTTCCCAGCACCGTTTACAGAATAAGTTTTTCTCTCCCCAGTAGTCATTGTTGGAGGCTTTGTCAAAGATGAGATGGTTGAGGAATTGAGGCTTTGCTTCCGGAATCTCTATCCTGTTTCATTGGTCTATGTGCCTGTGTTTGTACCAATACCAGGCTATTTTGATTACTGTAAGCTTATAGTAGAGTTTGAAATCTGGAAGTATGATACCTCCTGCTTTGTTTCTTT
Organism: Cephalopachus bancanus; assembly: GCA_027257055.1. NCBI lineage: Eukaryota > Metazoa > Chordata > Mammalia > Primates > Tarsiidae > Cephalopachus > Cephalopachus bancanus. The sequence goes on along the minus strand of JAPVLO010000047.1, from coordinate 267,806 downwards.
TGCTAAGAATTGTTTTGGCTATTTGCGGTGTTTATGTTTCCATATGAATTTCTGTATTGTCATTTCCAGGTGTGAGAATAATGACACTGGTAACTTAATGGATATTGCGCTGAATCTGTAGATTGCCTTTGGTAGGTTGGACATTTAACAATGTTGATTCTTCCTCTCCATGAACATGGAATATTTTTCCATTTGTTTATGTCTTCTTGGATTTCTTTGAGCAGTGTTTTGTAATTCTCATTGTAAAGGTCTTTCACTTCTCTGGTTAGGAAGATGCTGAGGTATTTCATTTTTTGTGTGGATATTGTGAATGGGATTGCGCTTTTAATTTGGGTCTCTTCCTGCTTGTTGTTGATATGTAGGAATGCAACTGACTTTTGCATGTTTCTTTTGTTCCTTGAGACTTTGCCAAAGTCCTTTATCAGTGCAAGCAGGTTTTTGACAGATTCTCTTGGATTTTCAAGGTATAGGATCATATTAGCAAAGAGGGATAACTTGACTTCCTCTTTTCCTATTAGGATACCCCTGATTTCCTTCTCTTGTCTAATTCCTTGGGCTAGGACTTCCAACACAATATTGAACAAGAGGGGTGAGAGTGAGCAACCTTGTCTTGTTCCAGTTTTCAGGGGAAGTGTTTCTAGTTTCTGTCCATTTAGCAATATGTTAGCTGTGGGTTTGTCATAAATGGCACTTACTATTTTGAGGTATGTTCCTTCTATAACTAGGAGTTTGAGGGTTTTTATCAAGAAGTTGATGCTGAATTTTATCAAAAGTTTTTACTGCATCTAATGAGATAATTATGTGGTTCTTGTTTTTACATCTGTTGATGTATTTAATGACATTTATGGTCTTGTGAATGTTGAACCAACCCTGCATCTTGGGGATGAAGCCTACTTGGTCATGGTGGGTGATATTTGAGATGTGATTTTGGATCTGATTTGCTAGAATCTTGTTGAGGATTTTTGCATCTATGTTCATAAGGGATATTAGCATGTAGTCCTCTTTCTTTGTTGCATCTTTACCCAGTTTGGGTATCAGTGTAATGTTAGCTTTGTAAAATGATTTGAGGAGAATTCCATCTTTCTCAATTGCCCGGAATACTTTCTGTAGGATTGGTATCAGCTCTTCCTTGTATGTTTTGTAGAATTCTGCTGGAAAGCCATCCAGTCCAGGGCTTTTTTTTGTAGGTAGTTTTCGTATGACAGAGTCAATTTCCTGGGTTGTTATTGGTTTATTTAGTGTCTCAATGTTTTCTTGTTTCAACTTGGGTAGGTTATGTGATGTCAGAAAGTCTTCCATTTCATCTAGGTTAACAAGTTTGCTTCCATATAGGTGTACATAGTAATCTCTGATAATCTTTTGTATTTCTTCAGGGTCAACTGATCTTTTGTATTTCTGATTGTGTTTATTTGGGCTTTTTCTTGGTCATTCTGGCTAGGGGCCCATCAATCTTGTTAATTTTTTCAAAGTACCAGCTTTTTGTTTTGTTGATGTTAGGGGCCCATCAATCTTGTTAATTTTTTCAAAGTACCAGCTTTTTGTTTTGTTGATGTTTTCTATGATATTTTTGTCTTCTATGTCCTGTATTTGGGCTCTTGTTTTTGTGATTTGAATTCTTCTGCTAAAGTTGGGGTTTTGGTGATCTTCTCTTTCCAGCTCCCTTAGGTGATATGTTAGGCTCTCCACTGTGATCTTTCCATTTTCTTGATGTGTGCTCGCAGAGATATAGATTCCCCTCTTAAAACTGATTTCATTGCATCCCAGAGGTTTTGGTAGGATGTTTCTTCATTTTCATTTGTTTCCAGAAATCTTTCAATTTCTTCTTTGATTTCAGTGTTGACCCAGTAGTTGTTCAGCATATTGATGTTTAGTATCCATGCCTTTGTGGGCTTTGGGGAAATGTTGTTGGTATTGATATTTATTTTTATTCCACTGTGGTCTGAGAAGGTGCATGGCATGATTTCAATCTTATAAAATTTGTTTATGTTGATTTATGGCCAGAGATGTGGTCGATCTAGGAGTACGTTCCATGTGGTGATGAGTAGAGTGTGTATTTTGTGGTCATTGGATGGAGTGTTCTGTAGGTATCAATTAAGTCCATTTGTTCAGGAGTCTCATTGAGGATCTGGGTCTCCTTGCTGATTTTTTGTCTTGATGATCTGTCTTGGGTTGTGAGTGGGGTATTAAAGTTCCCAACTATGATAGTGTTAGAGTCAATCTCTTTTTAAAGGTTGCCTAGAAGCTGCTTTATGAACATTGGTGCTCCTATGTTAGGTGCATATATGTTTAGGATGGATATTTCTTATTGATGGGTTGAACCTTTTTCATTATATAGTGACCTTCTTCATATTTTTTTGATTTTTATAGCTTAAAGGGTATTTTTTCTGAGAATAACATTGCAAGTCTAGCTTTCTTTTGTGTTCTGTTCACCTGAAAATTTGTTTCCCATTCTCTTACTTTGAGTCTGTGAGTTTCCTTTCTGTTGAGAAGAGTCTCTTGGAGACAATATATTGTTGCCTCATGGTATTTTATCCATTTTGTCATCCTATGTCTCTTCAGTGGTACATTTAGTCCATTCACATTCAGGCTAATTATTGAAATATGAGGGGTTATCTTTGTCATTATGTTCTTATAGAGTTGTTGTTGTACTTGTTTGTTTGTTGTCTTTCTTTTGGTTTTTTGGGATGGTTCATGTGTGTTTTCCATCTTTTTCTGTACTCCTGTGAAGAACATTGTTGTTTTTTTCTCTTTTCTTTAGTGTTTAATACTTTCTTAAGAGTTTCTTGTAGAGGTGGACTGGAGGCAGCATAAGTTCTTGGGGATTGGATATGTTGTTGGGAAATATTTTAATTCTCCCTCACTGATGAAACTTAGCTTGGCTGGGTAGGTTATTCTTGTTTGAAATTGTTTATCTCTGAGAACTTTGAATATTGGACTCCAAGCTCTCCTTAGCCTGAAGTGTTTCTGTAGATAATCTGCTGCTATTCTGATTGGTCTTCCCTGGTAAGTAGTCTGACCTTTTTCTCTTGCTGCTTTTAGGATTTTTTCTTTTATACTTACTTTGTTCAGACAGATTATTATGTGCCTAGGTGTTGGTCTTCTCATTTGTTGTCTTGCTGGGGTATTCTGAATCTCTTGTGTTTGAGCTTTTGCATCATTGATGAGGTGAGGGAAGTTTTCTTGAATAATTTCGTGGAATGTTTGTTCCAGTGTGGTCTCTGTCTCTCTTTCTGCCTCAGGAAGTCCAATTACTCTTAGGTTTGCTCTCTTGAAGTAATCACTCATCTCTTGAAGGTTTTGTTTTGTCTTTTAAAGCTTATTTTCTTTGTTTTTGACAGTTTGGTTTAGTTCTATATTTTGGTTTTCAAGTTCTGAGATTCTGTCTTCTGCTTGGCTAATTCTGCTTTCCATGTTTATTAAGTTATTTGTTATTTATTTCAATCACAGTATTCTTTACTGCTGTTATCTCAGTTATCAACTCCTTCCTATTTTCCTCTTGTATCTCCTCCATTCTTTTTGTTCTCTCTGTTAATGTCTTGATATCTAGGCATGTAGTATGTGACCAGTCATTCTGGGGGCTCTTCGTTGTTTGCATTCTGAAGTCTGTTTTCTCAATACCTGATCTTCCAGGGGTCTATGTGAGACCTATATTCTTCTTTTGATTTTTCTTCATTTGTGTAGATTTGCCTCCTCACTTTTTCCTTTTTTTCCCCTCTGTCTTCTTTAAATCTGTTTTTCTGGGGTGGTGGGGGTTGTTTCTGTTTCTGTTTGCTCAATCTCCAATTCTTCCTTATGTGAATCCTCTGACTTTGTTCGATTCTGAAGCTGGGCTGTAGGTTGGGGGCTATACCTTTTGTAGCTTTGAGATTTATTTGAGGGGGGAGCTGCGATTCAAAATTTATCTGCAGATCCCAGTATCCACTGACAGGTGTATGGGTATGCTGGATCCCGTTTCCCACTGCCTTGTAATCTGTTCATGAAGTGGAGCTATTGATTTGCTACCTGAAAGTAAAATGATGTATGAAAAGGGAAAGAAATGGAACAGGGAGAAGGGGAAGCGGAAGGTGGAGACAGAGGAGAGTAAAAGGGAAAACAGACAAAGGTACCCACTAATAAATGAAAATAGACCTGAAGACAGATAAGAGTAAGGGAAAACAAAACAAAAACAAATATTCAAACAAACAAACAAAAAAACAACAGAGACAATGACAAACAAATTAGGACATACAATCATACAGACATAAACTGACCAACCTCCTTATGAGGTACTATTCCCTTACACAAACATGAGGTCTTGGCTCCCAAGTTGGGGATTGGGCAGAGCTGGGTGAGTGAGGCACTGCAGGTCTCTGCCTGATCACAGGGCTCCAACTGATCTCAGGTTCTACTGCAGCCAGATAGAGCTGGGGGGAGGTAGAGTGCAAGACAGATGGGTGCTGTAGGTGGGCAAGTCACATGCAGCTTGTGTCTCTTTATCTTTCTTTGTTCTTAGGTCCCAAGCTGGAGGCTGCACAGAGCTGGGTGGAGCTCATGGGGCAATGCAGGTCTCTGCCTGGTCTCTAGCTCCAGCTATTCCCTGGTCCTGCTGTGGTCAGGGGTGAGTCAGGGGAGGTGGAGTGTGAGACTGCTGGGTGTGCTGGTCAGCATAGTGGTCAGGGTGGCTGGGGGCAAGGCGGTGTAGCCGACAAGGGAGCCCAGAGCTCCTTGGGGAGGGAGCCGCTGGCTTCCCTTGGCGATAGAGGCTTGGGGTGGAGCTATGTGCTGCAGCCAGGGAGGGAGCCTGGAGCTCCATGGGTGGCAGCAGCCTGGGACAGGGTAGTGTTCTTCAGTCCGGCAAGGGGTCTGGAGCTTTGAGGGGCAAACACCAACGGCCTCCACAGGTGGGCATCGGCAGCTTGAGGCAGGGCTTGGTGCTTCAGCCAGGGAAGGGCCCCATAGCTCCGAGGGGTGGGTGGGTGCCGAGGGCCTCTGCCATCAGTGGCATCTTTGGACCACGCAGGGCACCTCAGTCAGGGATGGAGCCCATAGCTCTGAGGTGCTGGTGCCGAGGGCCTTCATGGTCTGAGGCAGCTTGAGATGGGGCTGGTCACTTCAGCCAGGGAAGGGGGCTGGTAGGGCTGGGTGCTGGGCAGAGCAGTGTAACCTGCAAGGGAACCCAGAGCTCCACAAGGCAGTAGCCGAGGGCCTCCACAGGCAGGGGCTGCTTGGCACTGGTGAGGTGGTGTAGCTGGGGAAGGAGCTGGGAATTCCATGTGACTGGGGGTCTGGGGCTGCCTGGGGCAGAATAGCAGCAGTGGCAGGGCCTGCGGTAGCCAGGCAGGGCATGGGACCAAGGGTCTCCAGGCCTCAGACTGGTGTGGCTGGCAGGGTGTGGGGGCGGAGGAGGTGAAGCAAGAGTCTTTATGGGAACTCATTTTTGGAGAATCTCAGTCCCGCCTGTGCCGTCACCATCTTACCAGAACCTCCAAGGATTACAATTTTAATACAGCTTTTTCCTTTCTTAAAATGTGTATACATTTTTATGGCATCCTCTGTATGTAGAAATGGAATTGCTGGGTCATATAGTAACTGTGTATTTAAACTTTGGAAGGGCTGCTGGATTATTTTCCAAAGCGGCTGCATGATTTTTACATTTCCATGACCAGTAGGTGAGGGTTCCAATTTCTCCACATACTCATCAACATTTGTTGCTACGAGACAAATGTGTGGCATTCGTTCAAAAGATGGAGTTAATCAAATGAATGGTAGCTTCACCATGTGATAGGTGATCCACCTTAGTAAGAAGTAGTGTCTCATTGTTTTGATTTGCATTTCCCTGAAGGCTAATGATGTGGAACGTCTTTTCAGGTGCTTAATAGATATCTATTATCTTTGTAGAAATATCTATTCAAGTCTTTTTTTGTTGTTGTTCCAATATCTTTAGAGCATGCAAATGCTTTTTGGTTACCTGGATGCATTGTATAGTACTAAAGAAGTCTGGGCTTTAAGTGTACTCAACACCCCCACCTGTACACATTGTACCCATGAAGTCATTTTTCATCTTTCCTGTCCTTTCCGTCCTCCAACTTCTTAGTCTCCAATGTCCATTATACCATTTTATATGCCTTTGCTGACCTTATTTTAGCTTCCACTTAAAAGTGAGAGCATGTGGTATTTGGATTTTGTTCCTATTACTTTACTTAAGATTAATGGTCTCCAATTCCATCCAAGTTGCTGCAATAAACCTTAATTCATTCTTTGCTGAATAGTATTCCATGGTGTGTGTGTGTGTGTGTGTGTGTGTGTGTGTGTGTGTGTGTGTGTGTGTGTGTATGCCACAGTTTCATTATCCTCTGATCAGTTGATGGGCATTTAGGCTGAGTTCACATCTTTGCAATTGTGAATTGTGCTGTGAAAAACATATGAATGCAGGTTTATTTTTTGTATGATGATCTCTGTTCCTCTGGATAGAGATCAAGTAGAGGGATTGTTGGATCCAGTGTAGCTCTACTTTCATTCTTTTGAGAAACTTCACACCGATTTCCACAGAGATTGCACTAGTTTGCTAGTCTGCTAGATTTGCCTGTATAAATTATCTGATGCTTTTATTTTATTACTCTTGAATTCTTTCTTTCACATTAAATTTTCATAATCTGATGACTATATGCCTTAGGGGGTGACCTTTTGCAATGAATCTTCCAGGAATTCTTTGGGCCTTTTGTATCTGGATGTTTACATCTCTGGCAAGGCCAGGGAAGTTCTCAATTATTCCCTCAAATAGGTTTTCCAAGCCTTTATTTATTTATTTATTTTTTAATGTCTATGTCTTTGGAGAATTCACGCTCTGAATAGTTTTAAAAAATGTCTTTATGTGGTTTTCAATCATTTCTTGGATCACAATGAACAATTTTATAATCAATCTTTTAATTCTATCCCTAGAATTTAAAATATATCATTTTGGTTAGGGTCTATTGCTGAAGAGTTAGTGTGGTCTTTTGGGAGTACTGAGTTTGTTTTTGTTTGGGGTTTTTCCATATTGCCAGGATTATTTTTCCATTTCCTTCTGTTTTTGGTAGTCTATTTCTTATTATTGTTAGATTTGTTTTTGATTCAATCCTCCCCCTCCCCCAGGGATGTGACTTTAATGTGTATAGTTATTCTTGTCTAGCTTTGTCTCTGGTACTTTCAGTGGTATAAGCTCTGTATGAATTCCTTGGTTATGGAGAAACTTTGTGAGATAGCTTTCTCAGATACTGCTTGTAGTAGCAATTATTGGGTGTGTGTAAGTAGGTCCATTGTCTTCTGGAGAGCTAGAATGCCAGAGAACTCTCAAAACTTATCTCGTTCCCCAGCAGTGTGGTGTACTCTCTCTATTTTTTCCCTCGGTATTTTTTCTCTGGGTTGAACCATTCGATTTCAGCCCCTTGGGAGGCACCTGTGGGTGAGAACTGGTTGCAGCTAAAGCAGTTGGTTATATGCAATACCCTTAAAGTTAGCTAAAGTCTCAGTTCTGATGAGAGCAGTTAGGGGAGCTCCCATTAAAGTGCACTGGTTTTGCCTGGGGGAGATAGGGGAGAGCCATCTCAGCTCCACTATTGGGCTGGCAGGAAAGCGACCTGCTTTTCCACAGTGCCTATGTCCTATTCGGAATTTTTAGATCAGACATGCACCACTGTCCATCTGTAGGAATTTGATGTTCATTGTAGGGGAGAAGTGGGATTCCACCCCTTGTGGTAGCCTGATCCTGAAGGGGCCACCTCCCATGGTGTTGCTATTGTCACAGGAAACTGTAGAAAGTGCGTTGATAGGTGCACTCTTACTCAATTTCCTTGAGAGAAGCAAACGTCTGCAGTGGTGGGCACAGGGATGGAGAAGTCTTTTTCTTCAGGGCCTTTCATGGACACCAGGGCTACTCAACTGCTGGGGCAGAACTGCTACCTTCCTCCACTGAGGCCAACACTGTGTCTGCATCTCTGCTGAAGGAAACTTTCCTCAGGCCAAGAGGTCAGTTGCACAAAGAAGCTTGAACTCTGGTTTTATTTATTTGCTTATTTGTTTATTTATTTTTGTCTCTCCTGATGTGGTACACTTCTCTTTCCCCTGGGAATATAAGCCCTGCAGTTCTTCTGGGTTCAGCTGCCTTATGGGGCTGCCCCAATTTGGGTCAGTCCTGGGGAGTGACTGCCAGAGATCTGGTGGTATGAAGCCACGGAGATTGAATTCTCCATGGATTCCTCAGACCACAGCCTCATCTGCAAGATTTGCAGTGATATGAGATTTGCTTTTACCTTCCTCCTGGAGTGAGGGAGGGCAATGTTAGGTAGAGCCGAACCAGGCTGACCCATCCTCTGATTTCACAGTGCTGGCTACAAGCACCAGCTCTAATGAGGTTGGCAGGGATGTGGCATAAACTCTGCAGGGACTCCTTGGTTCTACATAGCCTTGGCATGGTGGATTTCTCAATTGCCAGCCCTGGCAGTGCTGTGCTGAGTGCACGCACAGGCTCAAGGCATCTTGAGTGGCTGGAGTGACTTGGAGAGTGATGTGAGGTGGGGTCTGGGATCAGACCTTCCCAAGAGCTGTGGTAGTGCATGAGATGTTGCTATGAACTCTGGCAGTTGACCTCTGGCCAGGAGGTGGAGCTTCTGGAAGAACCCAGCTATGATGGTGGCTATGGATTTTCTGTCTGGCCTATGCTTTCCCAAGGAAGTACATAGGTGACCTAGGCAGTGGGGCAGGGCTGTGGGGATCATTGAAGTTCCTTTTCTGTATTAAGCTTTTAAGAGGGGCGGGGGCACATGCTCCAGCTCCCCACCCATGTGCATGATTGGCTACATGAGGGGGAGTTGGAAAGGAGTTCCCAGCCACTGGAGTAATGCTGCCACGTTGCGGGGAGGTTGCACAAAAGAGCATACATGAGGATTGAAAAGTTGCTGGACAAGGAGTCCCACCTAGCACCCTTAACTTTGCCTCAGGCAGTCTTTGTTCAGAACATAAAAGTGCAGCTGGCCTCAGATCTTCTCACAACAGCCTGCCCCAGAGAGAAAGTGTTTGCTGTGGCGGAGTTCATCTTTGGGGCAAATTAAAGTGCCAGGACTTCCTGTTCCCTCCCAGCCTCAGTTAGAATGCAGCCACTGTCAAGGGTTAAGTTCCTGGGAAACCGCATAGCTGGAGTCTTGGCACAGCTCACAGTATTTTGCCTGCTCAGCTCGATGTGGATTTTGACAGCACACAGGTGGGGTAAAGGCCATTTCCCCTGAGAAACTTGAGACCTTCAAGGCTCAGGGGGCCTTCTGAGTCTGTGGCAGGGGCACAGAACTCCTGAATTCCCCTCACTCCCCTGTCATGTCTGGAGACTGCTTATGGTTTGTGCCAGTGATCGGATGGATCTGCCTCGTTCTAAACCAGGCTGATCAATTTCTCTCTTTTTTGCACACTCTGGGTCCTGTCTGTTCTCTGGCGAGTTGTGGGGTGTGCTGCTGGTCTTGTTCCTCTGTAAGTGCTGAGGCATACTCTCTAGTTGGGTTCCCACTGTGGAAGAGGCTAACACTCCCAGCTCTCACATCACTTCTCCTTTTTCTTTTCTAATTTTATATTAGAGTTGTGAGGATGTACTATGTAAGCAAATTGATTGCAAGTGAGGCTTGGGCTTTTAGTAAGCACTCTCTCCCTCTGATATTGGACCTGGACCCAATGTGTGGCTGTAAGCCCCTTATCCCTCCTCCTTCTCTCCCTCCTTTAACAATGCTTAGCATTTGCTTTTCCCAATTTGTGCTCATGTGACTGGTGATCAGGGCCTGTTCATGAGTGAAAACATGTGATACTCAGTTTTTTGTTTCTGAGATAGTTCGCTTAGTATGATAGTCTCCAGTTACATTCATGTTTCTGCCAAAGGGACATGATTTTGTCTTCTTTTTTTAATGATTAAGATGTGGGGTATGATTCAGGGTTAGGTATACAAACATTGAATATGCAGGTACACTTGTTAATGAGGTGTGGGCATCCCTCCCCTAGCAGTTTCCCTCAACTACCAGTCTCAACCTCCTCCCCCGACAGTTTCCCACTAATGCCAATCTCTTGCTTATAGTATTATAATTGTTCAAAGTCCACTTTATGAATGATAACATATGGTACTCTGTTCTTTGTTTCTGTGATAGATCACTGAGTATTATCAACTCTAAATGGCATCCAAGTTGCTGCTAAATCCATATGTTTGCTCTTCTTTATGGCTGCATAATATTCCATTGGGTATATGTACCACATTTTTTAAATCCAGTTCAGCTTCAATGGGCAGCATGGTTGGTTCCATGTTTTTGCTATTGTGAAGAGAGCGGCAACAAACATATATATATGCAGGTATCTTTTTTGTACAATGATTTGAGTTCCTCCGAGTATATTCCCAATAGGGTCATATGAAAGGTCAGTTTCTAGTTCTTTCAGAAATTGCCACTCTGTCTTCCAAAGAGTTTCCACTAGTTTCATTCCCACCAGCAGTATTGAAGTGTTTCTTTCTCTCCACATCCTTGCCAGCATCTGTTGTTGCTTGTTTTATTAATGGTGGTCATTCTTACTGGGGTTAGGTGGTATCTCAATGTGGTTTTGATTTGCATTTCTCTGATGATGAGTGAGGCTCAGCACTTTTTCATGTGTCTGTTAGCTGCCTGTGTATTTTCTTTTGAGAACTGTCTGTTCATGTCTTTTGTCCACTTTTTAATGGGGCTGGTTTTTTTTTTTTTTCCTTTTAGCTCATTTGAGTTCCTTGTACATCCTAGATGTTAGTCCTTTGTCATACACATAGTTGGCAAATATGTTTTTCCATTCTGTGGGTTGTCTCCCTGCTCTTTTGATGGTTTCTTTGGCTTCGTTATTGGTGTTAAGTGGTATCTCATTATAGTTTGGATTTGCAATCATCTGGTGATTAGTGAGGCTGAGCATTTTTTAACATGTTCATTGTCTGCTTAAATTCATTCCTTTGAGAAGTGTCTGTTCATGTCCTCTGCCCACTTTTTAATTTTTTTCCTGTCAATTCATTTCAGTTTCTTATAGATCCTTAAAGTTAGACCTTTGTTGGGAGCACAGCTTGCCAATATTTCCCCCCATGTCTCTTTACTCTCTTGATAGTTTTTCCTTTGTTGTGCAAAAACTCTGCAGTTAATATGGTTCCACCTTTCAATTTGTGCTTTTGCTGCATTTCCTTTTGAGGACTTGGTCATGGATTCAATGCCTATTCTGATGTCCAGAAGGGTGTTCCCTGAGTTTTCTTCTAAGATTCTTACAGTTCGAGGTTTCACGTTTAAGTCCTTGGTCAATTTTTGTTTATGGTGATCGATAAGGGCCCAGTTTTATTCTTTTGCATGTGGTTATCCAGTTTCCCCAGCATTACTTGCTAAATATATTTTCCTTTCCCCAGTGATTGTTTTCATCAGCTTTGTAGAAGATAAGTGGGTTGAAAGTCTGTGGTTTTATTTCTGGATTCTCTGTTCTGTTTCATTGGTCTATGTGCCCACGTGTCTATTCCTGTACCAGTACCATGCTGTCTGTGCCAATGTAGCCTAATAATATAGTTTAACATCTGGAAGAGTGGAAGGCAGTCCACAGACTGGAAAAACATATTTGCCAACTCTATGCCTGGCAAAGGCCTAACATCCAGGATCTAAAAGGAACTCAAATGTGCTGAAAGGAAAAAAACAAACAGCCTCTTTACAAAGTGGGCAAAATGTAAATAGAGTGTTCTCAAAAAAAGACATATGAGCAGTCAACAGCAACATAAAAACTGTTCAGCCTCACTAGTCATCAAAAAAATGCAAATTAAAACTACACTGAGATATCACCTAACTCCAGTCAGAATGGCCATCACCAATAACTCAAAAAATAACAGATGCTGGAGAGGATGTGGTGAAAAGGGAACACTTCTACACTGTTGATGGGAGTGTAAAGTAGTACAACCTCTGTGAAAAACAGTGTGGTGATTCCTAAGAGTTCTAAAAATCAACCTTCCATATGACCACGCAATCCCCCTACTGAGAATATACCCAGAAGAACTCAAATCACTCTATAAAAAATATACCTGCATACGTATGTTTATAGTAGCATTGTTCACAATAGCAAGAACATGGAACCAACTGTGCTGCCCATCAAAAGAGGACTGGATAAAAAAAATGTGGTACATATACACAATAGAATGTTATGCAGCCATAAAGAAAAACAAAATCACGGACTTCGCAGCAACCTGGATGGAGTTAGAGTCTGTAACAGAGTGATCTTTCATAGAAGCAAAGAATTGAGTATCACATGCTCTCACCTGTAAGTGGATCTTGAACAACTAGACTAATACTGTAAGAAATGGATTGCCAGTAGCAGAAAACTGTGGGGGTGTGGGAGGGGCGGGGAGGTGGGATTGGCAGTAGTGGGAATCTGCCTGGGGAGGGGGTGGCACACCTCATCAACAAGGGTACCTGAACAATGAATAGTTGTATACCGAACCTTAAATTGTACCCCACAATTTTAAAATAAAAAATTTAAAGATAAGAATAACTAACTAACTAACTAAATAAAGTCTGGAAGAGCAATGCTTCCAGCTTTTTTTTTCCCCCTGAGGATTGCTTTAGCTATTCAGGCTCTTTTTTTGCTTCCATATGAATTTTATATTGTATTTTCTAAGTCTGTAAAAAATGATGCTGGAAATTTGATAGGAATTGTGCAGATTGTCCTGGGTACCATAAATATCTTGACAATATAAATTGTTCCAATCCACAAATATGGATTTGTTTGTGTCATCTTTGGTTTCTTTGAGCAGTGTTTTGTAGTTCTCATTACAATGAGAGGTCTTTTTTGGTGGCTATTGTGAATGGGAGTTTTTTTTTTTTCAAATTGGATCTCAGCCTGCTTGTTGTTGTATAGAAATGCAATTTTTTTGGTGTGCACTGATTTTGTATCCCAAGACTTTACTGAAGTCGCTTATCAGCACATGGAGGTTTTTTGACAGATTCTCAAGGGTTTTCTAGGTATAGAATCATATCATCTGCAAAGAGGGATAATTTAATTTTCTCTTTTACTGTTTAGATACCTAGATTTCCTTTTTCCATCTAATTTCTCAGGCTAGTACTTCCAGTATTATGTTGAACAGAAAGGGTGAGAGTGGGCATTCTTGTTTTGTTCCAGCTCTTAGTGGAAATGCTTCCAGTTTCTGCCCATGAAGTATGATGTTCACTGCAGGTTTGTTGTGGATGACTCTTATTATTTAGAGAAATGTTCCTTCGACACCCAGATACTTGATGGTTTATATTAAGAAGGGATGCTGAAGCCGGGCTTGGTGGCTCAGCCTGTAATCCCGCGCCTTTGGGAGGCTGAGGTGAGTGGATTGCCTGAGCCCGCCGGTTCGAGACCCGCCTGGGCAGGCAAGACCTCAACTCTACAATAAATCAAAAAATCAGCTGGGTGTGGTAGTGCATGCCTGTAATTCCAGCTACTTGGAAGGCTGAGACGGAAGGATCACCGGAGCCCAGCAGGTCTAGGCTGCGGTGGCTGGGAGCAGCCACTGCACTCCAGTCTGGGTGACAGAGTGAGACTCCAACTCAAAAAAAAAAAAAAAAAAAAGAAGGGATGCTGGATTTCATGGAATTTTTTTTTCTGCATCTAATGAGATAATCATGTGGTTCTTAGTTTTACACTTTATGTGATAGATTATGTTTATTGGCTTACATATGTTGAATCAGTCTTGCAACCTGAAAATGAAGCTTATCTGGTGGTGATGAATGATCCTTGAAATATATTATTGAATGTGATTTTTTAGAATCTTGTTGGAATTTTTGCATCTATGTTCATCAGAGAAATTGACCTGTAGTTTTCTTGTTGAGCCCCATTTTGGGATATCAGGATGATACTGACTTCATAGAATGAGCTAGAGAGAATTCCTTCTTTCTCAATTGCCTGGGATACTTTCAGTAGAATTGTTATCAGCTCTTTCTTATATGTCTTGTAGAATTGAGCTGAGAAGCCATCTGGCCCAGAGCTTTTTTGGTGGGGAGGTTTCAGTTTCAGTCTCTTCCTGTTTCACTTTTGGGAAGTTATGTTATGCCAGGAATTGCTCCATTTTCTCTAGATTTTCTAGTTTATTTGCATACAGATGTTTATAGTAATCTTTGACAATCTTTTGAATTTCTTCAGAGTCTGTTATGGCATTGCCTTTTTTCATTTCTAATTGTGTTTATTCAAACTTTCTCTCTTTTTTTAGTTGATCTGGCCAGGGGTCTGTCAATCTTATTTATCCTTTAAAAGAACCCATTTCTGTCTTCTTGATCCTTTCTGTGATTTTATGGATTTTATTTCATTCATCTGTTAACTTATTTTAGTAATTTGTATTTTTCAACTAAATCTAGGATTAGATTGGATTCCAACTCTCTTAGATGTGATGTTAGGCTACTTACTTTAGATACCTATCTTTTCAAGATAGATGCATACAATGTTATTAACTTCCTTCTCAGCATCACTTTGATGGTATCACAGAGATTTTGATATGTTATGTCTTTGTTTTAATTTGCTTTCAGGAGTATTTTTATTTTGGCTTTGATTTTTGTGTTATCTCCAAAGTCATTCAGAAACATTCATTTAATTTCCATGTATATGTATGTTTTGGAGGGGTCTAGGTTTTGATGATATTTACTTTTATTCCACTGTAGTTTGAGAAGATGCTTAGTATTATTTCAGATTTTGAAACTTGTTCACACTTGATTTATGCCTGAGAATGTCATTGATCTTGGAGTATGTTCCATGTGGTGATGAGAAGAATGTATACTCTGTAGTTGTTGGGTAAAGTGTTCTGTAGGTGTCTATTAGAGTCAGTTGATTGAGTATTGAGTTAAGGTTCCAGATTTCCTTGTTAGTTATTTGCCTCGATGATTCTAGGGCTTTTAGTGGTGTATAAAAGTCTCTGACTATAATTGTATGTGTGTCTATGTCCTCTCTTAGTTTAAGTAGCAATTGTTTTATAAATCTGGATGCTCTTATGTTGGGTGCATATATATTCAAGATGGATATTTCTTGGTAGTGGATTGAACCTTTTATCATTATGTAGTATCTTTTTTTTTTTCTTGAGTTGGAGTCTCACTCCGTCGCCCAGACTGGAGTGCAGTGGCCACTCCCGGCCACCCCAGCCTCGACCTGCTGGGCTCCGGTGATCCTTCCGCCTCAGCCTTCCAAGTAGCCGGAATTACAGGCGCATACTACCATGCACGGCTAATTTTTTGATTTATTGTAGAGATGAGGTCTTGCCTGCCCAGGTGGGTCTCGAACCCGCGGGCTCAGACAATGTACTCACCTCAGCCTCCCAAAGGCCCGGGATTACAGGCTGAGCCACCGAGCTCGGCTATGTAGTATCCTTTTTAATCTTTTTTGTTTTGAAGTCTATTTTGTCTAATATAAGAATGGCTACTCCTGCTCTTTTTTGTTTTCTACTTTCCTGAACAATCCTTCTCCAGGCCCTTACCTTAAGCCTGTGAGTGCCCTTTGTAGTGAAGTGGGTTTTCTAGAGGCAGCAGAAAGTTGGATCATGCTTCTTTATACAATTTTGAGTGGCAAGTTCAGTCTTTTTACATTTAAGTTAATTATTGATATGTAGGGTTTTATATTGTCATGTTGCTATTAAGAGGCTGCTTTGCTTTTCAGGTTTTGTGGTGATTTGCATGGCATGTTAATTCTGTACTTGCCTGTGCTTTAATAATAAATGGGACTGTTCTTGCATTTCTGTGCTTGGAACTTTCTTAAGCATCTCCTGAAGGGCCGGATTGGTTGTGGCATATTCTCTTAGGGACTGGATTTCTGGGAAGGAATTTGATTCTCCTTCATTTATGAAGCTTAGGTTTGCAGGATAGAAAATTCTTGGATGGAATTGCTTTTCTTTAAGGATATTAAAGTTGGAGCCCAGTTCCTTCTGGCTTGTAGGTTTTCTGCTGAGAAGTCTGCTGAAATTCTGATGGGTCTTCCCTGGTAAGTGGTTTGTCCCTTCTCTCTAGCTGCCCTTAGACTTTTATTGTTCATGTTTTCCTTGTGGAGATAGATTACTAAGTGTCTTGGGGATGCTCTTCTCATGTAATACCTTGCAGAGATTCTCTGGATCTCTTGCACTTGGATGGTTGCCTCTCTAGCAAGATAGGGAAAATTTTCTTGGATGACCTCTTGGGAAGCTTGTTCTAGGGTGTTCTCTGTTTCCCCTTCTGCCTCAGTCTTGTCAATCAGTCATATATTTGGCCTCTTTACATAATCTCAAATCTCTTGTAGGTTTTGCTCATTCTTCTTGAGTCTTTTTTCTTTGTTTGTGTTGGATTGGATTAGTTTCAACAGTCTGATCCTCTGGTTCTGAGATGGTTTCCTCTGCCTGGTCAATTCTAATGCCCAGGCTCGTCATTGTTCTTTGAAATTCTAGGATATAATTCTTCATACTCAGAATTTTAGACTGGACCTGTTTTATATTGGCCGACTCAGCTTTTACTTCCCACACTGTTTTTATTACATGGGTGATCTGTGCTTCTATCATCTCATGGCTTTTCTTCACTATTTTTGCCAACCATAGTGTGAATTCTTTGTCTGTCATCAGGGACAGGCCATTCTGGATGGATTCCATTTCTTGGTATCTGGGAGGACCTTCTGTGAATGACATCTCATTAAGGCTTTGGGGGTGATGGTGTTTTTTCTCCTGGTTCTTCCTCATCTGTAAAGACAGACTCTTCTTTTTTTGTTGTTGTTTGACAGTTAGACAAGATTTTTACTGTTGGAGTGGACTTTTATGGAGTTTACTTTTTATTTTTATTTGTATCCTGCAGTGTGCTTCCCCTCTTGTGTTTCACTCTTCCTTTTCTTGTGGTAGTAGGACCACTGTGGGTCTTGCTACTCTTCTTGGTCTAACTGCCATAGGAAGCTTCCACCTTTCAGCTGGTGTTGGAGGGTGCCCGCAAGGTATCTTGTGATGTGAAGGCACAGAGATTGACTGCTAAGGAGATTTGGTCATCAACACCTATTGGGGACCCTCTGGAGAAGCTCTCTGAAGTCTCGGTTTATGGACTGGTTTGTGAGATTGTATAGTGACATGGGTTTTGTTCTAATCGCCTTCTCAGGGGCTGTATCTCAGATGTAATGGGCTCTGCCAGTTGGCCTGCAGCCAGGAAGTGGTGTTTAGAGAAAATAGCCAGCTGTAATGGTGGCTGTGATCTCTCTCTCTCTCTCTCTCTCTCTCTCTGTGTGTGTGTGTGTCCTCTCTTTCCCCAGGAAAAGTGTACAGATGACCTGGGCAATGGGTGATGGAAACGCCCCCAAATCCTAGGTCATTAGGTTTTTAAAGGAGGTGAGGGAAAAGCTGGTCAGGGAGAGGTATGTCAGAGTGGGCTGTTCTCCAGCTCCCCCTCATGGGCACAAGTAACTACTCCAGTGTAAAATGGGGACTCCTGGCCACTGTGGCATGCTGCAGGGATAGCTCAGTCTTTTCTGTTGTTCAAGAGTTCACTTGGGGAAAGAGGGGTTGCCAGGACAGCAGATTCCTCCCACCCCCTCCCCCAAATTCAGCTCTCAGAACTCAAAGTGCCTTTCCACAGCAACATTTTTCCCCTGGGCTGGGACCAGCTGGTCTGCATTCCGATCCCCAGCTGTGAGCACTTAGTGGGGATGGGTGGGGGGATGGGCGCCCTGGTTGCAGAGGCAGTGCTGCAGGAATGGCAGTGCTGTCTGTAACCCAGAAACATTTACATGTTTGTGAAGAGAGGGATTGCCAGGAGAGCCGCCTGACTCCCTCTCCCTCAGTAGAGGCCGATCGTGTTCAGAACTCAAAAGCTTCTTCAGCAACAGCAACCGCCCAAGTTTGCCCCTAATCCGAACTGCCTGGAGTGGCAGAACCTGCCCCTGGGGGCCAGTAAAGTGTGCAGAGAATCTTTCCCGGTGGCTGATTGCAGCCTATAGGGTATGAATTTCAGGGATGGTTTGGCCACACGCTTCAGAGATTGGATAGGTTCCCAGCTCTACATGGGCTCTGGCAGCGTGCTGCAGTGCCCTATCCAGGCGGTTTCTCACAGGGGACTGGAGTCCTGTGAGGCTGGAGGGGAGGGGCCCTCCCTTCCCTTTCCCTTCTCCCCCTTTCTCCTCTCCTCTTCCCTCTTCCCCCTCCCCCCTTTCCAGTCCGTGGTAGCAGCAAGCACGGAGTTCTCTTTTCCCAAACTCATCTTTTCCCACATATGCAGCAGCACTCAAATTCTGACGCCAGCTGGGTGGGGATGGGGCTTCCCAGCTCCAAAGTCAGCTGTCCAATTCTCTCTCCTCCCTGCTCTCTGTGTGCCCCAAAAGTCCTCTGTGGGATGTGGGGTGCACCCTCTGTCTCAGCCTGCTCAAACTGCTGGGGGTCACCGGCTGCTGGGGCTCTCTCCTTGGTCTGCTCTGACAGAGGTGCCAGCCGGCTGCTTCTAGGTGGCCATCTTCTGTCTCATCATTTTCTGATAGAGGCCCCTGTGCCTCTCTTCCACGCAGATTCTGTCCGTGGTTCCGCTTCCACTCATCCATTCTTAAATTGGGTAAGACTTAGCCTTGTGCTATAGAAGTGATGAAGAGGCCCATCACAGAGTCAAATGACTCTCCTAGTTAATAGACTCAGTGACTTACAAACGGTCCTGATAAGAAAAACCATCTAATTCTTCTTCCAGGGACTCAATTGGGAAAACACCCATTAATAGGAGTCAGCTTGTGTGGTTTCTCTGTAGCTCATGACATCTAGTTGGGTGCATTTAAGACATATATATGAGTAAATTTCATTAGACCAAGCCTCAAAAAAGCATTTCCAACACTTCTCAGAGGTCATTTTAAGTTGAGAAATTGTTTAAATTTGTGATTTCAGGTCTCATTGTTAAATAGACTATACTCACTTTAAGGACTCTTTAGGTCCCATTTATAAAGAGGGACATGTATTCCTTGCTTAATATTTATTTTTATTCTGTATCAAAGAGTTCACATAATCAAAGCTGACAGGCTTTAATATTTCAAGATTGTGGAGTGGGGAGGAAGGAGGCATGTGTTGTCTTTATAAGAGCTACCCAAGTGGAGAAAGCGTGATCTAACACAATACCTAAAGTTCTCAGTATCTGTGCACCCACAGCGTGGTTCCATGTATCCAACACATATAATAACCGGGTTTGGAGAATAAGGGGTGGAAATGTGTGACCTGACTCATTATCACACACAGCGACTTCCTTGAGGGAATTTATGCCTCCTATCCCTGCAATGCTAGGCTGTTGGTTCCTAGCATGAGGATTTTCTCCAGATGACACACTAAAAGCCCCCACGAAACCAAAAGCTATAGCTTTTTGTGCAATCTTGTGCCAGCAAGTACTGAATGGTGTCAACATACTGATAACTGACCAAGACAATTGACTCTGAATATCAAGAAGAGGTTGGATTGTTGCAACATAGTAAGAAGAAAACTACAAAAAATGTTTAAGAGCGTACGTGTGTGTGTACATCGATATGTGTTATGTAATATATAGTAGCATATAAAATATGTTAAGAAAACATGTCTAGAGATAAAGAGGGATACAGAAAATGATGAAAGTTCCAGGTTCCAGGAAGATATAACTTTGTTACATTTTATGAACCTTATAAAATAACTTCAAAATAAGAAACAATGGGAATAATTACAAGAATAGATAATACCACAGTTTTAAGGAAAAATTTATAGTTTTTCTCTAACAGGTCAAACCTACAAAATCTGTATTAATAGTGAAGATTTGAACTCATTATTGAGCTCAGATTCCACGTAATCCCAATCCAATTCCCAGCAAGTTATTTTGTGGCTAATGTCAAATTGGTTTTAAAGTTAATATGTGGTAGGAAAAGACCCAGAATAACACACAAAATAATGAAGGAATAGAAGAAAGTTGGATACAGACATTACCAGATTTCTAGACTTATTATAAAGCTACAGTAATCATGTCAGTGTAGTATTGGTGAAAGAATAAGCAAATTGACCAATGGAACAGAGTAAAGAGCACAGAAATAGACATATCAATATAGCGAACTGCTTTTTGACAAAGGATAAAAGACAATACAATAGAGCAAAGATAGTCTTTTCAACAAATGGTGCTGGAATACGTGGACATTCACATGTAAAAAAAGATTTAGATCCAGACATTATACTCTTCATAAGAATGAATTCAGAATGGATCATAGACCTAAATGTAAGATGCAAAGCTATAAAATGCCTAGAAGATTACATAGGAGAAAATCTAGATGACCCTAGGTTTGGCAATGACTTTTCAGTCATGATCTACAAAACAAAGAATAGATAAGTTGGACTTAATTGAAATAAAAAATTCCGGCTCTGCAAAAGATACTGTTATGAGAAGGCAAATCTAGTAGAAAACATTTCCAAAACAGGTATCTTATCAAAGATTGATATCCAAAATATAAAAAGAACTCTTAAAATTCAGCAAGAAGAGAACAATCTGATCTAAAAGTGGGCCAAAAACTTTAACGAACACCTCACTAAAGAAGATATATGTATGTCAAAAATATATGAAAACATGCTCCACATCATATGTCATTAGAGAAATGCAAATTAAAACAATAATAAGATAGCATGACACATCTTTCAGAATGGCTGAAATCCAGAAGACCTGCAACACCAAATGCCTAAAAGGATGTGGAGTAACAGAAACTCTCATTTATTGATGATGGGAATACAAAATGGTACAGCTTTTATGGAAGCCATTTTTTCAGTTTCTTACAAAACTAAACTGACTCTTACTGTATAATCTAGTAATCACACTCCTTATAATTACCCAAAGGTGTTGAAAATATGTCCACACAGAAACACACACACAGATATTTATAGCAGCTTTATTTACAAGTACCAAAATTTGGAAGCAACCAAGATATCCTTTTGTGTGTGGATGGATTAAAAAAACCTGTGATGCATCTAGTCAATGAAATGTTATTTAGCACTAAAGAGAAATGTGCTATGAAGCCATGGAAAGTCACATAGGAAACTTAAATGTACATTACTACATGGAAGAAGCCAATCTGAAAAGATTACATACCATATGGAAAAGGCAAAACTAGGAAACAGTAAAAAAAAAATCAGTGGTTACTAGTGGTTGAGGGGAGAGAGAGATGAATAAATGGAGCGCAGAGGATTTTTACAGCAGTGGAACAGTACTGTATGATGCTATAATTATGGGTGCATGTTATTATACAGTTGTCAAAATCCATAACCTATACAACACCAAGAGTGAACTCTAATGTAAACTATGGATGTTAAATGATAATGATGAATCATTGCCGGTCCATCAGTTACAAGAAATGTACTACTTCAACGGGGAGTATTGAAAATGAGGGGAACTATGAATGTGTAGAGATAGGGAGTATATGGGAAATCTTTGCATTGCCCACTTTGCACTACTGTGAACCCAAAACTTTTCTAAAAATAAATTATATTTTAAAAATAAATAATAAAGTATAAAAAAACATAGACTTAAGCCCCAAACATCAATAATTACATTAAATGTAAATAGTCTAAATATCACTTTGAAGAGAGAGGTTGGCAGAGTGGATAAGAACATGGGCTGAGTGCAGTGGCTCACACCTGCAACCCTGATGCTTTGGGAGGCTGAGGTGGGAGGATCACTTGAGACCATGAGCTTGAGACCTACCTGGCCAACATAGTGAAAGCCCTGTCTTTACAAAATATTAAAAAATAAATTAGCTGGGCATGGTGGTGTGTACCTGTAGTCCTAGCTACTAGGGAAGCTGAAACAGGAGGATAATTTGAACTTAGGAGTGCAAGGCGACAGTAAGCTATGTTCATAGCACTGCACTCCAACTTGGGCAACAGAGCAAGATCCAGTCTATAAAAAAAACAAAACAAAAACAGAACATGAACCGACCTTAGACCTTCTAGTCGTAATTCATTTCAAATGTATATAAACATGGTACACTAGGGATTATAAAAACTGATGATACAGGAAACATAAAGGGAATAATTTTAGGAGTTGAATCTCTGAGCAGGGGAGAGTGACTAGTGGTTGAATAATTATTTGAAAGAGAGAGAGAGAGAGAGAGAGAGAGAGAGAGAGAGAGAGAGAGAGAGAGAGAGAGAGAGAGAGAGAGAAATAAAATTTCTCTTTATCTAGGAGTTGTATGGGCTTTTCACGTAACTTTAGAGGAGGGGTGACCCGTCTGAGTTAACCAGTGGTTCACCAGGACACACTCACCATGGTTCTCTTCTGCTAGCTGATTCATCAGTTCAGATTTTCCTGTGTAATACATGCCTACAATGTGTACCCTCACCACAGCCTGAGAAATCTCACAAAGATTCTTTAACTCTTCCTGAATTAAGGATAGCTATGGAGTTGTGTTGGCTATTTGGGCAGCTGGACAGCTTGTCCAAGTGTTTTACATTTCAGGTTAAAGATGTTTGTTTCTCCTTAGCACAGAAGGAAAAGGCTGAAATTTGTGTTCAAGCTAGTGAGACACAGAATATAGAAGTAAAAACAGTTCCCTTCCTCTCACTACACTTTCTGCTGCAAAAATATTACTTGGAATAAACTTTCTACAGCACACTTTATTTTATCCCATAACTCCTTCCTAAACGAACTAAAGGAGTTTTCTACTGATGATCACATCCCAGTCTTGTAGGACAGCCTTTATTTTCTCTAAACATTATGACTGCCAATAGGTTCATGTAGGGAAGCTTTGTATTACACAGAGATTATTTACAGATTTTGAGAAGGGAAAATAGAGTGGTAGAATATTTGTTTAATGTTTTATGGTTCATACTTAATTATGGCATGCCACCTGTCTGCTGATACTCCATTTGTGAAAATTTAAGCACTGGCTATAATATAGGAAATAAAGTCTCTGTATGAATAATCATGCACTCAGAAGGTAAGGCAGAACAGATATAGAGGTTGAGGAAACCATAACTCTGCCACAATCTATAAACAGAATCACAGGTAATTCAACAGGAGATGTTGACTCTGGAGTAACAGTGCAGTATAGTTCATAAGAACAGATTTGGAACCAAGGTTTTTGTTTTCAAATTGCATTCCTACTTTATTTTGTTGTACCTATGAACTTTTTCTCAGATTTCTTTCTTAGTTTTGACATTTATAAAATAGAAATAATAACAGCATCAATCTCACTGCATTTTTATGAGAATGAATACCTTTAAAGTACTTGGAACATAGTAATTCTTTTTATTACCAAAGGAAAAATTGGACTCAAATTGGAATCACTTGTCAGGTGACTGCAGTTTTTTTCATTGGCTGTGTGTGTGCTACCTTTCCCTACCATTCAGCTGGAAAATCAGCGTCCACCTTCTTTAAAACTGTGTTCTGAATAGGAGCTGCTGTCTTTTATCTTGCTTCCATGACCAGGGTGAGGATGCAAGGGGTGAGTAATTACAGCTGGGATAATCACAATGTCCCCAGTGACAGATTTTTATTTAGAAGAATGGATGCGCACACGACCAAAGTCAGAGTAATCAGAATGTTTCCCTATTTTTGCTTCTTTGTTTAAATGAATGTAAAATGTGATTCAAAAGATGACACAATGTAAGGAAAAAATAAATTGGTGAGAGTTCCTCCAGTTTCCATGGTTTAAAATTGAGATAGAAAGTATGATTTTTAAGTACAGTATTCAGTATCCTTATTACAGAAAGGTGTATTGGAAAAAGTGTAATCATAATGTTTTCCTAAATTTACAGAGGTTAATAAATGACTGAATTGGAATAATGTTTTTTCATGCCTTCTGAATTTAATACAACTCCAAAAAGGCTGGACTAGCATCCTGCTTTTGAATGAATTGTTACTTGGTTATTAGTGTCCTCAAGTTTAGAACCATAGTGGATTTCCAAGACAGGAAGAGTCTTATCTTAACACACTGCAAAAGGAAGGAACTGATGATATTCTGGAAACATAAGCTTTAAGTAGTTCCAAGTTAGTTTATCTGTTTAGTGCAATTTTTCATCTGAGGTAAACATGAGAAAGGAACTGTACTGTACCCTACATCTTTAAAAAAAATGAAGTGAGTACTTATAAAGTCAAGAGTTAGACGCTTACACGATGACATGATCCAGGAGAAAGAGGCGGCAGCTACTATGATACATAACTAAAGCATGGAAAAATAAAACATTGAACATTCCTGGCATAGAGAAAGATGGAAAAAAGAGAAATAGGAAATTTGTATTACACAAAGATGTGAAGCAATGAACTAGCTTGGGGACTTGTAATATATGCCTCACTTTGTTCTGAGCGTCGCTGAAAAGAAAGTTCTACTGTCAGTTAAGTGGTCACAGTGCCTGAGCCTGGGGAGCAAGATGGGAATTAGAATTCAAAAGAATTTTTTTTTGGTAGGAGAGATACTTTCTGGAAGAAAGAAGCTTCCTCTGAGACCTAGATATTGGATTTTAGCATTGCATAATTGTAAATTTTGTGAAGATAATAGGGTTATGCCACTTTCTGAGGGGCTCTGTCATTTCTCTTGATCCATGTCTCTCCATGCAGCTTCAGCTGACTGTGCCTTTCTCCCTACTTTGATCCCTAAGTGAGTATATTTTGCTTTTGACTCCATCATTGATGGCACCCAGAGGCACTAACTGTAGCTTTGGACTTTTGGTTATTGCCCAGCTTGCCTTAATCCAATTCCCCAGGAATAGGTTTGGTGTGCTGCAGGTGAGACCAATCGGAAAGAAGATCTTCACCCTTGTTTTCAAGATGCAGTCTATGAAAATAATATGCGTTAGCTAGTTTTGTCTCCCTTCATTGCCTGTGACTTTTGGTTCACAGATGATTGATAGGTATGTAAGTAGACTGTTTTTTAATCCCCATTGCTGAAAGTAGTTATTAGTTTCAAATGGGTTGTTATAATTTTAGAATGTTTGTAATATTCCCATGGTAACTACAAAGAAAACATATACAGCCTAATTCAAAAGTAGCAATGAAAGCCAGGCTCGGTGGCTCAGCCTGTAATCCCGCGCCTTTGGGAGGCTGAGGTGAGTGGATTGCCTGAGCCCGCGGGTTCGAGACCCGCCTGGGCAGCGAGACCTCATCTCTACAATAAGTCAAAAAATCAGCCGGGCATGGTAGCGCATGCCTGTAATTCCGGCTACTTGGAAGGCTGAGGCAGAAGGATCGCCGGAGCCCAGCAGGTCGAGGCGCGGCGGCCGGAAGTGGCCACTGCACTCCAGTTTGGGCGACCGAGTGAGACTCCAACTCAAAAACAAAAACAAAAACAAAAACAAAAGTAGCAATGACTTGAATGAAACAGACATTTCTCCAGAGAAAATATACAAGTGGCCAATAAGCACACGAAAAGATGTTCAATGTCACTAATCATTAGAGAGATACAAATAAAAACCATAGGAGGTAAAGCCTCATATCCATATCCATGAGGATGGCCACTATAAAAAAAACAAACAACCCAGAAAATAACAAGTGTTTGTAGGAATGTGGAGAAATTTGGTATCCCTGTGCACTGTTGGTGGGAATTGTGCAAATGCCATGGAAAACAGTATGGCAATTCTTCAAAAGATTAAAAATAGAATTATCTTATGATCCACCATCCCACTTCTGGGTACATACCCAAAGTATTGAAAGCAGAATCTCAAAAATATATGTGCACCAATGTTTATAGCAATATTATTTATAATAGCTGAAAGGTGGAGGAAGCAACCCGAATGTTCATTGATGGATAAATAGACAAACTGTGATATATTCATACAATGAATATTATTCAGCCATAAAAAAAGGAAATTCTGATAAATGCTATGCAAAAGGGATAATGTTGCATGATTCCACTTGTACGAGGTATCTATAATATTCAAGCTTAAAGAGACAGAAAATAGAATGGTAGTTGCCAGGAAGTAAGAGGAAAGGGGAAAGTAATTTTGTAATATTTTACTGAGTGTACACTTTTGGATTCAACACTTTTTTGTTCCTATGTTATAACTTTAATCAAAAAGCTAAAAAATACCTTCGGGCATACATAATTATGAGGATGATTAAAAAGGCCACTAGAGTCCTTTAATTATCAATGCTTCATATCAAAAAATAAGTAGGAATGTAAAATGAAAGGAAGGATGAAGGAAGGAAGGAAGGAAGGAAAGAAAGAAAGAAAGAAAAGGAAAGAGAAGAAAGAAAAAAGAGCAAAAGGCAATATCTTTAGTACTTTTGCCTCTTTTATGTGACCGCCATCTAACAGAATTGGGACTTTTTTATGGAATCACTGGACAGTTTAATGTCTGATCCAAAATTAAGATTCTTATCCTAGCTATCAGGAATATAGGCTCAGATTCTAAAATGACCAGTCAGTATGTCAATAGACTTTGGGGCTACATTCAACTCTAATCTGAGAGAAATTGTACAAAGATTCACTGACTCTGTTTGTCTCTTCTCCTGCTTTTTCTAACTTTCTCAGATGGTGATTATTAGTTTATAAATTAAAGTCTATAGCTTATTCCCATCTTTTTCTTTTTCTTTTAAAGGTGTGGGTTTCAATTCAGGATTGGCTACATAAGTGGTTTGAACCTCCATTGGTCCTCACTTTGCCTGGTTTGGAATCAGTACCCTTATGAATGTTTTGTACTCCTCCTCTTCCCTGGCAGTGACCCACTACTGCCAATTCCTTTCATGTAGTATTATGATAAATGTTCAGGATGAACTTATGAGTGAGAACATGTGGTACTCAGTTCTTTGTTTCTATGAGAGATCACTGAGTATTATAGACTCTAAATCCATTCAAATTGCTGTGAAGTCCATAATTTTGTCTTTCTTTGTGACTGCATAATATTCTATCATGTATATGCAACACATTTTTTATCCACTCCATTTTCGATGGACAGTATGGCTGGTTCCATGTTTTTGTTATTGTGAATAATGCTGCAATAAACATGCATGTGCAAGTACCTTTTTCATAGAGTGATCTGAGTTCCTCTGGGTATATTCCCAGTAGGGGGATTTCAGGATTGTATGGGAAGTTGATTTTAGATCTTTTAGGAATCTTTTAGGAATCGCCACATTGTTTTCCACAGAGGCTGTACTAGTTTACACTTCTACCAACAGTGTAGAAGTGTTCCATTTTTGCCACATCCTCTCCAGCATCTATTGTTTTTTGAGTACTTGATGATGTCCATCCTGACTGGAGTTAGGTGTTATCTCAGTGTGGTTTTGATTTGCATTTATTTGATGATTAGTGAGGCTGAGCATTTTTTCATGTATGTTTTGGCTGCTCATATGTCTTCTTTTTGCGAAGTGTCTATTTTTTAATGGGGCTGATTTTTTTTTCTTTTTGGCACGTTTGAGTTCCTTGTAGATCCTGGATGTTAGGCCTTTGTCAGATATACAGTTGGCAAATATTTTTTCCCATTCTGTGGGTTGTCTCCTCACTCTCTTAATTCTTTTGCTTTGCAGAAGCCTTTCAGTTTGGTGAGGTTCCACTTATCTATCTTATCTCTTAAGGCATGGCTTATCCCCATATTTTTCTTTTTTCTTTTTTTTTTTTTGAGTTGGAGTCTCATTCTGTAGCCCAGACTGGAGTGCAGTGGCATGCTCCCAGCCACCACAGCCTCGGCCTGCTGGGCTCTGGTGATCTTTCCACCTCAGCCTTCCAAGTAGCTGGAACTACAGGTGTGCGCTATCACACACGGCTAATTTTTTATTTTTTGTAGAGACGAGGTCTTGCCAAATTTCCTGGGCTGGTCTTGAACCCACGAGCTCAGGTAATCCACCCGCCTCAGCCTCCCAAAGTGCTGGGATTACAGGCTGAGCCACCAAGCCCGGCCATCCCCATCTTTTTCACAGAAATAAAGTCTGGTGTAGTTCCAGGGCAAAATATGAAACTTAATTTCTTGATATTGTAGGTAAGGTTGGAAAGGAAAATAAGGCAACTCAACTTTGAAGTAGTATTAATACCAGGATGTCAGTTGCTTTTTCTTCTTACTAATAACATCTACTGTTTATATCAGGAGCCAAAAATAGTTTAGAGACAACTGAATCACTTGTGAACTTTGTTTATAAAAGAATTGAATTTCCTGCATACTCACCAATCCTTCCCCAGAAAAAATAAATTTTATTGTTCAGAGATGATTTAGAAATACTGGCCAAAACTAAGTTATATATCGTATTACTCTGTGAAATATTCTGAAAAATCAGTAATGCTCAGATGAATGCTAGGAGCATCTATACTCCAAAAATTAGCAATATTGCCAGCTCATTGAAGGAATTTGTGGGTTTTTAAAATTAGTTTTCCATGTATTATACACTTATTTTCAGTTAATATAAATTATTTTAATAATCACATTCACATGCATAATAATACATTGTTTTACATTTTAAAAAATTTTCTCAAGAAACATTTTTAGAGATACTTCTATGTATAGGTCTAATGTTTTCAATTGGTTATCTTTTAGACAAGTATTTAATGGTCAATAATCATATACAAAATTTATCACACATTAGGGCTTAACTGGCACGTTTGAGTTATTTATAGCAAGATAGTTCATTTAGGAAAGGCTATTTACAGTGAGAGATTATTCTGGTCCCTGGTTTGAATAGACATAGGATGCATTTGATTTAGTTGTAGGGGCCAATAAAGGTATTTTATCCTGGTGATCAAATAAAGGAGACAAAACTTTATGAGAGTAGCAGATTAGAACTGTGGCAAATTATTATTTTATTTATGTTGCAATTAACTTCAAACATTTTGGAATAAGCAGTGAGCTGTGTCTCTTTAAATCCTAATTCCAATTTGCAATGATGAGGTGGTTATGAGAATGTGAATAGTCACAATCTAGAATAATTACTTTAAGATCTGGTGATTTAGCACAGGAAGCATTGTTCCCTAAATTGACAACAAAGCATGTGATAATTGCATAAGTGTTGGTATAAATAATGAAGCCAGTGGGGTTTAGACTGTGAGTCATGAACAGATCATTCTCGAAGGAAGACATACAGGCAGCCAACAGACACGTGAAAAAATGCTCAGCCTCACTAATCATCAGAGAAATGGAAATCAAAACCACACTGAGATATCACCTAACTCTAGTGAGAATGATCATCATTAATAAAACAAAAAACAACAGATGCTCGTGAGGGTGCAGAGAAAAGGGAATACCTCTACACTGTGGGTGGGAATGCAAACTAGTTCAACCTCTGTGGAAAACAGTGTGGCAATTCCTAAAGGAACCAGAAACTGACCTTACATGTGACCCAGCAATTGCTCTTCTGGGAATATACCCAGAGGACCTTAAATCATTCTACGAAAAAGATATCAGTGCACACATGTTTATTGCAACACTATTCACAATAACCAAAACATGGAACCAACCATGCTGCCCATCTAAAATACTGGAACAAAAGAAAAAATGTGGTACAAATAGATACACAATGGAATATTACACAACCACAAAGAACAAAATTATGGACTTTGCAGCAACTTGGATGGATTTAGAGTCTATCATACTCAGTGATCTACCACAGAAACAAAGAACTAGTTCCATGTTTCACATGCTCGCACTCATAATTGGACTCTGAACATTTACCATAATACAATAAGAAAGAAATTGGTCATAGCCAGAAACTGCTGGCGCTGGGGTTGGGAGAAAAATAACATCAATAAGGGTACTTGATCTCAAACCAGGCAAAGTGGGGACCAAAAGGAGACCCCAACTTTACCTACGCAGTGACCACTTGTAAACCTAATCTTGAATTGTACCCCACATCGTTAAAATAAAAAAAGTGTGAGTCAGGAGGAGAGACCCAATGCCCTTGAATTGTTATGACTGGAGTGCTAGAACAACGTCACCAGCACACCGAGGGTCGAATTATGAGTCCTTTAATAACTGGTGGTCAAGAGGGGGCTCATGCCTCTTAAAACTCTCACCCCCAAGTGATGCAGGGAGAGGGTTTATAAAGGCAAAAACCACAAGTGGGCTACATAGTACAGGGTACAAACAAAAGGAACATCAAAATTAAGAGAGCAAAAATGTGCAAATGTACACAAATAAATGCAGAACTTGTGGTTGGGGTGTTTCCAATGTTTTGGGGAAAAAAGAGTGTAGGTCCCCAGTTATGGAAAGGTTACAACCTATGATTACAGGAAGGTTATGTAGGGGGTCATCTCTGGGTTAAAACAGCTAAAATTGAGAATCTGTTTCAAAAGGGAGGTACTTCTATTTAATTAAACAATTGTAGGCTGTTAGTTTTCAGATGGATATTTCAGGAGAAACCTGAACGTAAGACATGGCAGGCTCACAGTCCAGGCCAGCTGTGTCATGTTCTGGGATTGCACCTCCTGTCCCTTCTTCTCTCTTCTCCCTTCTTCTCTCTGCTTTGGAGAATCCTACCCCTGATCTCACTGCAAGGACAGCAGTCCTGTCACAGAACCTTACTTGTGTCTACTTTGGAGTGTCTTTGCTTCACAAACAGTAATCTCCCTAGGATCAGCCAGGTTGTTTAAATACTCTGTCTTCCTTATTGTACTGAATGTACACGTATGTGGTAAAATTTAATAAGATAATTTTTTCGTTGTAACAAAAGACTTGATATCAAATTAGTTGGGGTGGGTATTTAGGGCATCTGATTTCTAACTACCAGGTGCTGCTGATTACTAACATCTTGGTTTCCTCAAAAACAAAACAAAACAAACAAAACAAAACAAAACAAAACAAAACAAAAAGAAAGCAAACAAAAGACCAAGATGAAGCAGTAGAGAGCCTCCATGGGTGTCGAGGACAGTGTGAAACCGAATTCAAAATGGCTCAACAGTCTCAGGGAGCCCAGCCAACGCAATCAGGGCTTAAACCCGATAGGATTCTAGGTCATCTCCCTGTTCTTGGGAGAGGTTGATTTGAAGTGAAAGCTGTAATCTTACAATGACATGGGGAATTAGACAATTTCTCTGAAGAGGAATTCTGAAACAAGGGTGAAGGCTGAGAAAAAGGTTAGGATTTCAGCAAATAATAGAAAAAATAGACCATTTCCTGATGTTAGCCCAAGTGTGGATAGGTCCTGAGAACGTGACCTTGGCCCATTAACTAACTTTGTAAATATAGAAAGATATTGTGGTTGACAGGGTAGATGATAAGATTAATGTGAACCTACCACGCCCCACCGTCATACCCCTAGGCATTCTAAAATAGAACCAGTGGGAACATGTTTTCTAACCAGCACACTGAATTTAGAGGAAACAGTTGAATCCTGTCTTGGTGTCAGGATCAGCCAATATATTGAAGCATGCCTTGATGACTATGTTACCACAGCTGCTGTTGACCACATGGACATTGAAGAGGCCATAGACCTCCTGATATTGGCTTGTCAGCTCTCTTGTTTCCTTAAGCTATTTTCAGATTCTTGAAAGGGGTCTGATTTATTTTCTTTAAATTTTTAACAAGTTTTTATATTACCTTACCATTTGTCACTGAAGCATTTTCTTTAGAAATACATTCTGTAAGATATACTCAATCTCAGTCAAAGAGATAGGAAGGTGGTACCAGTGAGAAAGGCATGGAAAAAAAATTTGAGGAAATTGAGAAAGAATTGTAGAAATGGTCAAAACAACCAGCTTCTTATTCTACCTAAATACTATGAGCAAGAATGGATATGAAACTGTCTTCCTAAAAAAATGTGTGTAAAAAGTCTTTCATTCCTTTAATAGTACAGTAATGATTTATCATTTTTTGGTTACATAGAGACCTTTCTCCAAGGGTCTAATCTTGAGATGTTTAGAAGCTTGTAGGTATTATTTTTGTGAAAATTGAGCCTTATAGAATAACCTGGTTTTATCGCAGCAGAAGCATCTTTAACAGATAAAACTATGGTAAAGTGGAAGATTTACAGGTTTCTGGTACTTTTCTCACTATTACACCATTACACTGTGAACCAAAGACAGTGACTGCATTTTTAGTTGATTTTCATGGGTGAGAAGCTTGAGGAACACAGTTCATGGAGGTCTCTGGTTCCTTGGACAGAACAGGGAGGCAGGTTCAGATCAGTGTCAAGTCTTTTTCACCTCAGTGAGTCCCTGTTACACTAGTTCCTCAAGTTGTGTTCTGTGTTTTTTGCAGACCCTAGAGATCATGTAAGGTAGTAAAAACATGGGCCCTATGTCGGCTCATGTGTTTCTTCGCTGATAATTTTTGAACACTTGATGATTATGTGGTGGGCTTTGATGATCATGAGAAGATTAAGTACCTGAGATCAATAGGCAGTAGGGGAGACAATTGTAAACCAGTCATTCCAGTTCTTAAAGTTATGTCAAAGGGCTATGGTAGGAATGACAACATGGCATAATAACAGCGCAGAGGAGGGGCACCATCTCAGGAAGTCAGGAAATTGGAGATCTTGTCATCTGATGGGTATTGGGGAAGGAAGCACGGGTTTTTTTTTTAAATTTTGTTTTTGTTTCTGTTTTTTTTTTTTTTTTGCCAATTCTGTACTTTGTGTGACAAAGTAATAAAATGTGTGAAGCTTGCAAAATGACAACAAGTTCAAGCTAGCCACAGAAGAGTCTAATACACTAGACAGCTAGAAAGGAAGTCCATAAAAGTTGAGTCGCTCTCAAGGAAAAACGTCTTTCTTCCTCATCAACATGATCAGTTTGGACTGGAATTCAGAGGCTATTCCAACCAACTGCCCAGGTGACTTTATAATCAGAAACAAATCAGAGACTGAAATTTCAAGGCCTGATTGAAAGGTCATAATGAAAACAACTCTAGGGTGCATATCTTATACTTTTTAGTTCCTTTTTCCAGTCAGTAGACTCTTTTTGTTTCCCCACACTCTTGCCATCTTAACATCTATCAGATGTGCTGTTCCTTGCAAACCATAGAAGTAAAGCAGGTACCTCACAGTTTTACTTTGCAGAGCTCTAATTGTCAGTAAAGTGAATTATCAGTATTTTCTCTTATAGTTCTGCCTTTTTTTTGAGTTGGAGTCTCACTCTGTTGCCCAGGCTGGAGTGCAATGGCATGCTCATGGCCACCGCAGCCTTGACCTGCTGGGCTCAGGCGATCCTTCTCCCTCAGTCTTCCAAGTAAATTTCTGCCCATTTTTTAATGGGGCTATTGCTTCTTCTCCTATTGACTTTTAAGTGATACTATAATTTTAAAAATATTCTAATTGTCTGTGATACAAATTATAAATATTTTCTTTATTCTGTCACTTATCTTTCTTGCTTTGTTTATATCTTTTCTATGGGTAATTTCACGTTTTCGTTAATCTTTTGTATCTTCCTTTTATTTCATACTGAAAAACAGTTGCTATATTTTAGTACTATTTTCAAAATCTTCCATGTTATCTACTTTTAAAAGTTTAGTTTTTTGTATTTAAATCTTTTAAACATTTGAAATTAATTTGAGTATACAGTATATATGGGAGACTCCACTTTTTTTCCGATATGGCTACATATAATTCAACTTCTATTAACTGAACATTCCATATTTGTTTTGCTAACAGAAGTGCCAAATTTCTCATATACTAAACTTCTTATGTGAATTTTTGTTGATTTCTAAAAATTATTAGTTTATTATTTTAGCAAAACGAATAATTTTATCAGTTTTTAAATCAAACTTTTGAGTCTGCTTTATTGATGTTTGAATACTCTGGTGCCAGTATCACTGTGCTAATTGTTGGAATATTTTAACATGCAGTTACAGGTAGCTGCCACTTAATATTCTTTCTTAGATAGAGTTGCATTTAATATTTTGCTTATGGTTTTTAATATATACTGCACAATACATTTGCCTACTTCCAAAAAAATTTACATATTAATTGGAAGCACATTGAAATGCACACACTGAGGTTTAAGAATTGATATATTTATTTTGATCTATAGTTATACATTTTTTGGTGTGTGTTTTCCAGTAACATTTAACATATTTTTATACAAATTTAAAACATTCCTTATACATTTTTTTCAGAAGCATTTATGTTGATAGTAGTGCAAATTTGGTATTTTCTTCCATTATATTTTCTCACTTGTTTCCCATTTCTTTAAATTGTTTTAATCAAAAGTATTTTTGTCTTTTGAATGTCATTAACAGAAAATTTGTCTATTTAATGCTTGAGCATTTTCTTCCCTTCACTAGCTAACTTGATAATTTCAGGTAGTGCAGCAATTAACACTTTCCCAGCCATCTCAATTTTCTGTGACAACTGCTCATTTTTTTTAGCTGCTTCAATCTCTTTTTTTAGTCGATTTATCTCTGCATTCAATTCCTCAGCTTTCTTTTTAAACCCTTCAGTAAGCAGTTCATCTTGGACCTATAAAGGAGAAAAAGTCCACTTTTGAAAATCTCGGATTATCAAGAGTCAAGAGTTTGCACTTCACAACCAGGAGCTAAGCCTGTGTGTCTACTTCATTAGACTGCTCTTTGGAGGTTGTCCAGTGTGTCAGTATGTGTGAACCCGGTGTGGGAGTATCCATGACTTACACTTTCCTAAATGTTTCCTCAGCACCATCTCACTGGGGTTGGGGAGGCATTAGGACTAGTTCAGGACTGATCATATTGCCTGTAGCACATTTTGGCCCAAATGATGCCCTTTGGGAAGGAATGTAGCTACTTCTCAGTTCCACTGGAAGTAGTCTGGTACAGCCATCTAACAAAATATGGTAACTGCTGACCCAGTAAATTTTATTACACTCCAGTTTAGACCAAGGAAATAATTTTCCTCTGTGCTTTATAGTAACCCCAGGTTACTAAGGCAGATTTGGAAAGAAATGTAGGAAGTTTTAGAGCTTTCAGTACCTTGCATTTTATATCGCAATTACTCTGGTATTTTCAAGACCAGATGGATCTATTTCAAGTCTCTTTTGATGGTTGTACCAAGAATCCTAAGCACTATAGGACCAGAGGACTAAGGCCTTGTTCAACTACAGCCCATAAGACCACTATATAATCATCACAATAGCAGCTCAGTTTCCTTTGTACACTCCAAAGTCTAACACTCCAGAGGTGCCAGAATGTTGTGGATTTCAGCACTTCAAAAAGAACCAAATGGATCTGAGGCACTTAGCGAATCACATGCCATTTAAGCTTTCTTATTGGAGGACAAATTTGCCTAGAATTTTGTCCAACCCTTCCTGGAGAGCCAGGGCATTGTCTGTCAGGCGCTGCCCAGGTCCAGGTTGGACTTACCTTCAGGTAATGCTCCAGCATACTTTTCAACATTACCACAAAGTTTTCTTGATCCTTCTTAAACTTCTCTCTCAGGTGGGCTATATTTTCTTGGTGACTTCTCTCTTGAGCCTTCATCCTTTGCTTTTGCTCCTCCTCTTTCTGTCTTAGCTGTTCTCGTTCCTGCTCAGCTTTTTCCTTCTCTGCTCTCACCACTGCCCCCACGCACATTTTAAAAGGGAAGAAAATAACAGGTCAAACGTAATGCTCTCGAGTGCAGAGATCAAACCAACTTTGAAAAGGTGACCAGAAAATCTCTGAATTCATCTGATGGCCACTTCATCAAGGGCAGATTTCAGAATGTGATGTCTGGGTGATGTATAACTACAAGTCTCTTTGTTATTTTCAGACACAGCAGAGTGTGCTTTTCACAGAAGGAGAGAAAACTTCTTGCTTCAGGAAGGTCTTCATGAAGGCTTTCAGGAAAAAGGCTTGCAGGAACCTTCATGCCCCCCTGAATGCTGAGCTCTGCCCCTGCTAAACCTACCTTCTAAGGCCTTCTTTTCAGTGGTAAGGGCTTTGTCTGACAGCAGTATGGATTCCTCTACTGTTGCCTGAGACTTCAGGAAATTTTGGAGGACCTCGTTTGCCTAAAGAATCAACAAAAAGCAAACATATGTCAGGCCACAAAGTCTCCTCCCGGGGAAATTATTATTCAATAAAACCTCAAATCTGACTGTGGAAATTTTGTATGCTATAGTGGTTCATTATGGCCACAGTATAAATTCCAGGCCTACTGGTAGGACATGGAAACACCCACTCATGGCTCCTTCCTGGCTCTCCACTCCCTTTTCCCACTGATGTCTCTCCACAACCCACTGCGCGTTACAGCCAGCCAGACTTATGTGTAGCTCTATAAACACATATTATCCATTGTCGATGGGCATTTGCGTGTTCTTTCACCTGAAAGCTCTTCTAGCCTTTCTTAACAAAGCTATTGATACTTCTCTTATACCTCCTGGAACCATCTCTGAGGAACTTTTCCTCAGTGGCTATCTGGACTCTGAATGGCTGCCCAGTACTCTAAGCTGTTCTGCCAGCTCGGCATTTGCTGGCTATGTGACTTTGGGCAACTTATGAACTCCGCTGTGCAACACATTTTTCAACTGTGTAATGTAGGTAGTAGGAATATGTATTTCATAATATTACTCTGAGGACTAAATGATAATCCAACAAGAGCACCCAAGACCATGTCTGATATATAGGAATTGAGTACTCAACATGTGTTAACAACCACTACCACCAACACCACCATTATTTAATCATCATCATCTTCACTGTCATCATCGTCACCACCATCTTTGCATATCAGTGTGATCACCCTTGCCAGTTGATAAGTTTTCTTCATCTCTGGTAAGACCATCAGTATCTTGAGAACAAAGTTGTGTCTCTTATATGAACCTGCACTCCCTGAAATTAGCACAAATACTATCACGTCTGATAAATAAAAGAAATGTTTTGTTTCTTCTGGATTCCTGAGTCTAAATCCTTTCGGGGGGTAAAAATTTCTGGTTTATCTAAGGGTATCTAATTGTGTATATAAAAACTTAAAATGTTAAGATATGGTCATACTCTGCTTTATCTCCACAAATGGTACTGTGGCCTTAGATTTTCAGAATGGGAAATAAAGACCCTCTCAATATACTTTACTGCTCATCCGTCCACCCCCCTTGTTCCTCACCTTAACTCCTTTCCTGGACACTATGTTATAGTCTTGTTCAAACTTTTTCTTTGCTTCTAAGTATAGCTTGTGTCCTCCAGAGGCAAAAAAAGTTCCTTCTGACAGGGTTTTCATCAGGGGTTTTGAAAGCTTCTCAAGCTCAGCCTGGCAATACTCAAGAGATGCCCTTTCATTTTGCTCTAAGAAATCTTCCTTCTTTACCTCTATGGTTACCTGCCAGGAAAATAGAGGGACATGCATCAGAGAGAAAGTATTAGAAGCGAAGGTCCAACTGTGATCCTCTTGAGAGAAGCAGTCTGATGGTCTCAGAGTGGACTGGCATGTGACATAGACCAGGAGTCAGAAGAGTTGCTTTAATCCCAGTTCTGATCAATTCTCTGTGACCTGTGGAAAGTCCCTTAACTCCCTTAGTTTGAGTGTCTATTTCTGTAAAAGGTGGTATTGGAGAAGACATGAACTCTGTGGTAGATTTAGCGTTAGTAAGAGTAACAGTGATCCATTCATTGACAATAAACAATAGAAAATTCAATCACAACTGGAAGTCGAATTTCCTCACAGATGGAGGATCCTATTCATAAAAATATATGCATAACAAAAGCCCTACGCACTAAGTTAAATGTACTCTGACTAGAGTTTGGAACTCTCCATGAATTTTTAATAAAAATTTACTGTAATAAAAATTTGGGTGAAGAGGTAGGAATAGAAATTTTCTCTGTGATTGAAAATTATAATCTAGCTGACTTTCTGAGACTTTCTGGAAATGAACGAAGTGATTTTTCACTTGTAGGTGGATCAAAGACAAATTTAATGACAATGTGTTTGTGGTAATGAGAATTAAGGGCCATTGCCTACTGGACTCTGGTGTGGTCATGCATTCTTGGAGCTATGGCCACTGCCGTGTTTCCTGGCTTTGACCCCTTCTGGTACTTTGAGGAGGTGAATCTCCTCTTTCTCTCTCTCTAATATATTTTCTAAATAAACTATATTTAAAAAAAAAGAGAGAGAATTAAGATGTTTCCCCAAATTTCCTTTCCTTGAGGAATACATGCTGGATAATCCCCGGGCTTATGAATCTGATGGATTTTATTTCAGTGGTTAGGTTATGTTACATGGCACAAATTGACTTTAAGAAATGGAGGCGATGGTAGGGTGTTGAGGAATAAGTCACCTTAGATAATCACATGGATCTTTAAAATCATAGTTTGTCCCAGCTCTTGGCAGAAGAAAGTCAGAGATTAAAACATGAAAAAGATCGAATGCTCCATTGCTGGCTTGAAGATGGAAGGGAGAATGTGAAGATATATGAAAAAGCACCACCAGTCTGACAGCCAGAAAAAAAGGGGTGCATCAGTCCTACAACCAGAAGGAAGTGAATTCAGACAGCAACCTGAATGAGCTTGAGGCTCCCTGGGGTTGCTGATGAGAGTACATTCTGGCTGAAACCTTGTTTTCAGCTTTGCGATGCCCTGAGCAAAGCACCCAGACCTACTGTGCCTAACTTTTAGCTTACAGAAACATGAGCTTATATATATTTGTTGCTTTAACTTAATAAATTCCGTGGTAATTTTTAATTCAGCAATAGAAAATTAATAGAGTTCTTTTAGTAAGCTATAGACTCACTGTTACTGATGACAATGATTCCCTCTCTCAGGGTCTTGGTCTTTGTGTTGGCGAGAATATAAGAGCACAAATTATTGGATTGAACCTGGAAATCCCTATCCAGCTGACCTTCTGACACATTCTCCATATGAAATAAACATATTTTTGTAATTTGTTGGCCAAAGACAAAGCACCTCTGTTTTAGAAAGCAACCCCCATAGAGTCCTGTCATTCACACAAATCCAGACTCTGTCTACCATTGTAAGAACATGAGTTATTGAGTCAAAAGTATCATTCCAGGAGGGGTCAGAAAGGAAAAATACTAAGACAAATTACCACAAGTTGCTTCTGGAATTCCTGATTTTCATCCTTGAAGGAGCGCTCCATGAAGACTGCAATGGCTTCCTTCTCACAGGCTGCATGCTCATCCAGCAGCTCCTGGAGTGTGTCTGTGGGAAGCCTCAGTCGCTGGGCCATCTGATGGCTATAGTGGTTGGCTGCCTTCTGCACAGCTGCTGAGTTCTCAAGCCGGGCCAGAGTTGTCACTGCATTCTCCAAACAGGGCACCTCTCCTTTCTTAATGACATCCACGTAAGTCACCACTAAAGTCCGAAGTCCTGAATGAACCAGGACATTTTGCAATAAATGTTAATTTTTCACTAATTGGTTTGTGGTTTCATGAAGCAGAATTCTAAAATTACAAAATATTCTCAATGAATATTTCTGTTCTTTTTTCCCTTTTAAAAATTCACCCCTTTCTCACAACATTGTTGTTTTTCCTATTCTCGCTCTCTCATTCAGTTCTTCATGTTACAATTTAAATTACTAATTGCAAATAACATGCTCATGGATACCCTGGAAAAATACTGTCCCAGTCAGAGAAAATAAAAAAAGGAATAAGTTAGATAGGCAAGAAAAGGTACATAAATAAGACCAGCTACATAATTTATGTGGGCCAGTACAAAGTAAAAATGTGGGGCCACTACTTAAAAAAATATAATAAAGAGTTCAAAACATCTTGTCCAGTGTTAGTGTTGCAGCCAATGAGGGTTATTCAAGGTACAATTTTGCTAAGAATTCAGAACAGTGCAATGACTCAGAGCATTAAACCAAGCATGGGCCAATCTCA
Organism: Cephalopachus bancanus; assembly: GCA_027257055.1. Lineage (NCBI taxonomy): Eukaryota > Metazoa > Chordata > Mammalia > Primates > Tarsiidae > Cephalopachus > Cephalopachus bancanus. The sequence goes on along the minus strand of JAPVLO010000047.1, from coordinate 228,221 downwards.
GGTATGGCACTACTAAGCTGCAAAAGTCACTGTCCATGAAGCCTGCCTGTACATATGATTAAATGTAATTTTGATTCAAATTTACAACAAGGTTGTGGGATCTCAAGCTCTTCTATTATTTGACTTACATAAAGTCACAAAATATCTTCTACATAATTACTGACAAGAACTTACTTCTTAAAATGTGAATATTCTTTAACTGCATTATGCTTTTTTTTAAATCAGTGAATTAAGTTATTGAAATATACTAGGTTTCACTAAACACATATAAGGATACTTTAACAAGAAACATGCTTCTTTTTATGGCATGAACATCTGCTTCTCCACATTTAGATACAGACAAAAGCAAAATTATTCACAATTCCTCGATATAATCAAAGTTTTACCACTCAAAACTGAGTATAGAGAAGTGCTTTAAGGCAAAGGTAGTAGACTCACTGCTCCCAGTGACAATGATGCCCCCTCTCAGGGTCTTGGTCTTTGCGTTGGTGAAGATATAAGAGCAGAACTTTGCTGACTGAGTCTGGAAATTTTTATCCAGCTGGTCTTCTGTCACTTTCTCCATACTAAATAACAGAGATTTGTCATTTGTTGGCCGGTCAAAGACAAAGCACTTCCGTTTTGGAAAGAAATGCCTGATGCACTCTCTGGGCATGTTGGAATTTGGAGTTTTGGGATTTTTGCCTGCAGAAGCGGAGAAATAGCAGTAAGGGGACAGCCAAAAGGAAGTGGGCTGAGGACTTTCATTTTCAGAATCTGTGCAACATTTCAGCTTCTGTGCCTGGAAATCTTCTTTATTCCAAACATGTGCTACCTCATTGCAAATCAACTTGTGACAGTCACCAAAGGTGAGGAAAATCTGTTGTTTCTATTCAGAGATGAGACCGAAGGAAGAATTTCTGGAGAGGAAGTGGAGACACCTTCCCATGTATAGATATTTATGATGGAATGGAATTTGATGTGCTTGGAGATCCCATCCCTCACTGACCCTTTCCCCACCCAGGCAATGCTCTGATACCTGAAATCAGCTTCAAAGCATCCTCCAGGTATTCATCTTCCGTGATTGTGCATTCCTCTATCTTCATCTCCAGGGTGAAATCCCGAACAGTCCAAACAAAGTCTGGAAAGAAACTCACAAAATCGGTGGAGTCTTCACCTTCACCGGGTGTTACAGAGGCTTTTGCCCTGATCAGCTGTGTTAGTTCAGTGACATAGCTGGGAACTTAGCTAAGGAAGGAAAAGTGTCCTACACCACACTTTTCAGATCTCACTTGGAAATCAATTGTATAAACATTCCTTTTGCCCTGTGTCCTCTCTCAACTATGACAATTGAGTCATAGGAAAGATGAAATAAGTCTCAGTTGCCATAATGGCAAACTCCATAAATCTTGGTAGTTCGGTTTCTAGAAGGATACTGCAGCTGTTCCAGGGCTTGGTGGTTGATGGTACTCATGCTGTTGTAGACAAAGGCGCTGCTCAAAAGCACAGCCAGGGCGAAGATCCATGAGTCATTCTTAGGGTCACTCTAGAAAGCACATTAGAAAAACAGAAAAGAGACTGCTACTCATTCACTGACTTTTTCATTCATTAATACACCGACTAGAACATAGTAGTCATTAAAGAACTCACATGAAAGAGCAGGCAATTATTTCTTTAGCAAATTTTTCACCATGGCCAACGTTAGAAATACAATGTTATTTAATTAAATTTAACAACTCTTCATTGTGCATCTACTATCTACAGGGTGGTTGCATCTGGTTGTGTGGATGCAAAATTCCATGTGACAGTCTCTGCCCTCAAGAAGATGACTTTCTGGATGGACAGACTAATCAGCAAACATACAACTGCAGTTAAGCAAATAGTCTCCACCAGGAGCGGAACCAAAAGCTACAATGTAAAAGAAAAAGGAGTACATTTAACAAATGAAAACAAGCACTCTGTGAATTAAGAACAAAAGGAGGATGCATCTGACTGTGAAATCATGACAGTGAGTAAAAAAAGTTGGGCTTTAAAAAAATGATAGAACGTGGACTTGTGGAAATTAAGGGGTAATGCAGGTAGATGTCCCAACACAAGCTGAGTCAGGATAGTTAAAGCACACTCATATACAGGTGTTGTAGAGTTATTCCATTTGACTGGAGACATGTTCAGATATGTGGGTGTGGAAGACAAGGTTGGAAAGAGAACAAGATGGCCTTAAAGGTGAGGGTAGTAGTATGAGTTCTTATCCAACTCATACCACCTGTTCTCAGCTTAGCAAGCAGTTCTGCTGCCATCAGTCATTTCTTATTTGGTGTGCTTTGCTTTGTTTCCTTGTACAAATGCAACCACATAAAAAAGAAGCGAGTTAAGGTCTATTTCACTGTTGAGTCCATTTTCTTTCTTTCTTTCTTTTTTTTTTTGCTGGGATGAGGCAAAATTGGAGTATCATTAATTAACTAGAAGTAAATTTGAGAGTCCTGGAAGAGGAAGTAAGGAGACAGCAGTTTTTGTTTTAGTGGAAAAGATTCTGGTGCAGAAAATGAATAATCTTATTACATTTAAATATAAGATATGATGAAGTTGTGAAACCTAAGTGGCATTCTTTCTATTGCTCCTTATCTTCATTTTATATTGAGAATTTCAAAAGTTTTTTTAAAAATTAAAAAATAGTAATTTCTAGATTTTCCTCATTTTTTGCAATAATGGAAGCCAATGATCAATTACTACTACATCTAATGTAGACTTGAGCTAATATAAAAAAGGAGAAACGACTGTTTGCAACAGTCTAATATAACTTACCCGAAATTATCCTCTTTCTAATGCCTTTTATTGGTCAAGATCAGGCTTTTTAGAAATTATTGAAGAATAAATCTCCTAAAACCAGAAATCTGGACTAAAAATCATTATGCATGTTCCTGGCAAAGCTGAATTTTTTTATGTAGATTTTTTAAACAGATCACTTCAAATGTGAAATTCTTATGTCTAGGTTCCTATATCCAATTTCATCAATTCACACACTTTAACTGGTAGCTCCCACTTACTGGATGGGATGCAGTTTAGATGCTGTTTTCTCATGGAACACTCTGACTCACATGACTGAGTTGCATCCATGCACCATTTACTGATCATACAATGTACTTACTATCTCCTCAGCTAACCTCTAGGTCTTTACTGTGTTCACGGCTGTGTCTGTATTACTTGGCAAGACAGCTCTAGATTGAGCTGCTCAATAAGTATTTATTCAATTATATATTAGCCACAGTGTTAAAAATAAGATGAAAATCTTACCCTAAGATACTAATACATTTCCGATCTCAAAACAGTTAAGGGTAAGAGAATTTAACCCTGTTATCCATCATTTGCACTTACAATTTGCAAGAGTATGTCACAGAAGCTGAATTAAGATGGCAAATTAAAAGGCATGACCAAAGAAAATGCTTCCACGACTCTCTGTCTTACCTTTTTCACATCACCCAGGCCCTCAGTGTCCAGAAGGACCAAGGTGTGGTTTTGCTTGATTGGGTGGGGTACACACCACATCCAGATGCCCTTGGTTTTAGATCTTACCGTGGAGCCCAGAGGGAAGCCTGCAAGGGAGAAGGAGAAGCAATATCCAGTACAGGAGACTTTAGGCAGCCCAGAACTACAACGGGTAGACTTGTAAGAATGTCAGTGCCTGGCAGGGAGAAGGTTTGCTTCCATTTCCTTAAGGACAGCCAATCCAACCTTTAGACATATTTACAGCTTTTGAAAGAAATATTTTGTGTCCCCTACTCATGTCATTCCTTCAAAGGCTCAAATGATGTCACATTGCAGAAGCAACGTATACGAGTCTGTGTATTTGTGCTGATGCACAAAAGGAAATGAAAAGCATGGATAAATAGAATCAAAGTGATGGCTGAGGTGAGAGATGGCTGAGAGGAGAATGTATGTATCCACTCATCTTTGTGCTTTTGTTTCATTCATTGTGGCCGTGTCAAGAGAAGACTGCCTAAATGGAGAAGACACAGACATGGGAAGGACAGCACTGGCAGTCCCTCCAGTCCACTTCTGACGAAACGGGCTTCCAGTAATGGGGCAGTGAGGACTGCATCTTGAAACGTATAGCAGAATTCATAATGCAGGGCTCTGAATGCCTACATAATATGGCCCAACTTTTGACAACAAAGTCACTTAGGTTTTGAGATAAATAGTGATAAAACCAAAAACAGACCAGAACTACAACGGGTAGACTTGTAAGTATGTCAGTGCCTGGCAGGGAGAAGGTTCACTTCCACTTCCATAAGGACAGCCAATCCCACCTTTAAACACATTTATGACTTTTGAAAGAAATATTTTATGTAAGTGAGTTGAGAGCAGGAATAGAGGAATAATTAGGAATGGAGATTCTGGAGCAGTTAAAAGCGTTCTAGAATTTTAGAGACAGGATAGACTCTTGGACCCTTCAGTCCAGTGGCTCATCTTGTGGATAATGAAACTGAAACTTGGAAACAGTAACTGGTCGGCCCACCTCGTTACACATAACAGTCTGCCCTTCCACACAGTGTCCTGACTTGGGTTGGTGCTCTGTGGGCTACACTGAGCTCCTGGCACAGGTGGACAGTCTGTTGTAACATGGTGATCAATTAGGGTGCAAGGGTAGGTTAGAGAGTGAAGACATTAGTACATTTTGGAGATGAAAAGGTTAGGAGAGTTGTGAAAGAGAGAAGAGGTTCATTAATCTGCAAAGGTTTTATGTGTCGCTGAGGAAAGGCTATAATTTCTAGCATGGCAAATAGGATTTTGAGATGTCAGTTATCTTTGTTCACCTCACATTTTCCCCTGTTGGATTTGCCTTTCACCCTCTTCTCCCTGACCAATTCCTTACGAGGTTGACCTCCATGGCCTCTATCTGCAGAGCTTCCTCGTCCTCAGCTTCTGGTGAGATTCACACTCAGGAGAGACCAATGCGAATGGAAGCACATACGTGTTTCCCCCCACTTTCCTGCTACTGTCCCTCAGTATCCCAGTGGCTTGTTCTTTCTCAGGTCACAGCTCCTTTCACGCTGGCTCATTAATAGCTCTGGTCTGTGACAAGCTTCCATGGTCTATTTACCTGTTTGGGTGCAGAGGTGATAATGGATACCCTGTAACTGTTCCTGCTACTCTCAGGGTTCATCTCCATCCCCCATTGTTTCTCTTTATCCTGCCTAAGCCCTGCAAACAGTCTCTCCATTAAACACTCTCAATCATCCCTTGGGCGGGACATCGGTGTCCAGCCAGGACTTGGACTGATACATTAGCTGGCTTATTAGTTCACAACAAACCCAACCTCTAATGCCCAAAGTGAGAAAAGCAGGGTGTAGTTATTAGTCACAGTCGTAGTCATCACAGGCTTAAAAAGTGGAAAACAAGTAAGTCATTGCCCAGGAAAGAGCATGGTGAACTGGTCCTGCTTATAGACTTTAACTCGGATCAGATGTTTTTCTTTCTATAGCTTCCGTGATATGGGACAGTGACACAGTCATAATTTGGATATTTAAAATATTCTGAGATTAGGGAATTTCCTCTGCAGAGCACTGGGAAATCACCTCGTTACTGATCGATGATGTCATTTTAAGCAGAAAATGCAAAGGATGGTGTTGTAACTCCCAGACTAATATTTATCTCTTCATTTTAAAGCTAATTCCTCAAATAAAACCTATGACTTTTGACCAGACAAGGAAAAGCATCTTCCCTGGCCAATGGCCGATAATTCTTTTAAAAGATAGATAAGGATGAAATATTTTGCTTAGAAGCAGGAGAAAATAGAGAAGAAGAAGAGGAGAGACGAGGAGGGAGGAAATGAAGAATGATAGACGAGCAAGAGAGAGAAAAGTGTGGGATTCTGTGGTGGACCACAGTTGGACCCCTAGTGATGCTGAGTCAGAGAGGAAGTAAGACGTTTCAAAATAATGGCTGCATATTCTAAACAACCAGAGCCCCATGGAGACCCTCCATAAAATAAATAAGAACCGTATGGCACAACCTAGTAATAAGAGATTCTGCAAAACAGATTATACAAATTTTAAATAAATATGTAAAAGGTTCTCAAACTTACTTATAGTGAAGCATATGATATTATTCAACTATACAGTCACCAGATTAGCAAAAGCTGAAATGTCTGACATTACTAAATGATGGGAAGGATGCAGAGAAATCTCAATTACTGCTAATAATTATATAAATGGCACAAAAAGTTGTCTGATGTTGCATATACGTCTGAACACACACACACACACACACACACACACACACACACACACACACCCTTTGACTTTGCAATTCTGCTTCTGGATATATTACAAAAGGAAAGTTTGAGTACTCGTGCACCAAGATATACATACAAAAACATTCATGCCAATCGAGTTTATAAGAAATAAAATCTGAGGATAATATCAATGTTCATCAACAATAAGTGCATAGCCAAACTAGTATTTTAATACTTTAAAGTAGTGAATACAAATAAATTACAGATATATGCAAGAAAGTAAATGATGCTTATTAACTTCTTGATGACAAAAACAAACAACATATAAAACTACATACAGTATAGTTCCTATTATATAAACTTTAAAAGACGTTAATAAGCATCATTTACTTTCTTGTATAGTAAGGCAGCCAGGCTCAGTGGCTCAGCCCGTAATCCCGCACCTTTGGAAGGCTGAGGTGATTGGATTGCCTGAGCCTGCGGGTTCGAGACCCACCTGGGCAGCGAGACCTCATCTCTACAATAAATCAAAAAATCAGCCGGGTGTGGTAGCGCATGCCTGTAATTCTGGCTACTTGGAAGTCTGAGGCAGAAGGATCACCGGAGCCCAGCAGGTCGAGGCTCCATTGCACTCCAGTCTGGGCAACATAGTGAGACTCCAACTCAAAAAAATAAAAAAAATAAAAAACAAGTAAGTAAGGCAGTTTTCCAGAAATGACTGTAACTTATGTGAAAGTGATAAACGAGAAATGAGGAAATAATTGCTGGAGCTGAGCTCCTAAGCAAACGAGATTGGATGGGATCAAATAAGACCAGTGGAGCAGAACTTTAATAAGGTTGGGATACGTTCTTTACTACTGGACTTAAGAGTGAGACAGGTTTTGTTTTTTTTTTTTGAGTATACAGGGTTGAGATTGTAAACTTGTTGGTGAGAATTAGAGGTTTTCTTCATTGAGAAGAGGCATGCTCTTCTTTCAGATGACTCTAGGTGAGGTGTGATCTTCCTGTGTTGTTACTAGTTCTAAGCAAATGGCTCCTTTCCCAAAAGCACACTCACCACAATTCTTTCCTGCAAGACGATTCATGAGATAGGACTTCCCTGTACGATATATTCCTGTGATGGCCACCACCACCACAGGTTGAGAAATGTTTTCAAGAATCTGCAGTGCTTCTGGATTCACTGCCAGCTGCTCCTTCTCGTTTTCCACAAGACAAATGGGGGCCTGCATGGTGGATTCAGATGCCATGGTAACCTGCAAACCCCCAAAAGAGCTGCTCAGTCTAATACAACATCCCAAAGTCATATCTAATGGCTACATAAATCACACACATACCAGCTTTCTTCTTGTGGGCTATGCAGAGCAACTCCTCATGTTTTGTACATTTGTAAGGGAAAAATATATATCCCAATGTGTCAATGCCCACTACATGCATTATCTTATAATTTATATATTCCATTATGTACATTATCTTATTGATCTTTAAATAAAACCTAAAACAACTGCCTCCAGGGGACATATAAAATGAATAGAACCAGAAAAGCAAAAGACTGATGATGGAGATCTTAGACACTAAGATGTTGTGGGTAAGTAGAGGCCAAATGAGACATGAAAATTATGGAAAAGTGGTCAGAAAAATTTCTAGGAGTTCTAAATCAATATGGAGTCTCACTCAGATCATCAAATGTATATTAAATATTACCAGTGCTGGGCACTGGGCTAAGCGCTTAATATGTCGCAATGAACAAAATGGATACAAATTCCTGCCTTGTGGAGCTCTAGTCTAGTAGGTAGGGAGGGGGAAGACATAATAAAACAAATAAGCAAAGACACATATGTGCTTTAGATGATGGTACGTGCTATAGAAAAGAGAAGCGGGAATAAAAAATTTAGAGTGTGTGGGTTGGGCACAGTGGCTCATGTCTGCCATCCTGGTACTTTGGGAAGCAGAGGCGAGAGGATTGCCTGGGCAACTTGGTAAGACCTCGTCTCTACAAAAAAAAAAAAAAATCAAGAAATTAGCTGGGCATGGTGGCAGGCACCTGTAGTTCCAGCCGCTTGGAAGGCTGAGGTGGGAGGATTGCCTGAGCCCAGCAGATCGAAGCTGTGGCGGCCATGAGTATGCTACTGCACTCCACTCCAGTCTGGGCGACAGAGTGAGACTCTGATTAAAAAAAAAAAAAAAAAAAATTCAGGATGTGGTGATAGGGAATAGTTCGATTTGAGTTTATATATGGACAATGCTGAGAAATGGATGTGATCGGCGACTTTAATGTGAGAGTTAGTGAACGTGGGAGCAGGACATGGATGAAAAGGAAAATTGACGATGAAAGAAGGAAGAAAGAAGGAAGAAAGAAAGAAGGAAGAATGCAGCTCTTTTTCAACACATGCAAAGGAAAGACTTTTAGAGTGCCTATTGAAAGATCTACTCCCAGTATTATCTATTTAACTTGGAAAGAAAGGATATTTCCTGTTTACAGAGCTAATCCTGAGGTGTTTAAGGGTTTATCCAGATCAGAGTCTCACATCGGGGAGAGACTCTCTTCAGAAGTTTTCATTTCAATTAGAGAGGAATTTCATGCCACCAAGGATCCAGACCATCAAACAACTTTGCCTGTCCCTTTATTTTCCCGGAGACAAAGTTAGGCAACATTTATGTGCTGCATGGTAATCTAGCCCCTGCCTATGTCGGGGTTACTTTGTACATTTAGGCACTTCAGGAACCCAGTGGCAGAAGATCATGAGCAAAGGTGTTCCCCACAAGGCTCTGCCCACAAGTGAAAACTCTCTAGACAAGAGTAGCTGTTTCAAAAGAGGGAGGAGTGCTCACCACTCCTCTGTCATTATAGGTGAGTCTGTGTCATACAGTCTTATATCATCTGGGACAGGTTAAATGCTGATATTCAATTTTTACATCTCTTTTAGATGTTTTTAGGCTAAATGAAAAATCAAACTGCAACCAAGCATGATTTATGGATAAAGAATGCACTCTTTTATAGCTTTTCAACATTATATCTGGCCTCTAGATTTTGTGAGAACAGAAAATATTATCCATTTGCTTCTTATGAGAAACACATTTTTAAAAAATTATTTTAAAGATGTGGGGATTAGGTATAAAGTGTTCATCGTACAGTTAAAGTTTAGGCCTCCCTTTGGTCCCCACTTTGCCTGGGTTGAGATCTTGCTTAATTTATTACTGCACAGATTGATAACAAAAGCCCTGCAAGAAATTATTTTTAACTTTTCACTGTTAATAAACTATTTCTACAAGGAGACCTTGAAGTATTGGAGCAATGAGTTCTGTGTCAATAAGTTCTATAAGCTGGAATTTGCCAAGAAATGCTAAAATAACTAAATTTTTTTTTTGTCAGGAAAGAATATTAATTTGGTTCTTAACAGACTTCTTTCATACAATTTCTCTTCTTTTCTACAGGTGGTTGTGAGCAGAGAACAGAAGTAAAACATGAACCTTTTAATGCTGTGTTAGAAGCAGAAGGAATTGTGGAATTCTTTTGCTAGCGTTAATATTTCAAAAAGCTTTAGGGAAGAGTAGATGAGCTTAAAAAGTGATTTTTTAAAAATTAAAGCAAAGCAAGACTGAGGTATTCAATTTGAGAAGATTTTAACTCCAAAATAAACAAGTAGAATGAGACAGTTCTATTAGTTGAAGATAGAAATTCAATGGTTTCCAAAAGTTATTGTCCATTAGAGTCATCCAGAGTGATGGTTAAAAATGCCCCCAAACTCGCGTTTTTAACAAGTACTGAAGGATATTATTTGTGTGTGGACCTCGCTTTTACAAACAGGGCAGAACAAACCAACCATATAGTTAGACTATACAGTTATTTTTAGAAGGTGATTAACTCCAGATTAGGAAGCGTGTGGTTGGCTTATTCCCTATAACGCAGTTTTGTAGTATTTTAGGATTATTAAATGTAACTACTATAAAAATAATCAATACTTCACATTTTAGGATTTAAATAGTAAGATCATAACCATTTTCTCCCTCCGTTTTCTCCAACAAAGGGAGTAGCAGGAAATGCCTGAGGAAGTGAAAAAAAAAAAAAAAAAAAAAAAAAAGGAAGGAGGACGCGGACACAAAGCAGCGCCCCTGTGAGGGGGTCGGGCTTGGTTCTTCCCTCCAAGAAAGGATCTCAGTTCCCCTTTCTGCAGGTGAGCCTAGGATGCGTTCCTGCATCCCGCTACCTAGGGCTCTCTCCGCGCACCCTGCGGCCGCCCGGAGCTGGAGGCGCCAGGAGCAGCAGCAGCGCATCCTGGTGGACACCGCGCGCTGGCGCCTCGCAGCCGCCTCGCAGCCGCCTCTGGTCCAAGCTTGAGCCCCCAGGAGCAAAGCGCGCTGCGGGCAACGCGCGGTCGGCTGCTCGCGCGGTCCCCTTGGCTCTCGGAATCTGAGCCTGGGAATTGTTTGCTGTTGTTAATTAGTTAAGGGAAACACGCACGGGAAGACCACGTTTGGGCGCGAACTCACCGCGGGCGCTGCAGCCAGGGGACACGTTCTCAGCGGCCTTCGCTCACCCCTTAGGCTCTCCTGCGTTTGGCTCGTGGGAAATCGACTTTCCTTATTAGAAGCTGAAAGTCATACCGGATATTACAGCCATTCTGTTATGGGTCGGGATGAGAACCGAAATCGAAAGCACATGGATTTAACTGTTGTGAGTTTTTACGTTTTAAAATCGAGGCTGGAGACCTGACTGTGTGGGTGAAGCGAGGGGGACCACCGCGGTCCCGCCACACCCGGCTTGGGAAACCCAGGCGCGTCCCACCCTCACAATTGGCTTAGGCGACCTTGACCCCCAAATCAGTATAGAACGGCGGGCTGGAATGTGCACAGTGGAGTACACGGTGGAGACTTGAGTATTTCAGCCGCCTGTTTCTTAGGGATGCTTTGTCAGGAAAGAGGGCTTTATCAGCAGCTCATTTCTTTTCTAATTAATTTTTTTTCCTTGTTATCAGCGTAAGTACTTTTTGATTAATGATGAGAATACATATATGTTCAGGTATGTATATACAACTCCTAATTTTAATATTTTAGAAATAATCACTATTATTTTGAGTCATATTTTTTCTTTCTTTTTTTTTTGAGAGACGCAGATTTGGAACCCGGAGTTTATATTTTTTCGGAGTCTCTTTAAAGAAATAGATACAAAAGTAAACATTTAGAAGTAAAATAAATTATATAACAGACAACAAATTATAAAAACCTGAAAAAAGCCGGGATCCGTGGCTCAGCCTGTAATCCCGCGCCTTTGGGAGGCTGAGGTGAGTGGATTGCCCGAGCCCGCGGGTTTGAGACCCGCCTGGGCAGGCGAGACCTCATCTCTACAATGAAATCAAAAAAAATCAGCCGGGCGTGGTAGCGCATGCGTGTAATTCCGGCTATTCGGAAGGCTGAGGCAGAAGGATCGGCGGAGGCCAGCAGGTCGAGGCTGCGGTGGCCGGGAGCGGCCACTGCACTCCAGTCTGGGCGACAGAGTGAGACTCCAACTCAAAAATAAATAAATAAATAAATAAAAATAAACAAATAAGTAAAAAAAAGCTGAAAAAATACCACACACATTTTTTTCAGTTTTTTCTTTTATTACAATACTTACCATATATAAATTTTAGCATGAGCAGTAACTCTGAAAAAACAGTACAATGTTTATATGTATATGTATATATTTTTAAAATTTATTTTATTTTAAAAATGTGGGGTACAATTCAATACAATGTTTTAATTCAAGGCTACAGAACTAGATTGTTTGATGAATTTACTCTTTTTCTACATCTGCTGCCTTTTGAGTGGTATAGATAGGAGCTGCATCACTGACTCTTCATGGTCTTTGGTTCATTGTCTATTTTCCCTTGCCCAGAATGTTCTGAGTAGACGGAAAAGACATCATTAAGTACATTTTCACCGATATGCTTGTGTGAAATTAGCTCTTTGACAATACTATGCTCAAAACTAAGTACCAATCATTTGATATTAGAAATTCACTTTTATAACATTGTAGAAATAGACTCCTAAAATGACATATTTGAATCAAGCTATTACATAGAATTCGATTTCAGAAAAAAAATTTCTAATGAATATGCGCTTTTTTCGTAAATGATACGGCACAGCCAATCACATTTATTTTTTATTAACATTTTTAGTTTTAATTGTCAATAATTGTATATATTTCTAGAGTATAATGTGATGTTTTGCTATATGTATACATTGTGGACATATTATAATAATATATTATTATAATAATAATTAATATAACTATTACCAGACATGCTTTTTTATTGTTGTTGTGAAGACCTTTGAAATCTATTCCATTAGCAAATCTGAGACATACAATACATTATTATTAATTGTGATCTGATGCTGTGCAGTGGATCTCATTCTTCCGCCTAGCTGACACTTTTTATAGGTATAGCATCCCCTCGCTTAACTGCATCAGCCCAAATGTTCCCATGCCAAAAATGCCTAAAGTTGAGTGTATTTCATAAAATGTAGCCTAAGCAGCTTAAGAAAAATCATTATTTAATATATTTTCCAAAACTTCTTGTCCTGTCAATGTGCAGCCAGTAATCAGTCTTTTTCCTTTTTTCTAACGTCAAACTTATTCCTCTTCCTATGACCCTCAAGATCATCATTCTTTCCAACCCTGGCCCAGTACCCATTTCATGATCACGATTGTGTGGTGTGCTCAGTTGGGAGTACACACACTCCTCCACCTGCTGGATTATTTTATTAAAAAAAAATCAGAAAATGGTACAATATGTAGATACAAGACATAGGTGACTTAATAAGGCTAAAGTGGGAAAATGATGTCGAATGGTGTTGCCTTTCTGGAACTTTTAAAATATGACTCTTGCATAATTATAAGATACAATCGTGCGATATTTGTGCAAGTTCTTGTTTCTAATATGCTTTTATGTTAAGTTTTAGCTTAATTTTTTTGTTGTGCTTCCTCTTCCCTTTCCCACACATTTATACCCTGCACATTGGCATTGTATGAAACGCATTAATTTTTAATGTAGATTTAATTTAAAAATGAGTGGCTACTTTACATAACAAATCAGGTGCTTACATTGCTATCTATATATTATTTGTCTGTTAACCTTTGATTCTATTTACAAACAAAAATTTTGTTTGTGAAGATTAATTTTGAAAAGAAACTTTCTCTTTGCTTTTTAAAAATATTTTATTTTAAAGATGCTTGGTACAACTCAGGATTAGGTATACAATTGAACATCATACAGGTAAAGGTTGGGCCTACCTTTGGTCCCCACTTTGCCTGGTTTGAAAGTGGATACCTTATGTTGTGCCTCTGCCTCCCCACCCTGACAGTAACCAGTATATTCACATGGTTATGCAACCAATTTCCAAAACTCTTTCATCTTGCAAACTGAAACCACACCTATTAAAAACTCTTGATTTCTCTTTTTTGCCAGTTTCTGGAAACCACTATCATACATTCTACTTCTGAATTCAACTGGATAACCCATACAAGTAAAGTCATACGTTGTCTTTTTGTTACTGGCTTTAACCTAATGTTCTTAAAGTTCATTCATGCGATGGCATATGAGGGGGGACCCCCCAAAACCTGGAACTTGTTTATAAAAAATTGTGTATTTATTCTTACATGTTTAAATTTCAGTCACCTTCAAAATACTCTCTGTTTGATGAAATAAACCTATTGAGATACTTTTGCCACTGCTCAAAACAGTTTTTGCACCCACCAATTTGGATGCCTTTTAGTGCTTCTGTCTTTTTTTGTTTCACCCCTTCCACATTGGCAAAACGTTTCCCTTTGAGGACTTTTTTCATTTGGGGAAACAAAAAAAAAGTTGCTCAGGGTGAGATGGAGCGAATAGGAAGGGTGGAGGACGGGGCCGTACAGTTTTTGGTCAAAAACTGCTGAACATTCAGCACGGTGTGGGCAGGTGCATTGTCGTGGTGGAAGAAACAGTCACATGTTTGCCACAACTAGGGATGTTTCTTCCGCAGTGCAAACTCTCATAACAATGTTAGCTGGTACACTGATGCTGATGGATTCCTACAACATTTACCTAGCAAGGTAAGCGTTTATTACAAGTGGCTTACCCTCCAAAATAATAAATAATACTCCATTGCAACTATATACCACATTTTGTTTATCTATTTATCATGATAGACATTTGGATTACTTCCACATCTTGGCTACATTGAATAATGCTGCTATGAACATGAGTGAACAAATACATCTTTGGGATTCTGTTTTTTTATACTTTTTGACTATAAACCCCAAAATGGCTTTTCTGGGTTATATAGTAATTCTTTTTTAAAGATTTACGAAGCATTTTCGTACTGCTTTTCACAGCATCTGCCCCAATTTACATTCATACAAATAGTGCATGTGTTCTAAATTTTCTTTGCTTACCAACACTATTTTCTGTTTTTTTGATAGTAGACATATTAATGTGTGTGAGGCGATATCACGTTATGGTTTTGATTTCTATTTTCTTAATAATTAGTGATGTCAAGCATTTTTTATATCCTTGTTGGTCATTTGTATATCATCTTTGGAGAGATGTCTATTAATATTCTTTGCTCACGTTTTTAAATTCATTTGGTTTGGGTTGTTGTTGAGTTATAGTTCTTTATATATTCTGGATATTAACCCTTATCAGAAAAATGATTTGAAAATGTTTTCTCCCATTCTGAGACTTGCATTTCACTTTGTTGATTGTATTTTAAAAATTTTTGATGTGCTCTACTGTATCTCTTTTTTCTTTGATGCTTTTGCTTTTGGTGTCATATCAAAGATATCATTGTCAAATTCAATGTCATGAAGCATTTTTCCTATGCTTTTTTCTAAGAGTTGTATAGTTTAAGATCTTACATTTAGGTTTTTGATTCATTTTGAGTTAGCTTTTATATATGATCTAAGGTGAAGGTCTAACTTTATTAATACTTTTGCAGGGAATATCCAGTTTTCCCAATGCTATTTGTTGAAAAAGCTGTCCTTTCCCCATTGAATGGTCCTTGCTATCTTGTTGAAAATAATTTGACGATATAAGCCTGGGTTATATCTGGGCTCTTTATTCTATTCCATTTTTCTATATGTCTTCTTATGTCAGTACCACTCTGTTTTGATGATGGTAGCATTGTAATAAGTTTTGAAACCAGGAAGTATGAGAGTTCCATATTTGTTCTTTTTTTTCCCAAGGTTGTTTTGCCTACTAAGGGTCTCTTAAGATTCAATTTTAATTTTAAGATATTGTTGTTGACTTTTGTTGTTTAATTGTGTTTATTTCTGCAAAAAAAAGTCACTGCAATTTTAATAGGAATTGTATTAAATATGTAGGCCATTTTGGGTAGAATTGACATCTTAAAAATATTTAGTCTTTTAATCCATTTTAAGACATTGCAATATGATTGCCTTTCCATTTCTTTTTGTCCTCTTTAATTTCTTTCAGCTATATTTTGTAGTTTTGAGTGTAGAAGTCTTACGAATCCTTGGTTAAGTTTATTACTAAGTACTTTGTTGTTTCGGTGCTATTGTAAATGATCTGTTTTCCTAATATCTTTTACAAATTGCTAATTGTTAGTATATAGAAATGCAACTGACTTTTGTATGTTTACTTAGTATCCTGTAACTGTGCTGAATTTGTTTATGAGTTCTAACAATTGTTTTGTGAAATCTTTAGAACCTTCTACATATAATGTTGTCTGCAGAGATAATTTTACATCTTCCTTTTCAATTTTGATACTTATTATTACTTGTTTTTGCTCAACTTTTGTGGCTAGGACTTTCAGTATTATGCTTAACATAAATGGCCAAAGTGGGTATTCTTATCTTATTATTGATCTTAGAGGAAAAACCTTTCAGTCTTTCACCATTGAGTATGATGCTAGCTCTGGGCCTCTCTAATATAGTTCTTGCTATGTTGATGTGGTTTCCCTGTATTCCTAGTTTTTTAGTATTTTTTTTTAATCAAGAAAGAGTTTTGGATTTTGTTAAATTCCTTTTTTTTTTTGCATCAATTGAGATAATCATTTTTTTTTCCAATCGGTTAATATAGTGTATTACATTGACTGACTTTCATATGTTTGAACTATCCTTGCATCCAGGAACAAAACCTACTTGGTCATGGTATATCACCTTTTTAATGTGTTGTTGAATTGTTTGCTAGTATTTTGCTGAAATTTTTGACATTAATATTTATCATAGATATTGGTCTATAGTTTTATTTTCTATGGTGTCTTTGTCTGGTTTTGCTATTAGAGTGATGGTGGCCTCATAGAATGAGTTTAGAATTTGTTTCCCCATCCCCCATGTTGGAATAGTTTGAGGAATATTTATTTTAATTCTTTTAAAAAAATGCTTTGTTGAACTCACCAGTGATGCCATCTGGTCATGAGCTTTTCTTTCCTGGGAGAATTTTGATTACTGTTTCAATTTCTTTACTAGTAATATGTCTGCTCTGATTTTTAACTATTTCACAATTTAGTTTTAGTGTTTTGTATTTTTAAGTATTTATCTGATTTATCCTGGTTATCCAGTTTGTTCATAGTATTATTTTATAATAATTTTGCTTCTATAAAATTGGTTGTGAAGTTCTCTCTTCCATTTCTACTTTTAATTAAATTGTCTTCCCTTTAAGAAAAAGTTAATCTGGGTACGTGTTTGCCAATTTTGTGGGTATTTTCAAAGAGATAACTCTTGGTTTTGTTGATTCTCTTCATTTTTTCCCTAGTGTCTATCTCATTTATCTATGCTCTAGTATGTATTATATATGTTTTCTTTTTGTTTTTTAGTAGTGTAAAGGTAAGTAGTTGATTTAAAATTTTTTTAAAAAAATAATTGGAGCATTTACATGTATGCATTTCCCTGGTGTCACTGCTTTCACTGGATTTTGTAAGTTTTGGCATGTTATGTTTTTATTTTCATTAGCCTCAAGGTGTTTTTTTATAATTCTCCTTTGATTAGTTCTTTGATTGTTTGTTGTTTAAAAGCATGGTAATTTTTACCTACTTGTAAATTTTTGTTTTCCTTCTGCTATTGATTCCTGGTTTCATTTCATTGTTGTAAAAAGTACAGTTTTGTGATTTCAATATTTTAAAACACAGTAAGAGTTCTTTTCTGTCCTATCATATATAATCTATCTTGGAGAATGTTCTCCATGCACTTGAGGAAAATACACATTCTGCTTTTACTGAATGGAGTATTTTGTACATATTTGTTAGGATCAATTGGTCTATAGTGTTGTTCAAATCTTTTCTTATTGATTTCCTGTCTGGTTATTCTGTTCATTATTAGAAGCGAGGTATTAAAGACTCTGTATTAGTCTGCTTTGTATTGCCATAAAGATACACCTGACACTGGATACTTTATAAAGGAAAGAATTTTATTTTGGCTCACAGTTGCATGGAGCCAGCATCTGTTGGTCTGCTAGTGAGGCCTCAGGAAGCTTAAAATCATGGCAGAATGTGGAGAAGTAGCAGGCATGCCACATGGCTATAGCAGAAGCAAGAGAAGAGGAGGTGGTGCAGGTTCTTTTAAATAACCAGTTTTTATGTGAACTCATAGAGTGAAAACTCACTCATTACCACGATAATGGCACCAAGCCATTCATGAAGGATTTACCTCCATGACCCAATCCCCTCCCACTAAGCCCTACCTCCAACGTTGGGATCATATTTCAACATGAGTTTTGGAAGAGACAACAAACATCCAAACTATATCAGTCTTCTACAATTATCGCAGATTAATTTCTTCCTTCAATTTGTTATTGCTTGTTGCATATATTTAGGAGTTCTGATATTTGGTGATTAAATATTTTCAGTTGTTGTATCTTTGTGAATTGACCATTTCATCATGTTGCAATGTCCCTTGTCTTAGGTAACAGTTTTTACTTGAAGTCTATTCTCATATTAATAGAGCCACCTTTGTTCTCTTTTGGTTGCTCATTAAATGGTATATGTTTTTCCATCCTTTCACTTTTAACTTATGTGTCCCCTCAGATATAAAGTGAGCTTTCCACAGTCAGCAGATATAGTTTATTCTTGAACAACATGGACTTGAACTGCACAGATTCATTTATATGTGGACTTTTGCACTAACTATTGAAAAGCCTTTTGAAGTTTGTGATAATTTAAAACAACTTGCAGATAAGCTGCATTTTCTAAAAATATACAAAAATTAAGAAAAATTAGGCTTATCATAAATGCATAAAATGCATGTAGTGACTAGACTGTGTTATCATTTGTTACCATAAACATACACAAATTTATTATAAAAAGTTAAAATTCATCAAAATTTACACTTACAGACCATATATGGCACCACTCGCAGTCAGGAGAAATGTAAAATGTAAAGATGCTGCATTAAATCATAACTGCATAAAATTTACTGAATATAGATGGTACTAATTTCATAGCCACTTACTTTTACTCTTGTGGTGA
Organism: Cephalopachus bancanus; assembly: GCA_027257055.1. NCBI lineage: Eukaryota > Metazoa > Chordata > Mammalia > Primates > Tarsiidae > Cephalopachus > Cephalopachus bancanus. The sequence continues at coordinate 209,569 of JAPVLO010000047.1, read as the reverse complement.
GCACAAGTGTTGTATCTGCTTTAAATACCTTGTGATGCTAGTCATCACTGCATGAGTAATTTGTTTCTCCAGTAAGTTACATGTTGCAATAAAAAGTTATCATTCACTGTTTTTGTGAATTTTTCATTGTGTGTAGTGCAATGCAATAAACTTTGAATAAGACTGTGGGCCCATCCATAGTGCTGCTAGGGATGCTGGAAGAGATCCCCAGAAGCAGAAAAAAGTCATGACATTATAAGAAAAAGAAGAATTGCTTGATACGTGCAGTCTATTGAGGTTTGAAATTTCAGCTGCCTACTAATTCAGATAGACTATTCGTCTTGTAAACAGAGGACAGATACTTATGGCATTGGTAAATACAGGAGAGTATTGTAAATATATGAGGGGGGAACCCCAAAATCTGGAATTTATTTATAAAAATTGTGTGTTGTATTTATTCTTTCATGCTTAAACTCCAGTTACCATCAAAGTACTCTCTGATATAATACACCTGTTGTCAATTTTGATGCCTTTTAGTGCTTCTGGTGTTTTTTGTTTCACCTCTTCCACATAGACAAAATTTTTTCCTTTGAGGACTTTTTTCATCTTGGGGGAGGAAAAGTTGCTCGGAGTGAGATTGGGTAAATAGGGAGGATGGGGCATGGGGTTCATGCTGGTATTGGTCAAAAATACTGAACACTCAGCGCAGTGTGGGCAGGTGCATTGTCTTGGTGAAAGAACAAGTTACCTGTTTTCCACAACTTTGGATATTTCTTCTGCAACGCAGTCTTTCACAACACTAGCTGGTACACAGATGCAGATGGTTTTCTAGTAAGAGAAGCCCGTACTACAAGGAGACTCCCTTCCAAAAGATAAATCTGTTTCATTGGGTCCCCTCCTTATATTTTCTCTCCCTTAAGATTTTCTTAATACATTTTTTCTCTATCTTATTTTATTATGAGAATATAGTATATCATACACATAACATTAACACTATGTGAATCGGCTGTTTATGTTATTAGTAAGGTTTTCAATCAACAGTAGGCCATTAGTAGTTAAATTTTTGGAAAGTCAAAAGTTTTACGTAGATTTTTGACATTGTGGGGTTGACATCTCAAACCTCTGTGTTGTTTAAACGTCAACTGTAATTGGGTCCACTTTCAATCCATTCAGCTAATGCATGTCTTTGGACTGGGAATTTTAGTCCATTTACATTTAAAATATTAATGGAGGCAGGAGGATCATTTGAGTGCAGGAGTTCGAGTCTGTGGTGAGCTGTGATTGTGCCACTGCACTCCAACCTGTGTGACAGAGTGAAATCCTGTCTCAAAGGAGAGGCCAGGTGTGATGATGCATGCCTGTAATTCCAACACTTTGGCAGGCCAAAGTGGGAGAATTGTTTGAGCCCAGCAGTTTGAGACCAATTCAGGCAACATAGCAAGACTTTGTCTCTACAAAAAATAATAAAAACAAATTAGCTGGGCATGATGGTGCACACCTGTTGTCCCAGCTATTCAAGAGTCTGTGGTGGGAGGATTGCTTGGGCCCAGGAGTTTGAGGCTGTGGTGAGCCATGATTGTGCCACTGCACTCTAGCCTGGGTGACAAAGTGAGACCCTGACTCAAAACAATAAATTAAAAAATACATTAAAAAGTAATATTGACTGATATGAAAAGACTTATTGTCATTTTATTAATTGTTTCCTGTATATCTTGTTGTTTTTGCCACTCATTTTCTCCCTATTGCCTTTCAGGGTATTGCATTTTTTGTAGTGATATGATTTGCTTTCCTTCCAATTCAACTTGTAGGACTCCCTTTAACATTTATTGTGGGGTAAGTCTAGTGGTAATAAACTTTCTCAGCTTGTATTATCCATTAGATAGTAAAAATGTAAAGTCTATTAGAAAGGATAGTCCAACTGTGATCCTCTTGGAAGAAGCAATCTGATGGCATCAGAATGGAGGGGTCCATGGAATGAGGCAAGAGTCAGAGACTTGTTTCAGTCTTAGTACTGATCAATTTTCCAAGTGATCGGTGGAAATTTTCTTAACGCTTTGAGGTGAAGTTCATCACTATAAAACTATGGTGTTCACTACATGAATGCCATGATTCTCTCAGCTGTTGTATGATTAACAATAGTATCACAATAACTAAAGAGCAATAAAAAGTTAAATTGGACAACCTCCTCAGGCCCCCTCCCACTCTGGGAGTTTTTCTGTCCTCTCAATAAATCCTACTTTCTCAAAAAAAAAAAAAGAAAGTTAAATTGTGACTGAATTGTCCTCTGAGAACCTGAGTTGCTATGGATAAAAATTTATACACAGAAAATACAGCCCACCATGTGATGATTAATTGTACTTTCATAGAGATGGAACCCTTCATGAATTATTTGAATAAGGATTTCTTGTGTCTTTGTTTTCCTTTCTGTGATAAGACATATTTCCAGATCAAGGGTCATTTTTTATAAATAAAGTAAAATACAGACAACAAGAGCCATCTCACTCATCAGAATTCAGGCTCTTTCCACTGTAAGATGACAAAGAAAAAAAAAAGTGGATGCTAAGCATTATTTCAGAAGGGTAGGAATCAGGAAGTTTAAATGCTAAATACAGTACCAAGAGTTTCTTTTGGAACTCCTGCTATTCTCATTTGAAGGAAGTTTCCACAATGACTGCAGTGGCTTCCCTCTCACACACTACATGTCTTTTTTATTTGTAATAAAAACTTGTGTGTTTATTCTTTAAACAATTTTTTTAATTTTAAAGATGTGGGGTACAATTCAGGGTTAGGCATACAGATGTTCATTATGCAGGTACCCTTGCTGATGAGGCATGCCCCCTCTCCCCCGGCAGACTTCCACTACTGCCAATCCAACCTCCCCCTCCATCCCCCCAGCAGTTTCTGCTACTGCCAATCCTTTTCTTGTAGTATTACTATAATTGCTCAAGTTACGCTTATGAGTGAGAACATGTGATACTCAGTTCTCTGTTTCTGTGGTAGATCCCTCAGTATTATAGACTCTAAGTCTATCCAAGTTGCTGTAAAGTTCATAATTTTGTCCTTCATTATGGCTGCATAATATTTCCATTGTGTATATGTACCACATTTTTTTATCCAGTCCTTTTTTGATGGGCAGCACGGTTGGCTCCATGTTTTTGCTATTGTGAACAAACTGCATGTCTTTATAGCTGCTCTTGGAGCATGCCTTTGGGAAATCTCAGCCACTGGAGATCTGTACGTTGTAGTAGTCAGAGGGCGTCTGCACAGCCTCTGAGTTTTCTGCAGAATACTGGGCTGGAGTTGTCACTCTGTTCTCCAAACAAGGCGCCACTCTACTTTTAATGGTATTCATGTAGGTCTCTGCCTGATTTTCCAAACCCGAATGAGGTAGCAGATTTTTGGAGGGCTAATAACAAGTGTTCATTCAATACTATTCAAGCTTGAGGGATTCATCATCATGAAATCACAAAGATAGCCGGGCTTGGTGGCTCAGCCTGTAATCCCGTGCTTTGGGAGGCCGAGGTGAGTGGATTGCCTGAGCCCGCGGGTTCAGGGCAACTTGGCGAGACCTCGTCTCTACAATAAAAATAAAAAAATTAGCTGGGCATGGTAGCACACGCCTGTAGTTCCAGCTAGTTGGAAGGCTGAAGCGGAAGGATCCCCGGAGCCCAGCAGGTCGAGGCTGCGGTGGCCAGGAGCGGCCACTGCACTCCAGTCTGGGCACAGAGTGAGACTTCAACTCAAAAAAAAAAAAAGAAATCACAAAGATGTTCATTAGCATCGACATTTTCACAATCCCAACACTTTTTAATAGTATCACTGTCTTCATATAAAATCTCTTATGGTTTTCTATATTAATATGTTGAATTACTGACTACTATTAATACAGGCAGGAATTTTCTAAAAATGATTTTCTTTTTTGTTACATCTTAGCTTCATGTTTACATGCACAGATTTGTTGCATAGACATATTGCAACAATCTCCAGTGTTTATTGTTCTTATGTTTATATCCTTGTCTACCCAGTGGTTAGCTCCCATTTCCTTTATAGATTAATCCTTTGTTGGATGCATAGTTTTCATATATTTTCTTTCATTCTGTGGGTTGTAACTTTACTCTGCTGATGGTTTCTTTTGCTAGGCAGAAAGTTTTAACTTTAAGGTCCCCTTATCAATGTTAATATTTACTGCTTCTGCTTTTGAGGACTTGGTCATGAATTCATTGCCTAGGCAAATGTCCAGGAGGGTGTTTCCTTTGTTTTTTTTCTAGATTTTTTAGGTCTTAATTTTTGTGTATGGTGATAAGTAGGGGTCCAGCATAATTCTTCTTCATATGGTTAGCCAGTTTTCCTAACACCTTTTATTGAATACGGTGTTCTTTCCTCAGTGTTTATTTTTTTTAACTTTGTCAAGGATCAGTTGGTTGCAGGTGAGTGACTTTATTTCTGAGTTATGAATTCTCTTCCATTGATCTATGTATCTAGTTTTGTAGCTACTTTGGTTACTGTAGCTATATAGTAAAGTTTGAAGTGTGGTAATGTGAGGCCTCTGACTTTGTTCTCTTTGCTTAAGATTGGTTTGACTATTCAGGCTCTTTTTTGTTTCCATATATATTTAATATGTTTTTTGAATTCTGTGAAAAATGCCACTGGTAATTTGATAGGGACTGGGTTGAATCTGTAGATTGCTTTAGGTAATGTGGACATTTTAAAACTGTTGATTCTTCCAATCCATGAGCATGGACTATTTTTCCATTCTTTATGTATGTCATTTTTGATCCTTTCAGAAGTGTTTTGTAATTCTCATTGTAGAAGTCTTTCACCTTCTTGGTTAGATATATTCCCAGGAATTTTATTTTATTTTTTTGATATGGTTATTGTAAATGAAATTATGTTGATTTGGTTCTCAGCATGTACATTGTTGATGTATAGAAATATTACTGATTTTTGTATGCTGACTTTGTATCCTGAGACTTTAATAAAGTCACTTATCAGGTCTAGGAGTCTTTGGAATCTTTAGTGTTTCTGTGTATAGAATCATGTCATCTGTGGAGAGAGATGATTGGACTTTCTCTTTTTCTGTTGAATGACTTTTATTTTTTTTCTTTCCTGATTACTCTTACTTGGATTTCTAGTACTGTGTTTAGTAGGAATGGTGAGAGTGAATATCTCTTTTTCTCCCCAGTTCTTAGGAGGAATGTTTCTTTTTTTTTTTTTTTTTTTTTGCAAGAAAGCAGAATTTATTGAGAGGACAGAAAGCTCCCACAGTGGGAGGAGACCCAAGGGGGTTGTGTAGGAGAAATGTTTCTAACTTTTATCCATCCAGTATGATGTTGGCTGTTTGTCGTACATGGCCCTTATTATTTTGAGAATGTTCCTTTAGTGCCTAGATGGTTTTATTTTTGTTATGAAGGGAAGTTGAATTTATCAAATTTTTTTCTACATTGATTTAGCTGATCATGTGGTTTTTGTTTTAATTCCGTTTATGTGGTAGACCACATTTATTGATTTGCCTGTGTTGAACCAACCTTGCATCCCAAGAAGAAACCCTCTTGATCATGTTGTAGGATCTTTTTGATATGTTGTATGTAGTTTGCGAATATTTTGTTGAGGATTTTTGCATCTATATTCATCAGGGATATCAGCCTGCGGTTTTCTTTCTTTGTTGTGTCTTTGACAGATTTTGATATCAGGATGATAAGGGTTTTGTCTCATGAGTTAGGCAGGAATACCTCTTTTTTCATTTTTTGGTATAGTTTTTATAGATTTGGTATCAGTTCTTCCTTTTACATCTAAATTCAGTTGTGAATCTATCTGGTTCAGGACTTTTTTGTTTGTTTTGGTTAGTAGGTCTTTTTAAATTACTGATTCACTTCCTGACTTGTTACTGGTCTGTTCAGGGTTTCAACTTCCTTTTGTTTTAAGTTTCTACTAAAGTAAATTGAAAAGGGAAGAAAAGAGAAGTAAAGAACATTTTATGATCTTTAAAGTAATTTAAAAATTTTTAAATTTGCTGGCGTGAACTCATATTTACTAGTATGTTTTATCAGTGCTCAGTAATACTTTCCTAATGCTACTTTTGTTCATAAAATAAATGAACCAGCCATTGCCTTACTAGACTTCAGTGTCACCATGTTTCTTGGCTTTGGCCCCCCCTCCCCCACCTTGGGGAGGTGAATCTCCTCTTTCTCTCCCTCTCTTTCTAATTGACTTATTAAATCACCTATATTTTCTCATCTAAAAAAAAGAACTATGGGGACTAAAATAAAGGATAGCTGAAAAATAGGGCAAAAGTGATGATGGAAAGATTAGAAAGAAGACAGTTGACACATAGTTCAGGGAAGAAAACTGCTTTTAAATTTTGATTAGAGCTAAGCAGAACCCCAAAACTGTAAAAAGGTTTAGGGATTCATCAAGCAGAAACCACCAGGGAGCATGCTCTACCTACTTGATAAAAGGATACCTTACTGTTACTTTATTGACTTTTTGGTGACAAGAGTTTTGTTTTTCTTTTCGTCAGAGTCTCACTCTGTCACCCAGACTGGAGTGCAGTGGCATGCTCCTGGCCACCCAGCATCTACCTGGTGGACTTTGGCGATCTTCTCACCTCAGCCTTCTAAGAAGCAGGAACTATAGGGGTGCACTACCACATCCGGCTAATTTTTGTTTTATTGTAGAGATGAGATCCCGCCAAGTTTCCCGGACTGTTCTCAAACCCGCGGGCTCAGGCAATCCACTGGACTCAGCCTCCCAAAATGCTTGGATTACAGACTGAGCCATGGAGTCTGGCCGACAAGAGGTATTTTTTGGTGATAGTTCCTCCACTCATAGTGGAGTGTCTCCTGGAACAAAGTGTTCACTTAGTGCTTTTTAAAAGAATGAGTGAATGAATAAGTAAAAACTGATAGTTCTAAATGGAATCCATGTAAAAACTTATAATCTTAAAATTGTTATGTCAATTGTAGAAGTATATTTTAATGAACTGGAAATGTGATGGAAGGCAAATAAAATACAAGACTGCCAGGCCAGCTCACAGTGGCTCATGCCTATAACCTCAGCATTTTGGGGGCTGAGGTGAGAGGATTGCCTGAGCCATGGGTTCGAGACCAGCTTGGGCAACTTGGCAAGACCTCATCTCTACAATAAATGAAGAAAAATTAGCTAGACATGGTGGTGTGTGCCTGTAGTTACAGCTACTTGTATGGCTGAGACGGAAGGATCGTCTGAGCCCAGCAGGTCAAGGCTGCAGTGATCGTGAGCATGCCACTACTCTCCAACCTGGGTTACAGAGTGAGACTCTGACTAAAAAAAAAATCCACAAAACAAAACAGAAAAAGACTGCTAAAGTTGACTATACTAAAATTACTTATTTTCATTGTAAGCGTCTTGGAAAAAAAGGCAAGTCACTAAATTGAAGATGACATTTACAAACCTTTCTTGCGTGCAGAATATATAAAACCTACTACAAATCAAAAAGAAAAGAACAATATGTTTTTAGAAAACATTGAACAGGCATATCAAAGAAAACACTGGCATATGAAAAATGTCTTTGACTTTATTTGTAGTGAAAAAATGAGAAGGGAAGTATCAATGACATGCCATTTTGCAGCTACTAGATTAGCAAAATATAAAAAATATCTAAGATTCTGAGATTTACAAAATATTTAGAGCACAATCATATTCTTCTCAATGTCAATTGCTATAGCAACTTTGAAATGTTGTGAACATGATCTAGAAATACTGAAAGGCACATTCCCTATGATTCAGCAATTTCAATTCTGTGTATATTATATGAGATCTCATTAAGCTGTGCATAAATATATATATGTTCAAAAATATTCATAAGTTTTCATAAAATATAAATCTTAAACCACATATTAATTAATAACATAATGGACAAATCAACTGTGGTGGGTTTATACCACAGTTATGTATATATATAGTTTATACTATAGCTATGTGTATTTCTATACATATATTAATATGTAGATATGGATATGGACAGAGAAAGCTTATAGCTAACATAAAAAACTAGATTAATATTATATCTATTTTTAAACAAAGCAATAAGACAAAAACAATACCTATAATTTGATTCAATTTATATGAACTCTGAAAGCAGTCCAAACTAAATGATATTACATGGAGAGGTCTACGAATGCAATAAGATCCTAGAAAAGAATAGTGAAAGTTGGTGATGATTGTTGGGTAAATGAAGATTGTGACAGATGTAAAAAGCACCTTTAGGGATTTGGCAACATTCAGTTTCTTTATCTGGGTGATAATTTAGGTGTTCAGGTTATGATTGCAAATTATGCTGCAGACTATACTTTTGTGTATTAACCACTCTTTCGTATAAGTCATATTATACAAATTTGAAAGGAGAAAAAGGAAGAGCACTTTAGCAAAATATTGCTTTGAAATGGAGCAAAATATACGACAACTGCATTAAGTTATGGGATGAAAGGAGAGGTTTTGTCTCCTTCTCTTTCTCCTTCTCTTGTTTCCTCTCTTTTCTTTTCATCCCTAACCTAAATTGGAAATGTTAGATAATATTTATTATATGCTGACAATGCTGTAATAGGATAATATTGATGATACTGGACAATAAAGGCAATAGTTGCATGAGGTAAGATCTTGAACAAGTGAGAGTGGATGGAATTCAGAGAACCAGAGAACTAGTGGGGTGGATTTTCATTTAGTTTTTGCTTGTTTGTTTTTTAGCAGGAATGATTATGTCTGCAATAAGAGGGAAGAGAGCGGAAGAGAGAACATTTTTTTTTTAATCTGGATGAATTGGACTTTCTTTTCACACGACTCTGGTTGAGGTGAGATCATCCTAAGTTAATGACTCTTCAGCAGGACATGCTCACCATGATATTGTTCTGGCAACTGGTTAATTAACTTGGAGTTCTTGTAAGATGCAGTCCTACAGTAACTACCACTATGGAAGGCTGGGAAATCTTGTAAAGATTCTTGATTGAATGACTCCTGTTCATTTTTGTTTTTCTCCAAATACATGGAAACAACATGAGGGGTGCCAATTCCACAGTAAACTGTAAATGCAAGAGTGTCTCAAGAGAATCCATGACCACAAGTCATCCTCCCGACCAGGCTTATTTGTATATTACACGAATGAGGGATTGGATACCTTGACTTTTCTCAGTATTTCGACTAACATGGGCAGGTGGCACAACTCTTTCTTCATCATGTACTAACTTTTTATGATACTGATGATGACCCATTGTGCACTACCAACCTCCAAAAATTTACTTTGTAGTAATAACATCATTATAGATACACTTATCATTTACTGAATCCTTACTGTGTCAAGCACTGGTCCAGTCTTCTTAAATACACAGTCTTTTTTCTTCTTCTACCTGTATGTGGTATAATTTACTCATGTCACATCATTCGCCAGGCACTGCTGAGGGCATATCCCTGAATCTTGCTTGTTTCTCAGTTTGTCCCAGCCCTGTTTCCCAAGGATCAGATTCAGCACCTTGCAAGTGAGGCTAATGGAAAATAGCCATTTCACTCTGAGTCCTAATATCCATTCTATAAAATAAATGAAATAAAACAAAAAAAAATGCATTTAGCTAGTTTGGCCTGCCTTCATTCCTTGTAACAGCTGGTTCATGATGGAGAATAGGTATGTAAGTAAAACACTGTTATTCTCTATTGCTGAAAGGACTCATTCTACATATCTCCAAGACATTTCAAGGATAGTTCATCTTAGGTTAAGAAATGTTCAAGCTGGGCTTGGTGGCTCAGCCTGTAATCCTGTGCTTTAGGAGGCTGAGGTGAGTGGATTGTCTGAGCCCGCGGGTTCGAAACCCGCCTGGGCAACTTGGAGAGACCTCATCTCTACAATAAATCAAAAATTAGCCGGGCTTGGTAGCGCACGCCTGTAGTTCCAGCTACGTGGAAGGCTGAGGCGGAAGGATCGCCGGAGCTCAGCAGGTCGAGGCTGCGGTGGCTGGGAGCGGCCTCTGCACTCTAGTCTGGGTGACAGAGTGAGACTCCAACTCAAAAAAAAAAAAAAGAAATGTTCAAATTTGTGACTTTTGTATCATGTCAATCAGACTCTGCTGGAAAAAGCAATTGATTTATTATTTATTTTATTTGTCATTCTTATATTACCAAGGCCTTCAAAAATGTCATTTGTGTTGACTTAAAAGGAGTTAACAGATGCAGCAGTCTAAAAAAATGGCACACACCAGGAAATGTACAGGCTCTGAACTCTCTGATCCAACCTCTCTCAAGTGTTCTTGGAAGGGTTCAAAGTTCCAGGATATCCTGAATTCTGGTTGTTTGATGGGATTACACCATACTACTTGAGGCACTCCAGGCTCCACCTGAACAAAAGAATTAGATCCGTGAGTAGACCAGCTACCCAGGAACAATCTTCCCCAAACCTCCTGAAAGACTGACCCATTGTGAAAGAAGACATCAATTCCTGTAATTGAACAGAGCCGTTGTTTTTACTGTGTGCTCGATTTTTGCTGAAGCTATTTGCTGTGTATTTCACAGAGATTTGCCAGAATTGACATCCTTATTCCCTTCCCACTTCTTATTTTCTTCTACTTTGTTGTCTTCTTATTCTCCTCCTCTCTAGACCTCAACCTTTTCCTTTTCCTTGGGGTGCTATACAGAACTTGTTGAATCAGGAATTTCTATTTACAGTAAGCATTTCATACATTATCTTGCTTGTTTCCATGGGTATATCATTCATCACCTCCCAATGCTGGTCATGACAGCTGTAACTCAGGTGTGGGTAGGTGCAGACAACTTTGTCCTTACCCATGGACCTAGTTTTGACAATTTTCAGAAACATCTGGGAATGAGAACTGGTGGTGAGGGCAATGTAAACTAAAATAAAAGATCTGAAACTATTAGAAATTCACAGAAACAGTGCAATCTTCTTTTCCAACCAACACCTTGTATTCTTAACTGTCCTTGCTTACTCCTTGTGTTCTCCTGTGTCTGACTCCTTGAGAAAACAGATTGCTATTTTTAGATACTGAAAAGGAAGCTGGCTGTTGCAGTCAGCCTGATATCCAGGTAAAGACAACCTAAGTGAAAAGGATATACACTTATTGCAGTGTCAACTGTTGAGAGTTGTACTAGTTTTTAACATGCACAGGAGATCAGAGTGCCTCCATGAGGTGAGGTAGGAAGTCTACAGTTAACCCTTACAGGGCTATGGAAACACAGGATTGTCTCTGCCCAACTGGAAGTCAACAAATAAATATTGGTGACATTTACATGGTTAGCTTAGATATTCTTTACAGCACAATAAATGTTGAGAACCAGGTGTGAATGCAAACAAAATAACAGTAGTTTGAGAATATTTAAACACCCTCTGTCTTAGGAGTACTTTCGTCAGAGAGGAGGAACTTTCTTATTTAAAACTTTTTGCATGGTCATTTCTTTTCTTTTCTCTTCCCCCATTTTAGAAAGTACTCTTATTATCAACAGGGTGCTTTTTTCCTCCATTAACAATAAAAATACATGTTTGTGTGTGTATACATAAAACCCCTAATTTTATATTTCATAGAGAGTCATTATTATTTTGGACCATTGCCTTGCAGTTTTTTTCCCTCAGATTTTGTGGGGTTACCTAGTAAAATGGAAAAATACAAAATTTAGAGCTGTTATAAGTATATGCAACAATATCAGAGACCACTATTTTACGTTGTGATATTGAACACAGCAGCTAAAATACTTGGATTCCATCTGGGCTAACTATAGTGGCCAAGTATGTCTTGAGAAACAGATTTATGTAGAAAGGTTGGACACATGACCTAAATCCTGTAAAGACAGTCTTCCTTACAAGTGAGACTTAAAGATGTGAGTCTAGAGATGAAGAATTTAAGGCTATTTAGTAGTTTTGGACTGTAAAGCAAGATCTTAAAAATTATTTTTATTTACTATTTGTATTTAGTATTTTTTACATATATAAATCTAGTGTTTACATTTTGCATAATTAAATAAAATACACATTATTTAAAATATACATAATATTTAATTTTTTATTTAGCTATTGAAAAAAATAAATATGCCATCTTCTTTCCAGTTTCCATGCTTTGTCATTGCTACCACAAAAAAATTTAAAATTTAAATTAAAATACAGTCTATTTGCTTTCTAGATGCCATGAGTGCATTTTGATAAGGTATACAAGATACCCAGGAAAATTATGCTAAGTATAAGTCAACTTTTAAAAATATTTTTTAAACAATTCGATTATGGTATATTTTGCTGACATTTTGATAAATGGGAACATGCTGCTCACATTAATTTTTATTTTTATAAATACATTAAATCTATTATAAAACTCAGCTTCCACAAAATTTTTCTTGAAAATGTTAACTCCATAAATACCGAGGAGAATAAAATAGGTTATATTTTTAACCTATCTCCATATATTTTTAACCTATTTTAATTTATCTCCAAATAAATATATTCTAATTTATAATAAAATAAAATTATAATCTGTGTCACAGGATTATACGATTGGTTGAAAAAAACAAGGACTAGTCAACATGATTTCCCAAATGTATGGAGGTTAATAAGACTTTAAGTAAAATGATTATTTGTGTTTGTATTCTATTTGCTCAAAAAATAATGTTACAGCATGTTGTTTTAGATATTGTGCTTATTTGGCACCTAGTGTGCTCAGCTTTGAGTTCTAGCAGAAATTCTCAAACAGGCAGAGTCTCATTTTAGCATCCTGCTACACAAAAGTGGTTGAAAGAACAGAAGTGAGAATATACTAACCTTTTCAGAGAAGTGCAAACTTGAAGCAGTTTCTGTTTAGAAATCTGTTGAATGTAGTTCTTCGTTGAGAAAAATATGTGCACACATAATGTTTCTATTTTTTAATTTTTATTTTATGCATTTATTATTTTATTTTAAAGATGTGGGGTACCAAGAATGTTTCTTTAGGGATAAATTCATGGCTTGGGGAATTCTAGAATTAGAGACAGTAAGCACTGTGACATAAAACGGCCGCCGACCAAAAACACCTTGGTTATTATCGAGCATAAAAAACAAACAAACAAACAAACAAAAAACCAAAAAAACCATGATAGAGGAACAGGAATTCAGACCTACATAAAATGTAAAGCAGTCTTGCTTGATAGTTGGTTGTAATAAGTATGTCACTTTCCCAGCACGACAGAGTGAAGGCAAAGGACTAGAGGGAGGTACATCCTCTGTTCAGTGATAGTGTTTCTAGAATATGGGACATAAACAGACCACTGAAACTACAAAGCATTTTAATTAGGAGACTAGATATTTAGATGAAAGAGCCTTCAGTGAAACCTGGACACTGGGAAGCTAGTATTACATATATTTATGAATTTACGAAAGTCTAAAGTTTTTTTTTCTTGTCACTTTGTGAGAGTCCCTGGCAGGTTTCCTCCGTTCCTTTTCCTTGCAGGGTGAGCCTAAGATGCTCCCTTGATGCTTCCTTGAGGTCAAACTCAGCTTTGTGCCATGTCACAGATGATGACCACAGGCACTCCCTGGACCAAAACAAGACTCCTGCCTATTCTTATTTCAGGAGACCCCTTCACAGACTCAGGATGCTCTGACTTCCCTAGACAACCATTCAGACTTGTAAATGGACCGAAGGGAAAAGATTATTACCTCAACCTTATTTCAGATATCCAAGCTGGAAAACACCTTAGCAAGAGTTAAATATGATACTGCATTGTGATTTTGTTTTCTATTTCTCCATTGACTAATGATGTTAAGCACATTTTCATGTGCTCAATGACCATGGGTATATCTTTCGAGAAATGTCTATTCAGAGCCTTTGCTCATGCTGTCATTGGGTTGTCTTTTTATTATTGAGTTTTAAGGGTTTGTGGTATATTCTCGATGTAAGCCTGTAAGCCACAAAGGCTATTTGGAAGGCTGATATAGAAACGATGCCATTATTCTTGGACAGTTGTAGCTTCATTCAAAGTAGTGGTTAGATGCAACTGTTCAGTATGCCTTTCTAGCCTACACTGGCAGTCAGATGGGCACAGGTCTTTTAACTTCTCCACAAGATCCAGCTTTTCTACCTGCAACAGTGCTTTAGGTAGAAGTGCTTAGTGACTCATTATCCTAGCAAGTCTCCCCTTTACAGATATTCACACCTCATAACCAAATCATAACTCAAGGGGATACCACCTAACCCCAGATCCTACTTTGATCTCATGGTATGAATATTGGACACAAAAGGATATGTCATCCAATTAGAATATGATGTCTAAGCTTACAGATTGGGAAAAAATATTTGCCAACTGTATATCTGACAAAAGTCTAACATCCAGGATCCGCAAGGAACTTAAATGTGCCAAAAGGAAAAAAACAGCCCCATTAAAAAGTGAGCAAAAGCAGGCCACACAACAAGAAGCGTGCAGGGTCAGGACTGGCATCCCAGGCATGCAACCCAGAGTCTGCATGCCCAACCTCTGTTCTGTGTGAACCCAGGACTCCCTGTCTGCTGAGGCCTCTTGTGCAGACGACTTTTAACTTAAGCACAAGAGGCTGTGTGTGTCCAACTCAGCTGCCTCCTTCTTCATGAGGCTGACCCCAATGCCCAGCTCCTATGTGAACCCTGAGGGCCAAGGTGACTTGGTTTCTCTCATCTGTGCTCGTGGGACTCAACACAATGCCCAACAGCAGAGAACACACAACAAACCCACATTCTAGAAAGTTCTAAAATAAATTCCATGTATATGTTGATACACATTCTGTATTAAGCTCAGTGTTTGGAATTCTTGCTGATCCTCATGTAACTGATTAGGTGTATGACTTTGATCAAGATTCTTAAATTCTTTGCATCTCAGTTTTGTCATCTCCCAAACATGAGTAATAATACCATACACGGTTGCTCTGAGGATTAATGATAATTAAATATCTGGGAGGACTTAGCACTCATATGCACTTATATGTACAGCACAAGGGCTTATTGTTGTTGTTACAGTTAAGCCTTTATTGCTGAGGAAGAGATTGGCATGGCAGTTATTGGGACCTCATGAATTATCATTGCCATTTAGTAACAAATAAAAACCTGAAGCCTCATCCCCCAAAGCAGCCCCCAGGACACACAGAGGGCAGGGCTAAGCAAGTTCCCACCTATCTATGATGACTGTGACACCAGAATTTCTGGGGCCAAGTGATGTTCCATCTAGAAGCTTCCTCTAGTCATTAGACATCGTCACTTCTGCTCTGTCTGCCCTGACACAATACAAAGACAACCTGGGTGAGGATGTCCCCCAGACTGGAGAATCCTGGTCTCCCCCAGCTGAGCATGGACTTCTCAGCAGGGAAGGCATAGTTAGGACCCTGCCCTGACCTGGGAGGATGGTCCTCTGACCCACTCTTTTATGATCACCTCTCAAAGCAAATCCCAACTGAGGCACCTTCTCAGGTGAACGTGAATATTCTGCAGAGAATACTCCTGATGCCTTTTATAAGTGCCACATGTAGCTTGCTGGGTTAATTAACAGAATGAGAATAATGGTACAAATAAAATGAGCTAATGCTGCTCACCACAGTAGTGGCAAGAGGAAAATAAAGTCCTTCGAAATTCTGAAGAAGAAAAAGTGGGCAAAAGACATGAACAGACACTTCTCAAAAGAAGATACATGGGCAGCTAACAGACACATGAAAAAGTGCTCAGCCTCACTCATCATCAGAGAAAAGCAAATCATAACTCAAGGAGATACCACCTAACCCCAATAAGAATGGCCATCATTAATAAAACAGAACACAGATGCTGATGAGGATGCGGAGAAAAAGGAATGCTTCCACACTGCTGGTGGGAACGTAAACTAGTGCAATCTCTTTGGAAAACAGTGTGGCGATTTCTGGAAGAACTAGAAATTGACCTTCCATATGACCCAGCAATTCCTTTATTAGGAATATATCCAGAGGAACTCAAGTAATTCTATAAGAAAGATACTTGCACATGCATGTTTATTGCAGCACTATTCACAGTAGGAAAAACATGGACCCAACCATGCTGCCCATCAAAACTTGACTGGATTAAAAAATATGGTACATATACACAATGGAATATTATGCTGCCATAAAGAAGGACAAACATATGGACTTCACAGCAACTTGGATGGATTTAGAGTCTACAATATTCAGTGATCTATTACAGAAACGAAGAACAGAGTACCATATCTTCTCATAAGTGGACCCTGAACAATTACCATAATACTTTAAGAAAGGGATTGGCAGTAGCGGGAAACTACTGTGGTGGAGGTGGTGGGGAACACACAGCATCAATAAATGTATCTGATCTCAAGCCAGGCAAAGTGGAGACCAAAGGGACGCGCAAACTTTACCTGTATGATGACCACTTGTATACTTAATTCTGAATTGTACCCCACATCTTTAAAATTAAAAAAAGAACATGATGTCTATAAATCATGATTCTCACAATTTTACTTAAAATATTTTGTTTCATGAAGAAACTAAATTTATTCTATATTCTCTTATCTTTAATGGACTTAAAAAAATTTTTTTTGAGTTGGAGTTTCACTCTGTCACCCAGACTGGAGTGCAGTGGCCGCTCCAGCCACCACAGCCTTGACCCGCTGGGCTCTGGTGATCCTTCCGCCTCAGCTTTCCGAGTAGCCAAAATTACAGGCACGCGCTACCATGCCCGGCTGATTTTTTTATTTTATTTATTTTATTTTAATTTTTTGAGTTGGAGTCTCACTCTGTCGCTTGGACTGGAGTGCAGTGGCCGCTCCCGGCCACCGCAGCCTCGACCTGCTGGGCTCCGGGGATCCTTCCGCCTCAGCCTTCCGAGTAGCTGGAACTACAGGCGTGCGCTACCACGCCTGGCTAATTTTTTGATTTATTGTAGAGATGAGGTCTCGCCAAGTTGCCCAGGCGGGTCTCGAACCAGCGGGCTCAGGCAATGCACTCACCTCCGCCTCCCAAGGCGCGGGATTACAGGCTGAGCCACCGAGCCCGGCTTTTTTAATGAACTTTTTACAAGTGTGTATGAATTATCAAAAGACATTAATAAAAATATTGATAACTTGCACTAGTATTTTTGGTAATTTTTTTAATTTTTGAACTTTCGTTGAATGACGGCAACATGACACACATAATCCGAAAAGAACCACAGTATTAAACTATAAAAACAAAAGAAGCCTTATTTTGGAATATCCGTATCAGAAATTATCTGATTATTGTCAATGAGCGGATTATTTTCAACTCAACACCAAACAGCTTAGAAAAACCAGGTAATACAATTAACACACTACCAGCCACATCAATGACCTTTGAAGTTAATAGCCATCTATTTTCTTTCTTTTTTTTTTACTTTTAATTTTTTTATTTTAAAGATGTGGGGTACAATTCAGGGTTAGGTATACAAATGTTCATTATGCAGGTACCCTTGTTGATGAGGTGTATCCCCCTTCCCCAGGCAGATTTCCAGTACTGCCAATTCCACTTCCCCACCCCTCTCCTGGCAGTTTCCCCCTACTGCCAATCCTTTTCTTTTGGTATTACAATAATTGTACAAGGTCTGCTTATGAGTGAGAACATATGATACTCAGTTCTTTGTTTTTGTGAAAGATCACGCAGGATTATAGACTCTAAGTCCATCTGGGTTGCTGTGAAGTTCATGATTTTGTTTTTCTTTATGACTGTGTAATATTTCATTGTGTATATGTACCACATTTTTTGTAACCAGTCCTCTTATGATCGGCAGCATGGTTGGTTCCATGTTCTTGCTACTGTAAACAATGCTGCGATAAATATACATGTGCAGGTATCTTTTTTATAGAGTGATTTGAGTTCTTCCAGGTATATTCCCAGTAGGGATATTGTGGGGTCGTATGGAAGGTCAATTTTTAGATCTTTTAGGAATCACCACATTGATTTCCCACAGAGGCTATACTAGTTTACACTCCCACCAAAAGTGTAGAAGTGTTCCTTTTTCACCACATTCTCTCCAGCATCTGTTGTTTTTTGTGTTATTGATGATAGCCATTCTGACTGGAGTTAGGTGGTATCTCAGTGTAGTTTTAATTTGCATTTCTTTGATGACTAGTGAGGCTGAACAGTTTTTAATGTACCTGTTGGCTGCTTATATGTCTTCTTTTGAGAACTGTCTATTCATATCTTTTGCCCATTTTGTAGTGGGGCTGTTTGTGTTTTTTCTTTTCAGCATGTTTGAGTTCCTTTTAGATCCTAGATGTTAGGCCTTTGTGAGACATATAGTTGGCAAATATTTTTTTCCAGTCTGTGGGCTGTCTCTGCTCTCTTGAAGATTTTTTTGACTTTGCAGAAGCTTGTCAGTTTGATGAGGTCCGACTTGTCTATCTTAGCTCTTATGGCATGGGCACTTAGGGTTTTGCTCATGAATTGGTTGCCAGTTCCAATTTCCATAAGGTGTTTCCTACATTATCTAAGGTTCTTATAGTTTGAGGCTTTACATTTAGGTCTTTGATCCATTTATAGTTGATTTTTGTGTATGGTGATAGGTAGAGATCTTGTTTTAATCTTCTGCATGTGGTCAGCCTGTTTTCCCAGCACCATTTACTGAATAGGTTCTCCTTTCCCCAGTGGTTGGTGGTGGAGGCTTTGTCAAAGATGAATTGGTTGAGAAATTGAGGTTTTGCTTCTAGAATTTCTATCCTGTTCCATTGGTCTATATGCCTGTTCTTGTATCAATACCAGGCTGTTTTGATAATTGTGGCTTTATAATAAAGTTTAAAGTCTGGGAGTGTGATACCTCTTGCTTTTTTTTTGCTGAGAATTGTTTTGGCAATTCGTGGTCATTTATGTTTTCATATGAATTCCTGTATTGTTTCCGGGTCTGAGAAGAATGCTGCTGGTAATTTAATGGGTATTGTGTTAAATCTGTAGATTACCTTGAGTAGGATGGACATCTTAACAATGTTGATTCTCCCAATCCATGAGCACAGAAGATTTTTCCAATTGTTTGTGCCATCTTTGATTTCTTTGAGCAGTGTTTTGTAGTTTTCATTGTAAAGGTCTTTCACATCTCTGGTTAGGAATAGCCACCTATTTTCTTAGTTGTTTCAATCTTTTTTATTAGTTGATATGTCTCTGTATGCAACTCCTCAGATTTCTTCTGAAAGACTTCACTAAGCAGTTCTTCTTGGACCTATAAAAAGAAAGGAGGCCACTTTTGAAAATCTCTGATTATCAAGAATTTAGAGTTTTGTATTTCACAACTTCATTGGCAAGGTACGTGCGTGCCTACTTCTTTTGTAATTTTAGAGTGCTATTTGATGATTTTGTCCAAAATTTTCATACGTTAGGACTTTAATCGAGTATCCTTTGTTTATAACTTCCACAATTCCCTCAGCACCTTCTCACCGGGGTGGGGAGGAACTACTGCCCTAGCCCTGACTCCTCCCCACCCTGGTGAGAAGGTGCTGAGGGAATTGTGGAAGTTATAAACAAAGGATAGAGGGAATTGTAGAAGGTGCTTAGAGGGAATTGTGGAAGGTGCTGAGGGATTTTAAACTATCCATTTAAAATGTTCTAGCCCATAAAATGAACCATGGGAGGAAATGTGGGTTGGATCATAATAAATTCTCAGTTGCTCTTAAGAAAGCACGGCCTCACACACCTAGCAAACAGTTGGAACTATGGATCGTCCATAGAACACTGCTTATTAAGCTCCAGTTTGAGTCAAAGAAATATTTTTTTTCTGTTTTTGTTCCCTATTAGGCTAAATCTGATGTTTGCAAGACTGAATGGATCTGTCTTAGTTCTCTGTGATGGTTTTATGAAGAATCCTAAGGAGAATAGGACAAGACACTACTCATTTGGGGCAAAATGAGACCATCCCATAATCACCAAAAAATAACAGCCCAGCATCCCAGGGATTGTTATTTGTACACTCCAAAGTCTATTATTACGGGAGGTTCTGGAGCATTGTGGATTTAAGGGCATCAGCAGAATCCAGGTGGATTTAAGACATTTAGTTAGGTAAATTGATTTTCTGTTTTCCTCAGAGATTATGATTGCTGAAAATTTGGGACCATCCATTCTGAAGTGCATGGGTGCTATCTGCCAGGCACTGTCCAAGGTCCAAGTCACAATTACCTTCAGATTGTGCTCCAGCATCCTTTCCCACTCTCTCAGAGGTATTTTATTTCCCCCTTCTTCCTCTTCAGTTGGGCTATTTTTTTCTCTGAGAGTCTTTCTTGTGCTTCTGTCTACTGCTGCTGTTCCTGTAGTTTCTGACCCAGCAGTTCCCATTTCTTCTCAGCTGCCTCCTTAGTTTAACCAGCTGCCCCACAAAGGTTTTAAAGAAGGAAGAGAACAATAGTCATGTCTTATTGCTCTGCTGTCTATGATCTGCTGTATGTGATCTGTGAGAAACTAAGGGTAGTTGTGATGTTTTTGAATTCACCCTGTGTCCATCCACATGTTATGGGAAAGGCCCTGCCTATCTGGCTGATATACAATCCACTTTCCTTGTTGTTTTTAGATTTAACTGTGTCCTGCTGGATCCTTGCACAGAAAGAGAGGAAGGTCATTGTTTTGGGAGGGCCATCCTGTCAGATCTTTTAGAGTGTAATCCAGGAAGCTACCGGCCTTTGTCCAGAATCCTGCCCCTCTATCTGCTAAGGCCTTTTTTCCAACAGTGAGGGCTCTGTCTGCCTGAAGGATGAATTCCCCTGTCCTGTCTGTGACTGCAGGATGCTCTTCTGCACTTTCTTTGCCCGGGGAAAGAAGGTGTCAAGACATGTCAGACAGCAAAGATCGAGTCTCTTGCTAGGGAGTTTTTTGTTTTATGAAACATCAAATTTGATCTTCTTAGTTTTGTATCCAGTTTAAGATTCTGCATTAGTTTCTTTTTTTCTCTAGTCACAATATACATTTCAAGCTCTTTTGTGGGCCTGAAAACCTTCCATAACAGTTATTTTCTAGTTTTACAACCTCTTCTTCAAGTGATGCCTTCTACTACCCCTTGAGGTTACAGTCAATCAGATTTATGTGCAGTTCTACAAGCACATAACCTCTGTTGCTTTTCATGTATTTGTATACTCTTTTTATTTTCCTGGAAGCTTGTTTGCTTTTTCTCAACCAGCATAACACTAACTGACACTTTATCTTATACCTCCTATTTCCTCTTTTAGAAAGTTTCCTAAGCCTTCCGTGTTTGAAATGACTGCAGACAGAGGAGCCAACTCTGAGTTGTTCTACAGTTCTACCACTTGCTGGGTGTGTGCCTTGGGCAATATAATAACTTCTCTGTGCAGTGCACACATTTTTCAATTGCACAACGTGACTAATACTACTGCCTAATTCACAATATTATTCTGAAGATTAAATTGATTATCCAACAAAATCACCATGGGTTATTCTTGTCATAATAAAGTGTGTGCTCAATATGTATTAGTTTTTATGATTATTATTAGTAGTATGAGTACCACAACTGTTATCATCTGTGCGTGTTATTGTGATATGTCTTACCACACTGAATGAACTATATATTTATCTGTGTTTGAGGTAAGATCATAAGAATCTTGTAGTCAAAAGTAATCTTTAATATTATGTTTCCTGTGTTTAGAAAAAGTAAATATTGCACAAAAATAAATCTTCTCTTTTACCTGGATTCATTAATCCAACGTCTTTCTATGGGAATAAATATTTCTGATCTTTTCAAGACTATTTAACTGTGAATATAAAAAGCTAAATATATACAGGTATTGTGATACTCGATTTTCCCCCCACCACATGAGCTGTGGTCTTAGATTTTCAGAAAGGGCAACAGAGGCCCTCTGACTAGACTCTGGTGGCCATCCCTCCTCTCTCCTTATTTCTCATCTTAACTTTATTCCTGGGTACCAGCTTATAGTCCAGCTCAACCGTTTTCATTTCTTCTAAGTAGTGATTGCACCCTCTGGGAACAGAGTAAGTTCCTCTTGAAATGCTTTCCATCTGAGCCAGGGCTCCTCTAAAACAAAGAGATATGGGCCTTCCTAGAATAGAAAAAGAATGTGTTAGAGAGGAAGTGACATGGTATAGTCAATGTCTAAGTGCATATGAGTGACCCAGTTACAACCCTGTGCCATAAAATACCCAATCAAAAATGCAAGTTGCCATATAAGGGAGACAAATGGGGCTAAAATATAAGGCAATGCCCCGTTGCATTTGGGGCTCAGCCTTTGGATATGAATCTGCTGGGCCAGTGCCGGCATAAATAAACACTGCTTCCTGGCAAAGAAGCCTTGATGTCTCGTCTCTCTGTGTAAAGGATTCTGCCACACATCAAGAGTTCTTAAAACTGCTTAAGCCCAGCCTGGAAATATTTGATAAATGCCTCTTCATCCTGTAGCAAGAATTCTTCCATATTTTTTTCTCTATGATGTTCTTTCAGGGAAAAGGAGGGAAGTTCAATAGAAAGAAGCTATTAGAGGGAAAGTCCAACTGTGATTTGTCTAGAAGAAATAGTCTGATGGCTTCAGAGTAGATTGGACATGAAATGGACCAGGGGGAGATATGTTTTAGTCTCACTTCTTACCAATGTTCTGAGTGACCTGTAGAAAGTCTGTTAACTCCCTTGGGGCTGGGTTTATCATCCGAAAAATGGAAGAACGGGAAGACATGAACTCCGTCCATGGTTTCTTCAGATGTAGCGTGATTAACAGGGATCCAGTCATCAGCAATGAACCATAACAAGATGAAGTGTAGCTAGAAATAGTTTCCTCACAGAACTTGGGTTGCTATGGATAGAAATGTATATAGGCATTTTTTGAACACATGGTAAGTTTGGATCTAGACTGCTACAGCAAAGCAAGTATCACAATGAAGTGAGTCACACAAGTGTTTTTTTGTTTGCCAGTACATATAGAAGTTTTTACAGTATACTGCAGTCTAGTAAGTAGCAATACCACTATGTCTAAAAATGTGCATAACAATAAAAAATATTTTACTGTCAAAAAATCCTAATGATAATTAAGTAGCCATTTTGCTAGTGGAGGGTCTTGCCTGGATGTTGATGGTTGTTGATTGATGAGGGTGGCAATTGCTGAAGCTTGGGATAGCTGTGGCAATTTCTTAAAATAAGACCACAATGAAATTTATTGCACTAATTGATTCTCGTTTTTGTGACAGATTTCTTCATAGCATACAATGCTATCTGTTGCATTTTACCCACAGTAGCAATTATTTCAAAATTGGAATCAATCCTCTCAAATTTGCTGTGGCTTTATCTGATAAATTTATGGAATATTCTGAATCCTAAATTTATGGAGTATTCTGAATCATTTCAATGGTGTTCACAGCATCATCTTCACCAGAAGTAAATTTCATCTCAGGAAACCACTTGTTTACTCATCCCTAAGAAGCAACTCCTCATCTGTTCAAGGTTTATCATGTGATTGCAGCAAAATCTTTAGGAGCCTCACTTTGTTGTCCAGGCTGGGGTGTAGTGTCATGATCATGGCTCATGGCAGCCTTAACCTCCTGGGCTCTGCTCATTCTCCTGTCTCAGCCTCCTAAGTAGCTGGGGCTATAGGCATGTGCCACGACACTTGGCTAATTTTCTGATTTTTTTTGTAGAGATGAGGTCTCACTATATTTCCCAGACAGGTCTTGAACACTTGGGATCAAGCAATCCTCCTGCTTCGGCCTCCCAAAGTGCTGGAATTATAAGTGTGAGCCACCATGCCTAGCCCAGGCTCCACTTCTAATTCTAGTTCTCTTGTTTTTTCTACCCCATCTGAGGTACTCCTCCACTGAAGTCTTGAACCCATCAAAATCATCCATGAAAGCTGGAATCAACTTCTTCCAAACTCCTGTTAATTTTGATCTCCTTCCATGAATAATGAATGTTTTTAATAGCATCTAGAGTGAATCTGTTCCAGAATATTTTCAATTTACTTTGTCTAGATCCACTAGAGAAATCACGATGACAACTACAGTCTTACAAAATGCATTTTTTTAAAAAGTCAGATTCATACTACTTTGCCCAGGCTGGAGTGCTGTGGGCTCATGGCCACCCCAGTATTGACTTCCTGGACTCCAGTGATCCTTCCACCTCTGCCTTCCAAGTTGCCAGAACTATAGGCGTGCACTACCACATGCTGCTAATTTTTTATTTATTATAGAGATGAGGTCTCACTAAGTTGCCTGGACTGGTCTCGAACCCGTGGGCTCAGACAATCCACTCACCTTGGCCTCCCAAAGTGTTGGGATGACAAGCTGAGTCATCGAGCCCGGCACACAAAAAACCTTTTTACAACAAACTTCTGTTTTTACCCATGAACGTATTTTCTTTTAATAACAATATTATTTTCCTATTATAGCCCAAATTTATCATGTTATAATTTAATGATTAATCACAACCGAGATACCCTGGAAAAATGTGCTCCAGGACACCCTGGAAAAAACGTGCTCTCAAATCAGCCGGGCGTGGTAGCGCATGCCTGTAATTCCAGCAACTCAGAAGGCTGAGGCAGAAGAACCGCTGGAGCCCAGCAGGTTGAGGCTGCAGTGGCCGGGAGCAGCCACTGCACTCCAGTCTGGGTGACAGAGTGAGACTCCAACTCAAAAAAACCCCCCAAAAACAAAACGTGCTCTCATTCAAATAAAATAAAAAAGAATAGAGTTGATAGGCTAATAAAGTACATAAACAAGATAAGCTGCATAACTTCTGTGGATAACTACAAAAAGAAAATGTGAGTTTCCTTGTTAAAGAAATAATCAAGAATTTCAATACAGAAACAAAAAGCATTAAGCCTGTATGGGCAAAATTCAGCATGGGCACTAGATGACTGCACAAGTCACGTGCTCATGAGGATGGCTCAGTGCACATATTACGTTTAATTTTGTTTTAACTTTCAGTGCTCGTTTGCCACTCAAACAGTCTTTAAAGTAGCTGCCAGCAATCTTTGCTGGGAAAGTCCCGACTATACAGAAACTTACGAACATTCATGCGGCATTGTCTTGCAACCATTTTCTTCATAGCAATATCACTTCCTAACATCACGATACTCATTTCTTTCCCTTTTTTATGTCTCCTTTTGGATGAACAGTATTCCATTTCATCTTCTTCATTTGTGTGTTATAATTTCACATTTTTCTGGTTTTTAAAAAGTTATTAATCTAGGGTGTATAATAGGCATCCTAGCCAAGTTTATTTTCAAACATTCTTATACAGCTTTACTTAAAAATGCCGCTTACTTTACATTAGTACATAGTCTTTCATTTCCTTTTCTAATTTCTGTGCTATTATTGCATACATTTTACTTCTACATTATAATATAGAACTTACACTACTATGTTATTACTTTTGTATTGAAACTGTCAATTTCCTTTCGAACAAATGAAATGAAGAAAATGTATTTGTATTTACTCAACTATTTACCATTTCTGGGGCTCTTCATTCCTTTGGATGAAACTGAGTTTTCATCTGGTATCATTTTGACTCCAGCTAAAGAATTTCCTGCATTTATTACGTGTGAATTTTCTGGTGATAAATTCTCTTAACTATTGTTTTTCTAAAATGTCTTTAAAATGGCTTTTTCTTTCTCCTTTAGATTATATCTCAGTGAGCTTGCAGGAACTCAAGTTCTCTTATGTTTTATTTGACCAATATAAATTCAAAAATATCTTTTATGCTCTCATTAAGAAGTACTTCTCCTGCATGGATCCTCCTTACTACACAAATATTCTCTGTTCAACTCCATCTTGCCATTTTATAATTTGTTCATTAGGATCTTGAGATATACTAAGTCTCAGTAAACCCTCCTGTAGGGAGACTTTAATTAAGAAGCATGCTTCTTTTTTTGTAGCACAAACATCTGTTTCTCCACATTCATAAATAGATGCAACATTAATGAACAACTAACAGTGTAAGCAAAGCTTTGCCACTTACACTGAGCACAGAGACATGCTTTAAGGCAAAGGTGACTCACATTTCCCACTGACAATGATTACTTTTTCCAGGTCTTGATCTTTGCATATGTGAAGATGTAGTAACAGAAGTTTTCTAATTGCATCTGGATACTAGTATCCAGCTTGTTTTTTAACATATTCTCTATGAAATAAGAGACTTTTGTCATTTGTTGGCTGGCCAAAGACAAGCACTTTTGTTTTGGAAAGAAATGCCTGAAAAACTCTTTGAGCCTGTTGAGATTTTGAATTTGGGGATTCTTGCCTGCAGTGGTAGAGAAACAGTGATCATTGAAGGAACAACCTTAAGGAAGGAAGCTGAGGATTTTCATTTTAAGAGATCTTTGCAGCTCCTGTCCCTGGAAATCTTTAATTCAGACATGCTACCTCATTACAAATCAGCCTTGTGACAATCACCAAGAGAAATCATGATGTGCCAGGAAAATCCATTTCTTTACGGAGCAGAGGTTAAGGAAGCATTTCTGGAGAGGAAGGGAAGACACTGTCCCATGTGTAGAAATTTATGAACGGTATCCTCAGGACTGGTATGGAATTTGATGAACCAAATATACAGTGAATGAATGACTAATAAAAAAATGATCAGAAGTATTTTCTGATTCTACTACTCCATTTTAGAGATGAAATGTGATCCCTAAGATCAAGTAATACCAGAATGAAGAGAAATATGTTGGTTGTAAAAATACCAGGAGGGGAGAGAGAATACTGAAATAGCTAATAAAATATGTAAAATAATTGCAATAACTTGCTTGACATAAGTAACTCTATTTTGTTTAAAATCCTCCATCTTAGCTGTCTGCCTGACCTAAAAATACCCCCTCTTCCAGTGTATACATGTGATTGTTGCAACATTCCCATAACCACAAACCCACTACTGCATTCCCCTGAGCTGATCACTCCAACTATTCTTGCTGACCATTCAAAAACTTCCTAACCACAAGTTCCGTGTAATTGTATGCCTTGTTAACTGAAATCCAAAAAGTTGTTCCTTTTGTTTTTAGTTCCTTATATCCTTATTCCCTGCTATGTAGCCCACTTGCATATTTTGCCTTTATAAGCAACTCGCAAATCTCATTCAGTGTCAGAAGCTTTCTTGGCATACACCTACTCTTGACCATGTGCTATTAAAGAACTCAAAATTCAAACCCGGTACACGTGCAATTCTCCTTCCTCACAATCTGGTTATAACAATACTCATTTCAATAAGAAAAAATGTCAAAATTCAGAGTAAAAAAAAAATGCTCTCACTACTATGACTTGGATGTTCCCTCCAAAACTCATGTTGAAACTTAGTTTCCAGTGTAATAATTTAAGGGGAAGGGAACTTTAAGAGGTGATTAGATCATGAGGGCTCTTCCCTCGTGAATGGATTAATCCATTCAAAAAATAATGAATTAATGGATTAATAATTAATGTGTTATCATGGGAATGGTTAGTTATCAAGAGAGTAGGTCTGTAAGAAAAGTCAGTTTGCACGATGACCACTTGTATATCTAATCCTGAATTGTACCCCATCTTTAAAAAAAAAGTCAGTTTTGCTTTCAGTACACCTTTATCCTTTGATGTCTTCTGCCATGTTATGATATAGCATGAAGTCCTTCCCGGAAGCCAACCAGAAGTAGTAACCCAATTTTGACCTACCCAGCCTTCAGAACGGAGTGATTTATGAAAAAGAGGCTTATTTTGGCTCATGGTTCTAGAGGTTGTTAGTTCAAAAGATTGAGTTTCAGTTGAGGAAGGTAAAAAAGTTCTTGAGTTGGATGGTGGTGGGGTTGCACATCAATTAATGTATTTATTACCTCATAAACTATACAGTAAAAATAATTAAAAGCCGGACTCGGTGGCTCAGCCTGTAATTCCTTGCCTTTGGGAGGCTGAGGTGAGTGGATTGCCCGAGCCTGCGGGTTCAAGACCCGCCTGGGCGGCGAGACCTCATCTCCACAATAAATGAAAAAATCAGCCGGGCATGGTAGCGCATGCCTGTAATTCCGGCTACTCGGAAGGCTGAGGAGGAAGGATCGCTGGAGCCCAGCAGGTCGAGGCTACGGTGGCTGGGAGCAGCCACTGCACTCCAGTCTGGGCGACAGAGTGAGACTCCAACTCAAAAAAAAAAAAAAAAAATTAAAATAGTGAAATTTATGTTGTTTTAGCAAAATAAAAAATTAGATCATTTTATTTCTTTGCTATTTTATTTTTATCAGTTTAAAACCTGATAGGCTATTTTTGTCAGTATGGAACACCAGGAACACATAATAAGAAATGCAAACATGTGAGTCCTAGAAAGTTCTAACACTGAGAGTAACTAGAAATTTTTGTTTTTCAGAGCAGTATTTGGTCTGAAAACATTTGATTTTTAAATGATTCTTCAATTTCCTGAGTTATCTTAATTTATTGGCTGAAGCTTTGCAAGTGATAATCCACCCAAATCAATCACTCAGTATTGGAACATATCATAATCCAGTGTCAATTGAAAATTAAAGTAAAGTGCTGAATGACAGGGCTTAGTTGATTCATGCCCCTATTGACTTTCTTACACCCAGGCTAACTTCTGATACCTGATCAGCTTCAAGGCATCTTCCATGGTGGGAAGTTCATCTAACTTCAGCTCTAAGGTAAAATCTTGAACAGTCCAAACAAGGTCTGGAAAGAAACTTTCAAAATCAATGGAGTCTTCACTTTCACCAGGTATCAAGGAGGCTTTATCCCTGACTGGTTCTGTCAGTTCAGTGACATAGCTGGGAACCTAGCTAAAGAAGAAGTACTGTACACCACAATGTCCAAATCTTACTTAGAGCCAGATTGTATAAACATTCCCTTTTGCCCTGTGTCCCCTCTCAACCATGGCAATTGAGTCACAGGAAAGATGAAGCAATCTCAGCTACCATAACTATAAACTCAATAAATCTTGATAACTCAAGATTTATAGTTTACTGCAGCTGCTTCAGGGCCCCGTGGTTGATGGTTCTCCTGCTGTTGTAAACAAAGGTGATGCTCAGAAGCACAGTCAGGGCAAAAATCCATGAGTCATTCTTTTTTTTTTTTTTTTGAGTTGGAGTTTCACTCTGTCACCCAGACTGGAGTGCAGTGGCTGCTCCCAGCCACCGCAGCCTCGATCTGCTGGGCTCCGGCGATTCTTCCACCTCAGCCTTCCAAGTAACCGGAATTATAGGCATGCGCTACCACGCCTGGCTGATTTTTTGATTTATTGTAGAGATGAGGTCTTGCTGCCCAGGCGGGTCTCGAACCGCGGGCTCAGGCAAATCCACTCACCTCAGCCTCCCAAAGGCGCGGGATTACAAGCTGAGCAACCGAGCCCGGCTCATGAGTCATTCTTAGAGCCAGTCTAGAAATCACATTGTAAAAACAGAATACAGAGATGACCCTTCATTAATTCATTAAGATTTTCACTTAACTAGAACTTAAGAGTCATTAATAAATGCACACAAAAGAGCAGGCAACTATTTTGCAAATATTTATATCATGTCCAACACTAGAAACACAATGTTATTTAATTAAATTTAACAACTATTCATTGAGCATCTGCTGTCTGCAGAATAGTTGCATTTGGTTGCATGGATGAAAGTTTCATAAGACAGTTTTGTGCCCTCAAGAAGATGACTTTCTGGATGGGCAAACTAATCGGTAAACATTCAACTGCAGCCAAGTTAATCATCTCCATCAGGAGTGGAATCAAAGGCTATAATGTAAAAGAAAAAGAGGCAAATCCAACAAATGAAAACAAGTGCCTTGTGAATTAAGAGCAAAAATAGACTGCATCTGACTGTGAAGTCATGACAGCAAGTAAAAAAAAAAGGTAGGCTATAAAGAATTGATAGAATGTGGACTTGTGAAAATTAAGGGATTATATAGGTAGATGTACCAACACAGGCTGAGTCAGAATTGCTAAAATAATTTTTTTTAAAACATCATATAAAGGTGTTGTAGAGCTATTCCATTTGACTGGAGCAGTGTTTAGATGTGTGGGCGTGGAAGACAAGGATGGAAAGGAGATTCAGAACAGGATGGAAGGGTCTTAAAGATTAGGCAAGTAAAATGAGAGTCTGCCCAAATCACACCCCCAGTCTCTGTTCTGCAAGCAGTTCTGCTGAATTTACAATAAGGGAAGGAGGGAATGGATATTGGAAGACAAATAGCCATCTGCCACAGTAAACATGAATATAGCAAGAACGTAGGGATATATATTGTCGTAGATAGACAATATATTTTTTGAAAGCAGGATCTGTTGAGAGAACAGAAAAGCTCCCACAGTGCGAGGGTACTCGAAGGGGTGGCCCAAAAATATGTTCCTCATTGAAGTATAAGGAGAAAAAATTCCATGGCAGATATACAGACAGGATGGTGTCAAAGTAAAATGAAGAATGATGTAACAGAGATTAAAAGATGCCAAGAAAACTTCTAAAAGAGGCATGGAGAGACAAAAATAGAAAGATAAATGACAAAAGCGCATGGAAAGAAAGGGATGAATGGCTTAAGAAAGGCGGCGTGATATAATGTGCTTGAAATGGACTGCTTGGATTCAAATGCTGGATTCATACTTACTGACTGTGTAAACTCCTAGGGTCATTAGGAAGATTAAATGTAACATAATTTATATGATACATTTAATATCACACCTAAACATGGTAAATGCTACACTGTAAACTACATTTGCTTAAAAAAAATTAATCCTCTGAAGAGTCAAAAATTGTGGAATTCCCACTGCAGGGAATGCAAACTGTAGTAGAGTTGTTTTGGTTAGAAAGGTCTTATTTGGACTTAGTACTCTACTTCTGTGTTGTGTTTTGGATCCAGAGACAGTGGAAAATAAAACTGAGATGACACAATTAAATGCCTGAAGTTTAAGTGCTAGAGTCTTCTTTGTTCTGCCACCTAATATGTCCCATTCCTCTTTAATTTCTCAATTTTTTCCCGTGTTCCTCTTGACTCTTTTCTTTTTGTCCATCATCGGTTGCTTCTTCCTTTGTACTTCCTCTGACATTTTTGCAGTAGCCTGTGCAGATTGAACTTTGTTCCACTGAAAAAGAAAACAAGAAAGATCATGTAGGATTGTAGTGTTACCAACTTTTTTCTTCCACATTTTTTTTTTTTTTTTACTTTTTGCTGTTTTATTTCAAAGAGGAGATTTCCTGGGAATATTGTCCTTTTTTTTTTTTTTTTGGTAAGTAACAAAACTGCTGTTTGCTGTGTATGCCAGACTCAAAAATGACACAGGTTCTAAGATCCATCTTTGTTCATCTTCTTCTAGTATGATGATCTCAGGTTACACAGTCAAATTATTTAAACATATAAGAGGTCTTGTGCAATCTCCTCGGGTCCTCTCCTACTGTGAGAGCTTTTCTGTCCTCTCAATAAATCCTGCTTTTAAAAAAAGATGTCAGCTGGGCGCGGTGGCTCAGCCTGTAATCCCGCGCCTTTGGGAGGCTGAGGTGAGTGAATTGCCTGAGCCCGCGGGTTCGAGACCCGCCTGGGCAGCGAGACCTCATCTCTACAATAAATCAAAAAAAATCAGCTGGGCGTGGTGGCTCATGCCTGTAATTCCGGCTACTCGGAAGGCTGAGGTGGAAGGATCGCCGGAGCCCAGCAGGCCGAGGCTGCAGTCGCCGGGAGCGGCCACTGCACTCTAGTCTGGGCGACAGAGTGAGACTCTAACTCAAAAAAAAAAAAAGATGTCTTGTGGCTGTGTAGTCTCTTGATTTGCTCCTCATCTTCGGTCTCCTATTCCTTTTCTGTGATAGTCTGACCTGTCTGTAGAAATATATCAGTCACAGACTTTGAACTTCAAGTATGTCTGCAGAATCTCTTCAGTTTTAGCATTCCGAGAACACAGCGTTAGTAGCAGGAGCTGGCTGTATTTGTTCCTGTTTATCTGCTCACCACCTTTCCTTGAGGTAATGCTGCTCTTGAGTCTGGTGGGACTGGTGGCCATAGTCTTCTGTCACAGGGCTAGACACATGCTAAAAAAACAACGACTTTTCTTAGATTTGTCAGAGAATTGAGGTCGTAAGGCAAGTTGCCACTCTAAAATCTGAAGAGACAGGCAAGTACAACCAAGATTAGCTTACCTGTTGCAGAAGCTTCGGAGCCAGTAACTGGTAGGAACCTTTGTAGGGTTACTTTGATGAATTGTTGGAGGTTGATTGTAGATTCTCTTGACAGTTAAAAACAATTGGGGGCCAGTATAATGGGAGCCTACTAATTGTTGTGAATTTTTACCCCCAGGTTTCCCGATCAGGTCCAGAGAAAATTCAGACTCCAAAGGGAAGGAGAAAAGTAACCACTTGGAACTATCTCAAATGTTATCCACAGCAAAGACCATCCAGGAAGGTTAAAGACATTACTAAAGCCTTATTTGACTTAAAGAAGAGGAATGACACAACTCTATCTCACTCAATCTCTCTCTAGTGGCTACTGACACCTAAACAGAGTGGGGTGTGGGGAGCTGACAAGCTCTTATGAATGTTACAACCCAGAGACATAGGTTCACTAAAAGACTGAAACCCAATTGTAGTATTATAGAACATTTCTCCTCCTTTATACTTTAGCAACCATACAGCAGGACTCTATTCAGTAACAGTGAATCGTACTGAGAGAGCTACAAGTTCCAGACCATTTAAGAGGGAGTTTTTAGAGAAATCTTACACAATAGGGAGGACAAAAACCAAAGACCTGAGAGCAAATTGAAGGATCCGACTCTTACAACTTCAACAAATATGAACACAGCCTAACTTCTAGCCAAATTAACATCATACCTCACATTGAAAACTTATATACCTCAGTTCCTATTACTCAATACAACAGGTCCAGCCTTCAACAAAAAAACTTAGAAAGCATATCTAAAGGTGGAAAAAAACACAACAATCCGAATAGACAAAGCAAGCAATAGAAACAGTCTCATATATGGCAGAGATTTCAGAATTACTAAGCCAGAAATTTAAAATAACTGATTAATGAAAATAGTACACTGCATGCAAGAAAAGATGGATCCCATAGGGGAATAGAAATTCCACAAATGGATAAAAATAAAATGCTACAAATGAAGAACACTCTAACAAACAAAGGATGATTATTAGTAGACTGAATATAGTCAAGGAAAGATCAGTTAGCTTAACAATATGTCATTAGAAAATTTCTAAATTCAAATGCAAAGAGAAAAAAGAATAAAAATAAATAGTACAGAACATTAAAGTACTGTGCTACAGTTACAAAAGGCCTAATATATACACAATGGGAATACTGAAGGAGAAAAAAATAGATAAAAGAGCAGAATAGATATTTGAAACAGTAATGGCTGAGAATTTTCCTAAATTAATGACAGATACCAAAGCACAAATCCATGAAGTGTTCAGGGAGCACTAAATAGCATAAATATCGAAAAATCCATACGTAGTCATATCATATTCAACCTGCAGGACATCAAAAATGAAGAGAAAATTCTTGAAAGAAGCCAGGGACGAGGAATGTCTTATCTTTAGAAAAACGTGGATAAGAATTATATTAGCTTATCCTACAGAAGAAGAGAGTAAAGTGAAATATTTAAAGTGTTAAAAAAATCCAACCTAATATTCTGTACCAGTGAAATTATCTTTCAAAAGTGAAAAAAAAAATTCAGACAAATTGAAAACCAAGGAGATTTAACACCAGTCAACTTGTCTTATAACAAATGGTAAAGGAAGTTCTTCAGAGAGAAGGAAAATTGTGCGTCAAAAGCTCAGAACTACATAAAAAATGGAAGAGCATCAGAGTAGTAATACATAAAGATGAAGCAAATTCTTTTATTTTTATTTGTCTTTATTGATTTAATAGATATGTGTTTGCTCAAAATAATAGCAACAGTATGTCAGGTGATTACAATAAATGGAAAAGTGAAATGAATGGCAGCAATGTTACAAATAATGGGAGAAAGGAATTGTGATACAGTGTCATAAGGTAATTACAATACTTGTGATTCTGTATAGCATTATTTGAGATTTGACTTAGATTAGTTGTTAATGTATATTGCAAGTTTTCAGGCAACCAATAATTTTCAAAGTGTAATTGATATGCTAAGAGGAGAAAAATGGAATTGTATAAGATGTTAAATTCAATTAAAATCAGAGAAGGAAGAGAATGGGGAGAAAATTAAAAAAGAAACAAAGGATAAGTCCAATTAATGAAAAATAGTTACAAACAAGGTAAATGCAAATTCAGCTATATCAATAATTACTTTAAATAAAAATGGTCTAAGTATACCAACTAAAAGACAGAGACTGACAGAATGGGGGAAAAAACTCTAGAAGATCTGACTATATGTTTTCTATAAGAAATACAAAGGCACAGATAGATAAAAAATAAATGGATTGAGAAAACTATACCATACTAACACTAATTAGTAGAAAGCTGAAATAGTTGTATTAACTTCACACAAAGCCTACTTCAGAATAAGAAAAATTACTGGAGATGAAGGCCATTACATAACACTATAGGCATAAAGTCTCCCATAAGACATAACATCCTTAATATCTTTGTATCTAACAAGAGTTTTTCAAAATATCTGATCCCAAAACTGATAGAACTGCAAAGAGTAATAGACAAATCTACTAATATAGTTAGAGATTTCACCACATCTGTATCAGTAATTGACAGATCCAACAAGCAGAAAATTATCAAGGATACAGTTGACCCAAACAGTATCATCAATCAACTGAATGTAATTGGTATTTATAGAATAGTTCATCCAACAAGAGCAGAGTACATATTATTTTCAATCTCAAAACACTCTGCAAGATATACTGTATTCTAGGCCATATTGCATACACATTTACAAGATAAGAAATCATACAAAGTGTTCTCTCAGAAACAATGGAATAGTGCTAAAAATCAATAACAGGAAATTAGCTGGTAAATCCTGATGTACTTAAGGATTAAACAACATACTTTCAAATAGCACACAGGTATAAAAAGTCTCAAGATAAATTTTAAAATATTTTGAACTAAATTAAAATGAGAATACAATTTATGAAAATTGTGGGATGAAATAAAATCTGTGCATAGAGAAAAAATTTATAGTATTGAATGCATATATTGGAAAAGAAGAAAAATCTAAAACCAGTAATGTAAACATTCACTTAGAAAATTTAGAGAAAGAAGAGTGATATAAACTTAAAACAAACAAAAGACAATAAATTATAATAATTAGAGTGGATAGGAATGAAATGGGCAACAAGAAATCAATGAAGAAAGATCAATAAAACCATAAGTAATTTGTTAACAATTCTCAATAAAATTGATGAACTTCTGGGCAGACTAACCAAGAAAAAGAGAGAGAGAAAACACAAATTATAATCAGAAATGAAATAGGGACATTACTATCGATCCCATGGATATTAAAGAATAATAAAAACAATAAATGAATATTATGGAAAACTCTGTGTCCAGAAATCTGATAATTAAATTGACCAATACATTAATAGACACAAACTACCATTATGCATGCCAACCATGCAGACAATTTTTTTGTAGAATTTAAATGTTTATTTTGAATTGACAAATAATATTAGTAATTATATATATATTTTGGAGGTAAACGTGTTATTGTGATATATGCACACATTGTAGAATGATTATGTCAAGCTAATTAACATATCTATCACCTCACATATTATGATTTTTTTATAGTGAGAACATTTAAGATCCATTGTTTTTAGCATTTCTGAGATATAAAATACATTTTTAAAACGTAGAACTCTCTATTGCACAGGCTGGAAGGCAGTGGCATGATCACAACGATAGTGGCTTATGACAACCTCTACCTCCTGGGCTCAGGCAATCTTTCTACCTCAGCCTCCCAAGTAGCTGGGACTACAAGCATGCGCTCCACACCTGACTAATTTTTTTTTCCTCTTTGTAGAGACGAGGTTTTCCTATGTTGCCCAGGTTGGTTATGAACTTCTGGGCTAAAGAGATTCGCTATATCGGCCTCTCAAAGTGCTGGGATTACAGACGTGAGCCACCGCACCCAGCAAAGTACAATATTATTAACTTTGGTCATCTTGCTGTACAAGAGGTCTTGAAAACATGTTGCCTTTGTCTAACTGGAACTTTGCGCCTGCCGGTCAACTTCTTCCCATTTTTCCATATTACCAACATCTGGTAACCAGTATCCTGGTCGGTGTTTACTTCTTCAAATTTAGCTTTTTTAGATTCTACATAAAAGTATAATCATGCAGTATTTGTCTTTTTGTGCCTGGTTTATTTTACTTAGCATAACATCTTACAGCAGGGGTGTCCAACCTTTTGACTTCCCTGGACCACATCAGGTAAAGAGGAATTGTCTTGGGTCACACATAAATTATATACTATAGCTAATGTATATACATAATATGACCTTTAAACATATTTTTTGTTATAAAGTGTAGAAAAATGAGAAAAATATAAAACAA
The DNA here is from genome assembly GCA_027257055.1 of Cephalopachus bancanus. Taxonomy (NCBI): domain Eukaryota; kingdom Metazoa; phylum Chordata; class Mammalia; order Primates; family Tarsiidae; genus Cephalopachus; species Cephalopachus bancanus. The sequence continues at coordinate 173,221 of JAPVLO010000047.1, read as the reverse complement.
GTGGGAAATTTGACCATGTTTTGGGAAAACTAATCTATCAATGTCTGGTTTGACAGAAGTGGTCACAATTCTTAGTGAGTTCTCAAGGTCCTCGTCAGAGATGTTTATTCAGCTTTTGCTCTGTGTGCTTCACAATAGAAAACAGCTGCTCACAAATGTATGTGCTTCCAGAAGGTGATGTCATGAATAAGGCTTGATTGTGAACTTCAAAAATGGAAATACACATGGGGTAATGAAGAAAATAAATGCTAAAAAGCACATGATGCTAAAAGATTTTGTGGGGCTGCATTACTAGCTGTCCTGGGCTGCCTGTGGTTCACGGACCATGAATTGGACCTGTCTGCTTCCCATGCTCATCTACCTTGTTACAAATGACGGAATTTAACTCTTTTTAAAGGCTGAATAGTATTCATTGCCCATATATACTATATTTTATTTGTCCATTCATCCATTGATGCACATTTAGGTTAATTATCTATCCAACTTATGTAAATAATCTGCAATGGACATGGGAGTGCACATATCTCTGTGATGGACTGATTTTAATTATTTTGAAAATATACTTGTATTTGCTGGCTCATATAGTAATTCTATTTTCAGTTTTTGAAGAAACTCCATACTGTTTTTCACAATGGCTGTATCAATTTACCTTCCCAAGAACAGTATGCCAGATTTCTCTTTCCACCACGTTCTCACCAACACTCACTATCTTTCATCTTTTTGATAATGTTCATTCAAAAGGATGTGCAGGATATCTCATTGTGGTTTTAGTTTGCACTCTCCTCATGATAAGTGATATTAAGCACTCTTTCACATACATGTTGGCCATTTGAATGTATTCTTTTGAGAAATGCCTGTTCTGATTCTTTGGTCATTTAAAAAATCAGATTATTTACTTACTGTTGAGATGTTTGAACTCCTATGTGTTTTGGATAGTAGCTTCTTAACAAATATATGGTTTGTAAGTATTTTCTCCCATCTATTTCTTTTTTTCCTATGCATAACCTTTTTGGTTTATGCAATTCCATTTCTCTTTTTTTAATTTTTGTTGGTTGTGTTTTTGATGTTAGAACCAAAATATCATTGACAAGACCAATGTCAAAGAAATTTTATCCTGTACTTCCTTCTAGGAGTTTTACACTTTCAAGTCCTACAACTAAGTCTTTAATCTATTTTTAGTTATCTTTGGCATATGGTGAGAGACGATGGTCCAGTTTCATCCTTCTGAATGTGGATATTCAGTTTTCTCAACATTGTTTATTAAAGAGATGGTTCTTTCCCGTTTTGTGTTCTTTATCAAAAAGCAATTGACCATAAATGCTTATATTTATTTATGGGCTCTTTAACCTGCTTCATTGGTTGATGTGTCTGATTTTATGCTAGAATCATGCTGTTTTGGTGATTTTAGCTTTGCAGTTAATTTTAAAATCTGAACGTGCAATGCCTGCAGTTTTATTCTTTTTGTCAATATTGCTTTGACTATGTAGGGACTTTTGTGGTTCTATATAAATTTTAGGATTTTTTAATTCTATATCTGAAAAAATGACATTGGAATTTTAATAGGGATTTTACTGAATCTGTTGACTGCTTTAGGGCATATAGATTTTTTAAGCAATATTAATTCTTCCATTTCATGAACATGCTATATCTTTTCATTTATTTCTGCTTTCTTTGATTTCTCTCATTAATGTGTTGTAATTTTCACCATATAGATTTTTTCTCCTTGGTTAAATTTACTTATAAATATTTTGATTTTGATGCTATTATAAATTTGATTGCTTTTAAATTTTTTTCCAGATAGTTTGTTGTTAGTGTAAAGTTATGCTACTGATTTTTGTGTGGTGATTTTGTATTCTGCATCTTTGCTGAATTAATTTAACCTTTCTAACAGTTTTTTGAAGGGAGTGGAGAGAAATAGATAAATTTAATAGGTCTTTAAAAAGAAATTGAGTCAATAATTAAATACATTTCCCCCCCCAAAACATGAAGTCTCTTGTGGTTTTACCAGTAAATTCTCCCAAACACTTAAGCAGGGATTCCCATTCTTGCCACTTCTACTTAACAAAATATCAGAAGTACTAGCAAGTTCAAATAGACAAGAAAATAAGCAAAAGATATCTAAATCAGAAAAGAAGTAAAATTATCTGTTCATAAGTGACATTATTTCTGTAAAAAATAAAAACAACCCTTAAACTTTATTTTAAAAACCCTGATAGAACTAATACATGAATTCAGTTAAATCACAGGATACAAAATCAACCTACAAAATTTAGTTGCATTTTTTTTACATCAATAACAACCTACCCAAAAAAGATTTTGAGAAAACCAACTTCATTTACAATAGCATTAAGTAGAATAAAATATAGGAATAAATATAACTAAGGAGATGAAAGTTCTGTACATTAAAAACTATAAAACATTGACAAAAGAAATGGAAAAAGACACCACAAATAAATAAAAGTTACCTCGTGTTCACAGATTGGAAGAATTGTAATAAAAGAAAGCAATAGTAACTCAACCCCCAAATCATAGTATAAAATACCTTAATTAATGTTTATGGGAAGAGAATAATAAAACCATCAATAATAAAAACTACTCTTAGATAGTTCTGTTTCTTCCCCATTCTTTCTTGTCATGCAAGTTATATTTTTATACAATGTTTGCCCATCAACACAGACTTACAATTCTTTCTTTATGCTTGTCTTTCAAACCAGATAGAATTAAAAAATAGTTACAAACAAAAATGCATATATGCTCTTTTAAAATACTTATATATTTACCTTTCTGATGTTTTTTATTTCTTCATATGGATTCAGGTTACTACCTATTGACCTATAATTTTGGCTTGAAGGACTCTTTTTAACTATTTCTTGTAGGGCAAGTTTTCTAGCAATGGATTCTTGCTTATGAGAATGACTAAAATTCAAAACATGGAGAATACCGACAAGGATGTGAAGCAACAGGAACATTTCTGGTGGAATATAAATTGTGTAGCACTTTCAAAAATAGCTCAGTAGCTTCTTACAAAATGAAATATACTCATGATCAATTATCAATTATCATATGACCCAGAAATTGTGCCTCTTGGTATTTACCCAAATGAATGAAGACTTATGTTCACATAAAAACCAACAATAGACATTTATAGCACTTTTATTCATAACTGCCAATACTTGGAAGCAGCCAAGATGTCCATCAGCAAATGAGTGGAGAAAAAGAAATGAGCTATCAACCCTTTAAAAAACATGGAGGCTACTTACATTTATATTACTAAGTGAAAAAATTCAATCTGGAGAGGCTACATGCTGTATGATTCCCACTGAAAAGTAAAAAGATCAGTAGTTGTGGGAAGAAAGGAATGAATAGGCAAAGCACAGATCATTTTTAGAGTGTGAACCTATTCTTTATCATGGTAAATGGTAAATATGTGTCATTATACATTCGTCAAAATCCATAGAATATACAACAGCGAGAGTGAACTATAACATAAACTACAAACTTTGAGTGATAGTAATATGTCAATGTAAGTTCACTGTCTGTAACAAAGCAGTCCAGAATGTTGTTAGTACATAACTGAGGGTAAAGGGTATAAAAGGAACTCTCTGTACTTTCTGCTCAATTTCACTATGAACCTAAAACCACTGAAAGGTAAAGTGCATTCATTTTTAAAAAACAAGGAAAGATGCATTCTCCAATAACAACAACAATCCATACTACCCAAAACATTATATAAGTTCATCATAATTCCTATAAAAATTTTAATGACATTTTTCACAGAAATAGAAAAACAATTCTAAAACTTATTCAAAACCACTAAAGACCCTGAATAGCCAGAACAATCTTGAAAAAGAATTACAAAGTTGAAAGTATCACACTTCCTGCTTTCAAGCTGTATTACAAAGCTATAGTAATAAAAACAACATGATACTGGCATAAAAACAAGCACATGAATGAATGAAACCAACAGAACAGAGAGCTCAGAAATAAATTTAAGCACATAAGACCAACTAATTTTTGACAAGGTCACCAAGAACATGTTCATAAAGTGGAAAAATGATATTCTCTTTAATAAATGGTGCTGGGAAAACTGGATATCCACATGCAGAAAACTGATACTGGATCTTTTCTTTACAGTATACACAAAAATCAACTACAAATGGATTGAAAATCTAACTACAAGTCACGAGCCTATAAAGCCCCTAGAAGCAAACACAGGGTGGCCATTTTGACGTTGGTCTTGGCAATGATTTTTTGGATTTGACACAAGAAGTACTGGCAACAAAAGCAAAAGTAAGCAAGTGTGACTACATCAAACTATAAAGCTTCTGCATGGTAAAGGAAACAAGCCACAAAACAAAAGGCAGCCTATAGACTGAAAAAAAAATGCAAACTATAGAAGGAGTTAACTTGAATAAGCAGTTAAGAATACCCAAAATATCAAGGAAATCACATAACTCAGTAGAAAAAAACCCAGCAACCACCCAGCATTACCTGATTCAAATATGGGCAAATAACTTGAATAGACATTTTTCTAAAGAAAACATACAAGTAGCCAAAAGGTCTATGTAAAGGTGCTTAGAATTACCCGTTATCAGGAAAATGCAATTAAGTCCCACAGTGAGATATCATTTCATACCTTTTAAGATAGCTATTATAAAAAAGACAAGAGACAGCATGTGTTGCCAAGTGTGTGAAGAAAAAACAACAAAAAAAAACCCTGTACACTCTTTGTAGGAAAGAAAATTGATACAGCTGTAATAGAAAACAACATGGAGATTCCTCAAATACTAAAAATAGAACTAAAAACAAAACTACGATATTGTGTGAAGGGGGTCCCAAAGAAACTCAGATTTATCTTTTGGAGGACAGGCCCCTTTAGTGCAGGCTTCCCCAGCTAGGTAAGTGTTCTAGGAACCCGTTGGTTTTTATCTGAAAGTTTTGAGAAGGTTGTATCGTGATTTGCAGAAGAAATGACTCAAGTTGTGGCAAACAGGTGACTGGTTTTTCCACCCTGACAATGCACCTGCCCACACCGTGCTGAGTATTCAGCAGCTTCTGACCACAAACGTCATAAACCTTTGTGCCCCACTCTCCCTATTTACCCAATCTTGCCCTGAGTAACTATTTTCTCCCCCAGATGAAAAAGAAAAACCCAAAGGGAAACATTTTTGTTAATGTGGAAGAGGTGAAACAAAAAGCAAAAGTACTGACAGGCATCAAAATTGATGAGTTCAAAAACCATTTTGAGCAGTGAAAAAAGTATCTCGATACATGTCTTACATCAAATGGATATACTTTGAAGGTGACAGAAGTTTAAGCATGTAAGAATAAATACACAGTTTTTTATAAATAAGTTCTGAGTTTGTTTGGGTCCCCCTTTGGAAATAAAATTATCACCTCATAAGGATTATTGCCTTCCCATACTTACTGCAGCATTTTTTCACAGCAACAAAGATAGGAAAACAACCTAAGTGTTCATTAGCAAATTAATAGATAAGTAAATTTTGAAGATAATAAATAGATATATAGAGACACACACATAATGGAATATTATTTACCCTTAAATAAGAGATATCACAAAGTGGGCAAAATATATGAATAGACCCTTCTCAAAAGAAGACATACAAGCTGTCAACAGATACATGAAAAAATGCTCAGCCTCACTAATCTTCCAAGAAATGAAAATTTAAACCACACTGAGATAGTCCTTAACTCCAGTCATGATGGCCATCATCAATAATTGAAGAAACAACAGATGCTGGAGAGGATGCAGTGAAAAGGGAACACTTCTACACTGTTGGTGGGAGTGTAAACTAGTACAGCCCCTGTGGAAAACAGTGTGGTGATTCCTAAAAGATCTAAAAACCAACATCCCATACAATCCCACAATCTGCCTACAGGACCATACCTGGAGGAACTCAAATCTCTCTATGAAAAAGATACCTGCACACTCATGTTTATTGCAGCATTATTCACAATAGCAAAAACATGGAGCCAACTGTGCTGCCCAATGAAACAGGACTGAATAAAAAATGTGGTGCATATACATGATGGAATATTGCATAGCCTTAAAGAAGGACAAAATTGTGAACTTTGCAGCAACTTGGGTGGACTTTGAGTCTATAATACTGAGTGATATATCACAGGAGCAAAGAACCGAGTATCACGTTCTCACTCATAAGCAGACCTTGAACAACTATTGTAATACTATAAGAAAGGAATTGGCAGTAGTGGGAAACTGCCGGGGTGGGGGGCAACACCTCTTCAACAAGGGTACCTGCATAAGAACATTTGTATACCTAACCCTGAATTTTACCTTGAATTATTTTAAATATTTAAAAAAATATTTAAAATAATTTTTTTTAAAAGGAGATATTGCCATATGTGAAAACTTGAATGAATCTGGAAGACATTATGCCAAGTGAAATAAGTCAGGTATGGAAAGAAAAATACTGCATGATCTCACTTATTTCAGAATCTAAAAAATTGAATACATAGAAACAGAGAGTAGAATGGTAGTTACTAAGGGTGCGAAGGGGGAGGAAACTGGGAGAATGTCAAAGAATACGAATCTGTAGTATTATGAATATATCTAGATATTTAATGTGTAACACAAGGACTCTGGCACCTAATACTGAATTGCATACTGAAAATTTCTGAAGAAAGTATATTTTAGGTGCTCTTCTCATACACACAAACACACACTCACACACACACAAACACACGGTAACTATGGAAACTGGTGAGAGTATAATTTGCATGGCTGTAGAAATCATTTCAGTTTGGATATGTATAACAGAACATCACATTGTACCCCTTAAATATATACAATAAAAAAGACACAAGACTGTTGGGAACCAACATCTATAGCTACATGGCTGAGGCCTGTAAAGGCCCATCTGAAGATCGCCTCTGACATAGGATATCAGTTATACCTATAATATTGGCGTGTGATTAGTGGCCAGTGTGCATACATGGCAGTAAAACTTATAAGTAAAATCTCTGTACACCTGATGAAAGGTTATACAGCAGAATGACCTTGTCCTTTCTAAATCTTACTTCTTTCTAGATATTTTTTAAACTTCTATTCCTGGTAGACTGGTGAGTCAGCTCTTGTTCCCAAAGGCAGTTTCTCCTAGGATTAAGATTAGAAACGAAATTATCATAATAGTTTTATTGCCCCGCCTTTTAGCCGTTTTTCTTCAGCTCTTGTTCCCAAAGGCAGTTTCTCCTAGGATTAAGATTAGAAACTAACTTATCATAATAGTTTTATTGCCCCGCCTTTTAGCCGGGCAGGGCGTTTTTCTTCAGGACGTTTTTCTAGTTTCGTTACATGCCGAAACTGTTTGCTTCAGCCCGTGGCCATTTCCATAGTAACTGCGCAGTCCATTATCCAAGAGTGTGGCAGACACTATTTGATTTTTAGAATAGACTTGTTCGGATAAAACATTCATTTAAGATGATATAATTTCCATCGGAAAGATTTAAACAGTAATAAGCATTCGTAGAAAACTTTTAGGTTTTGTTTAAGCTTTTTAAGTTTCCTTTTTTCAGATTATGACTTTAGTTCCTGTTCCTGTAGGCCAATTTTAAGATCCTTTGATTAGTATACCGAAACTTTCCCAACGCTGTAGTTTTTGCTTCTAATATGACAATAGGAAATTTTACACGTAGCCATGTATTAATATACTAGGAAAAAAAGATTTAAGTTTTGGGTTAAAGTTGTAGTTTTATTAGAATAGAGTGAGAACTATAGTGTTATGATTCTAAAATCATACGTCAATGATAATTATAAGATTTAATGATAAGGTATTAGCTTAATGAGATATAGCATAGTATTAAAGTCCAAACACTAGATCATGAAACTCATATAAGTCATGGTAAGGAATAAGTTTTGAATTAATTGTTGTAGAATTACAGGCCACTATGTTGAATCATAATAGGTTAATGGAATAAATAAAAATTAAGTCATTTAAGTAAACTTATAAATTATAGTATAGTGTTAAGTTGATAATGTCAATCGTTAAAAAATATTAGGAGTCAGTGAACTTGGATTGAACCTAGAGTTAACTAAGAAAGTTTTTGTATTAATCAGGGTTTAGAACAAAGAGTATAATATGAATGATTTATTGAACACTATGGAAGACACTTTTAAACGAACTGTATTTGTGCACCGGTGACCTTGATGTGAGATTTGTAAGGCACGCCTGCTTGGAGCTTGCAAGTCTCGTGATGGTCTTGTGATGCATAGTTTGTAAATCGCAATATACATCATGGAGTTTGTACGCCCCCAGCAAGTGATTATCACACTGCTGGAGGGTATGAAAAATGGTATATAAATTGGAAGGAGTCCGAATAAAATTTGGCTTCAGTCCTGATCAGACTGTTCCCAGAAGAAACTGCCTCAGAGTGGTCTCTTCTCACCGTCTGGATTCTCTGGAGCGGGTCCTAACCCTTCCCTCTTTGGTCGGGGCTGGCACCCCGGCACAAGACCATTGAGATAAGCACCAAAATGAACAAAATACTTGGATATACATATAAAAAATACATACAGGACTTATATGAGCAAAATTATAAAACTTTATGAAAGAAATCAAAGATCTAAATAAATGGAGAACAATTCCATAATCATAAAAAGAAAGACTCGATATTTTAAAGTCATAATTTCTTTCCAACTTGTTCGATAGATTAAACACAATCTCAGTCAGAATCTCAGCAAGTTATTTTGGGGACATTGACAAAATAACTTTAAATTTTGCATGTAAAGGCAAAACCCAACACAGAATTGTAGCACTTAAGAAGAAAAACAAAGTTGAAGGCCTGACACTACCCATCTTAAAGACTTACAGTAACCAACACAGCTGCAAGTGAAGAAATAAATCAGTGTAGAACAGACTTGGGAACCTATAAGACCCACACAAATATAATCAACTACTTTTTGACAAAAGGGCAAAGAAAATTCAGTGGAGAATGAATTCCTTTTTCAGAAATGCTATTAAAATAACTAGACATCTACATGCAAATGATGAATATAGACACAGACCTTACAATCGCACACACACACAAATAATCAAAATGGATCATGAACTGGCATGTAGAATGCAAAACAATTATAAAATTTCTGGACGATAACATAAGGGAAAATCTAAGTGACGTTGGGTTTGTTGATGACTTTTTAGATAAGACACAAAATGCATAATTCGTGAAAGAAAAATGAAATACATTGGACACTATTATTATAAAATTAAAAACTTCAGCTCTCTGAAATTTAATATTTAGAAAAGGGGAAAATATTTACAAAACACATATCTGCTTAAGGACTTCTATTCAAGATATGCAAATAACTCTTACTATTTAACATAAATAAATAGAAGATCTAACTTAAAAATGGGCAAAAGATCTGAAGTTTGTTTTTTTTATGGGCAAATTTTTAAAAACAAGTGAAGAAGAACTTCACCAAAGAAGTTATATAATGGAAAATAAGCATATAAAAAGATGTTCAACATCATATGACATCAGGCAATTGCAAATTAAAACTACAGTGAGATATTACTACACCTATTGAATGGCCCAAATTTAAAACACTAACTACACCAAATACTAGTGCAGGTGTGGAGCAATAGGAATTCACCTTCATTGTTGATGGAAATGCAAAATGATACATCTAATTTGGAAGAGAAAAAAAAAAGATTAAGAGTAGGAGGTGGCGGCGCTCAGTGACTCGGCCTCTAATCCCAGCGTTTTGCGAGATCGAGGTGAGTAGATTGCCTGAGCCCATGGGATTGAGACCAGTCCGGACAACTTGGCGCGACCTTGTCTCTACAAAATATTAAAAAAAAAAATTAGCTGGGTGTGGTAGCATGCACCTGTAGTTCTGACTTCTTGGAAGGCTGAGGCGGAAGGATTGCTGGAGCCCAGCAGGTCAAGGCTGGGGTGGCTGTGAGCGTGCCACTGTACTCCAGTTTGGGCGACAGAATGAGACTCTGACTCAAAAAAAAAAAAAAAAGGAGTAGGAAGAAAAGATCAAGAGAGCTAGAAAGGAAGTTGTTGAAATAAAATATTTCTAGCCATATACTTCTAGATTTTGCTGTTTTTTGTGTGTTTTGTTTTTATTTGCGAGAGCAAAGGGCAGGATCAAAACTGCCCAAGAGTATAGAGACAACAATGTTGGCAAAATGGTACCTTTGGTGATATAATATAGTAGGTAATTTAAAGAGGAAGCTCTTTAGTCAAGTAGTGGAGCAGAATTAGACTTATCAGGGATAAGGAGTATGTGGCCACTAAGAAATTGGGCCTAGTGCCTTTGGACTACTGCTAAAGAAGAAAATCTACTTGCAAACAATGTACAAGCATATGATTAATGTGATGGTTTTTCATGAATTTTCTTCATCTTCATTTTGGGTTTTTTTTCTTTTTAAAATTTTTTATTTTAAAGATGTGGGATACAATTCAGAGTTAGGTGTACAAATGTTCATTATGCAGTTACCCTTGATGAGGTGTGCCCGCAGTTTCCTGCTACTGCCAATCCTTTTTTTAGAGTATTGCAATAATTTTTCAAGGTCTGCTTATGAGTGAGAACATGTGAGATCCAGTTCTTTGTTTCTGTGATAGATTACTCAGTATTATAGACTCTAAGTCCATCCAAGTTTCTGTGAAGTTCATAATTTTGTTCTTCTTTATGACTGCGTAATATTCCATCTTGTGTGTGTCACATTTTTTAATCCAGCCCTCTTTCAATGGGCGGCATGGTTGGTTCCATGTTTTTGCTATTGTGAATAATGCTGCTATAGACATATGTGTGCAGGTTTCTTTTTCATAGAGTGATTTAAGTTCCTCTGGGTATATTCCCAGAAGGGGGATTGCTGGGTTGTATGGGAGGTCGATTTTTAGATCTTTTAGGAATCGCCAAACTGCTTTCCACAGAGGTTGTATTCATTGTTTTTTCTTTTCTTAAACAATATCCGTGGGCTGTGTACACCGTATCTGACATAATGTTCTTTCCTTGTGGAGAAAGCACATTTGTAGCCCTTTCAATTTCTTAATTGCAGTTGGAGCAGTTTTGAGCAAGTTTCCTCAAAGACAATGGGTCTTTAATAGTGTCCCCAGTAAACACAAGTCAACAAAGACAAAGACAGTTTTAATGCATTTCAAACTCTCAGTTTAGCCCCACATCTGCAACACATGCACAGTAATGGCACTTGGGGCAGACTGTTGCCACCGATGACACTAGGATTTCATTTGAACACCTGTCCCCATCAGGCTCTGCTGTAGCCTATTTTGGTGTTGGTTACTTTTAATAAAACCAATGGACCCTTGTAAATCTCTTCCCTTTTCAGCCACAACTTTACTGTAGGCTCTACATCCAGGAGCAGAAAACTTTAAAAGTGAAAAAAAAGGTTGTTTTGGTAAGAAAGTAGTAAGAATTCTTACCCGTTCCTTTTCTCTTCCTTTAAGGAGGAGTGATTTCTATTACTTTCTTTTTCACTTCTCCCTTCATGTCAAAAAACCGTCCTGATTTCCTTCAGAGACCAGATAATTAGATGCAAAACAAAGTCTAAATGGAACGTTGTGAGTATAAGGCAGTGATTCATCAACCATAAAAGAAATGACTGGAGCTGTGCCAGTAGGTGCATGGTTTTAATATGATTTCTCAACTAGAACCTTCAAGCTTTATTTTTGGAAAAAAAACTTAGAGAACACTTGCATTAAAAAAAATCCATTGTATCATTTGAAATATAAAGACATTTATCTTAGATTGAGGGTTGCTTCTGATAAACCTAGAATGGGGATGCAACATAGAACTTTTTAGGTCTAGTTTCCTAAAATAATGGGCAGTCACAATGGACCTGTTTCCTTATTTATAGAATGCAGCACTGAGCCCACGGGTTCGAGACTCACTGGGCAGCAAGACCTCATCTCTACAATAAATCAAAAAATCAGCCGGGCGTGGTAGCACATGCCTGTAATTCCAGCTACTTGGAAGGCTGAGGCGGAAGGATCGTCGGAGCCCAGCAGGTCAAGGCTGCGGTGGCCGGGAGCGGCCACTGCACTCCAGTCTGGGCGACAGAATGAGACTCCAACTAAAAAAAAAAAAAAAAAAAAAAAAGAATGCAGCAATGAGGAACAGGACATGTCTTACTCAATTTTGAATACCTTGTACTGAACTTGGAATCTGTCACTTAATACCCAATACACTATCACAAGGACCTCCCACGTATCGTATAGTGCTCTAGGCACATGTTGAGTTCTTTACATTACTCAAATTTAATGACAAAAATGTGTTAATAGAAAAAAGGCTTTACAAGAAATACCAGTGGAGGTTCTCCAGGCTGGAAGCAAGTGACTCAGAATGGTAAACCAAACCCACGTGAAAAAGCAAGAAGCACCTTTAAAGGTAGCTTTGTTATTATAATAGACATTTAAATACATATTTTGTTGTAATTTTTTTCTCTTATCTGGTGTTATATGTTGACTTGTGCCTTTCCTCTCAAATTCGTATGTTCCTCAGAATGTGACCCTATTTAGAATAGTATCATTTCAGATGTAATTACTTAATTTAAAATGAGGTAATTAGGGTGTGCCCCAATCCAACACAATGTGTACTTTTAAAAAATGGAATATTTGGATACAATAACAGATATGCACACAGGGAGAATATCATGTGAAGATAAATGCAGAGATCAGGGTGATGCCCCTCAGATACCAGGGAATGTCAGCAACTGCTGGAAAGCCACCAGAAGGTAGGAAATAGAAACAGACTACAGAAACATATTCAAGAAGAAATAGAACATCTGAATAGACTTACAGCAAATAAAGAGAAAGAATTACTAAAATGTCTTTATCATAACCAAGAAACAAACAAACAAAAATCCTACTCACGAGAAAACCCTAAGCCTCGATGGCTTCACTAGACAATTTAGCCAAATCTTTAAAGAATAATGAATACATTTCTCACAACTGGAACACAACCCAACTAAATTCTATGAGGTCCTGGTATACATATTTGACAGGCATCACAATGAAACAAAATTATAGACCAACATCTCTTCTGAATCTAAATTTTAAAACCCTCAAAAAATAATAGCAAAGAAAATTCATCAATGTATAAAAATAATTATACACTATGACTAAGTGGGACTTATTCAGGAATGCAAGGTTGATTTAACATCTGAAATCAATTAATATAATATACCGTATGAACAGAATAAAGTACAAAACCCATGTGATCATCCTATTTGACATTAAAAAAGGACTTAACGATATTTAACACCATCATTAGGAAAACCCTTAACTACTGAGAATAGAAGGAGATTTTAAAAGTCTGAAATGTGGCATCTACAAAAACCCACTGCTAACATTGTACTTCATGGTGTAAGACTGTACGTTGTACCTCTGGCATAGGAACAAGACAAGGACTTTCTATTCTCACCACTTCTATTCAATATCGTTCTGAAATTTCTAGGCAAGAGTCATAAGGCAGAAAAATGAAATAAAAGGATCAATAATTTTTTAAAAAGAAGTAAAACTTTTTCTGTCTTCAGATGGCATGATCTTGGACAAAGAAAATACTAAAGAACGTATGAAAATCTACTAGAAATAATACTTATATAAAAAGAACATCTCTTAGAAATAACAAATAAGTTTAGTAAATTTGCAGGAAAAGTACAACAAAGTTCATTCTATTCTATGAACTTGCAATGAGCAATAAAAAAAAATAAAATAAAGAAAATAATTCCAAGAGTAATATTGTCAAGATGGCAGAGTAGGAGATACCAGTCTCACCATCTCCTACATACACACACACACACACACACACACACCACACACACACACACACACACAGAAAAACAAATATAAACAACTATTCACAAACTAAAATAGCCTTGGGGGAACTTTTGGGCTCATCTGAGAATCCGTGGCAACTAGAGAGAGAGAGAATGAATAGCCAGAAAAAAATTCCTGGTGAAATCGACACACCTAAGACACCAGGAGATAGCTAGGAACAAAGAGGAAGGATAGATGCTGTCAGTATTAGCCACATGGTAAGAACCACCATGGTCTCCAGTCTCCAGGAGCCTGCTTCACAGAAGGCACCAGCAATCTTTTTCCCTTGAGGTGACCAACAGCCATTCCTGGGAGATTCTTGTGTTCTTTTAGTGTGATATGTCTCCTTGGTTTTCTTTTTTTTTTTTTTATCACCTTATGTTGATGTCTGTGCATTTGAAGGAATGAGGACTTATTCTAGTCTTTATAGAAAGACTTTGTCTGGAAAAGTCCTTTGCCAATCAGCCCATCCAGAGATGAAAGGCATTTGACATGGTCCAAGGACAGGCTCACTGCAGTGTCCTTGGACAGGCTAGTGTGGTGCTTTGTCAGTAGGTGAGCAGATCTGACAACTATGTTAGTGGGGTTAGGCCCTGTTGATTGTATCTTGCTAAGGTTTAAGCATTTCTCCAAATTTTATGTGCTATAAACTTAAACCCCAATGCCACAGTGTTAAGAAGTGAGACCTAACCGGGAGCAGTGGCTCAGGCCTGTAATCCCAGCACTTTGGGAGGCCGAGGCAAGAGGATTGCCTGAGCTCAGGGGTTCAAGACCAATCTGGGAAACTTGGAGAGACCTCATCTCCACATTAAATAAATAAATAAATAATAAATAAAAAGTAAGCCGGGCGTGTAGCATGTGCCTGTAGTTCCACCTACTAGAAAGGCTGAAGCAGAAGGATCGCCTGAGCCCAGCAGATCGAGGCTGTGGTGGTTGTGAGTTTGCCACTGCACCCCAGCCTGGGCAACAGAGTGAGACTCCAACTAAAAAAAAAAAAGACTTTTTAGAGGTAATTTAGGTCACTGGGGGCATCATTCTCATGAATACATTAAGGCCATTAGTATGGGAGTGGGTTTTTAATCATTGGATTGGGTTAGTTACAGCAGGAGTGGGCTAGTTGTGACGAGAATGGGTTAATCATAAAAAGCGAGTTTGACCCTGTTTCCTCTTTCATGTGCATTTTTCATCATGTGATGCCTTCTGCCATGTTATCATGCTGCAAGAGGGCCCTCACTGAATGTGGCCTCTTACTCTTGGAGTTTCTAGTCTCTAGACCTACGAGCGAAATAAATTTATGTTCGTTTTTAAATACCCAGTCCATAGTATTCTGTTATAGCAACACAAAATGGACTAAGACAAGAAAGTGCCTGAAGTCTGGGCTTCTGATGGTATACCTGGAAGCAGTATTTATTGAGGCCAATCTGAAGCCTGTGTCCACATGACCTGACCTGGTGCTGGAGTGGACCCTTGAGCCTGAGTCTGCAGAGACTGGCTAGGTGCTGCATAGGTATGGCACCCAGGTCTCCTGAAATGGTTTTGGAACCTGAGTCCATGGGGCTGGTCAGACACTGGGGAGGGTCTTGTGTCTGGGACTAATGGGACAGAGCTACAGCCTGAGTGTGCAAGGGCTAGTGTTAAATACGAGAAGAAAGAAAACAAGAAAAAGTCTCCATAATATTAGTCTGAGCAAGAAATTTTTGGATAAGCATCTCAACACAGGGAACAAAAGCCAATGCAAAAACATCAGGTTGGACTCCTACTTCATGCCATATACAAAAATTATCTTTGAATAAATCACAGGCCTCAATATAGAAGTCAAAACTATTAAACTCTAATAAAAATTGTAGAAGTAAACCTTTGTAACTTGAGTTCAGCAATGTTCAGTTAGATATAACATCAAAACCACAAGCAATAAATAAAAATAGATAAATTGGACATCATTAAAATAAAAAACTTTGGCGCTTCAAAGAATATCATCAAGAATGTAAAAAAGCAACCCACAGAATGGGAGGAGTATGTGTAAGTTGCATATTTGGTAAGAGATTTGTATCTAGAATATATTAATAATTTTTACAATGCAATAATAAAAAATGAATTTAAAAATGAGTAAATAATCTCAATAGACATTTCTCCAAAGGAGATATATACATGGCCAATAAGCACAGGAAATGATTCTCAGTAAAATTAGCTATTAAGACCAGGCTCCGTGGCTCAGCCTGTAATCCCAGCACTTTGGGAGACTGAGGCGAGTGGATTGCCTGAACCCAGAGGTTTGAGACCAGCCCGAGCAACTTGGCAAGACCAGCCCAGGCAACTTGGTGAGACCCTGTCTCTACAATACAAAAAAAAAAAAAAAAAATTAGCCGTGCGTGGCAGCACATGCCAGTAGTTTTGTAGTTCCAGCTACTTGGAAGGCTGAGGATCGCTGGAGCTTAGCAGGTTGACGCTGGGGTGGCTATGAGTGTGCCACTGCCCTCCAACCTGGGCGACGGAGTGAGACTCCAACTCAAGAAAAAAATTAGCTATTAAATAAATACAAATCAAAACTCCAATGCAATCTCACCCCACATCTAGTAAGATAGCTATAATTGAAAAACAAACAAGCACAAATATTAACAAGTGATAATAAAACTGTGGAGAAATCGGAATCCTCATATACTTCTGGTGAGGATGTAAAACGATGCAGTCACTTTGGAAAACAATCTGGCAGTCCTCAAAATTAACCATAGAGGCCGGGCTGAGTGGCTCAGCCTGTAATCCCGCGCCTTTGGGAGGCTGAGGTGAGTGGATTGCCTGAGCCCGTGGGTTCGAGACCTGCCTGGGCAGCTAGACCTCATCTCTACAATAAATCAAAAATCAGCCGGGCGTGGTAGCGCATGCCTGTAATTCTGGCTACTCGGAAGGCTGAGGCGGAAGGATCGCCGGAACCCAGCAGGTCGAGGCTGCGGTGGCCGGGAGCAGCCACTGCATTCCAGTCTGGGTGACCGAGTGAGACTCTGACTCAAAAAAAAAAAAAAAATTAACCATAGAGTTCACATATGACATGACATTCTACTTATATACAACTGAAAATATATATCCAAACAAATTCTTACTCAAAAATATTCTTGGCAACATAATAAATATTATATTCACAATTTAAAATTAAGCTGGGTGCAGAGATTCACGTCTATAATCTCTGCACTTTGGGAGGTCGAGACAGGAGTACTGCTTGAAAACAGGTGTATGAGACCAGCTGGACAACATTGCAAGATCTTGTCTTTACAGAAAATAAAAAATAATTAGCCAGGTGTGGTGGCCCATACCTTTAGTCCCAGCTACTTTGGTGGCTGAGGTGGAAGGACCTCCTGAACCCAGGAGTTTAAGGATGCAGTGAGCTGTGATCATGCTGCTCTCTCCCAGCCTGGGTGACAGAGCAAGACTAATAATAAATAGATAAATAAATAAATAAATAAATAAATAAATAAATAAATATTGGCACAGTTTATTATGGTTTATCCTTGAAAACACTGTGCTATGCATGTTTATTGCAGCATTATTCACAATAGCAAAAACACGGAACCAACTGTACTGCTCAGTGAAAGAGGACTGGATTAAAAAAAAATGTGGTACATATGCACGATGAAATATTATGAAGCCATAAAGATGGACGAAATTATGAACTTCACAGCAACTTGAATGGATTTAGAGGCTGTAATAATGAGTGATGTATCACAGAAACAAAGAACCAAGTATCACATGTTCTCACTCACATGTGGACCTTGAATTACTATGGTAATACTATATAAAGGGATTGACAGTAGCAGGAAACTGCCAGGGGAGGGTGGGGCAGGAGTGGCAGTAGTGGGAAACCACTAGGGGTGGGGGTGCATAACTCATCAACAAGCGTACCTACATAATGAACATTTGTATACCTAACCCTGAATTGTACCCCACATCTTTAAAATACAAAATCAAAAAAAAAAAAAAAAAAAAGAAAGAAAGAAAAAGAAAAAGGAAAATACTGTGCTAAGTGGAAGAAGTCAGAAAGGTCACATATGTGGATTTATAAAAAATATCCAGAGTAGTCAAATCCACCGACAGAAAGATTAGTGGTTACCAGGGGCTGGATGAGAAGAGAGAGGAGAAGAGCTGCTTAGTGGGTAGAGGGTATAGTCATTCAGAGTAATAAAAAAGTTCTAAAGCTAGAGAGTGGTGGTGGTTATACAGCATGGTCAATGTACTTTATGCTACTAAGCTGAACAGTATTTGAAAACTGTTAAAATGGTAAATTTTATGTTAAGTGTGTTTTACCTTAACCCCCAAATTTGAAAGTCACTATGACTGCTACCTGGAGGACAAACAGAAGTTCAAATATGATATTTCATTATACTCCCAGCCTTGGCTATGGGGCCAACGGTAGCTAAAATGACCAACCTAATTTTAGAAAAATTTAAAAGAATTGGGTGGTTTGCACTTACTCTATAAAACTATCACAATATAAAGAGAGTTGATGGAACTCTCAGATATGATGTTTGTTTCTCCCTTGACCTCCTCCAAATTCCACACACTTCCTGTCATTTTGTTTTGTATAACAATTTTCCGGTCAGAAAGTTAATCTCTGAGGTCAAACTAAGGCTACTTGAAAAAAACATTTCCTGGAAATGTAATTTGAACAGAAACCGAGGAAATCAACCACTTTTCTGTCTTAGCAAATAAGAACTAGACTTTAAAATATTGAAATCTATACCAGATAGCATAAATAGCAGAAATGGATTTTTAGAAAAGGCTCAAGAACTGGGAAAGTACAATATTAGAGATTAAGAAGTGAAGAGAATCTAAAAAAAAAAAAAAAAATCCAGAGACTTTTTAAATAAAGAATAATGTATACTAGAAAATCACCCCAAAATTTAAAATATTACAAGAAGGAAGGGGGTAATAGCTTTGCCAAATGTTGCTGAAAATTTTGTTTTTTAAAGCGATGACTGAAAATTGGTCATTTGTTATATCAACTTGGGGCAGGTCTTGACAGAAGCTCATTGTGTGGGGTGGTTGGTATTGAGATTATGGCAGTTTAGTCACCCACAAGAAAAAGGTCCAGGCTGATGTGGATGATGGAAAAGACTTTCAGATATGAGGAGGTCAAGAAACTGAGAAGTGAAAGTATTAGATCATGTCTAATGAATGCCAAAATTCTGAAGATTAACAAGAGTAGTGGTAAAAAAAGGAAGAGTCAGTTGTTAAAATGTTCAGTGAAAGCCAGGCTCAGTAACTCAGTTTGTAAGCCCAGCACTTTGGGAGACCGAGGCGAGTGGATTACCTGAGCCTGAGGGTTCGAGACTAGCCCAGGCACCTTGGTGAGACCTCATCTCTACAATAAAATAAAAAAATTAGCCGGGCATGGTAGCACACGCCTGTGGTTCCAGCTACTTGGAAGGCTGAGGCGGAAAGTTTGCCGGAGCCCAGCAGGTCGACTCTGGGTAGTTGTCAGTGTGCCACTGCACTCCAGCATGGGCGACAGAGTGAGACTCCAACACACACACACACACACACACACACACACACACACACACACACACACACACACACTCAAATTCAGTGGATACAGAGAAATTGGGCGGTCCGGGAGTTCAGACTTATATAGTCTCATGCAGTGTGCTTTAAAGACATTTCATGTGTTTTTTTTCCATTTGCTGTTTTTGTGGAGGGTTTTTGTTGTTGTCTGTTGTTTTGTTTTGCTTTTGGCTGGGGGCATGGAGGAGTTAAAGAAAGAGGATGAATATTCTAAAAGTCAAAATGAGGATCAAGAAGGAATCTAATCTGCCTCATTTCCATCTCTTGCCAAATTAGGAATGTGGAGAAAAAAGCAGCAACACCATTAGAGGGAGCTGCAGGCCTACCTCACAAGAAAGTCGATTTGTTTCACCACTTTCGCTGTGGATATATCAATACCCAATTCATATTTCGTGAAGTTGAGATAATGTATGTAAAAGATATCACCTTTAGCCTCATATGAACATTTAAAAATTAGTAACTCTTTTTTTCTTTTAATTTTTTTTTTATTTTAAAGATGTGGGTACAATTCAGGGTTAGATACACAAATGTTCATTATGCAGGTACCCTTGTTGATGAGGTGTGCCCCCACGCAGATTCCTACTACTGTCAGTCCCACTTCCCGACTCCCCTCCCAACAGTTTCCCGCTACTGCCAATTCTTTTCTTTTCTTTTTTTAATCAGTATTTTTTATTTTGATATTGAGGGGTACAGTTAAGGGTTAGGTATACAACTATACTTCGTTCAGGCACCCTTGTTGATAAGGGGTGTTTCCCCTTCCCCAGGCAGATATTGCTGCCATGAATCCCGCCTCCCTTCCCCTCCCCCCCATAGTTTCCCTCCATTGTCAGTTCTTTTCGTAGAGTATTATGATGGATGTTCAAGGTCCACTATATGAGTGTGAATATGTGATACTCAGATCTTTGTTTCTGTGAGAGGCCACTCAGTATTATAGACTCTGGTTCATCCAGGTTGCTGCAAAATTCATGATTTTGTTCTTTTTTATGGCTGCGTAGTATTCCATCGTGTATATGTACCACATTTTTTTAAATCCAGTCCTCTTTTGATGGATAGCATGGTTGTTTCCAGGTTCTTGCTATTGTGAACAACGCTGCGATAAACATACGTGTGCAGGTATCTTTTTCATAGAGTGATTTGAGTTCTTCAGGGTATATTCCCAGTAGGGGGATTGCAGGGTCATATGGGAGGTCGATATTTAGAGCTTTTAGGAATCACCACACTGTTTTCCACAGAGGTTGCACTAGTTTGCATTCTCACCAACAGTGTAGGAGTGTTCCCTTTTCACCACACCCTCTCCAGCAACTGTTATTTTTTGAGTTATTGATTGCCATTCTGACTGGAGTTAGGTGGTATCTCAGTGTGGTTTTGATTTGCATCTCCCTGATGATTAGTGAGGTTGAACATTTCTATATGTGTCTGTTGGCTGCTCGGATATCTTCCTTTGAGAAGTGTCTGTTCATATCTTTTGTCCACTTTATAATGGGGTTGTTTGTTTTTTTCTTTTCGGCACGTATGAGTTCCTTGTAGATCTAAGATGTTAGGCCTTTGTCAGGCCTGGAGTTGGCAAATACATTTTCCAAATCTGTGGGCTGTCTCCCTGCTCTCTTGATGGTTTCTTTGGCTTTGCAGAAGCTTGTCAGTTTAATGAGGTCCCACTTGTCTATCTTATCTCTTATGGCCTGTGGGTTTTGGGTTTTGTTCAGGAATTGGATGCCAGTTCCAATTTCAATAAGGGTATTCCTGCATTTTCTAAGGTTCTTATGGTTTGAGGTTTTACATTTAGGTCTCTAATCCATCTAGAGTTAATTTTTTTATATGGGGATAGATAGGGGTCTTGTTTGAGTCTTCTGCATGTAGTCAACCAGTTTTCCCAGCACCATTTACTGAATAGGTTCTCCTCTCCCCAGTGGTAGGTGATGGAGGCATTGTTGAAGATGAGTTGGTTGAGAAATTGAGGTTTTGCTTCTGGAATCTCAATTTTATTCCAGTGGTCTATATGCCTGTTCCTGTACCAATACCAAGCTATTTTGATTATTGTAGCTTTATAGTAAAGTTTGAAGTCTGGTAATGTGATACCACCTGCTTTGTTTTTTTTTGCTGAGGATTGTTCTGGCTATTCTTGGTCATTTGTGTTTCCGTATGAATTCCTGTGTTGTTTTTTCTAGGTCTGAGAAGAATGTTGCTGGTAATTTGATGGGTATTGCATTAAATCTGTAGATTGCCTTAGGTAGAATGGACATCTTCACAATGTTGATTCTTCCAATCCATGAGCATGGAATATTTTTCCACTCGTTTGTGTCATCTTTGATTTCTTTGAGCAGTGTTTTGCAGTTTTCATTGTAAAGTTCTTTCACATCTCTGGTTAGGAAGATGCCAAGGTATTTCATTTTTTTGTGGCTATTGTGAATGGTATTGTGCTTTTTATTTGGGTTTCTGTTTGTTTATTATTGGTGTAAGTAAATGTGATTGTCTTTTGCACGTTTATTTTATATTCTGAGAGTTTGCCAAAGTCCTTTATGAGTGTAAGGAGGTTGTTGACAGATTCTCTTGGGTCTTCAAGATACACAATCATGTCATTTGCAAAGAGAGATAGCTTGACTTCCTCTTTTCCTATTTGGATACCCCTGATTGCCTTCTCTTCTCTGATTGCTCTAGCCAGGACTTCCAATACTATATTGAACAGGAGGGGTGAGAGTGGGCATCCTTGTCTTGTTCCAGTTTTCAGGGGATGGTTCCAGTTTTTGTCCATTTAGGAGTATTTTGGCTGTGGATTTCTCATAGATAGCTTCTACTATTTTGAGGTATGTTCCCTGTATGCCTAAATGTTGAGGGTTTTTGTCAAAAAGGGGTGCTGGATTTTATCAGAAGCTTTTTCTGTATCTAATTATATAATCATGTGGTTTTTTGTTTTGACATCTGTTGATGTATTTAATTACATTTATGGTTTTATGAATGTTGAACCAGCCTTGCATCTCAGGGATGAAGCCTACTTGGTCATGATGGATGATTTTTGAGATGTGTTGTTGAATTCGGTTTGCTAGGATCTTGTTGAGAATTTTAGCATCTATGTTCATCAAAGACATTGGCCTGTAGTTCTCTTTCTTTGTTGGGTCTTTATCTGGCTTGGGTATCAATGTGATGTTAGCTTCATAAAATGATTTGAGGAGGGTTCCATCTTTCTCAATTGTCTGGAATATTGTCAACAGGATTGGTATCAGCTCCTCCTTAAATGTCCTGTACAATTCTGCTGGAAAGCCATCTGGTCCAGGACTTTTTCTTGTAGGTAGTTTTTTTATTATATAGTCAATTTCCTTGATTGTTATTTGTGTATTTAGGGTGTCAATTTCTTCTTGCTTCAGCCTAGGCAGGTTGTGTGATGTCAGAAAGTCCTCCATTCCTTAAGGTTTTCAAGTTTGTTTCCACATAAGTGTACATATTAGTCTCTAATAATCTTTTGTATTTCTTCAGGGTCAGACGTGACTTCATCTTTTGTGTTTCTGATTGTGTTTATTTGGGCTTTTTCTCTCTTTTTCTTGGTCAGTGTAGCTAAGGGACCATCGATCTTGTTTATCCTTTTGAAGAAACTGCTTTTTGTTTCACTGATTTTTTTGTATTATCTTTTTGTTCTATATCCTGGATTTGGGCTTTTGTTTTGGTGATCTGGATTATTCTACTGAAATTAGGGCTTTGATAGTCTTGCTTTTCCAGCTTCCTTAGATGACTTGTTAGGCTGTTGATTTGTGATCCTTCCATTTTCTTCATGTGCGTTTGTAGGGATATAAATTCCCCTCTTACTACAGTTTTCATGGTGTCCCAGAGATTTTGGTAAGATGTTTCTTCATTTTCATTTGTTTCCAGGTATCTTTTAATCTCTGTTTTGATTTCATCATTGACCCAGGAGTTGTTTAGCATCATGCTGTTTAGTGTCCATGTCTTTGTGGGTTTTGGGGGGACCTTGTTGGTGTTAATGTTTATTTTTATTCCACTATGATCCGAGAAGGTGCATGGTAAAATTTCAGTCCTTTTAAATTTCCTTATGCTTGATTTATGGCCAATTATGTGGTTGATCTTGGAGTACGTTCTATGCAGTGATGAGTAGAATGTATATTCTGTGGTCTTTGGATGGAGTGTTCTGTAGGTATCAGTTAAGTCCATTTGGTCAAGGGTCACATTGAGGTTTCGGATCTCGTTGCTGATTTTTTGTCCTGAAGATCTGTCTAGGGTTGTGAGTGGGGTATTGAAGTCCCTTGCTATGATGGTGTTGGAGTCAATATTTTTTTTAGTTTGCCTAGAAGCTGCTTTATGAAAGTTGGTGCTCCGATGTTGGGTGCATATATGTTTAGGATGTATATTTCTTGTTTATTGAACTTTTTACCATTATGTAGTGGCCTTCTGTATCTTTTTAAATTTTTGATAACTTAAACGGCATTTTGTCTGAGATTAAGATCGCGACTCCTCCTTTCTTTTGTGTTCCATTCGCCTGAAAATTTGTTTCCCATCCTCTTCCTTTGAGTCTGTGAGTGTCCTTTCTAGTGAGGTGAGTCTCTTGAAGGCAATAAATTGCTGCCTGGTGATATTTTATCCATTTTGTCATACTATGTCTTTTCAGTGGTGCATTTAATCCATTCACATTCCAGCTGATTATTGAAATGTGAGAGTTGATCCCTGTCATAATGCTCTTACAGAGTTGTTGTTGTTCTTCCTGTTTGCATGTTGTCTTTCTTTTGGTTTTAGAGTCGGTTCACGTGTGTTTTTAATCTTTTGCCTGTACTCTTGTGAAGAACGTTCTTGTTCTTTTTTCCTTTTCTTCTGCGTTCAATACTTTCTTAAGTGTTTCTTGTAGAGGTGGTCTGGTGGCAGCGTAGGCTCTTAGGGATTGGATGTCTGGGAAAGATTTCAATTCTCCCTCACTGATGAAGCTTAGCTTGGCTGGGTAGGTTATTCTCAGTTGAAATTATTTATCTTTTAGAACATTGAAGATAGGGCTCCGAGCTCTCCTAGCCTGGAGGGTTTCTGCAGATAAATCTGCTGCTATTCTAATTGGTCTTCCCCAGTAGGTAGTCTGACCTTTTTCTTTTGCTGCCTTTAGGATTTTTTCTTTTATACCTACTTTGTTTAGGTGAATTACTATGTGTCTGGGAGTTGGTCTTCTCATTTGTTGTCTTGCAGGGGTTCTCTGACTCTCTTGTGTTGGAATTTTTGTATCACTGATGAGATGAGGGAAGTTTTCTTAAATAATTTCATGAAATGTTTGTTCCAGTGTGGCCTCTGTTTCTCTCTCTGCCTCAGGAAGGCCAATTACTCTTAGGTTTTTTCTCTTGAAGTGATCATTCATCTCTTAAGGTTTTGTTCTGTCTTTTTGAGCTTCTTTTCTATGTTTTTGACAGTTTGAGTTAGTTCTGTGTTTTGGTCTTCGAGCTCTGAGATTCTTTCTTCTGCTTGGCTAATTCTGCATTCCATACTTATTAGTTTGTTATTTATTTCCATCACAGTATTCTTTACTGCTGCTATTTCTGTCATCAGCTTCTTCCTATTTTCTTCTTGTCTCTCCTCAATTTTTTTAATTCTCTCCATTAATATCTTGATGTCTGGGTTTGTCGCATGTGACCAGTCATTCTGGGGGCTCTTCATTGTTTGTGTTCTGAAGTCTGTTTCCTCAGTGTCTGACCTCCCAGGGGTCTGTGTGAGACCTGTAGTCTTCTTTTGTTTTTTTTTTTATTTATGCAGTTTTTTCCTTCCTACTTTTTCCTTCCCTCCATGTTGCCATCTTCTTTAATTCTGTTATTCAGGGGTGGAGGGGTTGGTTTTACTTCTTTTTGTTCAATCTCCTATTCTTCTTTATGTACATCCTCTTACTTTTTTCAATTCTGGAGTTGCACTGTAGGTTGGGGATGGTCATTTTTGCAGTTTTGAGATTTACTTAAGGGGGAAGCTGTGATTCAATATCTATCTGCAGGTCCTGGTATCTGCCGACAGGTGTATGGATAATCTGAAAACCATTTCCCACTGCCTTGGAATCTGCCCCCGCAATGGGGTTGTAGGTTTAATCCCTGAAATAAAATGAGGTTAGCAGAGGGAAGAGAGTGGAGCAGACAGTAGGGGGAAGAAAGGGGTGAAGAGAGAGAGAGAGAGAGAGAGAGGAGTAAGGGGGAAAACAGACAAGTGTAGCAACAAATGGAGAGAGAGACAAAAACTGAAACAGATAAAAACAATAGACCATGGCTACAAACTAACTAACTCCCATACAAAAAAAACTAAAACAAACTATGATGCTAACATACAAGCTAACCAATCTCCTTATTGGTGTGCTATTCCTCTATACAAAGATATGGTTTACAGAGAGAAGAAAAGAAAAGAAGAAAAGGAAAAAAAAAGGAACAAAACAAAAGGAGTAGAATCAAGTAAGTAAACTAACGGAACCAATCAAGCACACTCTGAGACTTTGCGTTTAATTCCAATGTCCTTTCAGCTCTGATTTCTAACTGTCTTTTCAGGCTGGTAAATTTGTTCACAATTAGGGTCAGTTGCCCCTGGCCTGCTGTGAAGGGCAATTCAGATCACCACTCAGTTCACCACTGCCCAGTTCACCACTCAGGTCTGACCTGTGTCTATCAAGCTTCTGTTTTTTCCCATTTTGGTGTTGTTATCTTGAATCGCCAGCAGGTGGTGCTTTCTCACCGCTCCGGATGGTCTTTATCTCAGCTGCCCTCCCCACAGGGGAGGGAGCCACTGCCTCAAGGCAGAAGGGGGGAGACCCACGCCCTGGCAGGACATCACAATGGCAGCAGTGATCCCAGCAGATCTTGCCTGCAGGGGCTTCAAGGTCTGAAGGTGTGGATCGCCTCAGGCATGGGCAGTGCAATGTGCAATGGCTGCCACAAAGGTGGCAGCGTTGTGGCTGCAGCGGCGGCAGCTGTGGTGCAATCCTTTTCTTATATATTGCGGTCATTGTTCAAGGTCCACTTATGAGTGAGAACTTGTGATACTCAGTTCTTTGTTTCTGTGAAAGATTATTCAGTATTATAGACTCTAAGTCCATTCAGGTTGCTGTGAAGTTCATGATATTGTTCTTCTTTATGGCTGCATAATATTCTGTTGTGTATATGTACCACATTTTTTTATCCTGTCTTCTTTTGATGGGCAGCATGTTTGGCTCCGTGTTCTTGCTATGTGAACAATACTGTGATAAACGTACATGTGCAGGTATTTTTTTTATAGTGTGATTTGAGTTCTTCAGGGAATATTTTCAGTATGGGGATTGCAGGATCGTATTGAAGTTTGATTTTTAGATCTTTTAGGAATAGCCACACTGTTTTCCATAGAGGTTGTATTAGTTTATACTTCCACCAATAGTGTAGAAGTATTCTCTTTTCACCTCATCCTCTCCAGCATCTATTGTTTCCTCAGTTATTGATGATGGCCATCATGACTGGAGTTAGGTGGTATCTCAGTGTAGTTTTAATTTGCATTTCTTTAATGACTAGTAGGCTGAACATTTTTTCATATATCTGTTGGCTGCTCATATGTCTTCTTTTGAGAACTGTTTATTCATATCTTTTGCCCACTTAGTAACGGGTTTTTTTTTTTTCTTTTTGGCATATTTGAGTTCCTTGTAAATCTTAGATGTTAGGCCTTTGTCAGACATACAGTTGACAAGTATTTTTTTCCCAGTCTGTGGGCTGCCTCTCCATTCTCTTGATGGTTTCTTTGACTTTGCAGAAGATTGTCAGTTTGATAAGGTCCTACTTGTCTATCTTAGCTCTTATGGCATGGGCACTTGGGGTTTTGATCAGGAATTGGTTGCCAGTTCCAATTTCCATAAGGGTATCTCCTGCATTTCCCAAGGTTCTTGTAGTTTGAGGCTTTACATTTAAGTATTTGATTCATTTAGAGTTGATTTTTGTTTATGGTGATAAGTAGAGATCTTGTTTTAATCTCCTGCATGTGGGCAGCCAGTTTTCCCAGCACCATTTACTGAAAAGGTTCTCCTTTCCCCAGTGGTTGGTGGTGGAGGCTTTGTCAAAGATGAGTTTGTTGAGAAATTGAAGTTTTGCTTCTGGAATCTCTATCCTGTTCCATTGTTCTATATGCTTATTCTTGTACCAATACTGGGCTCTTTTGATTAAAGTAGCTTTATAATAGAGTTTAAAGTCTGGGAGTGTGATACCTCCTGCTCTGCTTTTTTTGCTGAGAATTGTTTTGGTAATTTGTGGTTAGTAATGCTTAATGATTAAATATCAAAACATATTTCCCAAACTTGGTATTTATGTATATACTTATTCTACTATAAGAAAGTGATTGGCAG
Source organism: Cephalopachus bancanus (assembly GCA_027257055.1). Taxonomy (NCBI): domain Eukaryota; kingdom Metazoa; phylum Chordata; class Mammalia; order Primates; family Tarsiidae; genus Cephalopachus; species Cephalopachus bancanus. The sequence goes on along the minus strand of JAPVLO010000047.1, from coordinate 145,539 downwards.
TAGTGGGAAACTGCTGGGAGAGGGGACATATCTCATCAACAAGTGTACCTGCATAGTGAGCATTTGTATCCCTAACCCTGAATTGTACCCCATATCTTTAAAATAAAAAATTAAAAAAATAAAAATGAATATATACTTATTCTGGAAAACTTTTCAGGGCCCCAAATTATTAGTAATGTATAATCCTTTATGTGGTTATTAATATTTTGGTTAACATCTCTATAGTTAATTCATACACATCTGTAAAAAAAATCTGTTTAGTATTAGAAGACATACAAAAAACTTACCATTCAGTTTTGCTTCTCTATAAAGTAAAAAATCATCAAATGAATGTTGTTAGTGTTATGGCCTTAACTGCTTTTGTCTAATGCTCATATTGTTTGAAATGTGTAGAGGCACAGGGCAATGAACACTTTCAAAAATGTTTTATTTTTCCTCTATTAAGATTTTATACTCATAAAATATTCTTCAGGAAAACTGAGCCACTGCCAAGCATTACAGAAATCATGTGTTTCATGTAGGAATTACATGACTATACAACTAGCACAAGGATATGGAAGAGTTGGAGGGGGCAGGTCTATGAGATCAACACTTGTAGGGTGGGAGGTGAGGAAAGACAAATAGTCACTACACACTTGAGCTTGAAGCACTGTTGCAAACAGAAGAGCTGGAGCTTGGGATTTGCAAAAGCTGGTGCCCACTGAACTGCCAAACTGGTACTGGAGAGGTCTGCTGAGTCATTGCTGAAGGCCATCCATGCTCAAGAAGAATGGCATTGGCTGTACATCCACCTTTCAAATCTCCTTTGAGATTTGTATCTGGACTATATAAAGAAGTCAAAAGCACATGAAAAGATGCCATGAGCCTCTTTTCATTAGGAAAATATAAATCAAAACCACAAAGTAATACCACTTCTTTATATCCACTAAGATGGCTGTATCGTAAAAGACAGATGATAATATGTGTTGACAAGTGTGTGAAGAAATTAGAATCCTCATACACTGCTGGAAAGAATGTAAAATGGGACAGTCACTTTTGAAAACAGTCTAGTAGTTCCTTGTGTGACTCAACACTTCCACTTCTAGTTATATATCAAAAGTAATAAAGCCAATTACAAAATACCTATTTATAATTGCATGTACAGGAAATGTCCAAAATAGGCAAATTCATCGAGACAGGAAGTAAATTTGTAGTTGCCTAGTGGTGGGAATGTCAGGGAGTGGGATGTTACGCTAATGATATGGGCTTATTTTGGTGAAAAAAAAAGTTGTATAATTGATTATAGTGATGCCTATACCAAGAGCCATTGAATTGTATGTCTTAAATTTGTAAATTATTTGGTATCTGAGTTATATCACAATACAACTGTTATTTTCAAAATAGACCAACATATAGACCAACATGTCTTTCCACTTCAACTTCCTCTGACCACCTTCTCTTATCTCATATGTTATTGGATTGGCTATGTCATTTTTTGGGCATCTGTTAAAATTGAGGCTGAAATAAATATAGTTTGGTTTTAGTGGGATATATTGTTGTGATTTTAGGTTCCTTCTTGAATATTTAAAGTCTTTTAGTTGTCTCAGTGCAATAACGGCTTGCAGGAATTTTTCCCACTGCTCGCTGTATATCATAATGTGAAGGTGCAGGGCCAGAAGTGACAAATAGGGACATATTTTCAGGCACCCAACACCATAGGCATGTGGGTGGTGGACTCAGAACAAGGGCTGAAACGTAAAGAATCAAAATTAGTTCATGCAAAATTTTTTCAGACTTGTAAGCTTCTAAGTAAGGAATTTGGCTCTCTTTATTGCTCCATCAAAAATAGAATTTTGTACCACATGGAAGCTTCTTGGTAGGAATATACAACATAAAGTCATCACATAGTTTCCTCTTTTATTGGCAATCACATAGAATGTAATTCATTCTGAGTCCTGTGTTTGTAGAGCACAAATCTGAGAGCTGCAATATGCTGGTGTGTAAAGTAGATTCCACTCTTCCCAACCGATTGGATTGAGACTTAACATACTGGACATATCTTTTTTTGTATTTTTCATGTATAAATTTCATCAGTGCAGCAAAATCATTTGCCTAAGAAGCGTTTTTATGACAAAATTTCTACACATTTTAGTCATAATGTCAATATATGTAGTACAAGGACAATTTAATTACATAATTATTCAGTTCAATGCAACTTAGTTGTACTTTTAATGTCTAATATCAATTTTTACATAATTTCAGACTTACAAAAAAGTTATGAAGTAATACAGAGTATATCTGTATGATTGTTACCAAATTTCTCACACTTTATCATTTTACCACATTTGCTTTCTGCTCTCTCTCTGAACCATTTGACAGTTGCCAACATAAAGCCTATTTACCCCTAAATATTTTAGTGCACATTTTCTAAAAATCTTTACATTTTCTTATATAACCACAATACACTTATGCAAATACATTCATGTAAATGTATTGTGCATATAGGCCAGGCTCAGTGGCTCACGCCTATAATCCCAGCACTTTGGGAGGCCAAGGTAAGAGAATCACCTGAGACCACAGGTTTGAGACCAACCTGGGCAACTTGACGAGACCTTATTTCTGCAATAAATCAAAAAATTAGCCAAGGGTGGTGTCACACGCCTGAAGTTCTAGCTACTTGGAAGGCTGAGACTGGAGGATCATCTGAGCCTGGTGGGCTGAGGCTGCGGTAGCCGTGAGCATGCCACTGCACTCCAGCCTGGGCACAGAGTGACACTCTGACTCAAAAAAAATATGTACTGTGCATAGAACTTTGCTCATCTGATATCCTGTCCATTTAATTAAACACAAATGTATGAGGATTGTCAGAAAATTTTTGTCATTTATTCCATCCAGATTTTATTAAGGACAAACTACATGTGATATCCACCATGAGAATCATCTCTCACAATTCAGATGAATGTGAAAGTTTAAATAAGATGGAAGAGAAAGAAAAATATAATTCAAAGCATTGACTAGGCTGATTCCATGGACTACAAACATACAATGGCTTAACTGTTTTTCAAGAATTTCAAGCCTGCCATATCACCTTTCTCTTTTCCAACTTCTAATAACACTTTTGACAGATCCCAGACATTCTGGTCTTTCCAGAGTTAATATATTCCAGTCGATTTTTAAAGTTTTAAGGTTTATAACTTTCCCTCCCCCAAACTTGACCTGCAGATTTGAAGTATGGGATTAGCAATGGAATTCACCCTTTCACTTCTCTTCACCTCCTTCATTTTGGGGATCCGTCTTTCTTCTGCAAAATATTGTAGATGGCAACATAGTTTAGAGGTAGAAATTAGAGATCTTTTCATCTTTCAATTTTTTTTTTTACCAAATTTGCTCCTGGACAAGTGTCTTAGAGTACGTTATGAAGGTGTGCATTTTTCACATCCTTTCCAACTTCGAACATTATTCTTCCAAGTCTTGACTAAGTTGTTGGGGAAAATGATATCTCATCCTTTCATTAAGCATTCTTTTTCTACAAGTGCTTTTGCACATATTTTAATGTTTTATTATTCATATGTATTTCTTATGAATTTTGATAAAATCTTTTGCACATTTGACTCCTGGGGACAAAGCAATGTGAAAACCCCATTGAATAATTGATTATACACATAGAGGTATAGACACAGGGCAAAGACTACAAGTAGCGTATTGAAAAGGCACAGAGATTGGCTGTTGCAAACGTCCTCTAACACCTTACAACCAAATCACCTTTATTGCTGACATGTCAATGAATATTCTTTATACATCTTTATATATATATTCCTATGTATTATGTATATATGTCATTTTCATTTTCTATATATTTCAAATAAACTTTTTCTTGTTGGAAATCAGGAAAAGAAATGGATGAACAGAGTTTTATGATATGTGGAGCACATTTCTTTAAGTTTATGGTATACATCTTAACTATGTACTATATTGGCACCTACTGTTTATTCTGGGAGTCCTGGAGGACTTTGTACATGAAGTCAGCTAGTGTTAAGATCTCTAAAATTGCAGAATAGGAAGACATGTGACATCATATGGAAGGGCATGCCACACAAATTAAGATGCATTAAATCAGGAAAACAAAGAGTGGGTTCAAGTATGGTCACCAATTTTAAAGTCCCAAGAATAGACTTCAAATTTTAGGTGTGGAATGTTGTGTAATAAGATGACTTTCACTTAAATAATTCCATGTAGTATGTACGTGTGTATGCAGCAACAGAAAATTATTTATTGTTGTATATAATGAAATAAAGATTAGCTAGTTAGAAAAGCAATCTGCAGTGTATATGTGTGTGTACATGAGTGTGTGTGGGCAGAGAGAGAGAGAGAGAGAGAGATTATATGTGTACACAGCACCGTGCTAAATATCAAGAGGCATATAAAGAATAACCAGATGCAGTTACCACCTTATATAGGGCTTACTCTAGTGTGCCAAAATAATGGAGAGGAGAGGAAGGAGCACTGTTTAACAAAATAGTTAAATTGGAATATTTGAACATTTTTACTCATGAGTAATTTATTCAGATATCAGTTATTTGAAATAGAACTATTTTTTCCTTAAAAAGCTAGCCTGTTCTTTTTTCTTATAATACATACATTTATTATGTTCTCTGTGTGACTATTCTTTTTTTTTTCAGGGTTGCTTTATTTCTGTTTGCTCAATCTCTTATTCTTTGTGTGACTATTCTTATTCCACATTTTAAGATGACTATAATTTATATTTTATTTTAATATTTGGGAAAATAAACAATCCTCACTTATATTGTTTTCCAATGTAATGCTTTGGTTCCTTTTGCAAGTCAATTCTTCAGAGTAAAAATTAACATCAGTCTTCCAGAAGTCTTGCTGGAATTGTATCCGATATAACAGACAAATATGACATGATTTCTAGATTATTAATATTTTTAGTTGATTATTCTTCAGAACAAGTTTTGTTATACTGATTATTCAATATTCATTTTTAATCTTTAGGTATTATTTGAGTTTTCAACATTTCTATCAGATTCAAGTATCTTGAGCAGACTTTATAGGCTTACAATATTCTTTAATAAGAAAGATAGTAGCTGCTATCACATAAAGTTGAAAATAAACAGAAAGCACTGTGAATGTTGCTGACCACGGAGAAGCATAGAAAATTGGTACTGCCCAAAATGTGAGGCAGTGAACTAGTTTGGTAAGTTAACTGTAATAATGTCACCTCTTTACAGGCTGAATGGGAGCTGAGTCACTAGAGAGAATGGCTGCCTGTAGCTCAGTATTTACTGAACTGGGAACTTGGACAGAAATTAGAATGTAGGAGATTTTTATATTTGTAGAGTGGATATTTAGAAAAAAACTTCCTCTAAAATAAGAATATAGGATTTTAGCATTTCATGTAAGTAATTAGAAAACAACATGGTCTTGTTGCCAGGTGTGATGCTCCATGTGTTCACTGGCTCACTGGCTCACTACAGAAAAGCATTTCAGAGGGACAGGCATAGCTTTAAAAAATAATTTATTAGAGAGAGAGAGAGAAAAGAGAGAGAGAGAGAGAGAGAGAGAGAGAGAGAGAGAGAGAGAGACATGCCAGAGAGGCATGGGCATCTTTTTGCACCTTTGCTTTTGATGAAAAACTTGATATATCCACAAAATGATTATTATGCTAAAGAGTGGGGTGGGCTGGAGGTATCTACTTCTGAGAGATTACCATCTCCCCACATTTGATAGACTAAGGAGTGGACTTTTTCTGGACACACATTTTGCTTTTGACAGGAAACTTGATAGACTTTACAGTGATTACTATGTTAACTATGCACTGAAAGTTTGGGCTGATTACCATTTCTTCACCTTCGATGAGCTAAGGGATGAGTTTTTCCTGAGGGAGAATTTGACAGGGAACGTGGCAGACTTTCACAGTGATTATTATGTTAAACATGAACTGAAAGGGTAGGCTTGTACTGGTAAGTCTGCATTCTGGCCTGCAGGGTGATCAGGCCTGTTGTGTCATAGATGAGGAAAAATGTCTGAACACCTCCTTAAGTTAAAATTACATACAAGAAATGTATCGATCTATGTTCAACCTACCCTGAATATCCTTCCTTAGTCTCTTATGCCACTCCCTGAGGGGGCTCCTGTTACCCACTTGCTTGTCCCCCAAGACCGGTTCAGACTATTGTGTTTTTCCTTCTCTTCCAGTCCTAACTTAATATAAGTTGCTTCCTGCTACATCATTGAGGGTGATAACAGGCATCTAGGGTATAGCTCTAGACTCTTCCACATTCTGCAGCTTGCTGTGATTTCATTCCATTAGTCCAGGGGCTTGCAAATGAGGCCACTAAAAAGAACATCTTCAAACTTGATACTAAGAGCTAATCTGTGAAATTAAAACAATGGTTAGCCAGTTTGGCCTCCCTCCATTGTTTGTGACATCTGATAGTTAACATGTATGTATGTGGAATATTCATAATCTTCATTGCTGAAAGTGCCCTTTATACATTTCTCCAAAACTTATCATGGGGGGTCCATTTTTATGTAAAAATAATCTTCAAACTTGTGAGTTTGGTATCAGGACAATCAGACTGTGCTGGGGGAAAAAGCTCTAGATTCGCATTTTTCCAACTTATTTTTATAAAAACAAGGCCTTCAAAGCCAGTATTTGTGTTGATTAAAAGGAGTTGATGATTAGCATGGTTAAGAAAAAGGTTCACACTAGGAGGTGTAGAAGGCTCTGATTTTCTTGGTCCTGTTTCCTTCGTGTGCTCTTGGAATGGTCCAAGGTCCTAGGATACCCTGGAAGTTGTGTTAAACGAGATTTTCCCATGTTACTTCGGGTGCTCCAGCCCCAAACTGAACACCAGGGTTAGGTCAGTGAGTGGCCCAGCTACCCAGGAAAAATCTTTCTCAAACTGTGGGAGGAATGATCAAATCTGAAGGACAATGCCAATTTATTTTAACAGAGGAGAGCTGTTATTTTTACTGTTGTCCCATTTTTTGCTGAGATTACACACTCTGCATATATCACTGAATATGCAGTTTGGCAGAATTAACATCCTTTTTTTCTTTTTACTCCTCTCTTTTCCCTCTCCTATCTTGTCCTCTTCTTGTTCTCTTCCTTTCTCCTCTTACTGGAGATACTGAATCAAAAATTTCTACTTGCAACGAAGTCTATTCCACACATTATTTTGCTAGTTTCCATGGATACATTAACTCCAAACAAATGTAATGACTCACTGTGAAGACAGCAGAAAACCATTAAAGGTACACAATGTTTTTCAGACTAGTAATCTTCTTCCTGGAAAGTGATTTCTGTTTTATAAACATTTATGAGTTTAAAGGTTATTGAAAGTACACAATGAAAAACTGTGGAATGATCCACTAACGGTGAAAGCACATGCCCTTTGATGTACTTGTTTCTCTCCTAAGTATATATCCATCAGATATATGCATGTGGAGAAATACAAGGCCCAATCAGGCCAGCATAACTGGATACATTATAATGTGGAGAGGAGTCTCAGGATGAGATTTCACAGATGTTATAAGGACCTTGTTAACCTCAGCAGGAGTTGTAAAAGCTTGCTAAACAGCTGTAACCCATTGCTGAAAACTAAGTTTTAGCTCAGCGATCTAATTCCTGACCTTTTTGGCATCAGGGACTGGAAGAAAATTTTTACCAAGAATGGGGGGCGGGGGGAGGGGAAGAGGGGAAATGTGCAGTCAAACCTCACTATTACTGTTAATCTGCATTTGCAGCCACTCCCCACTCCTCATCACCTCTGTGCCCCCTCGGATCAGCCGGTATTAGATTCTCACAAGGAATGCACAACCTAAATCCCTCACATGCCCAGTTCACACAGGGTTCATGCTCCTATGAGAATCTAATGCCATTGCTGATCTGACAGGAGGCTCAGGAGATGATGTGAGCGATGGGAAATAGCTGTAAATACAGATGAAGCTTTGCTCACTCGCCTGCCACCCATCTCCTGCTGTGCAGCCTGATTCCTAAAGCAGGTCATGGACGCTTGCTGGTCCGTGGCCTGGGGGTTGGGGACCACTGATTTAGCTGACAAAAAGCAGTTAACAATCCTGTGTTAAAAAACAGAAAACCACAGTCAGTCAGTCCATCTTGTAAAACCTATCCTACATAAATAATTTACCTCTTGCAACTTCCTTGTATGTCACCAATCTCCCTGGTACAGCACAAAGAAACTCTCCAGCATAGAGCGATAAAACTCCCCTCTTGCCGCTGGTTCTTTGTAGACAGCAAGGAGCCTCTCTCCCCTTCTGCTGTTCTCTGCTGTTGCCTGCTGTACTAGTCACAGCGAATCCTCCCTTAAATAAATCTGCCTTTCTAAACTCATAGCTGTCTTGGTAAATTATTTTTGGTTTACCAAGTTGTACATACAACAGTGCTCATATGCACACCAAAAATAGAAATGATCATAGCAGGAGTACTTATAATAGCTCCAAACTGAAAATGTTTCAGATGTTCATCCATAGCTAATAAATAAATTGTGGTATATCTGTAAAAGACAAAGATATATAAATTAAATTAATACTTCTATTATATAGTAATAATATAAATAAAATTAATAAATTACAGTTCCAACAAAAAACACAAATGAATATCACAACCATAATGTTAATACAGAATAAAATACATACTCTTGGACTTGTATACAATTCACAAATAGGAAAACCTAATTTTTGATGTTAATGATAGAGGTTATCTTTAAGTGAGTAGATGGATTATTGGTTGCCATGGGACAAAAATAAAGCTTTTAGGATATTATCAGTACTCTTCATTTTTTTTTTTTTTTTGCTTTCGTGTTAATAGCAGTGTGTGTCCATTTTGCTATATTTTGCCTACTGTTAAGTCAGCCCAGGTTAGGGGGCGTCTGTGATCCAGTGCCATGAGAAAGATGCAAAGAATTGCATAGAAGTTAGATTGGAAAATACAGTTTATTTAGAAAGTAAATTGGAGAGAGAGAGAGGAGATTCACCTCCCCAAGGTAGGGGAGGGAACCAAAGCTTAGATAAAATCATGGTGGCCATAGTTCCTTGAACACATGACCTGGCCAGAGCTCAGCAAAAACAATGGTCTCTGCTGCTTGAGGTTGCATGCCTTTTAAACCTTCTCTTTGATGAGAGCACGTCGTTAAGGTGATTAGGTAGTGGTCTGTTTCATGTCATCATGAAGGGAACACTTAAGCACAGGTACTGATGTCATGATGATGGACAGCAGGCAGACTCGTGGTTAGTCACATGACTGTTGCCATTGTGATGGGGTTTTTCTGTCACTTCCCTGGTGACCATATGGACGGAAGGGGTAGGTGTGATAGCTGAAAGGCAAATTCTTTAAGAGATGTTAATGTCTTGTGACTTGAACAGGGTTCCAGGAAAGTATTGTCTGGCTTAAGGAGGTCAGAGAAACTCCATTTGGGGCTCTATCCTTTCACCTACCTTGCACATTTCAAATTCACTCTCTGTCCCTATGCCATACATTAGTTTTAAAAGCTAAAATCCTTGGCAAAAGTTCTTTTATTAATGAAAATTCCACTCAGGCTTTTAATATAAACACTCAGTCTAAAAATTAAGAAGAAAAAAAAAAGGCAAGAAAGTAAATGAAAATAAAAAAGACAAACATGTGAATTGTTGCTTCTTCCATGTCATGGCCATTTAATAGAATGTGGATACTTTTGAGGAATCCCTGGACAATTTAAAACCTAATTTTTTTTTTTTTAGTTGGACTCTCACTCTGTCGCCCGGACTGGAGTGCAGTGGCCGCTCCCGGCCACCGCAGCCTCGACCTGCTGGGCTCCAGCGATCCTTCCGCCTCTGCCTCCGCCTTCCGAGTAGCCAGAATTACAGGTGCGCGCTACCACGCCTGGCTGATCTTTTGATTTATTGTAGAGATGAGGTACCGCTGCCCAGGAGGGTCTCGAACCCGCAGGCTCAGGCAATCCACTCGCCTCAGCCTCCAAAGGCACGGGATTACAGGCTGAGCCACCGAGCCGGCTCTAAAACCTAATTTAAAATTAAATTCTTATGCACATTTCAGGGAAATAGGTTCAGGTCCATCCTAAAAAGATCAGTCAATCCTAATCTGAGAGAAATAAGGCAAGAATGCACTGATGTTGCCTGTCTTTTCTCTTGTCTTCCCCAAACTTCTCAGTCTAATTAATATTTTGCAAATGATACGATCAAAAGTTCATATTTGCTTTTTTTCCTGAATGTAAAACTCTAGTGTCAATTGAAGGACTAAATTTGAAACTTTGTTTCTTATTAAGTGAGACTGAAAGTAAAAATAAAGGTTGGGCTACTTTGAAATAGAACTAGTTTAATAAAATGTCCCATGCAGCAAAAAATAGTTTATTTACTCACGCAACAATAAATAGTTTCAGGGACAACTAAATATTTTTGTGAAGTGTATTCAAACAGTAAGTAAAGATGAATTATTTTTGTTTATAAACCGAAAAGAAAAAAACCCTCATCTTTATTTTTTATTTTTGAGTTGGAGTCTCACTGTCGCCCAGACTGGAGTGCAGTGTCGCTCCCGGCCACCACAGCCTCGACCTGCTGGGCTCCGGCGATCCTTCCGCCTCAGCCTTCCAAGTAGCTGGAACTACAGGCGTGTGCTACCACGCCTGGCTAATTTTTTGATTTATTGTAGAGATGAGGTCTCGCCAAGTTGCCCTGGCGGGTCTCGAACCTGAAGGCTCAGGCAATCCAATCACCTCAGCCTCCCAAAGGCACGGGATTACAGGCTAAGCCACCGAGCCCTGCTAAAACCCTCATCTTTAGAGTGTTTCTTGGGGACAAGAGGATCCAAGTCCTTTCTCACGACTTTTGACTGTAAATAAAACTCTCCATGGGTTAAATAAAACTGCTGGCAGCTTTATAACCCAGAGATGTTTCCAAGGGTTGGGGTTCCATGCCTTTTGAAATGTAAATACCCAGAAAGAGCTCCAGGCTTCCTGAATGCCTGAAAACTTAATCTAGCTTCCTATTTTGGATATAATCGTTTCTTCTCAGGAATGTTGATAGAAAGATGCCAAACCTGGCAAGACATTTTAAGATAGTTTATTAAAACTTAAAGACTTAAACTTGGAGCACCCATTTTCAGGCAGTCCATGTAAACAAGATTTAAATGGTTGTGTGGTAGTTTGGCTATATATGAGAGGGACACACGCACAAAAACCAAAACAAAAACACCAGCTGGATTTTATTTATAAAAAATTGTGTATTTATTCTTGTTAGTTTGGTGAGCTGAGGTGATGTTGTGGGATGTAAAAAAAATTGCGCACTAGGTAGTTTAGGGAAAAAAAAGTTTATTTAGAAAGTAGATTAGAAAAGAATGTATTTACTTCTCAAGGGAGAGAAAGGGCCAGATGTTTAAAGGGAATGAAATGCAGCAAACGCTTGAAACTGAGAGTTTTTAAGACTTTTCTTTAGGGAAGCAGATAAGCATTCTTGAGTGTGATAACACACAGTTGTCACCATGGTGATGGGATTTGTTTCTCATGTCTCCGACAACCGGATAGATGAGATGGTCAGTCAAGGGTAGTTCATCACATAGATGAGAAGGGCTGGGCCAGCAGCTGAAAGACAAATTCTTGGGACATAGGTGATCACCTAAGAAGGGCTGGGCCAGGACCCCTGAAAAACAAATTCTTGGGAGATGTTAATCTTAGCATCTTGTGAGTGAGTAGAATGAAGTCCACCTAGGAGCCAGAAAGCTGGTTTTTCTAATTAATAATTATTGCCATGCATGCAGCATTGACCTGAGTACAAGACTGGATCTGTTCAAGGTCAGTGAACAGAGAAACTCCATTTTGGATTCTGTCCTTTCAATTCTTATATGTGTAAACTTCAGTCACCTTCAAAGTACTCTCCATTTGATGCAATACACTTAGTGAGGCACTTTTTCCACTGCTCAGAACAGTTTTTAAACTTGTCAACTTTGATAGCTTTTAATGCTTCTGCCATTTTTTGTTTTACCTCCTCCACACTGTTTAAATGTTCCCCTTGAGGAAGTTTTTCATCCAGGAAAACAACAAAAATGTCTCTTGGGGTGAGATGGGGTGAATAGGGAGGGTGGGACATGGGGATCATGTCATCTTTGGTCAAAAGCTGCTGAGCACTCAACCTAGCATGGGCAGGTATGCTGTCACGGTGGAGGAACCAGTTACCCATTTGCCACAACTCAGGATGTATTTTTTGCAAATTGTGACACTACCTTCTCAAAACTTCCAGATTAAAAACTCTGGTTGACAGCTCATCTACGACAAAGCTTCCACTATCAACCACTTGGGAGAGGAAAATCTATTCAGTAAATGGTACTGGGAAAACAGGCTGACCACAGGTAGAAGGTTAAAACAAGACCCCTACCTATCACCATAAACAAAAATCAACCCTAAATGGATCAAAGACCTAAATGTAAAACCTCAAACTATAAGAACCTTGGAAAACACAGGAGACACCCTTATGGAAATTGGAACTGGCAACCGATTCCTGATAAAAATCCCAAGTGCCCATGCCATAAGAGACAAGATGGACAAGTGGGACCTCATCAAACTGACAAGCTTCTGCAAAGCCAAAGAAACCATTGAGAGAGCGGGGAGATAGCTCGCAGACTGGGAAAAAATATTTGCAAACTATATATCTGACAAAGATCTAACATCTAGGATCTACAAGGTACTCAAACATGCTGAAAAGAAAGAAGCAAACAGCCCCATTACAAATTGGGCAAAGGAACAAACAGAGACTTCTCAAAAGAAGACATACAAGCAGCCCTGAAAGATCTAAAAATTGACCTTGCATATGAACCTGCAACCTGCCTACTGGGAATATACCTGGAGGAACTCAAATCACTCTATGAAAAAAATGCCTGCACACTCATGTTTATTGCAGCATTATTTACAATAGCAAAAACATGGAGCCCACCTTGCTGCCCATTGATGTTGGACTGGATTAAAAAAAATGTGGTACATAGACATGATGGAATATTTTGCAGCCATAAAGAAGGACAAAATTATGAACTACATAGCAACTTGGATTGACTTAGAGTCTATAATACTGAGTGATCTATTACAGAAACAAAGAGCCAAGTATCACATGTTCTCACTCATAAAGCAAACCTTGAACAACTATGGTAATACTATAAGAAAGGGATTGGCAGTAATGGGAAACTACCAGGAGAGGGCGGGGGCATGAGTGGCAGTAGTGGGAAACTGCCAGAGGAGCCCAGAGCACAACCTCATCAACAAGGGTATCTGCATAATGAACATTTGTATACTTAACCCTGATTGCACCCCACATATTTAAAATAAAAAATTTATATAAAAAAATTAAAAAGATAAACTTCAGATATCATATTAAAAAATCTTTGGTTGATCATTTGATTCAGAGGAACAAATGCCACATATACCACAAAAGGTCAGCCCTCCTAAAAGATAATTTCTGGTGTGTGTGTGTGTGTGTGTGTGTGTGTGTGTGTGTGTGTGTTCTGCCTCATACATTTTAGGAAGGCAGAACTTACGAGAAACCACAAATCAATACATGTGAAACATTCACTGGTTTGGCCCAGGAAAGAGGGGCAATTCCAAGTGGGGTTTTCCGGTCATAGGTGGATTCAAATTCCGGTCATAGGTGGATTCTTGACTGGTAATTTGTAATCCCTATCTAAGGAATTTGAGAAATCAGAGGAGAAGCTTTTTTTAAGATAAGGGGGCAGAAAACTCTAGGTTTGTTGATATGTAGATGAAGCCCTATATGTGGCTGACTTCAGGGAGGATAGATGTGTGTCTTACAAGTCTGGGAATCTATAAGAGATGGCCTTGAATGGCCATAAACCTTCTTTATTTGTTATGTTGTGTTATGTCAGAGTCAGGTTGGAAAGCATACTTTAGAAGATATGGTAATAAGGTAATAAACCCTGTCTGGTGAGACCTTATCAGGCAGTGACTCTCAAGCCTTTTAATTAAGAATTTGGCTATGAGGAAAAATAAGAAATGTAAGCGTTTAGTCTCTCAGGGAGATGAGAAAGGTTTATTATTCTTTGAGTGAGGGCTAACTAAACCAATAGCTACCTCAATTCCCAAGTGAGTGTAGGATGAACTATGTGAAGGAATGTACAGCAAAGTTTAAGATATAACAGCAAAAATTGTGTGTAAAGTTCCCTTATTGGAAAACAGGATGGTATTGATCCTAAGGAAACATGCTACGCACTGGCTAAAAAACAGTGCAGAATAAAAGGGTCACATCTGCTTGAATGTATAAATAGTCTGACCTTTCATCCTAACTTTCTAGTTTGCAGGGCACTTGCACGTATCAACTTGGTCCTGTATCCTCAATAATAAAAGAGTTTTCCTGCTGGTGTGATGGCTCACACCTGTAATCTCAGCACTTTGGGAAGCGGAGGCGAGAGGATTGCCTGAGCCCAGGGGTTTGAGACCAGCCTGGGCAACGTGGTGAGACCTTGTCTCTACAATGAATTAAAAAATTAGCTGTGTGTGGTAGTGTGTGCCTGTAGTTTCAGCTACTTGGAAGGTTGAGGTGGAAGGATTGCCTGAGTCCAGCAGGATGAGGCTGCGGTGGCCGGGAGCATGCCCCTGAACTCCAGCCTAGGCACAGAGTGAGACTCCGACTCAAAAAAACAAAAACAAAAACAAAAAAAGAGCTTTCCTTCTTTTTGTTGGTTAGGCTTTTAATTCACCAATGATATGAAATAATTGGATTTACTGCCTACTCTCCAAACCCATTTCCAGATGAACTAAGGTTATAATCTGTAGATAAACAAGGATACATTTGTGAGTAATAATCAAATTCATGGAATAAAATTATTCTATATATGAAAAAACTGATAAATCAATAATAAATATATAAAAACCTGGAAGGACATAGAGTCCAAAGTTAACAATTTTTCCAACTTATTATTGATAGGATTGGAAGTCATTTTTTATTTTTATGCTTTTCTGAGTATTGTGAATTTTAAATGATTGAATTATTTGACAGTAATAAAAAACATACACAACAATATTTCTCTTTAGAAAAATAAATCAATTATTTCAAGAAACACTTTCTGTTAGGCATCTAGTATGGCAGTTCATTGGTGATCTACTTTCTTTTTTTTCCTTTATTTTAATGATGTGGGGTGCAATTCAGGGTTAGGCATACAAATGTTCATTATGCAGGTACCCTTGTTGATGAGGTATACCCCTCCCTCCGCTGGCAGTTTCCCACTACTGCCAATCCTTTTCTTATAGGATTATGAGAGTTGTTCAAGGTCCACTTGTGAATGAGAACATGTGATTTTCAGTCCTTTTTTTCTGTGATAGATCACTGAGTCAGATTGACTTTAAATCCATCTAAATTGCTGCAAAGTCCATATGTTTGTCTTTCTTTATGACTGCATAATATTCCATTATGTATATGGACCACATTTTTATTTATCTAGTCCAGCTTTGATGGGCAGCATGGTTGGTTCTATGTTTTTGCTATTGTGAATAGAGCTGCAACACACATTCGTGTGCAGATACCTTTTTTGTAGGATGATTTTAGTTCCTCTGGGTATATTTTCAATAGGGGGATTACTGGGTCATATGGAAGGTCAATTTCTAGTTCTTTCAGAAATTGCCACACTATCTTCCGAAGAGGTTGCACTAGTTTGCATTCCCACCAACACTGTAGAAGCGTTCCTTTTTCTCCACATCCTTGCCAGCATCTGTTGTTTGTTTTATTAATGATGGCCATTCTTACTGGGTTTAGGTGATATCTCGATGTGGTTTTGATTTGCCTTTCTCTGATGATGAGTGAGATTGAGCACTTTTTCATGAGTCTGTTAGCTGCCAGTATATCTTCTTTTGAGAAGTGTGTATTCATGTCTTTTGCCCACTTTTTAATGGGACTGTTTGTTTTTTTCCTCTTGGCACTTTTGAGCTCCTTGTAGATCCTAGATGTTAGGCCTTTGTCAGATATGCAGTTGGCAAATATTTTTTCCCATTCTGTGGGCTGTCTTCCCACTCTCTTGATGGTTTATTTTGCTTTGCAGAAGCTTGTCAGTTTGATGAGGTCCCACTTGCCTTATCTCTTATGGTATAGGCACTTGGGGCTCTGATCAGGAATTGGTTGCCAGTTCCAATTTCCATAAGAATGTCTCCTGCATTTTCTAATATTGTTATAGTTTGAGGTTTTACATTTAGGTCTTTGGTCCATTTAGAGTTAATTTTTGTGTATGGTGGTAGGTAGCTAAAATAGCTACCTCAATTCTCAAGTGAGTGTAGGATGAACTATGTGAAGGAACATGATTAGTCAGTTATCTAATAAGCAATAAGTATATGCAAAACTTTTCACACATTTGGGTTTAACCATGTAGACTTGACATTACACTAAGGTATGTCAAATATGATAGGTTTTTTGGCATGAGGAATTGTACTGTCCCCCCCTTAATTGGAACA
The DNA here is from genome assembly GCA_027257055.1 of Cephalopachus bancanus. NCBI lineage: Eukaryota > Metazoa > Chordata > Mammalia > Primates > Tarsiidae > Cephalopachus > Cephalopachus bancanus. Next base: position 129,085 of record JAPVLO010000047.1, on the reverse strand, counting down.
GAGACTATGATCATTTGATATAATTGCAGGGACCAAAAAAAAGAGATGTTTTGTTCTAATGAAAAAAAAGAGACCAAACTTCATGACAATAGCTGATTATAACTGAGCCAAATTATGTTTTCATGTAGTTTTTTACTTTAAAATATTTCAGAACAAGCCGTGTGTTATGAGTGTTTGCATGCTGACATCAGTTTACACCTGGGAGGTCAATAAGTATATGAATTGCTCTAGTCTATAATGTTCATCTAATGAGTTGGTGATTCAGCACAGGAAGAACTCTTTTCTGAATTAAGAAAAAGGACTTTGTCAACTGACATAAGGGTGCATAGAAATAATAAAGTCAGTGGTGTTTAAAATATGGGATTAATTCATTAGAATAAATAACTAAGATCTGATAACCTTCTGTGAACAACACAGGAGACATGAAAGGCCCAGCAGCTCATTCCAGCTGTACTGTGTTCTAGAACTACACTCTGCTGCCATCTAGCACTTCCTGCTCCGGAGTATCCTGGCCCTGATCTCACTGCAAGGCCAGCTGTCCTGCCACAGAACCTCACTCTGTCTTTCTTAGGATAAGCCTTTGCTTCACATAGAGGACTTTTCCAGGCTGCAGACATACTATTTAAATGTTCTTTTCTTTGTTATAGTGAATAAACACATACTTGGCAGAATTTAATCTGAGGCTAGAATGGCCATAAATGATCATGTGACATTGTCTCCTCATTTTTCCTGCTTTCCTTAAGCTATTTTCAGTATTCTTGGAGATAGGTATGCTCCATTAGCTTTTGCATCTCTTTTTTTTTTTTTTTGAATTGGAGTCTCGCTCTGACACCCAGACTGGAGTGCAGTGGCACGCTCCCGGCCACTACTGCAGCCTTGACCTGCTGGGCTCCAGCGATCCTTCTGCCTCAGCCTTCCAAGTAGCCGGAACTACAGGTGTGCGCTACCATGCCCGGCTAATTTTTTGATTTATTGTAGAGATGAGGTCTCGCCAAGTTGCCTAGGCAGATCTCGAACCCATGGACTCAGGCAATCCACTCACCTCAGCCTCCCAAAACGCGGGATTGCAGGCTGAGCCACCAAGCCCGGATAGCTTTTGCATTTCTAATAAGTTCGCATCCCTAACCCTTATTCCAACACTGAAGAGTTTCCCTAATAGATAACCTTTGTGAGAGCTATTCAATATCTGGTTATCAGGTTATCACCCATGAGGCAGGCTTTAGAAGTCTGAAAAAAATGGAGAAGGGAATATAGAAATGTCCAAAGCAGTGAATTCTTAGTGTATCCAAATACTATGTGAAAAAATAGATACAGAACTGCCTTTCTACAAAAGAGTTGAAAAATACTTGAACAGATCTTTGCTTCTTTCAATAATTCGAATATCATCTATTAATTTTCAAGTATAGGAGAGGCCTTTTTGCCTGAACTCTTATTTGGTGTATATATAAACTTTATTCCAAGAGGTGACAACTTACAACAGAACATCAAAGTGAATGAAGCATCTCGGTACTCTGGTTTTTTTCCTGCCTTTTACCTTACTCCAGATCTGCAAACAACTATAATTTTATGTCAACATTCTCATATAGACTGCTTCCTACTTGTATTGCTAGTAGAATGTGTTAGGAAGATTTGATGAGGAAGCAGAGCTTATTACTGCTCTTTGTCTCCTTGATTGGACCACCCAGACATACAGTATCCAGATCATTCCTTCGAGTGAGTCCAATGGGCCTTTGGGGACTGGCCAACTGCAAGATTTCTCATCCCAGTGGCTTTGATTGGAAAAACTGGAAGGTGACTAAGAGTTGCCTCATAAAGCTAAAAGAAGCAGAGCTGTGCCCTTAAGGTTATAGAGAGTGAAAAAATGAGGGCTGATTACAACGTTTTTGTCTGGCTCTATAGACAATGTGCAGATTCCACCACTCTGTGGGTATCATTTTCAGTGAGAATTTGATGCCCATATAAAAGCATGGTTTTATTTCAGTGGAAACAACCTGAATTGATAAAACTATGGTGGAAATGAGAAGTTTGCAGGATTCTGGCATTTCTTTACTATTTTAAGTGTCATAATTCCACTGTGAGCCAAAGGTAATGGCTTTATTCCTGGGTAATTGTCACGGGTGCAAAGCTTGAGGAATACAGCACAGAGTGCACCCAGTCCCTCAGAAAGAACAGGATGAGTTCACGTATGACGAGTCCTTCATGAGTCCCTTCTGCATTAGTTCCTAGGGTTGTGTCCCTTTTTTAAGAACCCTGAAAAGTAGCTAATATAATGTAGATATGGTATTTTCGGGCCATGTAGGAGAACAGCTCACGTATTTTATCACCCACATATTTTGACCATTTGGTGACTATGTGATGGACTCTGTGTTCGGAGCTAAAGATACGAAGATGAAGACCAAGTACCCGATGTCAACAGGCAGTGGGGAAGACATCTTTAAACAGGTCATTTCAATTTTCACACTTCTGTAGAAGTACTATGGTAGAAGTGACCACATGGTGCAATGGCAGCACAGAGAAGGAAGTCTCAGGAAGTCAGGAAATAGACCTTAAGAAGGGGCAAAAATAAGTAAATAAGAGTATAAAGCAAGGAGTGGGGTTGCTTAAGAAGTCTATACTTGTGTACAGACACCCAGAGTCAGGAAAATATATCCAGTTTATAGAATATCAGGGGATTCATTTTAGCCACAGCTGTCTGAAGCACTAGACAGCTTTCAGATTCCTAAAATGTTGAATTGACCTTGAAGAAAAATATTTCTTATAATTCACCATCTTAGTTGCAACCTCATTGGAACGCAGTGTGGCGATTTTTGAGAGAACTAGAACCTTCCATATGACCCAGCAATCCCCCTATTGGGAATATACCCAGAGGAACTCAAGTCATTCAGGAAAAAAGATACCTGCAGACACATGTTTATTGCAGCACTATTCACAATAGCAAAAACATGAAACCAACCATGCTGCTCATTGAAACTGGACTGGATAAAACAAAAATGTGATATATATACATAATAGAATATTAAGCAGCCATAAAGAAGGACAAACAAATGGACTTTGCAATGACTTGGATGAATTTAGAGTCTATCATATTCAGTGATCTATCACATATAGAATACTGAGTTCTTGTAAGCGGACATTGAACAATTATCATAATACTATATGAAAGTGATTGGCAGTAGTGGGAAACTGCTGGGGACGGGTGGGGGGCGGCACACCTCATCAACAAGGGTGCCTGCATAATGAACATTTGCATACCTAACCCTGAATTGTACCCCACATCTTTAAAATAGAAAAATTTTTAAAATTCACCATCTTTATATATGTGGGGTAGAATTTAGAGACCATTCCAATCAACCTCCTGGGGGACTTTATATCTGAACATAAACTAGAAACAGACATTACATCATCACTGAAGGTCATAATAAAAACAAAGTTAGGATGCATGCTGTGCTTTCCAGTTTCCTGTTCTAATGAGCACACTTTTCCTGTTGAGTTGGCTCATGACATTTCCAGTAGCATTAAGCACTTTCATCCTGTCATGGAAATATTCCCATCCATATATTATTATTTTACTTCTTTAGTCTTAGCAATTGTATTTATTGAGGTTTGAACCAATAATAAATTTATACAAAATGTTAAGGGCACAGAAGAATATATAATGTAAAATTTAATTATCCTCTCATTTTTCACCTCAGATATTCAGGCATGACAGCCTTTCTGTTCCCATGTAACCATGCATACTAGTTTATTTTGTATTTATCAAGAGATGAAAAATAATGTTTATACATAGTCATGGTTTTGTGAATTCCATGGTAGCAACTATCTACATTTTTTGCACCTTTTCCTACTTATGGTAAGTATTAGAGATTTTATCATATTAGTACAAATAGAGCTTTCCCTTTCATTTTAGTGAATGTAGAGTATTCATTTTTATGTTCCAAGAGTTACCTTATCAGCACCTCACAGAGGAACTTTGAAGTTGATTCCACTTTTATAAGATTCCTAGAGTAGCCAAATTCATAGAGACAATATGTAGAATGGTGGTGGGGAAATGGGTGTATGTGACCTTTTTGTTTAATGGATACAGAATTTCTGTTGGGGAAGATGAAAATATTTTGGAGGTGGATAGTGGTGATGGTTGTGCAACAATGTGAATTTAACTGGTACTGCAGAACTGTACAAAAGTTAATTTTATATTATGTATATTTTACAATATAAAAAAGAATATCCATACATATTGAAACATTATTTTAACATTAAAGGTCATGGGAAACTTTCTCTTATTACGTGAAGATTTTAGTATGCCTTACGGCTTATTACAGTTTATTATTATGCACTTTACATATTTTTATCACTAACTCACTCCTTCAATGAAAGTAACAATGCTCTTAAGGGTGAAATCATTCTGGGAAAAGATAATGAGCTGACTCTTATTCTCTAGAACAGAATGAATATAAGGAGCCCAACTCTGAATGGAAAGCTAGCTTTGAGTATTCATCTCCATCTCTGACTTTCCCTCCTCACACTCCCATATTGGATGCTGACCATGGCTGGCAGAAGGGACTTAGCAGAGCTTGGCTGGTGCCACTCCCCTTTTCCTTCCCAGTCCAGCAAAATATGTTCATCAGGTAGGATCTGCCAGTGTAGTAGAGGCCTGCAATAGCCCCCTCCTCCGACACACACACCACAGGCTGCGTACTGGCAGACAGTATCTCCAAAACTTCTGGACTAACCACCAGTTACCCTTTAGTGTTCTCCATGAGACACACTGGGTCTGGCATATGGATCTCTGAGGCCATGTCCAAGGTGTTCCCTTGTCTGTAAGGAAAGAGGTGAATGAATGAGAATTTCTAGGCTTTTGCAATTATAGGGTGGAGTTATAAAATTCCCCAGGATAACCAAAAGTTTTTTTGTATATCAGAGAGATAAATGAGGGAAAATCTTTATCATTTTAGAAAGTTATAGAATTATCAAAGTAATTCCCTGGAAAATATGCTGGTATGACAATGACTTGACATTCAATGACATTCACAAGCCAAATTTTCCATTTAATTTATTGTGGAAAAATTTTTAAAAATTTCTAATTAAAAAATTTACACTAGATATCAAATGGAAAATATATAGAATAGAATTTAGAGGGTTTAATTTGTATCTTGGCTGTATGTAGCAAATTAAATATGTATTCATTTATTAATTATTTACAGTGAATTATTGTTTCATAAATAAATGAATAAATGTTTCATTGTTTGATGATTCAGAAGAATTTCCAGAGATTTTACAATGTGATCCTCTTCTCTACCCTCAACTGTTTATGCTTATTTCACTGGGATGAGGATGCACAGAACTCTTCACATTGTCATTCTGGAAGTGAAATACACATAATTTGCTTTTTGAAACTTTCATAAAAATATGCAATTATGTAAAACATGTGGCTAGGATCCTTCAAAGGAACTTGGAAGGGCCGTATGCAAGTAGGCTTTCTAAAACTTAACCTTCATTAGTTTCATGATAAATTAGCCTTCAATGCAGTGAGGATATGATTGCACAATTGCAAGTGCTGAATGTTGCCAAAAGACTGTAAGAATTAAAAGACCAGGAGGGGGATCAAAAGAGCTAGATAGGAATTTTTTCAAAGAAAATATTTCTACTTCTAGCCATAACACGTTCAAATTTTCTGCTTTGTTAAGTTTGTCCATTTGGTTGAGAAGGAGAAGGAGAAATAGGAAGATTTGTTATTTAAAAATGTTTCTTAGATATTGAGGAATGGAAGGAGTGGGATCAGAGCAGGATAAGGAGCTGAAAGGGAGAAAGAGCATTCAGACAAGTTGAAGAAAGAGGTCAGTGCAAAGGAATTCAGGGGAGGAGTTTCCAGAGGGCGTATCCAAAGTTGTTTGAGGGTATGGAAAGTTCAAGATAACAAAGATGTTGCCTTAGTGATGTATTACAGAAGATTCTTTAAAGAAAAATTCCTTTATTAAAGCAGTGGGGCTGAATTCTAGTTGAAAGGGATAAGGATGAACAGGCACTGGGAAATTAGTGAGTCTGGACCATCTCTAAAGAAAGAAATCTACTTTGAAATGAAGTTCAAATGTGTGATTAGAAAGTATGTTGTTTTCATGACTCTTTGTCTTTCAATCTGGGTTTCAGCTTTTTCTTTCTTTGTCTTTAACAGTGTCAGTGGGCTGCTCACCCTGTATCTCATTTACTGCTCTTTCCTTCTCATGAAAAGAACCCATTTGTAGTTCTTTCCATTTCTTAGCTTTAATAGAAGCAGGATTGAGCAAGCTCCCTTAAGGACAATGGTAATTTAATTGTGTCCCTAGTCAACACTCACCATGTCAACAAAAAGAAAGACAAACCTAGGGCATCTCAAACTCTCAGTTCAGTCTGTCTGCTGGTGCTTAATTCAACACAAGCACAGTAATGGCACCTCAGATATGCCACCCCTGAAAAAAAACAGGAGTTCCTTTGAACTGTATCTCACCTCAGACTCACTAGCTTGGTTCTGGTCATTTCTAAGAAAACTTACTGACCTTTAAAAATCCCTTTCCATCCCTGCTACAGCCTTATATGCTCAGGCTCCCTGGATCGAGGTCCTTTCGATCTAGAGAGAATGCTACTTTGATGAGAAGTAGTAGGAGTTTTTAACCTGTTCTTTTTCTCAGTTCAAGTGGATTGGTTTCTAGCACTTCTCTGTCTCTCACTGGATCCTTGGACTTTTATTTCACCCCTCCAGGGTTGTGGGACTTCCTGGATTTCCTTCAGTGACCAAATAAGCAGAAGTAAAGCAACCTTGGTAGCAGATTAAGAGGAATGTGAAACCGACAATACTTAGTCTAAGGTCCTGAGTCAACAACCATGAATAAGAGTGTCTGCAGTGTGTTAGTGGAAGAGTTTAATATGATTTTGCAATCAGCACTTCAAAGTTTTTTGTTGGAAGATATCTTAGAGACCGTTATTTAAAAATACTCTCATTGGATATTGCATTCATTCAATGTGTCTCATGGTTGGGGGTCTGCTTGAGAATCCTAGAATGAGAGTCATCCTATTAATTTTTAGGTCTAGTTTCCTAAAATGATAAGCATATTCACAATGGATCTGCTTATTCTCTTAGAGATGCAGTAAGTGGGTAAAGAACATGTTTTACAAGCTCATGAACTCCTAGCACCTAGCACTTTATGCCCATTACACTGTCAGGAGGAGGCTCCGAGTATTGTACAAGTGTTCCAGGCTCAGTATTGATTGCTTTATAATATTACACAACTTAAATCTCATAAAAAGTATTTCTCTATGGTTTTATAGAAACCAAAGTACAGACAGACTTTACCTGTTGTCTAAAATCATGGCATTGTTAGTAGCCTGAACCCAAGAAGACTCTTGGCCCCAAAACCTCCTTCACCTCCTCACAATGCTGCCTTTTTAGGATTGCTGAGTGAGTAATTGTACAAATGACACCTTTTATTTGTAGATCATTTTCTAAGAGCTACACGGATTATGTGTTTAATTGAGTTTTGATCACTATCATGAAGGATAAGTAGTATCATCTCTGCTTTCAGTTAAAAATAGTAAAATGCTGGCCGGGTGTGGTGGCTCATGTCTATAATCCAGCACTTTGGGAGGCTGAGGTGAGAGGATTGCCTGAGCAAATACATTTTTTGTACCCATTAGCCAACTCCTTTCTATCTCCCTGCCCCATTACCCTTCCCAATCTCAATCATTTTGCACATTATCCTCATGATATCTTTTTTTGTTTTTTAGCTCCCATATATAAGTAAGAACATGATATTTGTCCTTCTGTGCCTGGCCTATTTCACTTAACATAATGTCCACCAGTTTTGCCCGTGTTGTTGCAAATGACAGGATTTTATTATTTTCTATGGCTCAGTAATATTACATTGTGTATATATACACCTATTTTCTTTATCCATTTATATGTGAATGGGTATAGGTTGATTCCATATTTTGGCTATTGTGAATAGTGCTGTAATAAATATGGGAGAAGAGATATCTCTTTTCTATGTTGATTTGCTTTCTTTTGGATGCAACAGTGAGATTGCTGGATCCTATTTTTAATTTTTTGAGGAAATTCCATACTGTTTTTCATAGTGGCTGTACTAATTTACATTCTTAATAACAATATTGCAGGATACAAAAGCCACATACAAAAATCAGTAACACTTCTATGTGAACAGTGAACAATCTGAAAAAGAAACCAAGAAAAGTAAGCCCATTTACAATAGCCACAAGTATTTTTAAGTTTTGAGGGAATCGTCATACTGTTTTCTATAGAAAATGAACCATTTTACATTTTTGCCTAAGTGCTCAGAGCTCCTGGTTTTTCCAGGTCCTTGCCAACACTAGTTTTTTCCCTTTCTTCTTATAGCGGTCACATTGATGGATGCGAAGTGACATCTGACTTGTGATTCTAATTTGTGAATCCCTAATAATTAGTGGTGTCAACCATCTTTTTCTATGCTATGTTTATTGGCCATTTGTATATATTCTCAGGAGAATTATTTATTCAAGCCCTTTGCTCATTTTTCAGAGTTTTTTGTTGTTGACTTTCAGGAGTCCTTTCTGTAGCATGAATATTATTAGTTCCTTGCCACCTATGATCTGCAGATGCTTTTGGTGTCATATCAAAAAAAATCATTGCTAAATTCAATGTCAAAAAGGCTTTTCCTTTATATTTTATACTTAGGTCTTTTAAAAAAAATTTTAGATTCAAAAGGTACACATGCATATTTGTCACATGGACATATGGTGTAGCGGTGGGGATTGAGTCTCAGGTGGCCCATTCTCCAGATAGTGATCATTGTGCCCTGTAGAGAGTTTCAGAACCCTAAGCCTCCCGCCGCCACTGGTGTCCCCAATGTCTATTATTTCCATCTTTGTGACCATTAAACTCCTGCATATGAGTGAGAACATGCAATGTTTGATTTTTTTTCTGTTTCTGAGTCAGTTTTCTTAGGATGATGATCTCCAGCCGTCTAAGTTGCTGCAAAGGACATGATTTCATTCTTTATTTTTTTATGGTTGCGTAATATTCCACGGTGTAGATATACCACATTTTCATTATTCACTGATCAGTTGATGGGCATTTAGACTGATTCCACATCCTTGCAATTGTGAATTGTGCTGTGATAAACATGTAGATGCAGGTGTATTTGTTATGTAATGACCTCTGTTCCTCAAGGTAGATACCTAGTAGTGAGATTGCTGGATCAAATGGTAGGTCTACTTTTAGTTCTTTGAGTAATCTCCATAACGATTCCCATAGAGGTTCACTAATTTACACCCCACCAGCAGTGTATAAGTGTTTGCTTTTCTCTACATCCGTGCCAGTATCTATAGTTTTTTGATTTTTTAATAATGGCCATTCCACAAAAGACATGAATAGACACTTCTCAAAAGAAGATATTTCATGTGCCAACAGACACATGAAAAAGTGCTCAGCCTCATTTGTCATCAGAGAAATGCAAACCAAAACCACAATGAGATACCACCTAACCCCAGTAAGAATGGTCACCATTAATAAAACAAACAACAACAGATGCTGGCGAGGATGTGGAGAAAAAGGAACGCTTCTACACTGCTGGTGGGAATGCGAACTGGGACAGCATCTATGGAAGACAGTGCGGCGATTCCTGAAAGAACAAGAAATTGACCGTCCATATGACCCAGCAATTCCCCTATTGGGAATATGCCCAGAGGAACTCAGATCATTCTACGAAAAAAGATACCTGCACACGTATGTTTGTTGCAGCTCTATTCACAATAGCAAAAGCATGGAACTAACCATGTTGTCCATCGAAGCTGGACGGGAAGAAAAAAGTGTGGTACGTGTACACGGGGTGGGGCGTGGCAGTGGCAGTGGCAGTGGCGGGGTTTCAGTAGTGTGGTGCTTGGGGCGTGCTTCACAGGTCCGGGAGCTGTGGGTCACCTCAGGCAGGGGCTGGGCGCGATGGCGGCGGCGGCCCAGCGGAGGCTGTGGCCGAGGCAGTGGCCGAGCAGCTGTGAAGGGCCGGCTGGCAATGATGAGAGCCGCAGCCCCCGGGGGAGAGCAAGAGTCTTTATGGGTGTTCTCTTTCCAGGAGGGTCTCACAGACCAAACTACCCCGTCGCCATCTAGAGTTTGCTTTGTATTTGGAAGCTCTGATGTCAGATGCATATGCATTTTTAATTTGCATACTTTCCTGGTGGATTGATCCTTCTTTGTCTCTTGTGGCAGTTTTTGACTTAATGTCTGAAATGAGTGTGGCCCACTCTGCTATCTTTTGGTTACCATTTGCATGAAATATCCTTTTCCATCATTTCACTTTTTGTATATGTCTATCCTTAGATCCAAAGTCAACTCTTTTGTAGATAGTATATAGTTTGATCTTGTGTTTTCTTTTACTCTAGTCACCCAATATATATTTTTTATTGGGGAATTAAATCAATTAACACATAAAGTAGTTACGGATAGGGAAGGACTTAATATAGCCTATTGTTAATTGTTTTCAAGACAGTTGTAGCAGTCTTGTCTCTCTTTTCTTCTCTTTCTGCATTTCTTTCTGCTTTGCTGATTGTTTTTTTTTTTTTTCTTTTTTTTTGGTAGTGAAATGCTTTGATTCCTTTCTCATTTCCTTTTGTGTATTTTCTGTGCCAATGCTTTATTTGTGGACACCATGAGGATTACATAAAACATTTTCAAATATAACAATTCTTTTAAACTAAAACTTAACTTCAATCATTTACAATAGGTCTACTCTTTTACATCTCTGTCTGCCCCCTTCCATGTTATGGTACTGATGTTACAAACTACATTTTTTTGTATTGTGTATTAATCAACACAGGCTTATAGTAATTTTATACTTTAGTCTTTTAAATTTAATTTAAAGGTAAAAGTTAAAATTTAAATGTATATTCGGGTGTGGTGACATGTGCCTGTATTTCCAGCTACTTGGAAAGCGGAGGCTGAAGGAGCCTCCTGAGCCCAGCAGGTCGAGGCTGTGGTGACCATGAGCATGCCACTGCACTCCAGCCTGGGCAACTGAGTGACATTCCAACTCAAAAAAAAGATAAAAAGAAAATAAAATTTAAATGACTTAAAAGTAGTTTAACATGCCAACACCAGATTTAAAAGTGATTTATACACAAATACTACAACACTATAGACTTCTCTATCATATATTTCCCAATCTATCTATCATCATCATCATCTATCTATCCTTTGTAGAGAACTTTATATTTTCATATGATTCTATTTGCTGTTTACAGTTCTTTATTTTTATCTTACTTGACTTCCTGTAGCATTTGTTGTCAGGCAGGTCTAGTGAGAATAAACTCCATTCGCTTTTTAAATTCCAATATCTCTTCAAGGACTGTTTTCTCTCTCTCTCTCTCTCTCAGACATAGTCTCACTCTGTTGCCCGGGTTGAAGTATTGTGGCATAATTCCTGGGCTTAAGCAATCCACCATAGCCTCCCGAGTACCTAGGATTAGAAGTGTGCACCATACTGGGCTCATTTTTAATTTTTTTCTTATAGAGACAGAGACTTGCTATTTGCCCAGGTGGGTCTTACTCTTTTGGGCTCAAGCAATCCTCCTGCCTTGGCCTCCCAAAGTGTTGGAATTATAGGCATGAGCCACTACATGGTTTAAATGCTTACTCAGTCTGATTTTGTATTTTAAAATAGTTCCTTTTAAAAAAATTCTTGTTAGAAGCATGAGGAAATTTTTCTCTGATATTTACCATTAGAACACAGTCAATCTTCTTGAGGTACATTTGCACTATTATGGGACATTCATGACTATATATCCCTGGAGTTTTAATTTTCAGTGTTGTCCACAGTGAGCCTCCAGCAACTTGTCAATTATAGTACATGTTTTCCTATTCTGGCACTGGTTCCCACAGTGGCTTCCATTTGTGTGTCTCTACTCTGGTAATCTTTGACTCTGTTTTTGCCTTACTGTCTCTCAAATCTTGGGAGTAGTGGTTTGTGATGTGTCTTCTCCTCCTTTGTGGATCCAAGAAGAATTATATATTTTTCAGGATTTTCGGCTTCATACTTGTTGATAGAATGTATTGGTTACTTGCAAGATCCTTATATGCAGAATTGGAAACTGGAAGTCCTCCTTTAGCTTCTGTTTATTTGCAATTTATTTTTAGACTAGAAATATAATTTATTTAGAAAGCAAATTAGAGAGATGCAGAATTGGAAACTGGAAGTCCTTCTTTAGCTTCTGTTTACTTGGAATTTTCTTTTTCAAGTTGGAAATATAATTCATTTAGAAAGTAAATTAGAGAGAGGAAGTGAAAAGATTCACCTCCCCAAGGTAGGGGAGAGGGCCAAAACTAGAAAAACATGACCTGCTCATAGTTCAAAGAACACATGGCCTGGACAGTGCTTAACAAAACAATGGCAGGGAAAATCTTAATATTCTATTTTTGAAGAATGGTTCTGCCAGATATAATATTATTGGCTGGAAATTATTTTTTTCTTTCTCTTTCAGCACTTTGAATGTATTAGCTCATTTCGTTTTGACCTGTAAAGTGCTGAAAAATCTGTTGATAGTCTCATAGAACTCCTTTGATAGACACTTTTCTCCTGAAGGATTCAAGATTTCTCTGCTTGTCTATGACTTTTAACAGAAGGGTAATAATGTGCATATGTGAAGGTTTCTCATTTCAATACTAATTAAAGATTGTTTACCTTCTTGAAATTGGAAGTCCATTTGGGAAAACTTTGGTCATTATTTCTTCATTTTTTTTTTCATTCTTTTTCTTCCTCTTACTCAATAATTTCAAATGATTTGTCTCCAAGTTTTCTATTTCTTTTGCTGATCTAGTGTGCTTTTGAATCCCTCTGGTGAAGTCTTCCAATTTAGTTATTATGTTCTACAGCTTCAGAATGTATGTTTGGTTCTTATTCACAGTTACCGTTTCTTTGTTCATATTCTCATTTTGTTCATGCATCATTTTCCTGATTTTTGTTTAGTTATCATCAAAGTTTTTGAAAAATGCATATTACGATTGAATTATTTTTCCTGATAATTTTTTGATCAGTGTTGCTGGTATATGGAAGACTGCCCCAACTTAAAGCCTAACACTAACTTGTGACATGGCAAATTCAAGAAGGAAAATGGATATTCATCACAACAGAAAGGACACCTCAGATCTCAGGGAGGAGAAGATAGGTGAACAGTCCCTGCAATGGTGCCCTGAAGAGAAAAATGAGTGCAACTCCAGGACACAGATGGGCCTGAAAACTGCTCTCTGAGGCATACCTTCCGATGATCAGGGATCTACTTAACCCAGGCCACAGAAGAACACCCCATTTCTCCTGGGCCCTGGAGCTGTCTCAGAGGAAGACCGAGAATGGATGAGAGGGAATGACACCCAGTAAAGCCATAGGTGTTCTTCCAAATCTTGCTTGGTGAGTAAGACACCAGTTTTGACCCAGGTTCATTGTTTCAGCAACAGCAACCACTGCAGGTATATCAGTTTCTGCCCAGAGACAAGGTTGCTGGCCCTGGAGCAAGGGAGAGGCCTCCACAACTGGGGCAGGGCAGGGGGAGTGGAGATTGCCCAGGCTTTGGAGCTACAGACTGGAAGCAGTGAAAAACTCCCCCGCCCACAAACTGCGTTTCCCTACTGGAAAGAGAGACAAGCTGCCCGGGTCAGATCTGTGACCCAGCATTCGTCTCTGTGTGTCTCTGCCTGGGTACCCTACCCTGCCTTGCCTCTCCAGGCAGTTTCTACAAGGGTACCCCCACAAAACCAAGGAACACCCAGAATAGCCACCTAAATGACAGGAGCCTATCAGGAGAATCTGATAATCTGAGAATCTGGAATCTGCAGCCTGAGCAGGAGAGTTGCTATAGTTGCAGTCTCTCATGAACAGTGGATTCTTTACAAAAAAAATAAACATAAAAAAATAGGCAGGTGTGGTGGCAAATGCTTGTAGTTGCAGCTACTAAGAAGGCTTGGGTGGGAGGATCCCTTGCACCCAGGAGTTTGAAGGTGCAGTGAGCTTTGATTGCACCACTGCACTCCAGCCTGAGTGACAGAGTGAGACCTTGACTCTAAAACAAACAACAGACAAAACCTCTCCAGAGTAAATGTGCATAATTTCTAATAACATCCATTTAAACATTATATTAATCCTTAATACTATGAATAAGTATGAACTATATACCCTCAGTAGGATTTCTTCACATTTAAGCTTGTAAACTTTATTATGTTGGGTTAGTTTAGGTCCAAATGTGAGAAGTGCTTAAGTTACTCATTAAACTTATGCCTTAAGAGGAGAGAACAGAGAGGATGACTCTCTTTTATCACTTTTCACATCAAGAAACAGGATGAATTAGATTCTTTATTCGATTTTCAATTTGCTGAATTTCTTGATGATGTTTATTGTTCATTTGTTTGATTTTATCATTGAAAACTGCTTCCTGTTCCTAAAAAGGGAAAGTGGAAATTAAAACTTGCACAGAATAAAATAAGATCACTAAACTTGTTCAATCATTGTCTAATAATCTTCCCTTTTATTTATTAATAATGCTTGCTATTAATTTGTTTGTGCTTTCTTCTTTAGCTTTAGAAATGTTTTGCCTATCATCTCTTTGATATCATTACCCATTAATCTAGCTTGGGCCCTTTTTACCCATATTAAGTAAATCATTTTCTGAAATCTGTCATTTTGAGAAAATATCACTTCAACTCTCAGCCATGTAATGTGGATATGGTGTGCGTGCATACACACACACTCACACACTGTATCTAAATGGATAGTCAGAATGCACTAGGAAGATTTTTACTTGGTTCCCAGATTCAGGGGAGGTATCTGGCTAGGGAATTCAATATAAACCTCCAAAATTTTGATGGGAGTAAGAGAAAAAAATTGAGGCAATCTGGGAATGCAGTCACCCATTGTACATTTCTGAACCAATTTCCAAAAGTGACATATAGACTTGGATACAGTAGAGAACAAGAAGGCACCTGCAGCCTGGATGCTTAACCTCTGCTATGTTAAGTGGGTAGATGGTTAGGGAGTCTTTTTACTCATCAGAGTGCCTGCAGGAGTAAAGACATATAGAACATGGCGAAAACAAAATCACCATAAACCCCACTAAGTAGTAGAGAGACATAATAGATTTTCCATGAGTTATGTTCCAAAATAGTTTCTTATCGCTCATGAAATTACAATGTTCTCATTAAAAAAGAATAATAGGATAGTTCTCATGTGCGTAGATAAGACTGCTAACATGCAATGCATGTAAAACCCTTCGTGCAGAACTTGACAATTATTTGCCACTGCATACTGAGTAATATAACAATGCGGGCTCTGTGGAGCATAGTCTGCTTATAAAAGGCCACCAGCAACCACAGATTGGCACTGATAGAAACATGAAGGAAATGAAATCAGTAATACAGTGTCTAGCTACAAAGACCCTTTGTCTGGAACAAGAAGTGTGCTGACCTGTAATTAGTGTCTTTGATTCCTGGCCATTAGATGAGAAAAATGAGATGATACAATTAAATACCATAAGTTACCAAGAGAAGTTCTTCTCTCGTTCTTCCCTTAACTGAGCAGTAGTGCTCTCCATCTTATCAGCCAGTTGTCTCACATGTTCCTCATAATTCCTTTCTTTCTCTGCCAGTAACTGCTGATTCATCTTTTGCATTTCCTCCAACATTTTTATCATCGTCTCTGAAGATTCAGCTTTTGTATGTTCCACTGGAAATGAAAAAGAAAGTAAATTTAAATAGGATTACTATGTTGCCTACTTTTCCTTCAAACACTTATTTATGTTGATATTTGGCAGAGAAAAATCCCTGGACAATTTTTTTTTTTGGGGGGGGGCTGAGGGGAGGGCGTAATTACCCAGTGAGCTTTAATCAGTAGAGCAGTTTGAGCCTTGAGTTGTACATCCGTTCCGCATTGTTAAGAAGCTTTTCTTTGCATATTCTAGGAGTACCATCAGTGCCCAAATTCCACGAAATTCCCACCGTTTTGTGAATCGTACAGTCTCTACACACTGAAGCTAGGCCAATTGTCCTAAATAGTCATGGGTAAGAAACAGAATTTATTTACCACTTAGGAGTGATGCTCAGCTGTGAGCAAAATCTTTGTTTACTGTTCACAACATTCATGTTCCATCCCAGAGTTCTTAAATAAGAGCATGGGGCTGAGAGTGTTTAGAAGTATGGTGTGGATGGGGAAGAAAAAGTCTGCTCTAAACAGCACCCACCTGATACCTCTCTGTTGTAAAATGCTTATTAACTACATATTATAATCTCTCTAGGGAAAATATGCATCATTGATAAACAGTATCCAGTTAAAAGTATTTGAATCATTAATACTATAGATAAGCATGAAATGAATACCCTTAGGAAGTAACTCATTTCTTTCCCAATTCAAACTTATTTTTGTAAAATTTATGCATTCATGTAAGTGCAGCCATCATGATTTTAAGTTCAATGACAATTGCTTGAAGCTTGGAAATTGATCATTTCACTTGTACCCTGGAGGCAGGCTGTGCAATAGGAAAACTTTTATCTAGTATTTTAAGATTATACTACATGATTGGCTAATTTCTCTGTTTCTCATCTCCAAATCCTGAATTTCTTGCTTGTATTTTTTTCTCTCTTCTGTGATTTCCTCCTTGAAAAATAGTTCTTGTTCCTAAAGAGGGGCCTGGTAAAAAATAAATTCACAAAATCGTCAATAATTACCAAATAAGTTTCCCTTTCATTCCATAAGTTATTCGCTTAATATGTTTTGATACTAGTTATTGAATTTCCTACTCCTTTAACTTTCATTATGTTACTTGCTATTCATTTTTTCTAAGACTTCTCTATCTTTACACATATTTTTTTCATATAGTCTGTAAAATATTGCTGATTTAGAATTCTTCCCTAGGACCATTGAACCAAAATTTAACACAATATTTGTGTATAATTGTTACACTTTTTCTTCCCTTCAACTATCACCCTATATAATGTAGTTTTATATAATTAATATATATAGGAATCTATGTCTACATATTTATATACAGTGTATTAATATATATGTACATATAATGTGACTATATATACATATATATACGTGTGTGTATATGTATATGTATGCATGTGTGTTGTGTGTGTGTGTGTGTGTGTGTATATATATATATATATATATATATATATATATATATATATATTCCAGAATAGTGGCCTGTGGGGATTTCTAAGATTTCTATATGATGTTGAGAAGCAACAGAAATATCTGATCATGAAACTCATCAGAAGCCTGCACATTTTGGTGAGTGGTAAGAAAAAATTTTTGAGAGGATCAGGACTGCAAGTGTCCAGAGTGCATTTCTGGCTCAGACTATTCATTGATTTGGAGTAAGGTCCAGAGAACAGGGAGGTACTAGCAACCTGGGCACTTAACCAATGTGCTTAAGTGACTAGATAATTAGAAAGTCTTCCTACTCCTCAGGGTAATCATAGAGATAAAGTTATAGCAGATATGTCCAAAAAAAAAGTCATTATGGATTCCATAGGTAGAAATGACAAGCTGGATTTTTTTTTCACAAGATAGGACACAGGACAATTTCTTATCTCTCCTTAAATTATAATATTCTTATTTGAAAAAAGACAGTAGAATGGTTCTTATGCCATTAGATGATGATGTGAATATGTAATGCATATAAATAAATCACTTCATGTAAGACTTGGCAATTATTCACTCCTGTATATTGAGTGATGTAATAATGCATCATCTATGGAGCATAGTTTGTTGTGTTGATAGAAACATGAAGAGTCCAAAGATCAGCACTGATAGAAATGTGAAGGGAATGAAATCTGCAGCATAGTGTCTGATTACGAAAGTCCTTTATCTGATCCATGAAGTATGCTAACTTGTAATCAGTGTCTTTGATCCCTGGCCGTTAGTTGAGAAAATTGAGATGATACAATCAAATACCTGAAGTTTAAGATTGAGGTATTGTATTTGCTCTGCCCTCAGTTGAGCTGTATCTCTCTCCATCTTCTCAGTCATTTGTCTCACATGTTTCTTATGATTCTTTTCTTTTTGTTTTATCATCTGTTCATACTTCCATTGCATTTCTTCCATAATGCTCGCTACCCTCTGTGCAGATTCAGCTTTTAAATGTTCCACTTATGAGAAAAAGAAAAAAATGTATATATATGATTACTGTGTTGCCTCCTTCTTTCTCAAACACTGATTTGTTATGTTGTTACTTGATAGAGGAAATCCTGTTTCAATATATTCTTTTTGGTAACTATCATGCCTCTGACATGTTATGCCTCACTCAGAGATGACTCTGGGATTAAAGACACATCTTGGCTGTTCTTGCTCTAGTTTAAATATCTGAGATGGGCCAGACGCGGTGGCTCACACCTATAATCCCAGCACTTTAGGAGGCTGAGGTGAGAGGATTGATCGAGCACACAGGTTCAAGACCCGCCTGGGCAACTTGGCGAGACACTTGGCGAGACCTCATCTCTTCAGTATATCAAAAAACTAGCCAGGTGTGGTGGCTCATGCCTATAGTTCCGGCTACTTGGAAGGCTGAGGCTGAAGGATTGCCTGAGCCCACCAGGTCAAGGCTGCGGTGGCTGTGAGCATGCCACTGTACTCCAGCCTAGGCGATAGAGTGAGACTCCAACTCAAAATAAATAAATAAATAAATAAAGATCTGAGATGATCTGGGACTGAGGATGGGCACTAATTACCGAAAAGATATAAACAGAAATAGTTGAGCCTTACTTATATATTTATTTCTCCAGATATGAGCTCTTTCTGCATTCACTTTCCAAGTGCCCCACCTTTTCTAACATACCATGCCAGCGTTTAACCCTGAAGCTTGGTTAAGTGCTCTTACATTAGCTGCTGAGGAGGACTTCCTTCTAAAGGTAGCAGTCACATGACCCATTGAACACCAACAGAAGTAATGCTTAACTATGCCCAAAGACTTTGTTAACTCCCAATCTAACTTTCTGACATATGTCCTCAAAACTCCAGCATCATCCCAGGACACATGGAAACCCCTGAGTAAGAGCATGGAGTTGAAGGGTCTAGAAACATGGTATAGACGAAGTAGAATTCATCTCAACTACACAGTTTATACCTATAGCAAAAAATGCGTATTGGGCAACCACCTCAGGTCCCCTCCCACTGTGGGAGCTTTTCTGTCCTTTCAATAAATCTTTTCTTTTTTTAAAAAAAGTGTATTATGTCAAATATATGATCCAATAAAAGATAATATTAGCCTTTAGTAGCACAAATAAACAGAAAATGAGTAGTTTTAGTTGATAACTGATTGCCTTCACAAGTGAGTCTCATCTTTGCAAGCTTTGTGACTCAGTGAAATTGCAGGTGTCTTGATTTTAAGTTTAGAGTAGTAGCAGTTGTCTGATTTTCTAAAGTTGGTCATTGAACTTGTATCCTGATAAAAGAGTATAAGAGAAGAAATCTCAGTTTTTTGAATTTTTATATTATGGCTATTAAATAGATGGTAATACTTGCTTCTTTATATCTCCGCTCCACATTCTGGATTTCTTCCTGAAGTTTTCGGTTCTCTTCTCTGAATCCCTCTTGTAGTAACCATTTCTGTTCCTAAAAGGTAAATAAACATTGAACCTGGCATATAATAAAATACCATACTAAATTTGTTAAAAATTTTCAAATTAATACTTCTTTTAGCACTTCCAATAATTCCTTAAGAGTCATAGCATTCTTTCTTAAATTCTGTCCTCCTTAAGTCCCATTATAGCTCTCTCTTTAGTGTCCTTGTTATACATTTTTATTTGTTTTTCTGTATGTTAAGAATAGCTTCTTCCTATGTATAATAATATTTTTGCCCTAGAATTCCATCCTGGGATTTGTGATTCCATATCAAACACAGTTATTCAATTTAAATTGTCAGGTTTTTGTTTGTTTCAACTTTCACTTATATAATGTGAACTTTGTCATATATGTATTCCAGAAGAATGTTTGAAATCCAAAGGAAAGTTTACTACATGAACATCTGAATCATAGGAGCTCTGTAATCAGGGCATTTTATACAAGCCTCCAAAATATCAGTGGGATCAGCATGAAAAATACTAATCTGAGGAGAACAGGGATTTCTATAGTCCATAGGACGTTTCTGGAATGGCATTCAGGCTCAACATAGACTTTGATTAGGGCCTGAGGAACAGAAAGGTATCAAAATAAAGTTGACCACTAGAAAAAGTGATGCTCAACTGTGCCAAAGACTTTGTTAACTCCCAGTCTCATCATATGTTCTCAAAACTCCAACATCATCCTAAGACACGTGCAAATCCTTGGATAAACCTGTACGCTTAAGCTATGTGCTAAGTGGTTATGTGTCTTCCTACTTACTAAGGTATTTCCAGAGATAAAATCAAATAAGATATGCACCCCCCCAAAAAAAACACCCTCTGTATGCACAGGTCAGACACATTTCTGTGAACTGTGACCTGGAAAACTTACTTATAACTCACTAAATTATCATTTCCTCATTTTTGAAATGAAGATAAAATAGCTTCTATTCCATCAGACAAAAATTCAATCATGGAATCCCTGTAAAGACCCCGCAGTAAATAGCCACTGTTTAGCAGTGATTTAACAAAGTGGATTTCATGCAGCTTTATTCTGCAAGCAGATGACTTTTAGTGACCAGAAATGACCAAGGGTAAACACAATAAGGGAATTTTAAAAAACGTATTAGTATATGAGCTAGACAATTCCTTTTTCTACATAGGGTTCTAACCCCTACACTGTGTTTTTTATTCAGTATGATGAAAGAACAAACAAATAATACAATTGAATACCTTAAGTTTAATAGCTACAGTCTTTCTTTCTCTGCCAGCAACTGGGCCCATTTCTTCTCCATCTTCTCATTTGATTGTTTCACATGTTCCTGATAACTCTTTTCTATCTGCTCCATCATTTGGTTCTTCTTCTTCTGTGCTTCCTCCAACAGTTTTGCAGTGGCCTTTGCAGATTCAACTTTTTTGCATTCCACTAAGAAGGAAAAAAAAAAGAAGTAAGTTATGTTGGTTTATAGTGTGCGATGGGCTAAATGTTCCCTCCAATTCATATGTTGAAGCCCTGTTTCCTAATGTAATGGCAATTAGAAGGTGGGGCTTTGGTGAGGTAATTAGATTTATATGCGATCATGAGAGTAGAGCTCACATATTGGGATTAGTGTTCTTATAAGTACTTGAGCTCTCGAAGAAACCAGAGTTCTCTCCACCACGTGAGGATGCAGCCATCTGTAAACCAGGAAGAGGGCCCTCATAAAAAGCCTGACCATGCTGGCACCATGATCTCAGACTTCCAGCCTGGAAAACTGTGAGATACAAGTTTTGGTGGTTGTTTTTTGAAGTCACCTGTCTATGGTATTCTATTATAAAAGCTCAAGCTGATTGAGACATAGTTTTCCCTTCTTCCATACTTACTTGTTATTGTTGCTATTTGACAGAAGAAGTTTTCTGGGATCATTTTGTTTGTGGGTAACTATAATGTCAGTGGCTGCATATGCCAGACTCAGAAACGTCTTCAAAAGCTACAATGATTTTATTGGTTTTGCTCTAGATTAATAATCACAGTTTTACTCAGAAAAACATTTAAACTTTTAAGACCCTTTTATAACTATCTAGTCTTTTGAGTCATTTCCTACCTTCAATCTCCTTTTCTTTTTCTGTGAGATTCTGATCTGTCCTTAAAATTGTATTGGTTATAGACTCCTTGGACTTCAAATATGTCTGCAGAATCTCTTCAGCCTTAGATTACAGAGAACACAGACTCAGCAGTAGGCAATGGCTATAGGCATTTGTTCCTGTTTGTCTGCCCACCATCTTTTCTTGTAAGCATCATTCCTTTTGGGTCTGATGGGACTGGTGGTCAAGATTCCCTATCACATGGGGTAGGCACATGCTTTGAGCTTGCCAACCAGAGCTTCTTACCTAGCAAAGAGGCTTTTAAAAGGATAATATAGATATTGGGGAAAAGAGAGACTGTATTATTTTAAATTATGGGCTCTAAGATTGGAGTTATTAATGCTGAGGTCCCATATGGGTGGAGCTTGCTGGAAAATGAAACCATCATGAAGAAAGCCAGTCAAAGAGATGGAAAGGGAGGGAGAAAAGTATAAGGGTAAGAGAGCATATAACAGGGAAAGAGAGGATTGCATTGTTGGGACTCTTAGATCCATCTCTCCTTAAAGCCAATTTGAAACCCAAACTTATAAACAAATATCTTTGCTTAAGGAACTATCAGTGGCTTCTGTCCTTGAAAATATCATATGTCCATCTGCACATATGTCACCTTAATGATGAATCTTAAAATCTAATTTATTACTCAAATGTTAGATGAGTGCACCTTTTTCATGTAATCTAGGGTATATCTGGCACAAACAACTCCCTATACCTTTTTACTGAATAAAATAATGAATGCCATGGAGATGAAAAGTCACAGGTCTGTGAAAATACCCTTGGTCATATTGGTGTTTGAAAGAGGCGTTTCAGCAGCTTCTCAGAATACACCGATAAACCTTGGTTCCTTGTATTCCCTTCCTCAGTTCCTTAAGCTATTTTTCCTTCAGATTTTGTCTTCTGAATATAGAGACAAAAGCCCCTTGATGTTGAATAAATCCCGTGGTTTACTTCTTTTTCTAGAGGACTGAAAATATCCTGAAGTAAAACCCAGCAACGGTCTGATGATGCTCTCTGATTCTTTTTGCAAAAGTCATTCCACCTTTTTTCTGGCTGAGACTTCAGTGTAAAAATAGGAAATAACAAGTATAAATGGGAAAAGATGCTACCAAGGCTTCAGAATTTCTGAAAATGCTTCTGAAAAAACTCTCTCTCCCCCAAAATTTATAGGTGACTAAGGGAAACTATGTCTTATCTCTTGACTTGAATCATTTTCTGAAGTCCTTTTCTCTTAATGTGAGATACTCAGAACAGAGATTTTGAGCTCTATGCCAAACTTGTACTTGTAAACTTCTGCTTTTCCAATGGGACTGATTATTGCCATGAATGGAATGAATATGGTAAAACATAATAAGCCTGCTGAAGAGAACTAAGACTGGAAATTTCATTCCTTTTGTTTAGTATGATAGCAAATCAATCATGGACATGTAGTTTGATTGTCAGTTGTACGTGCTTAAAGGGAAGACTAATTGTTTGCTGGTGAAACAAAAATGTCTTAAAACTTTGAATCTGTAAAAATAAAATTGTTACTTCTGAAGATTGTGATTAAAAATATGTAATTGTCACCATTTTAAAAGCTAGTAAAAATTACTTCTACCAAAATAAATACTAATTTCTTTCTTATTAGCACTTTACCTTCAGCATACTAATCCACATAAACTAGAGAGAAAAATTACCACTAACTCCTTTTGAAATAGATGGTCTACATCTTTGAAGAAGCTCTTAATGAAGATTTCAGTGGCCTTTCTCTCACAGGCCCTGTGCAGATCTAACAGCTCCTGGAGGGTTTCCGTGGGCAGCTGCACCTTCCAGCCCATCTGCTGGTCATAGTGAAAAATGATCTTTTGTACTGAGGCCAAGTTTTCTATCTGGGCCAAGGCCAGGACTGCATTCTCCATGCAGGGCAAATCCCCACTGCTGATGGCACTGACACAGGTCAGCACCAGTTTCTCTAGATCTACAATAGAGAACAAATTATGTTCTTTGTGGTAGGTTGAGTGAGGAAAAGTCTCTATCCTGCATAATTCTGAGCATTTCTATTATCAACTATTTTCCTCATCAGTGTCATGAGCGTCATTGAGAAGCTTGATACAAATACAGATTTCCAGGCCTTGCTTCAGACCTACTGAAACAGAGCTTTCTTCTTGGTAATATACACAGGTGATATTTATGCACACCAAAGGTTGAGAATCCCTGTCCTACAGATGCTGGAGTGGATGCAGTGAAAAGGGAACCCTTCTACACTGTTGGTGGGAGTGTGAACCAGTATAGCCTCTGTGGAAAACAGTATGGAAATTCCATGTGACCCTGCAATCCCCCTACTGAGAATATACCCATAAGGACTCAAATCACTCTACTAAAAAAAACCTATATATGTATGTTTATCACAGCATTATTCATAGTAGCAAGAACGTGGAACCAACCATGTTGCCCATCAAAAGAGGACTGGATTTTAAAAACGTGGTACATATGCACAATGGAATATTAGGCAGCCATAAAGAAGAAAAAAATCATGAACTTCACAACAACCTGAACGGACTTAGAGTCTATAATACTGAGTGATCTTTCACAGAAACAAAGAATTTAGTATCACATGTTCTCACTCATAAGTGGACCTTGAACAATTATTGTAATACTATAAGAAAAGGATTGACAGTAGTGGAAAACTGCCAGGAGGGGAGCAGGGAAGCAAGATTGGTAGTAATGGGAATCTGCCTGGGGAAAGGGGAGTACACCTCATCAACAAGGGTACCCACATAATGAATGAATATATCTAACCCTTAATTGTACCCCACATTTTCAAAATACAAAAAGTAAAAAAAAAAAGGGAGAATTCCTGTACTATACAAAGGAAGCCTGTGTTTATTGGATGCTTGTATCTACTTGAGCCCCAAACATCATGTGGACAGAAGCCATACCTCACTCATTTATGTCTGTATCATCAGTCCTCTGTATTATGTCCCATGGTCAACCTTTGATCAATATATGTGAAATAAAGAGTGCTATTTTAGTTGGAAGGAGTCCTTCATTTCATTCATTGTAATTCAGTGTTGCTCAGTAATACTTTCTGAGATACATAAAATGTTCTCTGTCTGTGCTGTTCACTACAGAGGCTACTAATTATATGTCACTCTTGAGTTTTTGAAATAATGTTGCGTGATCTGAATTTTTATTTTCTCTTAATTTTAATTAATTTGTATTTAAATTTGAGTAGCCACACATGTGTCTATTGGCTACTGAACTTGACAATGTAAATCCAGCTCACTAGGATGATATTGAGGATAGAGTTTCCTTGCTTTGGCCTTCACTATCTTTCCCACTCAAAGAGTTGACTAATGTTAAGCATTATATATTTGTCAAAATGGTTAGAATTTAACAAGTACTAGCAGTAAACCCTGCATGTCTTAAAATATGAAACTAAGTGCATGTTATTCTATTCTCTCTTAGTTTTCTTAACCATGGGTAGAAGTACGTGGAAGAGGACTCATGAGGATTGACCCTGATGCCTCCTGGAAGTGTTTTAATCTTAGAATAGCTGAAGATATGAGAACAGAATTGTTCCACTTGTTTCACAAAATCAGAATCCAGCTCATCATCATGTAGTTGTCTCAAGGTTGGTCAAACTTCTTCCAGTCAGTAGGCGGGTAGAAGACAAAGCATTTCTTATTTGGAAAGAACTTTCAGATACAGAGTAGAGGCAGGTTATAATTTTCATCTGTTTAATCATCACCTGGATAAAAATAAAAGGGGGTTATATCTAGTAGAGTGTTAATGTGACATTTAACATCTTTTAAATAAATTTTCTGCTTCATATACTTTAGCTATGGGCAGCTTCACACAACCTAAGCAGGGAAATAAAAGCAACCTTTTAATAGTACAGGGAAAAGGAAGTGGAAATGAACCTTGAGTGTGGAAGATGACCGATTAGACATGTCAATCACCCACCTCCTTACAAAGATGCACAGCTATGAGTAAATAACCACACGTTGAAGAAAGCCTCTGAGAGAGAACACTGGAATTCAACAGGGAAGTAACAAGGACCCTATGAGGCAAGAAGAAGAGGAAAGCAAAGCAGTAGCCCTGAACAGAATTGACTTGAAGCCAGGGGGACCTCCCCATCTGGGGAAAAGGTCAGTGAGAGACCCCTGGCAATCCACATTCTCTCTATAGACACCTGCCGTCCAAGACACAGGAGACCCTCTGGAGCCTAGTATAAGTGGCAGCCACCTGGAGTCCACAAGACTGCTTTGCTCAAAGAAGGAGTTCACACTGGTCCCATTCACTACCCTAGACCCAAGAACCTGAAGCATGGTACTATATTGAGAACCCAACATCTACCAGACTAAATGCTATCCCTTGGCCAAAAAGCCTCTGCATCTTCATATTCCTTAATTCCTCTTTCACTTACTTCCACCCATTGTTAAGAGGCCTAAGAGAGAATGGAAAAACATGCACTTAGTTTCAGCTTTAAGATATGCAGGGTTTACTGTTAGTACTTGTTAGATTCTAACAGTTTTGATAAATATCTAATGCTTAGCATTAGTGAAATCTTTTGAGTGGAAAAGACAGTGAAGACCGAAGTAAGGAAGTGATATCCTTTTTTTCCTTTTTTTTGAGTCGGAGTCTCACTGTGTCACCTAGGCTGGAGTGCAATGGCACACTCATGGCCACCACAGCCCTGACCTGCTGGGCTCAGGAGATCCTTCTGGCTCAGCCTTCCCAGTAGCTGGAACTATAGGTGTACGCCACCACACCTGGCTAATTTTTTGATTTATTGTAGAGATGAGGTCTCATCAAGTTGCCCAGTCTGGTCTCAAACCCCTGAATCAGGCAATCCTTTCACCTCGGCCTCCCAAAATGTTGGGATTACAAGCTTGAGCTATTTATAAGATAGAGCAGGACATTACCTACACCCCAGTCTAGCTCTATCCTTAATATAATCCTAGTAAGCTGGATTTACATTGCCAGGTTCAGTAGCCAATAGACTCATGTGTGGTTACTCAAATGTAAATACACATTAAAATTAAGAGAAAATGAAGATACAGAGTCCTGCTGACAGTCAGCCTTCCCTCCCCAAATTATACTCAAAAGTCTGCAGTGGCATGATGTCAGCTGGCCTGGAAGAGCAGCTATGTCCCCAGCACTCTAGCCCACAAGCATCCTACACTCAAGGGAACAGGTTGTTCAGTACATCAGGGAAGTTGTCCCCAAGACAAAGGTGGTCGAAGCACATGCTTCCCAGAGCCTGACAACCAACTGCCTGAACCCACTGCCACCAAAGGCAACCTCATCCCCTCTAGCCATGGTGCTGGAGTGCACCTGTGTGAGCCCTCTGGGAGCCTGAGAACAGATTCCCTTTCCCTAATTCTGTCATAACACTGTTTCACATGTAGGTAGTCTGGAGGTCTGAGGACAGGTCTGCCCTGCTTGCCACTGATATACTCACACTTACTCTCAGGTGCCTAGAAATGGGTCTGTTCTGTCTGCCAGCACCAGTGCCTGTGCAAGCCATCCAGGAGCCTGAAGACAGTCCTGTCCTTCCCACCACTGTGGAAACCCGTGTGCTCGCCATCAGGGAGCCTGAGGGCAGGCCTGCCTCACATACTGTTACTATGGTTACCACTAGGCGTTGCATGCAGAATCCTGGGGCCTGGGGTTGGGCCTGTTCTGCCTGATGCCACTGATGATTGTGTGTGTCTTTTGATGGCCCAAGGTCCATACCACCCAGCCTGCTGCCACCATCACCCACCTGCACATACCATCCGGGGGTGTAGGTACTGTCTTGCCTAGCCCACTGCCACCTGTTCAGGTGGCTGCGTGTGGCACCCAGGAGCCCAAGGGCTGGTCACCATCATTACTGCTACTACCAGCATCATGCATGCTCCCAGAGGTGTGAAGAACACCCACTCAACCTGGAATTCACTTCCCTTGCCTGAGCAGGCTACCGAGGTGACTGAGGACTGGCCTGCTCAGACCTTCCACTTCATCACTGGAGGCTAAGGACCAGCCCACCTGAGGTCAATATCTATCATTATGAAAACACACAAAAGTGGCCGGGCTCGATGGCTCAGCCTCCAATCCCAGCACTTTGGGAAGTCAAGACGAGAGGATTGCACAGGCAACTTGGTGATACCTTGTCTCTACAATTGAAAGAAAGAAAGAACGAAAGAAAGAAAGAAAGAAAGAAAGAAAGAAAGCAAACAAAAGTGTAAAACTTATTGGTAGAACAGATACACAGAGGTGAAAGAGAATGGATCAAACATTATCACTACAAAAAGCTCCACCCAATTGTAAAGGTAAATAGTAAAAGAGGAAGGAAAAAAACTAAGGATATACAAAACAATCAAAAAACAATTAACAAAATGACAGGTATAGATCCTCACCTACCAGTAACAACCTTGAATGAACACAGTTTGAAACCCCCATCAAAAGATATAGACTGACTGAGTGAATTTTTTTAAAAAAGTCCTAAATATATGCTCCCTACAAGAAACTTATTTTACCTGTAAAGACATATAGACCAAAAATGAAGGGGTAGAAAATATTCCATGCACAAACAAACCCCAAAGTGTGCTGGAATAACTACACAAAATAATGATTGAAAAGATATATGCATCCAACACCAGAGCATTCAGATATATGAAGCAAATATTATTAGACTTAATTTGAGAGACAGACCTCAACACAATAATAGTGAAGACTTCAACATCCCACTTTCGGCACTGGGCAGATCAACACAGAAACATTGGTCCTAGTCTGCACTATAGATTAAATGGACCTAAGATATTTGTAGAGCATATCATCCAAAAGCTGTAGGGTATAAATTCTTCTCATCAGCGCCTGGAACAGTCTCCAGGATGGACTCTATGTTAGGCCATAAAGCAAGTCTCAACAAATTAAAAAAATTGAAATTATGCCATATATTACGAAATAAAGCTAGAAATCAATAACAAGAGGGACTTTTAAAACTATACAAATACTGAGAACTAAACACCATGTTCCTAAATGACCATTATGTCAATAAAAATAATTAAAAAGGAAATTTAACAATTTCTTAAACAAAAATGGAAATGAAACATGATAAACCTATGGGATACGGCAAAATCAGTGCTAAGAAGGAAGTTGATGGCAAAATATGCTTCCATCAAAAAAGTAGAACAATTTTAAGAAACAATCTAATGAAGTACCTCAAGGAACTAGAAAAGAAAGAGCAAACTGAGTCCAAAATGAATAGAAGGGGAAAAAATAATAAAGATTAGAGCAGAACTAAATGAAATAGACACTAAAAAAACCAAAAAATTTAAAAAGTGAAAATTGGTTTTGTTGAAAAGATTAACAAAATTAATAAATTATGAGCTAGACTAAGAAAAAAAAAAAGAGACCCAAATGCATAAAATTAGAGATTAAAAAAGGAGACAATATAGCTGATGCCAAAAACATACAAATGATTATTGGAAACTATTATGAGCAACCATATGCTAACAAATTGGAAAATTTAGAGCATAGGTATAAATTCCTTGACATACAACCTACCAAGATAGAACCAGGAAGAAACAGAAAATCCAAACAGACTGATGAGTAACAAGATTAAATCCATAATAAAAAGCCTCCCAGGAAAAAAAAAAAGCCCAGGACCAGATGGCTTTACTGCTGAATTATACTAATCTTTAAAAAAGAAATAGCATCAATTCTTATCAAACTATTCTAAAAAAGATGAAGGGGAAAAAATTCTAAGTCAGTTTACAAGGCCTTTATTGCCCTGATAGCAAAGCCAGGAAAAGACACAACAACAAAAAAAGAAAACTATAGGCCAATATCCCTGATGAATGTAAATGCAAAAATCCTCAACAAATGACTAGCAAACCTAATCCAAGAACACATCAACAATAATACAACACAATCAAGTGGAATTTATCCCATGAATGGAAAAATAGCTGAACATATCCAAATCAGTAAATCTGATCAATACATCAACAGAAGAGAGGACAAAAAACATATGATTATCCGTATAGTCTCAGAAAAAGCATTTGATAAAAATTCAGCATCCATTCATGACAACATTAGCTCAACAAATTATGCATCAACACAACAAAGGTCACATATGACAAACCCACAGCTAGTGTCATACTGAATGGGAATAAATTGAAAGCCTTTTCTCTAAGATCTGGAATAAGCTAAGAATGCCACCTTTTACCATTCTTATTCAACATAGTACTGGAAGTTTTAGCCAGGGCAATTAGGCAAGAAGAAGAGACAAAAGACATCTAAATTGAAAAGAAGAAAGTAAAATGATCTATCTTTGCAGATGATGTGATCTTATATATAGAAAAACCCAGACTCCACCAAAAAAATCTTAGCACTGATAAACAAATTCAGTAAATTTTTAGGATATGAAAATCAATTGTTTTTGTATACACCAGTAAAGAACTGATATAGAAATCAAGAAAGTAATCTCATTTATGATATAGCTATACACAAAAATAAAATACATACTAATAAATTTAACTGATGAGACAAAAATCTCTTTAAAAACCTATAAAACACTGATAAAAGAAATTGAATAAGACATGAACAAATGGAAAGACATCCCATGCTCATGGATCAGAAGAATTAATATTGTTAAAATGACCATATTACCCAAAGCAACCTATAGAATCAGTGTAATTCCCGTCAAATGTCAATGAAATTCTTCACATAAACAGAAAAAACAAACCCTAAAATTCATATGGAACAACAACAATAACAATAAAATCCCAAATAATCAAAGAAATCCTAAGGGGCAGGGGTAAGGGCTGAAAGCATCACATTATCACATTATCTGGCATCACATCATACTACTAGTGTATCCTAACCAAAACAGCATGGTACTGGTATAAAAGTAGACATGAAGATCAATTAAACACAATGAAAAACAGAAATAAAGCCACATATCTATAGTCAATTGATTTTTTAAAGCATCAGTGACACCCATTGGGAAAAGGACACCCTCTTCAATAAACTGTGCTGTGAAAACTAGATATTCATATGCAGAAAATGAAGCTGAAATTCTCTTACCATACAAAAAATCAACTGAAAGTGTATTAAAGATGAAAACATAAGACTTGAAACTATAAAACTACTAAAAGAAAACAAGGAAATACTTCAGGATATCGGTGTAAGTAAATATTGTATTGCTAGAACGTCGAAAGCCCAGGGAATGCAAATAGGCAAATGCAACTATAATAAACTAAGAAGCTTCTGTATAGAAAGGAATCAATCAACAAAGTAAGGAGACAATCTATGGAATGGATGAAATTATTTGGAAACTATTTATCTGACATGGGACTATTAATAATATTCAGATTATACAAGAAGCTGAAAAAACTCAACAAGAAAAATCAAATCCATTAAAAAGTGGGCAAAAAACTGAACAAACATTGTTCAAAAGAAGACATACAATTGGCCAACACATATCTGAGAACATAGTCAACATCACTGTCATTGAGAATGCAACAAACAGATAGACAAACAACCTTAATGAGATACCATCTCACCTGAGCTAGAATGGCTAATATCAAAAAGAAAAAAAATAACATGCTGTAAAGATGCAGAGAAAAGGGAGCTCTCATACACTGTTGCTGGGAATGTAAATTAGTACAGTCATTACGGAAAACAGTATGAAGATGTCTCAAAAATAGAACTACCAATGATCTAGCAATACTACTACTGGATATTTATCCAAAGGATAGGAAATCAGCATATCAAAGGGATAGCAACATCTTCATGTTCATTGTAGCAATATTCACAAAAGCAAATATATCTAGCGAAATGTCCATCAGCAGATGAATCAATAAAGAAAATGTGGTATACTATTCATCTATTAAAAAAAGAATAAAACCCCATTATTCAAGGCACCATGCATGAGCCTGGAGGACACTATTTTAAGCAAAATAAGACAAACAATGCATGCCGCATATTCTCACGCATATGTGGGAGCTAAAAAAAATTAGTTCATAGAAGTAGAGAGCAGAATTATGGGTATTAGAGACTGAGAAGGATAGCAGAATATGGAGGATGCTGGTTAACTGATGCAAGGTTGCAGATAGATATGAAGAATGAGTTCTGGTGTTCTGCAGCACTGTAGGGGAAATATGGTTAACTATAATTTATTGTAGATTTTCAAGAAACTAAAAGACAGGATTTAGAATGTTCACAAAACAAAGAAATGATCAATGTTTGAGGTGATAGGTATGCTGATTACACTATACATTGTATGTACTTATTGAAATACCACTCTGTATCCCATAAATATGAACAGTTATTATGTGTCAGCTAAAAATTGGAAGTTTTAGTTGACACATAATAAAAATAAGGAAAAAAATCGTCCTTCAACCAGGAAAATAATGCAATTAAAAATGAATTTTTAAAGTCAGATACTAAATGATAATTATTTCTTAAGAATAGCCTGGTGAGTAGAAATACAAAACTGTGAATGTACGTAAACAGTTATTCAAAACGGAGTTCATTCCTGATATATTTCCTCCCTGTTTTCCAGTCCCCGGTTTCTGTTACCTTGCCTTAACTTCAGGGAATTCTGCAGATACTCGTCTGCTGAGAGGGCTTGTTCATCTGCTTCCAACTTGAGAAGTCCACACAGAGTCCACACAGTCTGGGAAGAAGCTCACAAATTCAGCTGAATTCTCAACCTCATTCTCATCGGGTGAAGATTTTGCTCTGAGTCGATCTGTCAGTTCTGTCACACAGCTGTGTAGCTTATTAAGGAAAAGCAGAAAAATGAACAGAATCCCTTCTCCCATATTAGTTCCACATAGTCCCAAACTTTCATTTTGCCTTTGTTCTTTTCCTTTTTTTTAAGCAGGATTTTTTGAAAGGACAGAAAAGCTCTCACAGTGGGAGGGGACCAGAGGGGGTTGCCAGCCTTTGTTCTTAACCTAAGCATCTCTAAAATAGCTACATGGGATCTTTCTCCTGGATGTGATTTTTTTTTAATGTTTTCTCTTTTTGAGCTAAACTCCACAGGATTCACGGTCAAACAGCTGGCTTATTAATGCAGGTGTCTCCTCTGACTTTGGTGCTGTTCTGGGTCACAAAAGGATGCAGCTGGTCCATGGCTTGCTGGTTGATGGCTCCCGTGCTATTGTACATGAAGGTGCTGCTCAGGAGGATGACCAGGGAAAAGATCCAGGAATCATTCTTGTTTTCACCCTGGAAATCAGAACACAATTGGGACAGCAGTATGTTTTTAAATCAGCAGTGGTAAGCTATACCTATTTAATTCTCAGTTTTTAGACAAATGATGTACAAAGAAACCCAAATCCAAACAAAAATAATTGTCAAATCTTAGACATTGAATAATATTTGAATAGTATTTTTTAGGTTGTGCTGATTCCCACTGGAGCTCTTATAATTGTTCCAGAAAATTGGAGAAAACAGTCAAGATTGGTGGCCACTCTAAGGCCTTCAATACATTTTAAATTTAAAAATTTGTCTTTTTTTTGAATAGCAAAATAGATTTACCTACGCTTAGTAGCTATTTTATTGAGTAACTGTTCTGCACATGACAAATTATTTATGTTATTAAATATTTGAAACAATACCTGTGGTAAATATAGATTTATTATATCCATTATGCAAATAAGTAAGTTGCAACTAAAATAAATCAAATAATTTGCTAAGGCCATTAAATTGGTTATAGAGTTTAAATTTAAACATAGTCATAGAGCTTCAGTACCCAAATCCTTAACTAAAGTTCTCTGCAGGATAAGGCTCAAGACATTGACTCTGTGCTATTTTTGCACATTTGAGCTCGTATAAATTGCAGCCTCCTGTTAGTAGCTTATATACTATTGATCATCAGAAGCTCACCTAAGATTCTGTCTTTAGCAACCTTTGGTTGCTAAACTTGGCCTCATTATATGCAAAGAGAATCGGTGGCTCAGCCTGTAATCCCGCGCCTTGGGAGGCTGAGGTGAGTGGATTGCCTGAGCCCGCAGGTTTGAGACCTGCCTGGGCAACTTGGTGAGACCTCATCTCTACAATAAATAAAAACAATTAGCCGGGCATGGTAGTGCGCGCCTGTAATTCCAGCTACTTGGAAAGCTGAGGCGGAAGGATCGCTGGAGCCCCAGCAGGTTGAGGCCACCACACTCCAGTCTGGGTGACAGAGTGAGACACCAACTCAAAAAAAAAAAAAAAAAGAAAAGAAAAGAAAAAGAAAAAACATACTGTAGTTGACTGTGAGCTCTTATTTAAGGAAAAAAAAACTAAATAGCATACAGAATATCCAGACACATAGGGCTTATTCCAAAATTAAATTATCCTTTTTCACCATCTCTGTATCTCCCAGACCTTTAGTGTCAAGAAGAACTAGGGTGTGCTTTAATTTTTTGGGAGGAGGCACACACCACGTCCAGGTTCCCTTGGTGTGAGACAGCACCTGGAGCCCAAAGAGAAGCCTGAAAGTGAGTGAAGTGAAGATGAGATGGGTTGGAATTACAAAAGGAGGGGATTCTAGAAGATGAGATAAAAACTAGCATAATCAAATTTAGGAAAGATACTAAAAACACAGCCAGTGTTGGTCTCATTTGAAATCAGAGAAATAGAGAAAGTAGAATATCTAGTGCATAAAAAATTCAGTTCCCTTTTATGATAAAAACAATCGCTAAATTAGAAATAGAAGAACACTACATCAACATCATAATTGTCATATATGAAAAACCCACAGCCAACATCTTACTCAAAGATGCAAGGCTGAAAGCTTTTCCCCTAAGATCAGGAACAAGGCAGGGATGCCCACTGTTGCCACTTCTGTTCAACATAGTACTGGAAATGCTATCCAGAGGAATTAGGCAAGAGAAGGAAATAGATGGCATCTACACTGTAAAGGAAGAAGTAAAATGATCTGCACATAGGTGACAAGATCTTAGATGTAGAATACCTTAAATATTCCACAAAATAACTGCTAGAATTAATAAATGAGTTCAGCAAAGTTGCAGCATACACAGTCAACATGCAGAAATCAGTTTTATTTTTGTATACCAACAGTGAACAAAATCTAAAAAAGAAATTAAGAAAAATCAGCTTAATAGAGTATCAAAATAATAAACTACTTGTGAATAAACTAAATTAAGTGAAAACTTGTGTAACAAATACCACAAAGCAGTGTTGAGAGAAATTAAAGAAGATTAGAAGAATAATTAGAAAGACTTCTGAGCTGATGACTTGCAAGACTCAATATTCTTAAGATGCCACTAGTACAAGAGTGATAAGACAGGTTCAGTGCAATCCCTATTAAATTCCAAATGACATTGCTGTAGAAATAGAAAACTCTACCCTAATTTTTACATGAAATCTCAAGAGATCCTCAAATAGCCTAAATAATCTTAAAAAGACAAAGCAAAATTGAAGATATTCCTTTTCTGAGTTCTGAAAGTGATGACAAAACTATGGCAATCAAAATTGTAGTACTGGCACATACTGGCATATAGCCCCATGGAAGAGAATACAAAGCCCAGAAATGATTTTCACATATGTGGTTACATGACTTTTGATAAGGGTGCAATAGTCATTCAGTGAAGAAAGGAGGGTCTGTTCAACAAATAATGTTAGGAAAATGTAATATCTATATGTAAACAACAAAAAAAGACTGCTACCTTATTCCATAAAAAACTCACAATGGATCAAATTCTAAATGTTAGAGCTAAAACTATAAAACTCGCAGAAGAAAACAGGGGAAATCATGACACTGAATTTCTCAATGATTTCTTGGATATGACACCAAAAGCATAGACAACGACAACAACAACAACAGCAAAATACATAGCTTGGATTTCATCAACATTAAAAACTTTTGCATATCAACGGATGTTGACAATAATGTAAAAAGGCAACACATGGAATGGAAGAAAATATTTGCTAGACATGTATCTGATAAGAAATTGATATCCTGAATGTATAGAAAAATTCCTCCAATGCAACATAAACACCAGATTTAAAAAATGAGCGAAGGACTCAAATAGACATTTCTCCAAAGATATACAAATGACCAGTAAGCACATGAAATATGGTCAACATCACTAGTCATTAGTGAATTGAAATTCAAAACACAATTGAGATAGTAATTCACAACCGTTTGGATGGCCACTATAAAAAACAAACAAACAAACAAACAAACAGAAAATAACAAAATGTTGGTGTAAATGTGGAGGATCCGAACCCATGTGTATTTCTGGTGGGAACATAAAATGGTGTAGTCACTATGAAAAATGGTATAATAATTTCTTAATAAATTGAATATAGAATGACCATATGAGACAGTAGTTCCACTTGTGGATGTATACATAAAAGGAAGGGTTGTAACAGACACTTGTATACCAATGTTCATCTCAGAATTATTCAACATATCCAAAAGATGGAAGCAACTTGTGTCCATGAACATATGAATGGATAAACCAATTGGCTATACACATAAAATTTTTCAGTCCTAAAAAGAGAGTTTTGACACATGCTCAACATTGATCAACCTTGAAGACTTTATGCAAATTGAAATAAGTCAGCCAGAAAAGGACAAATATTGTATAATTCTACTTATATGAAGTTCTTACGGTAGTCAGATTCAGAATCCAGAGTGCTAACCATTATTCAATGAAATAGTAGTCAAATTCATAGAAACAGAATGCAAATGGTGGTGAGGGATAGGTGAATGAGTGATATTTGTTAAATGGGCAAAAAGTTTTTGTTGAGGATGAAAAGATTCTGAAGATGGATGGTGGACATGGTTGCACAACAATGTGAATTTATTTAATGCCACTAAACAGTACTCTTGTTTTTTTGTTTTTGTTTTTTTTTGAGTTGGAGTCTCACTCTGTCACCCAGACTGGAGTGCAGTGGCCGCTCCTGGCCACCGCAGCCTCGACCTGCTGGGCTCCGGCAATTGTTCCGCCTCAACCTTCCGAGTAGCCGGAATTACAGGTGCGTGCTACCACGCCCAGATAATTTTTTTGATTTATTGTAGAGATGAAGTCTCGCTGCCCAGGCGGGTCTCGAACCCGCGGGCTCAGGCAATCCACTCACCTCAGCCTCCCAAAGGAGTGGGATTACAGGCTGAGCCACCAAGCCCGGCTAACAGTACTCTTAAAATGGTTACCAAGAGAGCTGACTACAGTGGCACACATCTGTAATCCCAGGTAATTAAGAGGCTTTGGTAGGAAGGCTCATTGTGCCCAGTAGTTCAAGACCAGTTAAATAACATGGGAAGACTGTATCTCAACTTTAAAAGAATGGTTACTGAAAGGTACCTATAGAAACCTAGCTTATTCTTAGTCTTTTTGCCTCAGTGTAATGATTAGTAAGCATTCAGACATTCTACTGCAGGACAAACAGCAGCCTATCCCATCCCCCTCCCCAGGCAAATCTCCTTCAGATGCAAGACCAGGACCTCAACCATTCATGGTTTAGCATAATAATCTCTAGTAAACTTTTAGGTTCCTTGTAAAGCTGAAGATCAAAGATGGCTGGCCAAAGTCATAAGAATTTGCGAGTTGCTAATGTCTGAGTTTGTGAATTGCAAATGTCTAACAAGTATCCTGCAGGAATCACACCCCCCCCAACAGTGTTAACGTAATCAACCCTCTGTGAACTACATGACACAGATAAGCCCCACCGGCAGCAACTGTGTGACTAACACACCCATCTGCCTGCTGTCCATCATCTGACATCAGTACCTGCACTTGCCTGCCCCTTTGTGATGATGTGGAAGCAGACCACCACACAATCACCCTAATGATCTTCCCCCATCAAGGGGGATGGTTATTTTAACCACAATCAACCACATCAACTGTGGTTGTGGACTCAACTGATTGTGGACTCAACCACAATCAACCAGTGGCCATTGCCTTGCTGGAGTCTGGTGTGGCCATGTGCTCCTTGAGCCATGGCTGTCGCCATGCTTCCTGACTTTGGTCCCCCTCCCCAACCTTGGAGGTGAATCTTCTTTCTTCCTTCTCTTTCTCTCTTTAATTTACTTTTAAATAAACTTTTCTTTCTTAACCTTTTTGTGTGTTGCAATTCTTTGCAATTTACTCAGATCTCTGGGTTCCCAGCGCGCACCTCTGACTTGAGCCCCGGCAGTGCTGTGCGCCTCCCTGCGCCTCTCCATCCACCCTCACCCTGTCCGTCCGTACCCTAACAGGTACTAGAGTAAATTTTATGTTATGTATATTTCATACACACACACAAAGAATATCCACTATAGATTCAAACATTTTTCTATCATTAATGATCAATAGAAACTTGCTGTTACTATATGAACATGTTAATAGATATCTTATATCTTATTTCAGTTTATTATTATTTATATTACTCATTTGTATTACTGCCTTACTCCTTCTAGAAAAGAATCAATTTACACTTTTAAAAGGAAAACTGAGACATAGTAAGTAGAGTTTGTGAGCTCTTATTTCCTAGAATAGAGTGAAGATTGAAAAAGCTCAAATGAATAATTTAGGGTTGCTATAAAGGAATAGCTAAGGCTGGGTAATTTTTTTTTTAAAGAAGTTTATTTGGCTCCAGTTCTGCATGCTGTACAAGAAGCATGACATCAACATCTACATCTGTTGCGGGCCTCAGATTGTTTCTGCTCTTGGTGGAAGTTGAAGGAAGCCAGCATTTAGAGATCACGTGGTAAGAAAGGACACAAAGGGAGAATGCTCTTAAAATGGTTACAAAGATAGCCGACCTCAGTGACATACATCTATAATCCCAGCTAATTGGGATGCTGAAGTAGGACTCCTTGAGACCAAGAGTTCAAGACCAGACCAAGTAACATAAGGAGACCCTATCTCAACTTAAAAAAGAATGGTTACAAGAGTACATTTTATGTTATGTATATTTCACAAAAATAATGGAAAAGAATATCCACTATGGATTGGATGCGCCAAACTCTTTGTAACAACCTGCTCTCTCAGAAACTAATAGAGCAAGAACTCACTCATTACTGCAAGCATGGAGCTAAGCCATTCATAACATTGGGTATTAAATGTAAACATGAGACTTGAAAGGAACAAACATACCATATCTAAACTATAGTATTCTAGCCAGGCTCGCTGGCTCAGCCTGTAATCCCGCGCCTTTGGGAGGCTGAGGTGAGTGGATTGCCTGAGCCCACGAGTTCGAGACCCGCCTGGGCAGTGAGACCTTATCTCTACAATAAATCAAAAAATCAGCCGGGCGTGGTAGCGCATGCCTGTAATTCTGGCTACTCGGAAGGCTGAGGCAGAAGGATCGCCGGAGCCCAGCAGGCGAGGCTGTGGTGGCCAGGAGCGGCCACTGCACTCCAGTCTGAGCGACAGAGTGAGACTTCAACTCAAGATAAATAAATAAATAATAAACTATAGTATCCTGATTAATGAAATGACATGTAATAGAGACATTT
Source organism: Cephalopachus bancanus (assembly GCA_027257055.1). Classification (NCBI taxonomy): domain Eukaryota; kingdom Metazoa; phylum Chordata; class Mammalia; order Primates; family Tarsiidae; genus Cephalopachus; species Cephalopachus bancanus. The sequence goes on along the minus strand of JAPVLO010000047.1, from coordinate 89,936 downwards.
TTATGCACTACAACACCATGGATAAACTTTATTATTATAAATATACCTTACACATCAGAATTAAAATTCACTTATTCTATCAATTATTGTAACTAACATTAAATATACTTTATATTGTAAGCATTGCATATTTAAATAAACATTAATTAACACTTTTGTACGTAAGTAGATTTCCATGAAAATGTTTTTGCTAACAGTTAGTAAATTGAGAAATATTGTTAAGTTTTGAGATATGGATAGTATAAGTTTCTTAACAAAGCTTACTGAGGGAAGTATTTTATAATAACTTTTCCTGAAGTGAGCATAGTCATTCAAAATTTTTCTGTTGATTTTATTTATTTATTTATTTATTTATTTATTGAGTTGGAGTCTCACTTTGTCACCCAGACTGCAGTGCAATGGCCGCTCCTGGCCACCGCAGCCTTGACCTGCTGGGCTCCGGGGATCCTTCCGCCTCAGCCTTCCAAGTAGCTGGAACTACAGGCGTGTACTACCATGCCCGGCTAATTTTTGATTTGTTGTAGAGATGAGGTCTTGTCAAGTTGCCCAGGCGGGTCTCGAACCCGCGGGCTCAGGCAATCCACTCACCTCGGTCTCCCAAAGTGCTGGGATTACAGGCTGAGCCACCGAGCCCGGCCTGATTTTATTTTTTACTTAAAGAGTAACTGGATGGTAATAAGCATTTGTTTTAGATGGTGATGGTGGTAATAGTGGGTTTCATAATGAAAAGCATTTTCAGACAGCAGACACTCTTGCTGTTGTCCTGCCTGTTGTGCCCTCACGATGTATCTTTTCTTTAAGAAATCTTTCTTTATTTATTAAAGAAAAAAAAAAGCAAAAAATAAATAAATAAATTATGGTAAGCCCCATCTCCAACTTTCTCTCCTCATATCCCCATAGTGGATGTTGACCATGTGGGTAGACAGATGATTATCTGAGTTTTGCTGGGGCCAGTTGCCTTTTTTCTTTCCTACCTAAGCTTGTTCATCAGATAGGATTTGCCTGTGTGGTAGAGGCCCATAATAGCCACCACCACCACAGGCTGTTTAATGGCAGACAGGATTTTCAAAGCTTCTGGATTAATCATCCATTGCCATTTAGTGTTCTCAATGAGACACATTGGGCTAGACATGTGGGTCTCTGAGGTCATGTTCAGGGTGCCCCTCACCGGCAAGAGAAGAGATAAAATAAACTAGACTGTCCAGTCTTTTGCATTCAAAAGGTGAAGTCATAAAATTTCCCAACATGGCCTAAAGTGATTTGTGTGTCAGCAAGAGATATGGTGCAAAATCTCGATCATTTGAGAAAGATATCAAAGTAGTATAAAAGTAGTTGATTACAAGAATATTGGTATAGTGGGAATGCAAACTACTGCAGCCTCTTTGGAAGACAGTGTGGAGATTTCTGAAAGAACTAGAAATTGACCTTTCATATGACCCAACAATTCCCCTATTGGGAGTATACCCAGAGGAACTCAAATCATTCTACAAAAAAGATACCTGCACACGTATGTTTGCTGCAGCTCTATTCACAATAGCAAAAACATGGAACCAACCATGCTGCCCATTGAAGCTGGACTGTATTAAAAAATGTGGTACATATACACAATGCAATATCATGCAGTCATAAAGAGAGACAAACATATGGACTTCGCAGCAACTTGGATGGATCTGGAATTGATCATACTCAGTGATTTATCACAGAAACAAAGAACAGAGTACCATATGTTCTCACTCGTAAGCAGACTTTGAACAATTATCATAATACTATACGAAAGGGTTTGGCAGTCGAGGAAACTGCCAAGGGAGGGAGGGGCACACCTCATCAAGGGTACCTGCATAATCAACGTTTGTATACCTAACCCTGAATTGGACCCCACAGCTTTAAAATAATAAAAAAAATTTAATTAAAAAAAAGAATATTGGTATAACAGTGACTAATTAGCATTCAACAACTCCCATGACCCAAATCTTCTGTTTAATATATTGTGGAAATTTTTTCTTTTGCATTCTTATTTAAAAACTTGCAGTAGACATTACATGGAAAATATGATAGGAAGTATAAAATATATTTTGCATCCTGGCTACATGTAGAAAATTCAATATTAACTTATTTACTTGTTAATTCTTAAAGTCAATAAAAACCCTCATGAATAAATGTTTCATATTGTTTGATGTATGCTCTTAGGACAATTTCCAGAGATTTTTAAATGTGTTTTTTCCTTCACCCCTAAGTGGTTATGCTTGTTTCACTGCGGTGGGAATTCACAAAACTTATCACTTTGCCGTTCTGGAAGTGGAACCAATGTCTTACTTTTGCAAACTTTATACATTTTTGTGACCACATGAAACACAAGACCAAGCATTCCTCCAAGGACTTGAAAGGGCATCTGAAAAAGCAGACCCTGAAGCTTAAGCTTCATTAGCTTCCCAATAGATTAGCCTCTCATTTGGGAAGGGTGTAAGTGCACAATCGCAAATATTGACGCTTGCTTAAAAAAGACTATGAAATAAGGATTAAAAGATCAGGAGGCAGATAAAGAGAGCTGGATAGGATGTGGCTCAAAGAAAATACGTGTCTTTCCAGTGATGAAAGTTTAGTTTTTTTTTTTGTTGTTGTTCTGTTTTTTCATTTGGCAAAGGAAGAGAAGGATAAATAGGGAGAGGAGGAATAAAATGAGTGGGGAGAAGGAGAGTAGAGTGCTGTCAGGCTCAAAGTGATGAATAAGGCCTTGCCAAGGCATTCAGGGAAGGAGTTCCCGGAAGACCAGATAAAAGTCCTCTGAAGACATGCCAGAGTAAGCAAAAAATTGCCTTTAGTCATGCATTACAGGAGATTATTCAGAGAGAAAGCACTTTAAAAGTAGTCAGGCTGAATTCCGCTTGTAAGGAATACCGGGTGAGTGAGGACTAGGAAATCAGTAAGTGTGTACCATTTCTAAAGGAAGAAATCCACTTTGAAACAAAGTTCAAATGTACAATTTAAATGTCTGCTACTTTCATGAATCTTTCTCTTCCACTCTGAGTTTGTTTCTCTTTCTTTGACTTTAACAGTGTCAGTGGGCTGCTTACCCTGCATCTTATTTACCATTCTTTCCTTTTCATGAAAATAAGCGTTTGTAGCCCTTTCGATTTCTTAACTGCTCTGGGAGCAGAATTGAGCAAGCCCTGTTAAAGACAATGGTAATTTAATTTTGTTCCCAGTCAACACAAACAAGGTCATCAAAAAGAAAGCCGATTCTCGTGCTTTTCAAAAATTCAGTTTAGTTCCTGTCTGCAGGTGCCTAATTCAACACAAGCACTTTAGTGGCACTTATGGATATGCTGTCTCTGATAACGTCAGAGTGCCGTCTGATCTGCACCTCACCACATGCTTAGGTACCAGCCTAATTGCTTATGGTCTCTGTAAAGAAAACGAATCCACCCTTATGCATCCCACTTCCCTGAGCTGAGAACCTTTAGAGCTACTTTGATTAGAAAGAGTAAGAATTCTTACTTGTTATATTTCTACTCGGTCCGGGAGGCTTGTTTTCTAGCACCTGTTTGTCTCTAGCTGGATCCCTGGCTGTTCATTACAACCCTCCAACGTCGAGGGGCTTTCTGGATTTCCTTCGGTGACCACATAATTAGAGGTAACCAAGCTCTGTAAAGGATGCAGGGTAATATGGGGAACTGAAAGTGCTTCGTTCAAGGTGCTGATTCAACGACCTTAAACAGAGTTTCTGCAGCGTGCCAGTGAGAGTTTCGCAGGATTTTTCAGTCAGAAGCTTCAGCGTTTTTTGTTGGGAGAGATCTTAGAGATAGTTTGCTGTTTAAAAAGTGTTCATTGGAAGGCTGAGGTGGAAGGATCGCCGGAGCCCAGCAGGCGAGGCTGCGGTGGCCGGGAGCGGCCACTGCACTCCAGTCTGGGCGACAGAGTGAGACTCCAACTCAAAAAAAAAAAAAAAAGTGTTCATGAGGTGTTGAATGCAATGGAATGTGTCTCAAGATTTGGGAGTCGGTTTGATAACCCTAAAATGGGGAGTAATCATATTAATTTTTAAGTCTAATATCCTGAAATGATGAACACCCTCACAATTGCCTGGCTGCTACTGATGTAGTAAGTGAAGAAAAGAGTATGTCTTACACCTTCATGAATTCTGAGAACTTAATCCTGCCCCTGGTACTTAATGCTCAGCACAGAATCAGGAGGGGCTCTTGGGTTAATACATGTGTTCCAGTACTGACTGTTTTACGTGGATTAAACAACTTAACTCTGATAATACATATTTCCCCATGATTTTGTAGAAACTGAGGCACAGGTAGACTTTAGCAGTTGTCTAAAATTATAGCACTATAAGTAATGTGAACCCAAGAAGAGTCTTGATTGCTAAACTGTCTTATTGAATCACCGCACTATGCTACCTCTGTTTGCTGAGTGAATGATTGTAAGAATAATGTCTTTTATTTATAGATTGTTTTCTAAGCGCTGCATATGTTACACACCTAATTCAGTCCTGACTAAAATGCAAAATAGATAGCATTATATCTCTTTTACAGTGAAGTCAAGAAAAGGCTGGGGGAGGGTAAGCATACCAGGTTTGGCAATTAGGTTTGTGAACCATCCTAGAAAAAAAGTGCTACATACCTCACTGCTAAATAACACTACGGTCACCTTCAAAGTACTCCCCTTGGGAAGCTATGCACCAATGCCAGTGCCTAGTCCACACATCAAAGCAATTTTGGAACTTTTCTTCTGGATGGTCATCAGAGCTATTGTCATTTGTGAGGACTGACAATTAAGTTCGTGAACTTGTCACTGCACTTAACGTTGGCAGAACTGCACAGATAACTGTATTGGAATACCCTACCTACTCACCTCATCTGGCCCCCATTGACTTTGTTCTTTACCCAGAGATAAAGGAAATATTGAAAGGAAGACATTTGGTGACATTCAGGAAATCATTGCTTTGAAGGGTGGACTAGGTGTTGGCATTGGTGCCTAGCTTCCCAAGGGGAGTACTTCAAAGGCGACTGTAGTGATATTTAGCAGTGAGGTATGTAACACTTTTTCTAGGGTGAGTTAGTGAATGTAATTGTAGGACCTCATATGCCTGCCCAAATTCATTAAGCAAGTCACAGAGTTGGGACGCAAATTTTAAACTCTGTTTAACTTTAAACTTTTCGGTGTTCTTCCTGTTCCTCACTGCTTCTATAAGGAAAGAAGAAAGGAGAAGAAAAGTAGAGTTTTACAAGGTTCTCTGTTGATTTGACCATATTTTGGTCTTGTCCCACACCCAGAACCCAGTCTCTAAAATTTGACAAATAGATACTCTCTTTTCTTTCCCATCTTTGCCACTGTGCTTTTAAATATCTCTGTATTTTAATTTATAATAGAAATGAACATCCATTGGAGTCTTCCATTCCTTAAAACACACCTGGGTTCTTTCTGCCTTAGGGACATTAAACCCGCAATTTCCTGTATTGGAAATTTTCATAATCATGAACTGACATGTTTGTTCCTTCTTGTTCTTCAGGTCTCAGCTAACTGGAATTTTTTCAGAGAGCTCTGCCATGACCTCTTTATCAATCTCCACCACATCATCCTGATTTTTTTTTCATTTGCTTTATGGTTATAAGAAATTCAAGATCATGATATTAGAAAGGTTATGAATTGACAGATGTATCCACAGCTTCTAGAACAGGGCTTAGCATAAGATAGAAGCTCAATTAGTATTATATGTTATTAGATATAAAATTAATCTGAATATGAGATGGAACCCTATTTTTGCCAATTTGAATGCATAAATTTTTTGAAGTGTAGAAGAAATAGTAATAGATCTCAAAAATATACACACACAAACAAAAATATTTCATAGAAGACACAAATGACTAAAATCAGAAATGAGACAATATTAATGACTCTACAGAAATAAAAAGTGTTATGAGGCAATACCATGAATAACTGTAGCCAAATAAATTAAATTATACAAAACAGACACATTTCTAGAAAGATACAAACTACTGAAACTACCTCAAGAAGAAATAGGACACCTGATTAAACCTATAACAAATAAAGAAATTAAATACTAGTTTCAAAAACTACTATGAAGAAAAATTCAAGCCCAAATAGCTTCACTGGCAAATTTTACCTAACATTTTATTTTGAAAGAGTAGTGGAAATTGTTATTTTTTTTTTTTTTTTTTTTTTGAGTTGGAGTCTCACTCTGTCACCCAGACTGGAGTGCAGTGGCTGCTCCCGGCCACCGCAGCCTCGACCTGCTGGGCTCCGGCGATCCTTCCACCTCAGCCTTCCAAGTAGCTGGAATTACAGGCATGCGCTACCACGCCCGGCTGATTTTTTGATTTATTGTAGAGATGAGGTCTCGCTGCCTAGGTGGGTCTCGAACCCACGGGCTCAGGCAATCCACTCACCTCAGCCTCCCAAAGGCGCGGGATTACAGGCTGAGCCACCGAGCCCTGCTGAAATTGTTACATTTTAAAGGAGGTTTGCTCTGTTGGAGATCATAAATAAAATTGACATTTAACAAGTAGGGGAAATGTCAGGAATCCTGAAACTATTTGCTGAATTTGATCTGTTTTTCCATGACTACTGGAAAAATGTCTAAAAAGAAATATCGCATCTGTAGTCAAGAGATTAGGATGAATTAACCAAAATATGAGGAAAAGAAGTACAAAGTAAGATGCTGGCTAAATAAACCAGATTTCAAGTGCTACTCTGAATACTAAATTTTCCATGAGATTAAAAAAATACTGATCAAGGCCGGGTGTGGTGGCTCACACCTATAATCCCAGCACTTTGGGAGGCCGAGATGGGAGGATTGCCTGAGCCCACAGGTTTGAGACCAGCTTGGGAAACTTGGTAAGACCTCATCTCTACAATAAATAAAAAAATTAGCTGGGCATGTAGGTACATGCCTGTAGTTTCAGCTACTTGGAAGGCTGAGTTGCAAGGATCACCCGAGCCCACTAGGTTGAGGCTGTGGTGGCTGTTAGCATGCCACTGCACTCCAGCCTGGGTGACAGAGTGAGACTCCAGCTCAAAAAAATAAATTAAATTAAAAAATACGAATCAACTGGCAATTATTGTAAGCTGAAGTTAGTAAAGAAAATCTTAAATAGAAGGTTATTACATGAATCTCAAAATCGAGATTTTTTTTGATCAGGGAATTATATATTATACAAGCCTTTAAAATTTTGGTTGGAGCAGTAAGAGACAATGGTTGAGAAAATCAAGGCCTATAGTGGCCCCTAGGATATTTCTGGGCCAAGATTCATATTTTAACACAGACTTGGAATAAAGCCTAAAGAACAGGAGAGTACAGGTAAACTGGACATGTAAGCAATATGTTTAAGGGGGCAGATGGTTATTGCTATGATTTGAATATCTGTCCCTACCAAAACTCATGCTGAAATTTAATTGCCATTGTAAAACTCTAAGAGGTGTGCCTTTGTGAAGTAATTAGAGTTAGAAGAGATCATGAAGGTAGATCCCCTATGATGGAGTTAGTGATTTCATAAGGAGAGGCAGAGAAACCTGAGTTGAAGTGATTTCTGTCTCTCACCATGTGGTGCTTTCTACAATGTGGTCCCTTGACCTTGAACTTCCCAGACTTCAGAAGCATAGGCAAAACGAACCTCTGTTCTTTATAAATTAACTAGTCTATCACATTCAGTATAGTAACAGAAAACAGACTAAGACATTTAAAAATTCTTTCTACTCATTAGGATGCTTCAGAGCTAAAGTCTTATCAGGTATGATTACGATTGACTCCACTCAGTAGAAAATACAAGCAAGATATATATCTTGTTTGTATATATATGTGTTTGTGTATATATGTATATATACACATTTAGTTAAAAAAAATTAGTGGATTTTTTTAAACTCAGGGATACAGAAATGAAATTCCAAAGGGTGACAGGTTCAAGGGCACACAGCAAGTTCAGAGAGAGCCGGAGCCCCAAGCAGAGATGAGGCCAAGGGCAGATCCAAATCCTGTTCTCAACGTAGATGGGAAGCACCTTAGTAGGTAAGAGACACTGCTTAGACTAAAGCAATATATATTGACACAGGTATTATCTTGAAAAGTTACTTATCATTCAAAAACGTATACTTTCATCATTTAGAAAAAAAAAATTCTGCTCCATTAGATGAGATTAAACCACAGAATTCCTGTAAAGCATTTGTGCAATGCTGGAGGTAAATAGCTATCATTTACTAGTGTTAAACAAAGAATTTAAAAACATTTATCCTGCAAGTAAATGGCCTTTAGTAGCCGGAGATGACCAGAGGCAAAACAGTAAGAAAATAAAAAACTAAAAATGTATGGGCTAAAACTGTGGCTATTATGGCTTCACATTCTATCCTGTACCTTGTGTTTTTGAATCGAGAGGACACTGGAAGAGAAAACTGAAATAGTCTAATTGAATACATGATGTTTATGACCTAGAGTACTCTTTCCCTCTGCCATTAACTGAGCCCTATCCTTTATCTTTCCAATCAATTGTTTTACATGTTCCTTATAACGCTTTTCTCTGTTCCAACATCTGTGTATACTTATTTTGCATTTGCGCCAACATTTTTGCTGCAGTTTGTGGAACTTTTTCATGCAATATTGAGGAAGAAGAGGAAGCAGAAATATTTATGTAAGATTATCATGCTACCTTCCTTCTTCCACACTTATTTTTTCTGTTGCTACTTGAAAAGGGAAATTTCCTATTTTTCCTTTTATTTTTTTCTCTACTTTAATCATCATAGTTTTACCTGGACAAGTATTTAAACCTTGAAGGCTGTTAGTGAATATCTAGTATTTAAGTCTCTCCAAATCCTTTTTTTTTTCTGTGTGAGTCTGTGGAATTTTATCACCGACTCCTTGAACTTCAAGTTTGCCTGTAGAATCTCTTCAGCCTAAGATTTCAGAGAACACAGAATTAGAAGTAGGAAATGGATATAAACAAATGTTCAATTTTTTTCCCACCACTGTTCCTTTAGGAGTTGCCTTTCTTGAGTCTGATAGGACTGGCAATCCAGGCTTTCTAGTAGGATTGGCAATGTAGGAGTGGGCACATGCCCCAGTCTGGACAATTACGGTACTCTACTAAGGAGGACACTTTTTAGAACAGTAGTACAGATGCTGGGATAAATGAATTCTCTGTAGTTTTAGACTGAGAACACAATGTTTGGAGCTGTTAGTGCTGTGGTCCCATATGGAATGAACTTGCTGAAGAATAAGGCCATCGTGGAGAAAGGAGATAAGAGGAATGGTGGTGGAGGAAGAATAGAAGGAAAGTGAAGGTCAGAATAACAATCGACAGAAAAAGAGGATCCTCTTTTTTAAGCTCTTGGATCCAGTCATCCTTAAAGTCAGTTTGAAGCCTAAACTGCTAAATCACCACTTTTGTGTATGTGACCATCGTAACATTCTGACCTTTGTAACATCATATGTGTACGTCTAATAACAGATTACTTTGATGATTCCTATGAAACTTTAATTTACAACTCTGTTAGTTGTGTGTACTCTTTGATGAGCTTCTACAGCGTATCTTTCATACAAGGTTTCCTATACGTATTTGCTAAGTGAAAGAGTACTTATTATGGACAATCTTGAGGCAATTTTATCTGGTAGTCTTGGTGTTTAAAATTAACTTCCCATGATTGAGGGATAAATCCTGGTTACCTGAATCCTGAAACTTGGTTCCTGAAGGTACTTTATTTTCAGCTCTTGTACATTGTGAATGAAGAAAGGATGTACCCCTGGCAGAAAAAATCTCCAGCTTCACTGTTTCTTTTAGAGGACCATAAATAAGCTAGATTGAAGCTGAGCAATGATGCTATGATGATTTCTGATTCTGTTTAATAAACTTGTGCCATCTTTTTTTCTCTACCTGATTTTCTTTGACAGAAAAAATTGGAAGCAAAAAGAATAAGAGAAAAAAAGATGGCAGTCAGGAAGATGGCAGCCAAGCCAGTCGGACTATGTGAGTCCTCGTGTGAGTGAGTGAGTGTATGGAAAATTTTGTGTACGGTGCTGGTGAGTGAGTGGGCGTGTGAGTGATTGAGTGAGGGCTAGAGAACTGGCGGCCAGGACTCTCCTGGTGCTGCGGCTGGTGCCACTGCTGCTGGGCTTGGACCCTAGCAATTTCCAGGATACAGAAGCTGAACGCAATTTTCTTTTCCTTTTTAATCAGAAAACCCTTCCTGGGAAGAAAATTCTGGGAGAGACTGTCTAAGTGGGGTTCGCGAGAGGGTGGCCAGGCCCCTGGTGCAACAGCTGGTGCTGCAGCTTCTCTATTTCATCCCTAACTCTTCCCAGGTTGCAGAAGCCAAGCACCATTGTTTTTTTTTAATGGACAGAAGTTTTCCTTTGAAAAAGCGGTGGGGAGAAATTATCACCCCAGGTTCTCCCTCACCATTGAAGCAGGAGAGAGACTGCGGGCTCCTGGCTTTGCCTCACCACTTCAGCACCCGGCAGGGCTCGGGCAGGGGCTGCAGAGGGAGTACAGAGGCAAGTTCCCATGGAAGAGGACAAGAGAGGTGTCCCACCATCATCTTGAAGATGGGGCAGGAAAGTGCTCCAACTTGCTCACCACAGAGCAATAGACCCGATCTCTGTGACTGACAGGTCAACTACTCAGAGATTGATCATGGCCCAGAGGAAATATCCTGAGAGCACAAATTTCTTTTTCTTTTTTTTTGAGTTGGAATTGTACTTGGTCATCCAGACTGGAGTGCAGTGGCCACTCCCAGCCACCGCTGCCTCACCTGCTGGGCTCTGGATGATCCTTCCACCTCAGCCTTCCAAGTAACCGGAATTACAGGCATGAACTACCATGCCTGGCTGATTTTTTGATTTATTGTAGAGATGAGGTCTTGCTGCCCAGGTGGGTCTCGAACCCGCGGGCTCAGGCAATCCACTTACCTCAGCCTCCCAAAGGTGTGGTATTACAGGCTGAGCCACCGAGCCCGGCTGAGAGCACAAATTTCAGTGGGACCTAACGAGTGCTGAGTTCCAGGCGCCCCACCCCCTACCCTGATCCAGCCGTGGGACAAAGGATGTGGCCAGAAAAGAATGGCCAGGAAGAACACCAAAGAGTTCAGTGGTGAGTCTGCGGCTGACCCAAACCCCCTCCTCTCCAGCAATCTACTGACCATCAGATTCACACATCTGGGCCCCGACTGAAAGGGACAAACCCAGGGGGAGCCTGGACATCAGTCACAATAGGAGAACTCCATTCTAGGATAAGCCTGGCTAGGGCACATCCGGTGAGAGTACATATCTGGGGAAGAGACTATCCTGTACATCCCCAAGGGAGGAGATCTCCCTGACCATACAAGAATGGGAGGGAAGGACTGGAGTCCCCCCACTTCCACTGCCCCTCCTCCTTCTCTGCTTTTTGTTTTGTTTTGTTTTTTGAGTTGGAGTCTCACTCTGTTACCCAGACTGGAGTGCAGTGGCCATTCCCGGCCACCGCAGCCTTGACCTGCTGGGCTCCAGCAATCCTTCTGCCTCAGCCTTCCGAGTAACTGGAACTACAGGCATGCACTACCACGCCCGGCTAGTTTTTGATTTATTGTAGAGATGTGGTCTCATCAAGTTGACCAGGTGAGTCTCAAACTCACAGGCTCAGGTAATCCACTCACCTCAGCCTCCCAAAGTGCTGGGATTACAGGCTGAGCCACCGAGCCCGGCCTCTTCCCTGCATTGTTCTCTCAGGAGAGGATGAAAGAGGTGGCTCTGTAGGAAAGACCTGATTAGATGAACAATTACAGAGCCTGCAACAAGAAGGCAGGGTTTTTTTTTTAATTTTCAATTATTTTTTGATTAAAAATTTTTTTGACTGTTTCTTAGTTAATCTATTTTAAAAAATATTTTTCCCTTGTGCATGAATGTGTATGAGGGTTTGACTTGCATCTCCCCCTCCATTTTTTTCTTTTATTTTTCTGTTTCTTTCTTCTTTTATTTGTCATTTTCTGTTTATATGTGTATGTGAAGGACTGAGTGTTCATTTTTTTATTTTGTTGTAGTTGGTGATTTTTGCTCTTTTGTTCTTCTGGGGATTTTTTTTCTATTCATTTTATTATTATTATTATTAGAGTTGGACTCTCACTCCTTTGCCCAGGCTGGAGTGCAGTGGCATGCGCACCCATGGCCACCCCAGCAGCCACTTGGTGGGACCAAGTGGTACTTCTGCCACAGCCTTCTGAGTAACTGAAACTACAGGCGTGTGCTACCACATCTGGCTATTTTTTAAAAATTTTATTGCAGACATGAGGTCTCGCCAGGTTTCCTGGGCTGGTCTCAAACCCATGGGCTCTGGCAATCCACTCATCTCAGCCTCCCAAAGTGCTGGGATTACAGGCTGAGCCACCGAGCCTGGCCTATATCCATTTTTTAATATTTTAAGGTGTGTGTCAACATATGTTTGGGGGTTTGACCTGAATGCCTTTTTAAAATTTTTTTTTTTTTTAATTTTCCTCTGGTCTTTCTGTTTTTCCTCTCTATATACTTTGCGCTAGGCATGTGTGTGTGTGTTTAGATTTCTTGGGGTTTGTTGTTGTTGTTGTTATTATTTGTTTTGTTTTACTTTGTAGTTATTCCAGTTTGTTTTATGGTGTGGGTGTATGTGTTCAACTGCTTTTGCATTGGTTTCTGCTTTGCATCGTCATATAGAGTGGTGGTGGAGAGTCAGTCTCAGAGAACACATAACGCAATAAATGAGCATTTTAATTTGCAAGTAGTTTCTGAATTCTGATGCCCCAGCCCTATTTTATTCAAATTTCAAAAACTACAAGAGACAGCAAAGCTTCTCATCCACCGTCCTATTCAAAATAGAAGAATCCAGAGCCCAGATCAGAGAAGAATAGAGAACTGAGCAAGTATCAGAAGGGAAAGCCTCTCCCACTGACACTGAAAAACAGAACTAAAAAGAAAAACAAGAGATCTGTCACAAATGAGGAAAAATAAAAGGAAGGCCTCGATAAATTTCAAGTGTACCAAAGACAAAACTCTGGAAAAATCAGACCTTGGTGCTGAATAAATGGAAGTCACCAATGACTGTCCCCAGAATATGACAGGGATTAGGGGATGGATGGAAAGAGTGAATAAGACACAAGGAAGACAAGATGCAACACTGAAAGAACATGTAACAGTGATTCCAGCAATAAAAAATTTCATCCAGGAAATAAATAACAAGATGAAAAGCATGGAAAGCAGAATTAATCTAGCTGAAGAAAGAATCTCAGAATTGAAGACCAGAACATGGAATTAACCTGATCTGTAAAAAAACATAGAAAGAAGACTCAGAAAGAAAGAACAAAGCCTACAAGAGATGTGTGATTATATCAAGAGGCTGAACCTCCACCTGATTGGTGTCCCAGAAGAAGAAAGTGAAATGGAGATGGAGCAAGTATTCCAGGAGGTAATCCAAAAAACTTTCCCCATCTCACCAGAGATATGACCAGCCAAGCACAAGAGATTCAGAGAACCCCCAAAAGGGATCAAATAAGAAGACCAGCCCATAGACACATAGTAATTTGCCTACACAAAGTAGGCACAAAAGAAAAACTCCTAAAGGCAGCAAAAGGAAAGGTCAGACTACCTACTGGGAAAAGCCAGTCAGAATAGCAGCAGATCTATGGTCAGAAACATTTCAAGCAAGAAGGGACTGAAGCCCTATATTCAAAGTCCTAAAAGAAAAACAATTTCAACCAAGAATTTCCTATCCAGCAGAACTCAGCATCATCAGTGATGGAGAATTAAAATCCTTCCCAGACATTAAATCCCTAAGAGATTATGCAGCTTCCAGACCAGCTCTACAGGAGACACTTAAAAATGTATTAAACACAAAAGAAAGAAAGAAAGAAAGAAAACAAAAAACAATGACAACACACTTCCCAAGAGAACAGCAGAACATAGAATCAATAGAGATTTCAGCCAACAAGAAAATTGAAGACACATACATACATTAAACATAAAGTCAAAAGAAAATAAGCAAACAAAGAAAAAACTTTATAAGAACCTCATGACAGGGAGAAACAATCACATTTCAATAATTAGCCTGAATGGGAATGGACTAAATACATGACTGAAAAGACACAGAATGGCAAACTGGATAAGAAACCATGACCCAATTATTTGCTGCATCCGGGAGACTCATCTCACCACAAGGAATGCACACTGACTCAAAGTTAAAGGATGGAAAATGAGTTTCCAGGCAAGTGGATCACAAAAGAAGGCAGGAGTTGTGATCTTAATATCAGATAAAACAACCTTTAAGCTATCAAAAATTTTAAAAGATGCAAAAGGACACTACATAATGATAAAAGGTTCAATCTATCAGCAAGAAATATCCATCCTAAACATATGTGCACCCAACTAGGAGCACCAGCATTTATAAAGCACCTTCTAAGTAAACCACAAAAAGATATTGACTCTGAAACTATTATAGCAGAGGACTTGAATACCCCACTAACAGTCCTAGGTAGATCAACAAAGCAAGAAATCAAGAAGGAGATCCAGAACCTAAACTTGACACTTGATCAAATGGACTTACCTACCGATTATTCCACACAACAACCACAGAATCCACATTCTACTGATCACCACATGGAGCATACTCCAAGATTGATCACATCTTGGACACAAATCAAGCATAAACAATTTATAAGGTTGAAATCTTGCCATGCACATTTTCAGACCACAGTGGACTAAAAACAAATATCAATACCAACAATATTTCCCCAAAGCCCACAAAGACATGGACACTAAACAGCATGATTGTGAACAACTACTTGGTCAACACTGAAATCAAAGCAGAAATTGAAAGATTCTTGGAAATGAATGAAAATGGAGAAACAACTTACCAAAACCTCTGGGATGACATGAAAACAGTTCTAGGAGGAGAATTTATATCTCTATGAGAACACATCAAGTAAATGGAAAGATCACAAGTGGAGAGCCTAACAAATCACCTAAGGGAGCTGCAAAGAGAAGACCACCAAAACCCCGACCCTAGCAGAAGAATCCAAATCACCAAAATAATAGGCCAAATACAGAACATAAAAGACAAAAATATCATAGAAAACATCAACAAAACAAAAAACTGGTTCTTTGAAAGAATTAACAATATTGATGGGCTCCTAGCCAGAATGACCAAGAAAAAGAGAGAAAAAACTCAAATAAACACAATCAGAAATACAAAAGATAAAATCACAACTGACCTCGAAGAAATATAAAAGATTATCAGAGATTACTATGTACACCTGTTTGGAAACAAACTTAATAATCTAAATGAAATGGAGGACTTTCTGACATCACACAACCTCCACAGGTTGAAACAAGATGACACTGAAACACTAAATATACCAATAACAATCCAGGGAATTGACTCTGTCATAACAAAACTACCTATAAGAAGCCCTGGACCAGATGGCTTTCCAGCAGAATTCTACAAAATGTACAAGGAGGAGCTGATTCCAATCCTATTGAAAGTATTCCTGGTTATTGAGAAAGATGGTCTCTCCAAATCATTTTTTGAACCTATCATCACACTGATACCCAAACTGTGTAAAGATCCAACAAAAAAGAGACCATAGGCCAATAGCCCTTATGAATATAGATGCAAAAATCCTAAACAAGATTTTAGCAAATCAGATTCAAAAACACATCTCGTAAATCATCCACCATGACCAAGTAGTCTTTATCCCCTAGGAGGCAGTGATGGTTCAACATTCACAAGACCATACATTTAATCAAACACATCAACAGATATAAAAACAGGAACTACATGATTATCTCATTAGATGCAGAAAGAACTTTTGATAAAATCCAGCATGCTTTCTTGATAAAAACCCTCAAATACCTAGGTATAGAGGAACATACCTCAAAATAGTAAGTGCCATCTACGATAAACCCAAAGCTAACATATTGTTAAATGGACAGAAACTGAAAACATTTCCCCGGAAATCTGGAACAAGACAAGGCTGCATACTCTTACCCCTCTTGTTCAACATTATGTTGGAAGTCGTAGCTCGGCAATTAGACAAGAGAAGGAAATCAGGGTTATCCAAATAGGAAAGAGAAAGTTAAGTTATCCCTCTTTGCTGATGATATGATCCTATACCTTGAAAATCCAAGAGAATCTGTCAAAAACCTGCTGGCACTGATGAACAACTTTGGCCAAGTCTCAGGGTATGAAATAAACTTTGGCAAAGTCTCAGGGTATGAAAGACAGTTGCATTCCTATACACCAACAACAAGCAGGTGGAGACCCAAATTAAAGCACCATCGCATTCACAATAGCCACCAAAAAAATGAAATGCCTTGGCATCTTCCTCACCAGAGAAGTGAAAAACTTTTACAATGAAAACTACAAAACACTACTCAAAGAAATCCAAGAAAACACAAACAAATGGAAAAATATTCCATGCTCACGGATAGGAAGAATCAACATTGTTAAGATGTCCATCCCACCAAAGGCAATCTGCAGATTCAATGAAATATCCATTAAATTACCAACATCATTCTTCTCAGACCTGGAAATGAAAATACAGAAATTCATATGGAAACATAAAAGACCACAAATACCCAAAACAATCCTTTGCAGAAGAAGCAAAGTAGGAGGTATCACACTTCCAGACTTCAATCTTTACTATAAGTTTACAGTAATCAAAACCGCTTGGTATTGGTACAAAAACAGGCACATAGATCAATGGAAAAGGATAGAGATTCCGGAACCAAACCTCATTCCTCAACCAACTCGTCTTTGGCAAATCTTCCAACAACAACCACTGGGGAGAAGAGAACCTATTCAGTAAATGATACTGGGAAAACTGGCTGACCACATACAGAAGATTGAAACAGGTCCCCTACCTATCACCATATACAAAAATTAACTCTAACTGGATCAAAGACCTTAACGTAAAACCTCAAACTATGAGAACCTTAGAAAACACAAGTGACACCCTTACAGAAATTGGAACTGGCAACCAATTCTTATTCAGAAACCTAAATACCCATACCTTAAGAAATAAGATAGACAAGTGGGACCTCATCAAACTAATGAGCTCCTTCAAAGCAAAAGAAACCATCAAGAGAGCAGGGAGACAGCCCACAGAATGGGAAAAAGTGTTTGCCAACTGTATATCTGACAAAGGCCTAACATCTAGGATCTACAAGGAACTCAAACATGCTGAAAAGAAAAAAAACAAATAGCCCCATTAAGAAGTGGGCAGAAGACATGAACAGACACTTCTCAAAAGAAGATATATTCACAGCCAACAGACATATGAAAAAGTGCTCAGCCTCACTCGTCATCAGAGAAATGCAAATCAAAACCACATTGAGATATCACCTAACCACTGTAAGAATGGCTATCATTAATAAAACAAACAACAACAGATGCTGGCAAGGATGCGGAGAAAAAGGAATGCTTCTACACTGCTGATGGGAATGCAAACTAGCGCAACCTCTCTGGAAGACAGTGTTGATTTCTGAAAGAACTAGAAATTGACCTTCCATATGATCCAGCAATTCCCCTATTGGGAATATACCCAGAGGAACTCAAATCATTCTACAACAAAGATACCTGCACACATATGTTTGTTGCAGCCCTATTCACAATAGCAAAAACATGGAACCAACCATGCTACCCATCGAAGCTGGACTGGTAAAAAAAAAAATGTGGTACATATACACAATGCAATATCATGCAGTCATAAAGAGAGACAAACATATGGACTTTGCAGCAACTTGGATGGATTTGGAATTGATCATACTCAGTGATCTATCACAGAAACAAAGAACTGAGTAACATGTGTTCTCACTCACAGGTGAACCTTGAACAATTACAATACTATAAGAAAGGGATTGGCAGTAGTGGGAAACTGTCTTGGGAGTGGGGTGGGATTGTCAGTCGAGGGGAACTGCTAGGGGAGGGATGGGCATACCTCATCAACAAGGGTACCTGCATAACCAATGTTTGTATACCTAACCCTTAATTTTACCCCACATCTTTACAATAAAAAAAATTTTTTTAAAGATTTTTTTAGCTCTGCATCAGAATCTGGAAATGTTTGTCAAAAACTCTCTGTTTCCTGAAATTTATAGACAATTCAACAGAAGTATACTTTTCCTCTTGACTCAAACTGTCTTCTAAAGTCTTTTTCTCCTTGGATGGGATGTCCAGATCATAGATTCCTAGCTTTATGTTATACCCATATATCAAAATGTCTGCTTTTCAAATTAATCAAACTTATGGTTGCTATGAATTAAATAGAAATGCTGCAATATAGTCCTGCCAAGGAGAGCTAAAATTACAAATTTCTTTGGTTTTTGTTAGCACAATAGCAAATCAGTCCAATAGTAGTAGGTATGTAAACAAATTATAATCTATATTTGCTACATATACTTCTTTAATCAAAAGGAGTACTATTAGTTTATGAAGAAAAATGTTTCAAAACATTGAGTCTATAATAGCAAAATTGTTTCTCTTAATTATTTTGATTATAAAAGGCAGTCACGAATTTAAAATCTAGTAAAAGTTGCTTCTCTCAAGACAAAAAATCATTTCATTGTCTAGTAGTACTTTGACAACTTTCTGAGTCTGTCTTGTTCTGTCATAACACAATATCTGACACAGGGTAATTTTTAAGAAAATAGATTTATTTCTTGCATTTCTGGAGGTTAGGGAGTTTAGAGTCAAGGGGCTGATATCCAGAGAGGGCCTTCTGGCTTCATCCTTCCATGTTGGAATGTGGGAAGCAGGCTAAATTCATCCCATTATCAAGAACTCAATCCTACTTTAATGGAATGAATTCATTAATAACAGCTTTGACCGCATGAGCTAATCACCTCTTATTGGTCCCATTTTTCAACACTGTCCATAGTGGAGATAAGTTTCTCACACATAAACTTTGGGGAAGATGTTCACGATCATAGCAACAGCCAAATCCATGGAAACTTGAGAGAAATACTACAACTATTATTTTGAAATAAATGATGTACAACTTTGAAGGAACACCTGAGGAAGACATTTTTGGTTTCTCTCTTACTGGCCTTATATAGGTCTACCAGTTTCTAAAGGTTTCTGTGAAAAGCCACCCCTTCTGGCCCATCTGCTGGTAATAGTAGATAATAAAACCTTTTGCATTGCTTCTGAATTCTTTACTGGGTCAAGAGAAAACTGCATTCTTCATGCAAGACAGCGCTCCAGTGCTGATGGCATCGGCATGGGTCAGCACCAACCTCTCTAGATCTACAAATAGAAAACAAATGATAATAGTCGCTGCAATTGGGGAAAGAAAACATCTTTGTACTGTGCAATTCTGAGAACAGCTATTAGTGGCAATTTGCCTTATCAATGGTAGTAGCATTACCTGGAAGCCTGATATTCTCAGGTTCTTAGACTTACTAAAACAAAACCTTCCCTTTGGCAAGATCTCTAAGTGATACACATGCACATCAAGGGTTGAGAAACTCTGCTTTAGATAAGATAGGCTTGTGTTTATTGAAAGCTTGAATCTCTTTGTTAACTTAAAAAATAAAATTTAGAAATTTAGAAACAAGAGCGGAGGCTCTATTTTTAATAGAGGCACAAGCTGCAAACTGACCATCTCTCAGGCTGGAAAGCCCAGTCTCTGGTCAAGACTAAAGATGGGCTCTTCATAGAAAGAGGGGTTGGAGGTAGATGTTTCATGCTAAACAGGTTGGCTAAACAAACATTCAATAGGTTAAAGGGGGGTATAAATATTCATGACCCTTATATATTGAATGCATAGTGGTATAGTCATGTTGAAAAATAGTCTGGCAGCTCCTCAAAAGGTTACACATATATTTACCATATTGTTAAACCCAGAACTCTAATCCGAGAGAGAGAGACCACAAAGAGCCAGCTCTGATGCAAACACATGAGGGTCTTTATTCAGGCTCGAGTCTGGGCTCACGTATGAAGCCAGTAGTGGCTTCAGGGAAGAGAGCCTCGATCCAGTATGGCAAGCAGTTTTTATGCACAATTACAGAGGGAGGGGAAAGAACTTTAAACTTGATTTTACATGATTGGGTAATTTCTCCTAATGGGTACGGGAACACTTGGTATTGGTAGGTGCCTTTCGTGGGCTGTAACCTGACTGCCTGTGATTGACAGAATCTGACAGAATGTCAGATAAGTTAGGTTTATACAGTCACTGCATATAAAGTAATTCGAGCAAGCAGGCAGGAGGTTACATTAGTCATTAAGTCTACTGATCCACCCCGAGGAATGCTTAGGAGGGTTGTTTGCTTAACATTTACATAACATAACATGGTCATTATGGGACAACAAAAGCCAAACTTAACAAAGTTTTAAATATGAATGCTGCAAACACATACAGTGAATGTGGGGTAGAAATTCATATAGTACTAGTTCTGGGAATTTATAAAATATCGCAAACGTCTTACAGCAAGGTGGTTTTTGTAAAAGTCTTTGATTCTCTCAGGTTTACATAGCCATTGCGTGTAAATTAACTTTGGCATGGAAGCCGGTGATTTAAATCAACATAAAGCCCACCTAGAGAGCAGCTAGTGCCTCAGAGTCTACTGTGATAGCAAAGGAATGTCTTAAAGGGGCTTATCACTTTAACATTTACATCCCGTTGTAAAAGCAGAAGTCAGCATGGCAATTGGGACTGACAATGCTTAACCCAAGAGTTCTAAATACAAACATTACTTAAGACATTATATAACCACACAATCAGTCACTACCCGGCACCCGACATATGCCTAATTCCACGGGGTCTGAGGTAGGATTTAAAGTACTAAGATTTCATAAAGTACAATGAACATGAGGTAGGAATACACAAAATATATAGTAAACATGAGGTAGGGATATATGAAATATAGTGAACTAAACACTACTTTTACAGCAAGTATGGCTTTTTAAGTTTCTTGGTTTCTTGGGTCTCTCAATAGCATGCTCTTAACCTAAGTCTATTACTGTCCTCTCACGTATAAGCCATTCTACTCCAAGATTAATGACCAAAATAAGTGAAAATATATATCCATACAAACACTTCTGTAAAAGTGTTCATAACAATATTATTCAGAAAATCTAAGAGGTAAAAACTGCCTAAATGTTTATCCACTGATGCACGAGGAAATAAAATGTGGTATCCCTACAATGGAATATTATCTGTAATGCAAATACATTAAATGCTGAAACATTGAACATAGATGAACCTTGAAAACATGTTAAGTGAAGACAGAGATGAATAGATATACCAGTTATTATATAAGTCCATTGATATAAAATATCCAGAGTAGGCAAAGCCATGTATACAGAAAACAGATTAGAGTTGTCAGGGACTGGAAATGGTGAGAATGTGAAAGTGACTACTTAATGGGTTTGTGACTTTTTAGGGTGATGAAAAATTTCTGGGAGGAGCTTAATGGCGGCTGACAGATCAGGTTGTAAAAATCTCCGTGGAGGCAAGTGACAATAAAGAATCTCTTCATAAGTAGGTGGGCACTGGTGGGAGCGTGAAGTACGTCTGAGGGGATACTTGGCTGCATGCATCTGGGTTCCCCCTCTGAAGGCCACTGGAAGCCCCCCCACTGCCCTGAAATTAGAGCCCAGCTCCTAGATTGCCACAGAAACATCTGCTACCTGCAGGAACACGCCTGAGAAAAGCCTGCTGAATCCAGCTTATTCCCAGCACCTGGCACCCTCACACACCTGGCATATTGGACCCACTGGAGCCCAGGATTTGATTATTGGAGACAGAGCATGGGGGAATCTGAAAAGAGGAATACATGATTGGTGAGAAGCCACCCACCGCAGCAATTTTCCAGGTAGAGATTTGCATTGGTCCGCCCAGCTTCCCCCACCCGGCCTCAAACTTGTTGCCTAAGCAACAACAAACTATAGCCCCAGGTGCTCATTACCATTTAAACAAGAGAGAGAAGGCACTGGAAGGGGCTGCGGACAGAGATCAGAGATCCCATCTCTGAAAGGCAGATCAACTACTCAGGGCTGGATTGTGGTCTAGAGGAAATATACTGAAAGCACAAACTTCAGAGGGACCTGATGAGTGCTGAGTTCCAGGCACCCCACCCCATACCTTAATTCAGGGGTGGAACAAAGGGTGTGGGCAGAAAAGGAGGAGGAAAAATTCCAAAGAGATCAGTGGTGAGTCCGGGCTGACACAAACCCTCTTCTCCCCAGCAACCCTCTGAACATCAGACCCACATAGCTGGGCCACGACTAAGAGGGACAA
The DNA here is from genome assembly GCA_027257055.1 of Cephalopachus bancanus. NCBI lineage: Eukaryota > Metazoa > Chordata > Mammalia > Primates > Tarsiidae > Cephalopachus > Cephalopachus bancanus. Next base: position 67,688 of record JAPVLO010000047.1, on the reverse strand, counting down.
ACCCAAATAAAGCCTGGACATCAGTCACAATAGGAGAACCCCATTCCAGGATAGGCCTGTCTGGGGCAACCTCATGAGAGTACATACCTGGGGAAGAGACTATCCTGTAGATCTCCAAGAGAGATCTCCCTGGCCATAGGAGAGAGGGAGGGGAGGACTGCAGCGCCACCCACCTCCACTGCCCCTCCTCCTTCCCTGCTTTGTTCCCTGAGAGTGAAAGAAGTGGCTCTGCAGGAGAGATCCGATTAGAGGAACAATTACACAGCCTGCCACAAGAGGACAGGTTTGTTTTTGTTTTTGTTTTGGCTCAGATTTTTGATTTGATATGTTTTTTTAAATTTTCAATTATTTTTTAATTTTAAAAATTTTCTTTTAGTTCATTTAAAAAATTTTTTCCAGCCGGGCTCAGTGGCTCAGCCTATAATCCCATGCCTTTGGGAGGCTGAGGTGAGTGGATTGCCTGAGCCCATGGGTTCCAGACCTGCCTGAGCAGCGAGACTTCATCTCTACAATAAATCAAAAAGTCAGCTGGGCGTGGTAGTGTATGCCTGTAATTCTGGCTACTTGGAAGGCTGAGGCAGAAGGATCTCCGGAGCCCAGCAGGTCGAGGCTGTGGTGGCTGAGAGTGGCCACTGCACTCCAGTCTGGGTGACAGAGTAAGACTCCAACTCAAAAAAAAAACAGTTTCCTTTGTGCATGAATGTGTATGTGAGACTTTGACCTGCATCCCCTCCCAAAATTTATTTTTCTTTCTTTCTCTGTTTCTTTCTGTTTTTATTTGCCATCCTCTGTTTATGTGTGTATGTGAATGATTGAGTGTTCATTCTTTGATTTTGCTGTTGGTCTTTGCTCTTTTGTTCTTCTGGGTTTTTTAATATTCATTTTTTATAATTTAAGGAGTGTGTCAATATATGTGAGAGAGTTCCACCTGAATCCTCCCTTTTTTCCCTCTCTCTTTTCTTTTTTCTGATTCTCCCCCCTTCAGTCTTTTAATCTTTCTTCTCTATTCACTTCATACTAGGCATGTATGTGTGTGTTTAGTTTTCTAGGGGTTTTTCTGTTGTGGTGGTTTGTTTTGTCTCACTTTGTTGTCATTGCAGATTGTTTTGTAATGTGGGTTGGTTTCTGCTTTGCATCATCATACAGAGTGGTGGTGGAGAGTGGATCTCAGGGAAAACACATCACAATAAATGAACATTTTAATTTGCAAGTAGCATCTGACTCCTAACACCCCTTTGCTCACTGTACTCAGCTTTCAAAAACAATAAGAGACAGCAAATATTCCCATCCACCATTCTATTTTAAAATAGAACAAATCCATAGCCTGGATCAGGGAAGAATAGAGGGCTGAGCAAACATCAGAAGGGATAACCTCTCCCACTGACCCTGAATAACAGAACTAAAGAAAAAAACAAGAGATCTGTCACAAATGAGAAAAAGTCAAAGGAAGACCTCGGGCAATTCCAAGTCCACTAGAGACAAAACTCCTGAGAAATCAGACCTTGATGTCCAAATAATGGAAATCACCAACAACTGCCCCAGAATACAATAGGGATCAGTCTCACCTCTCTTGTTCAATATAGTGTTGAAAGTCCTAGCTTGGGCAATTAGACAACAGAAGGAAATCAGGGGTATCCAAATAGGAAAAGAGGAAGTCAAGTTAGCCCTCTTTGCTGATGATATGATCCTATACCTTGAAAATTCAAGAGAATCTGTCAAAAACCTGCTTGCACTGATAAAGGACTTTGGCAAAGTCTCAGGGTACAAAATAAATGTGCAAAAGACAGTTGCATTCCTATACACCAACAACAAGCAGGCAGAGTCCCAAATAAAAAGCACAATCCCATTCACAATAACCACCAAAAAAATGAAATACCTTGGCATCTTCCTAACCAGAGAAGTAAGAGACCTTTACAATGAGAATTACAAAACACTGCTCAAAAAAATCCAAGAAGACACAAACAGATGGAAAAATATTCCATGCTCATGGATAGGAAGAATCAACATTGTTAAGATGTCCATCCTACCAAAGTCAATCTACAGATTCAATGCAATACCCCTAAAGTTACCAACATCATTCTTCTCAGACCTGGAAATGACAATACAGAAATTCATATGGAAACATAAAAGTTCACAAATAGCCAAAATAATCCTTAGCAGAAGAAGCAAAGCAGGAGGTATCACAATTGCAGACTTCAAACTTTACTATAAGGCTATAGTAATCAAAACTGCCTGGTATTAGTACAAGAACAGGCACATAGATCAATGGAACAGGATAGAGATTCCAGAAGCAAAGCTCAATTCCTCAACGAACTCATCTTTGACAAAGCCTCCATCAACAACCACTGGAGAGAGGAGAACCTATTCAGTAAATGGTGCTAGGATCATAGGCAGACCACGTGCAGAATATTGAAACAAGACCCCTACCTATCACCATACACAAGAATTAACTCTAAATGGATCAAAGATCTAAATGTAAAACCTCAAACTATAACAATCTTAACGCAGGAGACACCCTTATGGAAATTGGAACCGGGAACCTATTCCTATTCAGAACCCTAAAGGCCAATACCTTAAGAAATAAGATAGACAAGTGAGACGTCATCAAATTAACGAGCTTCTGCAAAGCAAAAGAAACCATCAAGAGAGCAGGAAGACAGCCCACAAAATGGGAAACAGTATTTGCCAACTGTATACCTGACCAAGGCCTAACACCTAGGACCTACAAGGAGCTCAAATGTGCCGAAAGGAAAAAAACCCTTTAAAAAGCCCCTTTAAAAAGTGGGCAAAAGACACGAACAGATACTTCTCAAAAGAAGAGATACGGGCAGCCAACAGACACATGAAAAAGTGCTCAGCCTCACTCATCATCAGAGAAATTTAAATGAAAACCACATTAAGATACCACTTAACCCCTGTAAGAATGGCTATCATTAACAAAACAAACGACAGATGCTGGCGCGGATGTGGAGGTAAAGGAACTCTTCTACACTGCTGGTGGGAATGCAGACTAGTGCAACCTCTTTGGAAGACAGTGTGGTGATTTCTGAAAGAAATAGAAATTGACCTCCCATATGACCCAGCAATTCCCTATTGGGAATATACCCGGAAGAACTCAACTCATTCTACAACAAAGATACTTGCACACATATGTTTGTTTCAGCTCTATTCACAATAGCAAAAACACGGAATCAACCATATTGCTCATCGAAGCTGAACTGGATAAAAAAGTGTGGTACATATATACACAACGAAATTTTATGTAACCATAAAGAAAGACAAATATACAGACTGTGTAGCAACATGGATGAATTTGGAGTTGATCATACTCAGTGATTTATCACAGAAACAAAGAACTGAGTTCCATATATTCTCACTCATAATGTGACCGTGAACAATTATAATGCTGTAAGAAAGTGATTGGCAGCAGTGGAAATCTGTCAGGGGGGAGGAGGTGGGATTGGCATTTGAGGGAAACTGCTAGGGAAGGGAGGGTCATACCTCATCAACAAGGGTACCTGCATGATTAATGTTTATATACCTAACCCTGAATTGTACCTCATCTTTACAAAAAATAAATTAATTATTAAAAAAAAAGAAAAATTTCTGGAAGTAGAGTGTAAAGAGAGTTGAACAACATTGTGAATGTACTTAATGCTGGCATATTGTGAACTTAAAATTGGTTAATATAGTAACTTTTATCATATGTGTATTTCACCGATATATTTTTAAAAGGTCACTGTGACTAAGGCATTCAGAATACATTAAAGAGGGCCAACCATGTCAATTTTTTTACCATGAGATCAGCCTTGGCAGTAGGTCCACCTGCAGCTTCCTGAAATGGCCAACTTGTAGAAATTTTAATAGTACTAACTGCTTTTTATTTGCCTTGGAAAACAATAGCAAATTCCGTTGTTTCCTCCAAATTGCACAGATTTCCAGCAATTGTGTTTAAAATGGCTTTGTAAAAGGTTTTACAGACAGGAAAAAAATCTCTTAGGTCAATTCAAGCCTAGTTAAAATGGTATTTATTTACATTGTAACTCAAATTAAAACTGAAAGCATTGGAGATTTTAAAGAAATGTGCTCATTTTCTGTTCTAGCAAAACAAGAACTTGATTATAAAATATAGATCCAAACTGCATAAAAACTTTTCAGAAGAGCTGCTAAAAAGCTTTTATGACAACTAAATATATGTAAAAGATATTCTACATGAGTGAGCATGATTCAAAGCTACATACCAAACTGCAGACTCACAAACATAACTATAAGCAGTATATACTACAGAGTGTATATTTCATGATTCTTTTTTTTTTTTTTTTAGTTCGAGTCTCACTCCATCGCCCAGGTTGGAGTGCAGTGGCATGCCACCCCAGGGTCCACCTTCTGGGCTCTGGCGATCCTTCTGCCTCAGCCTTCCAAGTAGCTGGAACAACAGGTGTACGCTACCACGCTGGCTAATTTTTTTTAAAATTTAGTGTAGAGACGAGGTCTTGCCAAGTTGCCTGGGCTGGTCTCTAATCCGCGGGCTGAGGCAATTCGCTCACCTTGGCCTTTCAAAGTGCTGGGATTACAGGCTGAGCCACCAAGCCCAGCCTCATGATTCTATTAATGGTAACTACCAAAGCAGTACAGTGGTTACCCTTGGTGGGTACAAGGAAGGCAGTAGAGACTGACTGACAGCATGAGGAAGGCTCTGCTGCAAGTGTCAGATTCTGCTTTCTGATTTGGGTGTACCGACAATGTGGGTGTGTTTAGTTTGTGAAAATTCATAGAACTATCCATTTATGAACTGTGCACTTTTATATACATATATTTATACTTCAACAAAGTTTACTTAAAACATGTCTAAGAACAAGCCTAGCACAATATGAAAGGTCTTGACACTAAAAAACATAAAGTAATACTAGGAAGTTTACAATGGTTCAAAAATAAATTGAAGCCAAAACATGCTCGTGGACTAGAAAACTTGTTATTTTATGAATACCATTTTTCTGCAAGTTTATCTATAGATTAAGTGCAATCCCCAGAGCCATAAATATATGGAAAGTTGATATAAGACAACTGTAGAGAAAAAATAGTCTTCATGAAAAAAATATTGCTTGGCCAATATCATCAACATACTAAAGAGAAACAAAATGTGATTCTTAGCTCCTGACATTAAAAAAAAAGTCAGTTCCAGGTAATTTGCAGTTTGAAATAGAAAAAGCAATAAGAGTTAGAAAAAAATGAAAAATATTATTTTCGTGCACTCCAGGTTGGAAAAAAAGGACAAAAAAATTAAGTGGAAACAAATAATTGATTAAATTAGGCTTTATTAAAATTAAGAACTTGTTCATCCAAAGACACCATTAAGAGGATAAAAAGACAAACCAAAGGTAAGCAAAAAATATAGCATATATAAACAAGTCTTCAAATAAAAGAAGGCAGTTTTTTTTCCCATCCCCTTTCCACAATGTTTGTTTCCTAAGGGAGTGGATATAGTGTTCCATTATTGTCATTGCGATTTTCTTCCAAACCACTGACCCTCATTATGGAAGTTCTGATGGCTGTGCTTTTCAAATTCACATACGTACAGGCAATGACAATTGATAACTGCTGCCCAACTTGAAGAAAAGTAATATAACATCAATTTTAAGATACATGTTGATTTCAGAAAAGATGACACGTGAAAAATAAATATGCGACTCAGCATCAGTGAAATAATTTATAATTTATAATTTCTGCCTTCTCTCTTTTCTCCTTCTGAGACTCCTATTAAATGCATGCTAAACCTTCCATATATTTAAGTATCTAGAGATGGTTAATCCATTACAGACATAAGCAAGAGTCTTGAATAGGAAAATCAGCCGGGCTCGGTGGCTCAGCCTGTAATCCCGCGCCTTTGGGAGGCTGAGGTAAGTGGATTGCCAGAGCCGGCGGGTTCGAGCTCCGCCCGGGCAGCGAGACCTCATCTCTACAATAAATCAAAAAATCAGCCGGGCGTGGTGGCGCATGCCTGTAATTCCGGCTACTCGGAAGGCTGAGGTGGAAGGATCGCCGGAGCCCAGCGGGTCAAGGCTGCGGTGGCCGGGAGTGGCCACTGCACTCCAGTCTGGGCGATAGAGTGAGACTCCAACTCAAAAAAGAGGAAAATCAAAAGGAGGATTTTCAAATATGCAATAAGCATAAAAAGTTGGTGCAGTTCCTTAATGATCATTAATTATCACTTAAAAGAACATATTTAAACTTGAAATTCAAGCAACCCCTACTCAACAGAATGACCAAAATGTACACAAATCTGGCATTTCTATATGATAATAAGAATGTAGGGTAATAGAAATTCTTATATATTGCTTGTGAGCATATAAACAAGAATAATAGCATTGAAAAAATATTTGATATTACTTAATAAAAATGAACAAATATATATCCTTTGAGTAAAAACTTTTACTCCTAGGTATATGGAAAGATATTACTGAACAGAACAAATTTAATGAATGTAAAAATATATTGATCAAAGAAGTCAAAGATAAAGCAAATCATTCTGTATAAGTCAATTTATATAAAGCTAAGAAAAAGACAATAATATTTTATGTTGTTGCAAGACATAAAAGTTTCTGTATTTGTTATTTCTTGGTGCATAATAAATTTCTCCAAAACATACTGGCTTGAAATTCCACATTTATATTCTCTCAGTTTCTGGAGGTCATAAGAATTTGACTATAGTTTATTTGGGTCACCAGCAATAGAGAGAGTGTGCTGGCAAGACAGAAATCAGTTTTTTGCAATTTCTGCATAACATCCTATACTTGTGATATTCTATCCCTTGGAAGCAATTCACCAGGTTCAGCCCACACTCAAGGTGAAAGCATTTACACAAAGGTGTGCATATCAGGGGTGGCAAGGATCATGGGGAACCAGTGTCAGAAGCTCAGGGCAAGACTTCATCACTGAAGATGAAGCTAATAAAAGATTCCAATTCATAACCTTCTGAGACATAGTTTGGGGAGACAATCGGTGTGCTTCTCAGAAACTGGATAAATTTGAGAGGTAATTGCAAGGAATGAAGAAATTATTTGCTTTCAGGATTGCTGGACAGATGCATTACAGTTGTTTTAACAGGTTTGTAAATGTGATGCAACCCAGAAATGTTCTGACTCCTTAAGATAGAGGCTGGTTACCAGTCCTTTGTTCTCCTCACTTCCTGGTTCTTCCTCCCCTTTGACAAACACTTGCTGGGCTTATTTTCGTGGGCTTTATCCTGAGCATGTGCCAGAAAACAAAGAAGAGAAAAAGGGAGGGGAAGACAGTAGTCACCATGTCACATTGGGGCTTGGGAAAAGGTAACTTATATCCTCCAATCAAATATTGGCAAGTAGCTACAAGGACAGTTCCTTGCCATATTTGGATGAAAAATGTTTAGACAACATTGGGGAGATATTGCAGTCTCTGTAGTACTCAGCCAGTGAGGAACCAGGGGAGTAATTTGTGCACTAGGAGATGAAAAGCTTGTTGTAACCACCTTGGGTGTGTCTGACCATCAAACACCTGATCTTGCAAGACCGTCATTAAAGTCTTGTTTCTGTTGCACTCCACATCTCCATGTCCATCCTTTGATTTTGGACGAGTAAGCTTATTTCTCACCAATTCAAACATGCTCTTAGGACTCTTAGTTGAACTGAGTACTTCTTGTCCATAAGACAAACCACTATAATGCACCCTCGTATTGCCTTTTTCTCCTTTAATGATCATTCTTTTTCTGCCCTTCCCTTAGGCTACCTGGTAATACCTCTTGAATAAACAATCCCCACATATGTCATTGGCTCACACTCCGCACGTTAAAATACCAATTGTCTATCAAGCATGCTCTGGAGTGTGCAGCAACAGTGATTCCTTTATTCAGCTGGAACTCACTGAGTTTCATACGGAACTAGGCAAGGCCTGCAAGTTAGAACTACAATCAACAGTGTGCATGGAATGCTAGATACTGCATATACAGTACTGTGTTAGATGCTGAGGGATGTGTGAATTAGACATAACCACTGCTCTAAATAGGACTCATCTCAGGTAGTGAGATTGACTTGTACCCAAATGCTAAAAGAAAAGGAGTTGACAGGAAAGCAAGGGAAGAGCACTGAATAGTGAAGTAGTTAATGCCTCAGATTCCAAATTGTGATATTTAAAAGTTTTACTTATGAAACATCTCTTTCAATGTCAGTTATGTGAAATGGATCCAATTCAATTTTTAAGTGGCTTACCAGTTTTTATTTATATTTAAATTTGTTTCCCCACCATCGACTTAGTTTTACCTGTTTTTATTAAACTCAGTACCCCATTTTGTAATAATTATAGTTTACATTATGTTTTGCTATTTAACAGTGACTTCCTTTCTAATACATTGCTTTACTGCTTCTCAACAAAATTTTTCTGAGTTAAAGCGATTGCTTTTTTCATTTTTTTCCAAAATTCTTGTTAGTTTGTATTAAGTGTACTAGACAAGTATAAATTGATTTTGAAAGAATTGCTATAATTATTTAGTTGATTGTTTCCATTTCAGATCATGGCATGTTGTTTTATTTATTTAAAACCTTTGTTTAATCGCTCTGCTATATCTGGTAATATTTTACATTTCTATTAAAATTCAAATTTATCAGCAGTTTATTACTGAATTTTAAAATTCAAAAATTTATATAACTCCTGAATCACGTTTTCTCAGCATATTGTATTGATATTGTTGGTGTATGGCGGAATGCCCAGATGGGGAGCTTCAGGCTGATTCTCTCACTTGGTGAAGTTTGATTTAGGTGCATAGTGTTTTTAAGTGACTTGAATTTGCATGACTTTAGACATGGCCTGACGTTTCAGTTTAATTCTCTGCATCTTACCCCTAGTCTACTCTTCTGGTATATTTGACTTAGCCAATCTATAAGAATCTGTGTGGATGACATGTTTCTGTGTAATATATAAGAAAGGTATATGGTATTTATTTTTTAAATGACCACAATGCCTTGTAAACATTTTTTAATGGATCCCAAGTAACTTTTACGTTAATTTCTTGATATAATTTGCTTTTGACTGTTCAGTACTTTATGTAATTTAAAAACTTGTCCCCTCCCTTTGCCTTGTTCCCCTTTCTGAGGGTTGTGTGAGTTAGAGATAGGAAGAACAGAAGATGAGCAGAGATGCACAATTTAATTGCATCTTTATTAGAATAGCTCATTCTTCAAAGGTAAATAGATAAAAATAAAGGATTTTTAGACCAGTGAAGCAGGAAAAAAAAAAAAAAGCAAATGCTACTCCATAAGAAAGTGGCTTTTAAGGGAAATAGGGTAGCTTGCTAACTTGCAAAATACTTCCTTTCTGTACTTGGGTAGATGCTGTGTTTTACTCCTGACACTTGTCTATCCTCAAGAGAGTTTCAAACACTTGTTGTAGCAGGTTTGGTTGTTAAAGAGACCATAAGAACACTGATGAGAAAGTCTAACCCAGGCCACCCCCACCCACATATATATATGGATTCTCCAAGACCCTTTCCTCCTCTCCCAGAGTGTTCTTTTGCAGTTTTTGCCAATAGATGTCCCTAAACTTCGTTGAAGATAGTCAACTGAGAACACTTGAAAAAACAAGTGATTGTATGAGAGAACTTGAAAGAACAAGTGATTATCCATGAACCTGGGCAAGGTTGGCAAGGTTAGGAGTAAAGAAGGTCAAGGGTAGTCCTTCATTTGAAAGGTTTAGACCCTTGAACTTTGGACCTGAGGAAAAATCAAGTCAATGGAAAGTTTAACCCTTCCTCTTCTACATGAAAAATGTCTTTTAAAAATTATCCTAATTGCTGAAGAAGTGTCCCAATTTATTTATTTCTCAATTTTAAAAAAAGGACATAAGGGGAACCGGGCTTGTTGGCTCAGCCTGTAAGCCCAGCACTTTGGGAGGCCGGGGTGAGTGGATTGCCTGAGCCCGCAGGTTCGAGACCCGCCTGGGCAACTTGATGAGACCTCATCTCTACAACAAATCAAAAATTAGCCAGGCATGGTAGCACGCGCCTATAGTTCCAGCTACTTGGAAGGCTGAGGCGGAAGGATCACCAGAGCCCATCAGGTCGAGGCTGCAGTGGCTGGAAGTGGCCACTGCTCTCCAGTTTGGGTGACAGAGTGAGACTCCAACTCAAGAAAAAAGGACATAAGGGGAAGTGAAGAATCTCCTATGCTGTCATTTGATTATGCATTTATGGTACAAAGAAATGGAAGTATTGATCTGCAAAATGCTTGCACATTCTGGAGTCAGGTGTACTGAGGGAAAGGGCTGAGGAACAGGGCTGAGAAATTACCTTGTGCAGAGCACTTAAGAGAGATAATAAGTCAAGTTCCCTGTTTGTGTATTAACACAAGAGAAAGGCAGTGAGCTGCATCTCAAATTATAATTGCAGAATTTTGGTACCAATATTGGACTAAAATTGTAGATCTTGGAAAGATCCAGTCAGATTCTGTGGCTACTTAAGTTGAATGAGTAGGATTGGTTCTGTATTTACCAAAAAACCTCCCTTTTAAATATTGTATGTGCTGTTGTAGAAATGAAGCGTTTAACACACCCAGAGATATTGGTCTTGCCCAAAAGCTGAAAGGTTGAGAGAGAGTGTTCTTACTATACAATGACTAAAACTAAGAAATCATCTTCCAAACCGTCATTATTATTCTGTTCCCATGCATTTGATGATTAGACAAGTAATGACAGACTCGGTATAAGGAAAAAAACCCAAACTTCTACCTACAGAACACCTAGAAATACTAATGAGATATTGCTCATATCCTTCGGACTGCATATCTGAACTCACCAGAACATAAGTGAAATTCTCAGAACTCAAATATATTTCCAAGATATATGTGAAAACCATGGTATTAAGTGGATTATGTAGCTGTGATCACCCTGAAGGTCTGTGTCAGTTTTATTGTTTAGTATTCTTCATTTTTAATATCTGTAAGAAGTACAGAAGAGAAAACCTTGAAGGAGAGATAGTTGGGAATGTTGATAAAAGGGGTCTCCCAGTCCCCAGACAGATGTTTACTACCATTAATGCCATCTTCCTTCCCCTTCCCCCCCATAGTTTCCCACCACTATCAGTCATTTTCTTACGGTAATATGTTGGGTGATCAAGGTCCACTATATGAGTGAGAACATGTGATACTCAGATCTTTGTTTCTGTGAGAGGTCACTCAGTATTATAGACTCTAGTTCCATCCAGGTTGCTGTGAAGTTCATGATTTTGTTCTTTTTTATGGCTACATAGTATTCCATCATGTATATGTACCACATTTTTAAAATCCAGTCCTCTTTTGATGGGCAGCATGGTTGCTTCCAGGTTCTTGCTATTGTGAACAATGCTGTGATAAACATTTGTGTGCAGGTATCTTTTTGATAGAGTGATTTGAGTTCTTCGGGGTATATTCCCAGTAGGGGGATTGCAGGGTCACATGTGAGGTTGATGTTTAGAGTTTTAGGAATCACCACACTGCTTTCCACAGAGGTTGCACTAGTTTACACTTCCACCAACAGTGTAGAAGTGTTCCCTTTTCACCACACTCTCTCCAGCAACTGTTATTTTTTGAGTTATTGATAATTGCCATTCTGACTGGAGTTAGGTGGTATCTCAGTGGGGTTTTGATTTACATCTCCCTGATGATTAGTGAGGTTGAGCATTTCTTCATGTGTCTATTGGCTGCTCGGATGTCTTCCTTTGTGAAGTGTCTGTTCATATCTTTTGAGTATTTTATAATGGGGTTGTTGGTTTTTTTCTTTTCAGCATGTTTGAGTTCCTTATAGATCCAAGATGTTAGGCCTTTGTCAGACCTGGAGTTGGCAAATACTGTTTCCCAGTCTGTAGGCTGTCTCTCTGCTCTCTTGATGGTTTCTTTGGCTTTGCAGAAGCTTGTCAGTTTAATGAGGTCCCACTTGTCTATCTTGTCTCTAATGATCTGTGGGTTTTGAGTTTTATTCAGGAATTAGATGCAGTTTCAATTTCCATAAGGGTATGTCCTTCATTTTCTAAGGTTCTTATGGTTTGAGGTTTTACATTTAGGTCTCTGATCCATTTGGAGTTAATTTTTATGTGTGGGGATAGATAGGGGTCCTGTTTCAATCTTCTGCATGTGATCAGCCAGTTTTCCCAGCACCATTTACTGAATAGGTTCTTCTCTCCCCAGTGGTAGGTGGTGGAGCCTTTGTTGAAAATGAGTTGGTTGAGGAATTGAGGTTTTGCTTCTGGAATCTCAATTATATTCCATTGATCTATATGCCTTTTCCTATACCAGCACCAAGCTGTTTTGATGATTGTAGCTTTATAGTAAAGTTTGAAGTCTAGTAATGTGATAACACCTGCTTTTTTTTTTTTTTTTTTTTTTTGCTGAGGATTGTTCTGACTATTCTTGGTCGTTTGTGTTTCCATATGAATTTCTGTGTTGTTTTTTTCTACCTCTAAGAAGAATGTTGTTGGTAATTTGATGGGTATTGCATTGAATCTGTAGATTGCCTTAGGTAGGATGGACATCTTCACAATGTTGATTCTTCCAACCCATGAGCATGGGATATTTTCTCACTTGTTTGTGTCATCTTTGATTTCTTTGAGCAGAGTTTTTTAGTTTTCATTGTAAAGGTCTTTCACATTTCTGGTTAGGAAGATGCCAAGGTATTTTATTTTTTGTGTGTCTATTGTGAATGGAATTGTACTTTTTATTTGGGTTTCTGTTTGCTTATTATTGGTGTAAAGAAATGCGATTGTCTTTTGCACATTTATTTTATATCCTTTGCCAAAGGCCTTTATCAGTGTAAGGAGGTTTTTGACAGATTCTCTTGGGTTTTCAGGGTACACAATCATGTCATCTGCAAAGAGAGATAACTTGACTTCCTCTTTTCCTATCTGGATACCCCTGATTGCCTTCTCTTCTCTGATTGCTCTAGCCAGGACTTCCAATACTGTATTGAACAGGAGGGGTGAGAGTGGGCATCCTTGTCTTGTTCCAGTTTTCAGGGGGAAATGGTTCCAGTTTTTGACCATTGTAGGAGTATGCTGGCTGTGGGTTTCTCATAGATGGCTTTTACTATTTTGAGATATGTTCCCTGTATACCTAGATGTTCGAGGGTTTTTATCAAGAAGGTGCTTGATTTTATCAAAAGATTTTTCTGCATCTAATGATATAATCATGTGGTTTTTGTTTTGACATCTGTTGATGTATTTAATTACATTTATGGTTTTACGAATGTTGAACCAGCCTTGCATCCCAGGGATGAAGCCTACTTGGTCATGATGGATGATTTTTGAGATGTGTTGTTGAATCTTGTTTGCTAGAATCTTGTTGAGAATTTTAGCATCTATGTTCATCAAAGATATTGCCCTGTAGTTCTCTTTCTTTGTTGGGTCTTTACCTGGCTTGGGTATCAATGTGATGTTAGCTTCATAAAATTATTTGGGGAGAGTTCCATCTTTCTCAATCACCTGAAATACCTTCAGTAGAACTGGTATAAGCTCCTCCTTAAATGTCTTGTAGAAATCTGCTGGAAAGCCATCTGGTCCAGGACTTTTTTTGTAGGTAGTTTTCTTATTACATAGTCAATTTCCTTAATTGTTATTGGTCTATTTAGGGTCTCAATTTCTTCTTGTTTCAACCTAGGCAGGTTGTGTGATGACAGAAAATCCTCCATTTCCTTGAGGCTTTGAAGTTTGTTTCCATACAAGTGTAGATAGTAGTCTCTAATGATCTTTTGTATTTCTTCAGGGTCAGATGTGGCTTCATCTTTTGCGTTTCTGATTGTGCTTATTTGGGTTTTTTCTCTCTTTTTCTTGGTCAGTCTAGCTAGGGGACCATCGATCTTGTTTATCCTTTCAAAGAACCAGCTTTTCGTTTCATTGATTTTTTGTATTGTCTTTTTGTCTTCTACGTCCTGGATTTGGGCTTTTATTTTGGTGATCTGGATTATTCTACTGAAATTAGGGTTTTTGTGGTCTTGCTTTCCAGCTACCTTAGGTGGCTTGTTAGGCTGTTAATTTGTGATCCTTCCATTTTCTTCATGTGCGTTTGTAGGAATATAAATTCCCCTCTTACTACAGCTTTCATGGCATCCCAGAGATTTTGGTAAGATGTTTCTTCATTTCATTTGTTTACAGGTATCTTTTGATCTCTGTTTTGATTTCATCATTGGCCCAGGAGTTGCTTAGCATCATGCTGTTTAGTGTCCATGTCTTTGTGTGTTTGGGGGGGACCTTGTTGGTGTTAATGTTTATTTTTATTCCACTGTGATCCGAGAAGATGCATGGTAAAATTTTGGTCCTTTTAAATAGCTTATGCTTGATTTATGGCCAATGATGTGGTCGATCTTAGAATACGTTCCATGTGGTAATGAGCAGAATGTGTATTCTGTGGTCTTTGGATGGAGTGTTTTGTAGGTATCAATTAAGCCCATTTGGTCAAGTGTCAAATTGAGGTTCCAGATCTCATTGGTGACTTTTTGTCCTGATGATTTGTCTAGGGTTGTGAGTGGGGTATTAAAGTCTCCAGTTATGATGGTGTTACAGTCAATATCTTTCTTTAGTTTCCCTAGAAGTTGCTTTATGAAAGTTGGTGAACCTATGTTGGGTGCGTATATGTTTAGGATAGATATTTCTTGTTGATGGAGTGAAACTTTTATCATTATGTAGTGACCCTCTGTATCTTTTCAATTTTTGATAGCTTAAATGGTATTTTGTCTGAAATTAGGATTGTGACTCCTCCTTTCTTTTGTGTTCCATTCGCCTGAAATTTTGCTTCCCATCCTCTTACTTTGAATCTGTGCATGTCCTTTCTAGTGAGATGGGTCTCTTGAAGGCAGTATATTGTTGCCTGGTGATATTTTATCCATTTTGCCATTCTATGTCTTTTCAGTGGTGCATTTAGTCCATTCACATTCAGGCTAATTATTGAAATGTGAAAGTTCATCCCTATCATAGAGTTCTTATAGAATTGTTGTTCTTCTGCTTGTTTTTTGTCTTTCTTTTGGTTTTGGGGTTGGTTCATGTGTATTTTATTCTTTTTCCTGTACTCTTGTGAAGAATATTGTTCTTTTTTCCTTTTTTTCTGTGTTTAATACTTTCTTAAGTGTTTCATGTAGAGGTGGTTTGGTTGTAGCATAAGATCTTAGCAATTGGATAACTGGGAAAGATTTTAATTCTCCCTCACTGATGAAGCTTAATTTGGCTAGGTAGGTTAGTCTTGGCTTGAAATTGTTTATCTTTTAGAACTTTGACGATAAGGCTCCAAGCTCTCCTAGCCTGCAGGGTTTCTGTAGATAAATCTTCTATTCTAATTGGTCTTCCATGGCAGGTGATCTGGCCTTTTTCTCTTGCTGCCTTTAGGACTTTTTCTTTTATGCCTACTTTGTTTAGGTGAATTATTATGTGTCTAGGAGTTGGTCTTCTCATTTGTTATCTTGCAGAGGTTCTCTGAATCTCTTGTGTTTGAACTTTTGCATCACTGATTAGATAAGGGAAGTTTTCCTGAATGATCTCATGGAAAGTTTGTTCCAGTGTGGTCTCTGTCTCTCTTTCTGCCTCAGGAAGGCCAATTACTCTTAGGTTTGGTCTCTTGAAGTAATTCCTCATCTCTTGAAGATTGTGTTCTGTCTTTTTGAGCTTGTTTTCTGTGTTTTTAAGAGTTTGAGTTAGTTCTATATTTTGGTCCTCAAGCTCTGAGATTCTTTCTTCTGCTTGGGTAATTCTGCTTTCCATGCTTATCGGTTTGTTATTTATTTCATTCACAGTATTCTTTATTACTGTTATCTCAGATATCAGCTCCTTCCTTGTTTCTTCTTGTCTCTCCTCAATTCTTTTTAATCTCTCCAGTAATGTCTTGATATCTATGTCTGTAGTTTGGGACAGTCATTCTGGGGGCCTTCATTGTTTGCATTCTGAAGTCAGTTTTCTCATGTCTGCTCTCCCAGGGGTCTGGGAGAGACCCATATTCTTCTTTTGGTTTTTCTTCATTTGTGTAGATTTTCTCTCTCTCCCCCTCTCCCTCTCCCTTAATTCTGTTTTTCAGGGAAGGCAGGGTTGCTTTTGTTTCACTTGTGCAATTTCCTGTTCTTCCTTCTGAGGGTCCTCTGGCTTTGTTCACTTTTGAGATTGGAGTGTGGGCTGCAGGCTGTACTTATTTCAGTTTTGAGGTTTAATTGAAGGGGAGGCTGTGATTCAGAATCTATATGCTGATTCCAGCATCCACCCACAGATGTATGAGCACACTGGAACCTGTTTCCCACTGCCTTACAATCTATCTGTGCAGCAGTATGTAGGTTTGGTCCCTGGATCAGAAGGAGGTACAAAAGAGTAAAATAATGGAGGAAGGGGGGGGTCAATAGGAAGTTAGAAAGAGAGGAAAGTGAGAGGAAAAACAGATGTACATACCTACTAACAGGTGAAAAAGAGATACAAGGCTGGAGAGAAGTGAAAAAAACACGTGAGCCAAATTCCCTAAAGGATACTGGTAGCCACACAGAGACAGCCCAATAAAATCATGAAACAGGTAGTGTAAGTCCAAAAGTGAACAAAAGTGACAAAACAAACTGTCAAAATGATAAAATCAAAAGTAAAAATAAGAGATCAGACTACCTTTGGAATCTTTCCTGAGTGTCTCTTGAGCTCTGATCTCCAGCCTCTCCCCTTTGTTTTCCTTGCAGGCAGCTAGATTTACTGGCAGCTTGGGTTTGTTTTTTTTAGCCTGCTGCCTGGGAGGTCTGCAACGTTGCCTTTGTCTGCTTCAGCAGGGGAGGGGCTTTCTCTCCTGTTTAGCGATGTTACCTTAGGAATCCAGGTGGAGGCTGTTGATAGGTGGGTGGGGCAATGCAAATCTCTACCTGGAGAATGGCTGAGGTGACAGCTTCACTTTCACGGATCTTTTCTCTCTGCTCGTCTGGGTCCCTGTGTGTTCCACTGTGATGGACTGTGCTGGAGTGGGAGGTACTGGGGATCAGCTGCACAGCTGGGCACTGGATCTCGGGTGCCACCAGCAGGCTGGAGCGGAGGAGGGGGTCAGGAGTTCCCTCCTCTGGAGCTGAGAGCTTCCAATCAGCACCTCATCACATGCTGAGTGCCTCAGCCAGGGTAGGCCCAGAGCTCCTGAGCTCCAAAGCTCCAAAGGGCAGGCGGTGGGCTGCGAGATTGGCCCTGGATCCCTCACAGGGTACTTCAGCCAGAAATGGGACCGGTATTTCTGAGGGGCAGGCGCCCAGAGCCTCCCTGGGTAACCGGCAGCTTGGTACTGGGTGCTGGGTGAGATGATGTAGCCAGGGAGGGAGCCGAGACCCAGGACTCCTGCACAGCAGGAGTCACATATAGTGCAGCAGCAGTAGCCACCAGGGGCTGCAATATCCGGCCCGGCGTGGGACTGAAGGTCCCTGGACCTTGGACCAATGCGGCTGGCAGTGGGTAGGGAGGTGGGGGAAGAAATGTAAGAGTCTTTTTGAGAACTCAAGTTCGGAGAATCTCACAAATCCACCTATGCCATTGCTATCTTACCAGAACTCTACAAAAATATTTTTCTACAGCCAAGGAAAAGTTGGCATCAGTTGGCCTGACTTAGAATTTAAAAATACAAGCTTTCCCTCACCTTAGGTTTGGATTTAAATTCTCAAGTGTCTTTTGGGAAAACATGCACATGTTTATCGCCACACTATTCACAATAGCCAAAATATGACACCAGTTCTGCTGCCCGTGGAAAGTGGATTGGATAAAGAAATGTAGTTACGTGTACAAAACGGAGTATTACACAGCCATAAAGAAGAACAAAATCATGGCCTTCACAGCAACTTAGACCGAGGTGGAGACCATCTTACTAAGTGCACTATGATGTAAACAAAGGACTGAATACTGCATATTCTCACTCATAAGTGGGTCCTGAACACTAGTCACATTAGCACAGGGGTGGGGCTCTTTGGTCGCTGGGCACTGTTAGGGGAGAGACAGAGGGCGAAGGGGGTGGGTGGGGTGGGAATGCGGCAACACAAAGGTTACTGGATCCACTAACAGGGGGAATGAGGGCCAGTTAGAAGTCCAAACTTCACGTGCATGCAGCCTACTTATGCGTTGAATCTTCATGTGTACCCCACAACTCTATACTAAATAAATACATTTAAAATTTTTTTAAAGTAAATAAATAAATAAATGGGATGAGAGTCAATGGAGCTTCCTTGCACTTGGGACCAGTGAGTCTTTTATGTAAGGCTATTTTCAATTTAAACTCAGAGAATTTCCTCAGGTACAGTACAGACATATATGGGATGCCAATGAAAATTCAAATACAAGCCGAGTGCGGTGGCTCACGCCTATAATCCCAGCACTTTGGGAGGCCGAGGTGAGAGGATTGCCTGAGCCAAGCAGGTTGAGGCTGTGGTGGCTGGGAGCATTCTACTGCCCTCCAGCCTAGTTGACAGAGACTTCAACTCAAGAACAAACAAACAAACAAACAAAAACAAACAAAAAGAAAACTCAAATACAGGAGCAATTCCCCATTGGCAAGAGTACTCAGAAGCAAGGACCAGCCAAACCAAGTTCCAAGGAATTTCAGACATTGTAATTTGGAGGCTCAAGTTATAAAATAAGAGTTTCTATCAAATAGACATTTGCATCTTCATGTTTACTGCAGTGTAAGTCACAACAGCTAACATATGGAATCAACCAAAGTGTCCATCAGTGAACAAATGGACAAAGAATACGTGCTATACATAAACAATGAAATACTTTTCGGCTTTAAGAATAATAAAATCCTAACCGGGTGTAGTAGCTCATGCCTGCAATCCCAGCATTTTGGGAGGCTGATGTGAGAGGATTGCCTGAGCCCACGGGTTTGAGACCAGCCTGAGCAACATGGTGAGACATCATCTTCACAATAAACAATAAACATTAGCTGGGTGTGGTGGCAAGCGCCTGTAGTCCCAGCTACTTGGAAGGCTGAAGCAGAAGGGCCATCTGAGCCCAACAAGTCAAGACTGTGCTGGCTGTGAGCATGCTACTGCACTCCAACCTGGGTTATAGAGTAAGACTCCTACTCAGAAAAAAAAAGGAATGATAAAATCCTGCTATTTGCAACAACATGGGTGAACCTGGTGATCATTATGTTAAGTAAAATAAGCCAAGCCGGGCTCGGTGGCTCAGCCTGTAATCCCGCGCCTTTGGGAGGCTGAGGTGAGTGGATTGCCTGAGCCTGAGGGTTCGAGACCCGCCTGGGCAGCGAGACCTCATCTCTACAATAAATCAAAAAATCAGCCGGGGGTGATAGCGCATGCCTGTAATTCCAGCTACCTGGAAGGCTGAGGAGGAAGGATCACCGGAGCCCAGCGGGTAGAGGCTGTGGTGGCCGGGAGCAGCCACTGCACTCCAGTCTGGGCGACAGAGTGAGACTCCAACTCAAAAAAAAAAAAAATAAGCCAGGCATAGAAAGACAATATTGCATGTTCTCATTCAGATATGAAAGCTTAGAAGTGGGTCTCATGTAGACAGAGAGTAGATTGGTGGTTACCAGACACTGGGAAGGGAAAAGGGTAGATCAGGGATGAAGGGAAGTTAATTAAGCATACAAAACTACAGTTAGATAGAAGGAATAAGCACTAGTATTTATAGCACAGTAGGAAAAAAATTACAGTTAGCAATAATTTGCTGTATATTTCAAAATAGCTAGGAAAAAAGAATGGTAGTGTTATTAGAATAAAGAAAATGTAAATTTTTGATGTGATGGATATCACAATTTCTCTGATTTGATCGTTACACATTGTATGTGGGTATCAGAATGTTGTACTCCCAAAATATGTACAATTTTATATCAATCAAAAATGGAAATAAGCAAAAAAGGTAAAAAAAGTATATCTATTTCTTTTAAAAAAGTGGAGTAAATCAAGTGTCATCCCAGCATAGTGGCATGCTTTTGAATTCCTTCAGGGATAGGCAAGTTACTACTTCACACAGAAAGCCAACTGTTCACTGGAACAGTGGTTACTTGTGAGGGAATGTAGGCAGGCCACTTGATGAAGAGATTTATATGGCAATAAGTTTTTAAATATCAGATGTGTTTCTCAGAAACAATTGACAGTTTAATAAAAAAATTCATATGCCCTATAAAAAAAGAAGGTTTAAACTGCTTAAAAATACAATAAACAGGAAAACAATCTAACTTACAATAGATACAAAAATATAATGAAATGCCTAGAAATAAATTAACCAAAGAAGGGAGAGAACGCTACAATAAAACTATAGAAAATTGATTAAATAAATTGAAAAGGATGCACAAAAATGAGAAGATAGTCTGTATTCACGGATGAGGAGAATCAATAGTGTCAAAATGTCCATAATGCTCAAAGTGATCTGTAGAGTCAATGCAATCCCTGTCAAAATTCCAATAATATTTTTCACAGTAATAGAAAAAAATTCTATAGTTCACATGGAATAATAGAAGACCCCAAAGCCAAATAAATCCTGAGAAAAGAGAACAAAGGTGGAGGCACCACGCATTCTAATCTCAAACTATTTTATAAAGCTGTAGTAATTAATAGATTATGGCATGGTCATGAAAAAAGTTTTCTTTCATGAACCCATGAAACAAAACAAAGAGACCAGAAGCAAATCCACATATTTACAGTCAACTTATTTTTGACCAAGAACCAGGAACACACCTTGGGGAAAGCCCAGTCTCTTCAACAAATGGTGCTGGAAAAACTGATATTCATATAAAACTACATAGGTATCTCATGGTACCCAGGTATCTCATGATATACAAAAATCAAATAAAAATGGATTAGATACTTAAACGCAAAAACTTAAATTATAAAATTATTAGAAAGAAACATTGAGGAAATGCTTCAGGATATTAGTCTGCGCAAAAATGTCTTGAATAACACCTCAAAATCACAGGCAACCAAATCAAAAATGAATAAGTAGGATCATATCAAACTAAAAAGCTTCTGTTCAGCAAATGAAACATCAACAGAATAAAGAGACAACCTGTTGAATGGGAGAAAATATTTGCAAGCTATTCAACTAACAAGGGATTAATAATCAGAATATATAAGAAACTCAAAACAACACAAAAGAAAAAAGACAAACTGATTTTTAGATGGGAAAAATCTGAATACGCATTTCTCAAAAGAAGACATAAATGGCCAACAGGTGTATGAAAATCTACTCAATATCACTAATTATCCAGCAAATCAAAACCACATGAGACACTGTATCATCCTAGTTAAAATAGCTTGTATCAAAAAGATAAAAAATAATAGATACTGTCAAGAAGCAAAGAGAAGTCTTGTACACTGTTGATGGAAATAGAAATTGGCACAGTTTCTATGGAAAACAGTGTGGAGGTACCTCAGAAACTAAACGTAGAGCTATCCTGTTATCTGGAAACCCCATTGCTAGGAATATATCCAAAGAAAAAACACACCAGTATTTGGAGGAGATATCTGCACTCCAGTGTTTATTGCAGCACTATTCACAATAGTCCAAAACATGGACTCATCCATCAATGGATGAATGGATAATGAATATATGGCACATATGGACAGTAGAGCATTATTCAGTCATAAAAATGAATGAAGTCCTGTAACTTGCAAGCATATGGATGGAACTGGAGGACATCATGTTAAGTGAAGTAAAACCAGGTTCAGAAAAACAAATGGTACATATGTGGAAACTTAAAACAAAAAAAGATTGTTACCAGAGAATAGTAGTGAAGAGGAAAAGATAGCTATTGATTGCTCAATAAACAATTATATTCAGCAATGACTTATTGTATATTTCAAATAACTAGAAGAGTAGATTTGGAATGTTTCCAACACAAAGTGATGATAAAGGTTTCAGGTGATCAATATTTCAGTTATCCTGACTTGATCATTATATATTGTAGACTTGTATCACAAAATATATAATGTATCCCACAAATATGTAATTATTATGTATTCATAAGAATTTTTTTAAAAAAATACATAGAAGCCGGGCTCGGTGGCTCAGCCTGTAATCCCGTGCCTTTGGGAGGCTGAGGTGAGTGGATTGCCTGAGCCCGAGGGTTCAAGACCCGCCTGGGCAGGCAAGACCTCATCTCTACAATAAATCAAAAAATTAGCCAGGCATGGTAGTGCGCACCTGTAATTCGGCTACTTGGAGGGCTGAGGCGGAAGGATTGCCGGAGCCCAGCAGGTCGAGGCTGCGGTGGCCGGGAGCGGCCACTGCACTCCAGTCTGGGTGACAGAGTGAGACTCCAACTCAAAAAAAAAAAAAAAGAAAATAAAAAAGATACATAGATAACTGAGAAATAAACAAGATATAAATATCATTAGGGTGATTTTGAAAGTAAAAATAAATAGGTGACTAGATATAGATGACTATTGAAATAAAAAATTGCTAATTAAATAGCAAATTAGATAATTCTTGAAAAAAACAACTTGAAGATATATCCAAAAAATTACTCAGAATTCAGCACAGAGAAACAAAGAAATCTGAGGAATCATTCAGAATACCCAAATAGAATTCTGGTGAAAACAAGGAAGAGACAGTATTTGAAGAAATAGTAATAAAGATTTTTAAAGAACGACAAATGACATAAATATTGAACTAAAGGAATTTCAGTGAATCCTGAGCCACACAAATGGGAAAAACGATATACCTAGTTATATCATAATAAAACAAGGACAAATATATTACATGAAAAGAAGCCACAGATAAAAAATAGTTTCCTTTAAAATGAGTGAATCAAGGCCGGGAGCAGTGGCTCAAACATGTAATCCCATCACTTCAGGAGGCTGAGGCGAGAGGGGTGCCTGAGCCCAGGGGTTCAAGATCAGCCTGAGCAACTTGGTGAGACCTCGTCTCTACAACATATTAAAAAATTAGCCAGGTGTGGTGGCACATGCCTATATTCCGGCTACTTGGAAGACTGAGGGGGAAGACTGGGGTAGCCATGAGCATGCCATGACACTCCAGCCTGGGTGACAGAGTGAGATTCTGACTCAAGAAAAGACACACACACATGCAAAAATAATAAAATAAAATTAGTGAATTAGGTTTAAATAAGATTTTCAACAGTAACCATAGAGGTCAGAAGACAACAGAATATTAAAGTGCTGGGAAAAAAATAACTGAACCTAGATTATATAACTAGCAGGGAGAATTCTGCCCTCCCTGTCCAGGATAGGTAGATCTACAGTAGTTTTTGTTTGTTTGGTTTTTGCTGTTATTGTTTTTGCTGGGTGGATTTTCTGAGGGGTCTTGGTCTTGGACTTGAGTCACCTTGAAAGATATGCTATCCAAGATGTCTACTTGGTACGATGCATGATTTCAACAAAGACAGTGTATTGGTTGAGTGGGTCCCTAGAATAGAGAGTTTTAGAAAAGAAGTAGAAAGTAGACCATAATTGGAAAGTGCTAACGAGAGGTCTTGTCAAAGTATCAGCAAAGAACTCAAATCACCCTTAATGGATAAGAAACTAAACCACACCAAGAGGGCATCAACGTCAGATGAGCAATGCATTATGTAATAAGGTTTTTTTTTCATTCATTCCCTGCACTCCGTGCTCACAATTTGAAGGTTTCATAAACATGAGCTAATGCCCAGGGGGAAGAAGAGCTAAAAAATAAGAAGAAAAATGTTCTACTTCCTTCTCACTGTGTGCCTATAAGACTGACTCAGACCTGGGTTGTATAATGACTTGGGTCTTACTCACTCAAACCAGGAAGGCAGATGCAAGCGGAGACACATTGAAAAGGAGGTTTTAAAATTTAAGTTTTTAATTTAGATTTTTTTAATTTGAGAGGGAACATATTTATTTTGAAAAATTACTGTTTATTAATCTGAAAATTGACAATAAAATGATGGCAGAAAAATTATCTAATAAAGTAAGGTAAAGGGACAGTTTTGAGAAAAAAATAAAATTGCTATTTGCTTACACAGAACTAGATACAAAATACTGTCTGTCTAAAAAGTAAGAATGATACCCAATTTCTGGAATACAAGTAAGATAAGGATTAAATACAGACAAATAATGTGTCAGACTCTGTGTGCGTGTGTGTGTGTGTGTGTGTGTGTGTGTGTGTGTGTGTGTGTATACATATGTGTGTTTGGGTACTTATTCTGTAGTCCTTTAAAGGTTGTGTTGATATGACTGTTAAAGTTAAGAGTAGCCTAACCTAATAAATGTTAATAAAGCACATGACTAATAAAATAATGGTGAAAATGCAAAGAAATAAAAAGATAACAAACCAAAGAGATAACAATGAAGTGTTGCATGTGATGTACATGAAAATACTGATAAGAGTCTTATTTTATTCCTAGAAAACGGTATAGAAGATCTACCTGATAATGGTATAGATCTGAGTGAAAATGGTATAGATCTACGTGATAGAATTGGTTGACTTTAACACAATGGACAATTTCCACATTACAAGTCTCTACTTTCCAAAGGAGGAAGCAGACAACTCTTACTTTTATACTTTTCCACAGAGAGATTGCAAGCATGCAGCTTTTCATGGATAAGTTTGTTTATTGCAAATTTGTAGGTGAGGTGTCCATTTACTCACAGCCGACACTGAAGGAGCGTCTGCCATTTGATGTTGAGATCATGATGCTAGGTGGTAGCAGCTGTGGTGTTGATGTCACAATAAATGTAGTATTTTAAAATTTTGTGCATTTTTTTTTTTTTGAGTTGGAGTCTCACTCTGTCGCCCAGACTGGAGTGCAGTGGCCACTCCCAGCCACCGCAGCCTCGACCTGCTGGGCTCCGGTGATCCTTCCGCCTCAGCCTTCCGACCACACCCGGCTGATTTTTTGATTTATTGTAGCGATGAGGTCTCGCCTGCCCAGGCGGGTCTTAAACCCGCGGGGCTCAGGCAATCCATTCACCTCAGCCTCCCAAAGGTGCGGGATTACAGACTGAGCCACCGATAATTTTGTGTATTTAAGGTCCACAACTTGATTTAACATAAATATACCTTGTGAAATAATCACTATAATCAATTTAATTAACATATTAATCACCTCACATAGTTATCTTTTTTGCTATGAGAAACTTAGGATCTGCTCTTCCAGCAAATTTCAGATATACAGTACAGTTTTGTTACCCTTAATCCCAATGTGATACATTAGATCTTCAGAACTTACTCATCTTGCAAAACTGAAACTTTGAACCTTTGACCAACCTCTCTCCATTTCCTCCTCCCTCTCAGCTCCTGGCAACCACCAGTTGATGCTCTATTTTTAGAAGTTTGACTATTTTAGATCATAAATTCAAGTGAAAGCATTACAGTGTTTGTCTTTCTGCGTCTGAATTATTTCACTTCACATAATATCCTCGAGGTTCATACATATTGCTGCCAATGGCAGAATTTTCTTCTTTTCTGAAGCTGAATATTATTGTATTGTTTAGGCCTACATTTTCATGTTTGACCCCTGCAAATATCATGCTGGAATTTGATCACCAATGTTGGAAGTAGGGCCTAATGGGAGATGTTTGAGTTGTGGAGCCTATCCCACATGAATGCCATGGTGCCATCCTCAAGGTAATGAGTGAGTTCTTATTCTATTAGTTCCCATGAAAGCTGGGTTTTAAAAAGAACTTGGCCCCCTCCCTCTCTTTGTCATGCCTCCTCTCTTACCATGTGATCTCTACATGACAGCTCCTCTTCACCTTCCCACCATGAGTGGAAGCTTTCTGTGGCCCTCAGCAGAAGCAGATGTTCACATTGTGCTTCTTGTACAGGCTGCAGAATCATGAGCCAAATAAACCTCTTTTTAATATGTATTACCCAACATCAAGTATTTTTTCTAGCAACATATATGAACTAAGACCATATGTATATAACATATTTTATTTATCTAGTCATCTGTTCATGGACGTTAAAGTTGTTTTCATATATGGGATATTGTGAGTAATACCACAATGAACATAGGAATGCATACATTTCCTCTAGATCCTGATTCCAATTCTTTTGGATAAATAGCCAGAAGTAAGACTGCTGAATCATATGGCAGTTCTATTTTTAATTGATTGAGAAATCTCCATATTGTTTTTCATAATGGCTATACCTATTTACATTTCTACCCAGAGTGTGCCAGAGTTTCTTTTTCTCCTCTTCTTCATCAAAACATATTCCCTTTCATTTTTAAAAATAATAGAAATTATAATAGGTGTGAGATGATATCCCATGTTGTTTCAATTTGCAATTCCCTGAAGATTAGTGGTGTTGAGTACCTTTTCATATACGTGTTGGCTATATGTATGCCTTCTTTGAAAAGTTGTCTATTCAAGTAATTTTTTTCTGATATATGCATTTACAACCACACAATTTCCTTTAAATATTGCTTTAATTGCATCCTTCATGTTTTAATAGTAAGTAATCATTTTTATTTAGTTCAAAATAATTTATATTTCTATTGTGATTGTTTACTTGAACCATAAGTATGTTTCTCAATTTTGTGTTTATGATGGATTTTCTAATTTCAATTTTGCTAAAATGTGCATACTGCCTAAAGCAATCTACAGATTCAATGCAATCCCTATCAAAATACCAGCATCAGTTTTCACAGACTTGGAAAAGGTAATGCTTAAATTCATATGGAATAAAAAAGGGATCCTGAATAGCTAAAGCAATTCTAAGCAAATAGAGTAAAGCTGGAGACATCACATTGCCAGATTTCAAACTTTACTGAAAGATATAGTAACCCAAAGAGCTGACACTGGGACAAAAATAGACACATAGACCACTCAAACAGAAATGAGAATCCAGAAATAAAACTGCTGTCTCATAACTGTCTCAACTTTGACAAAGACAAAAAAACTGGGGAAAGAACATTATTTAGCAAATAATGCAAGAAAATTGGCTAAACATATAAAGAAGAATGAAGCTGAATCATTTCCTCTCACCATATATAAAAATTAGCTAAAGATGAATTGATAACTTAAATGTAGGGTCTCGGACTATGAAAATCCTAGAAGAAATCCTAGGAAACACTGTTATGTAGGGACTTCAACCTAGACAATGGATACATGACCAAGTTCTCAAAAGCAAATACAACAAAACCCAAAACTGACAAGTGAGGTTTAATCAAATCAAAGAACTTCTGCACAGCACAAGAAACCATCAATAGAGTAAAGAGATAACTTACAGAATGGGAGAAAATATTTGCCAACTGTACATTTGAAAAAGGACTAATATCCAGACTATAAATAACTCAGATGAATTGACAGGAGAAAAGCAAATAACCACATTGAAAAGCAGGCAAGTACATGAACAGACACTTCTCAAAGGAAGACATACAAGTGTCTAACAAACACATGAAAAAATGCTCATCATCACTAATCATCAGAGAGATGCAAATCAAAATCACAATGATACTTTCTCACACCAGTCAGAAGGGTTGTTATTAAAAAGTTTAAAAAAAAAGAACAGATGTTGGTGAGATTGTGGAGGAAAGGGAATGCTCCTACACTGTTAGTAAGAATGTGAGCTAGTATAGCCCCTATGGAAAGTAGTTTGGAGAGTTCAAAGAATTAAAAATAGATTAACCATTTGACCCAGCAGTCCCAGTAGCTTAAAGAGCATAAATCGCTCTACCAAAACAAAAACAAAAACAAAAACAAAAACTTGCACTTGCTTACTGCAGCGCTATTCATAATAGCAAAAACATAAAACCAACCTAGATGCCCATCAGCAGTGAACCGGGTAAAGAAAATGTGTCACATACACATTATGCAGCCATTTTTATAAAAATGTCCTTTTCAACAACATGGATACAACTAGAGATCATCATTCTAAGTGAATTAACACAGAAACAGGAATCTGAATACTGCATGTTCTCACTTACAATTGGGAGCAAAACACGGAATACACAGGCACACAAGAAGGGTGACAACATCACTGTGGGCTCTGAAAGAAGGGAAGGCAGGAAGAGGAAAATGATTGAAAAACTATTCATTGTTTACTATGCCCACCACCTGAGTGACAGGCTTCATAGAAGTCCAAACCTCACCATCACGCAGTGTGCTTATGTAACAAACCTCTCAATTCTAAAAAATAAAAAATTGATTTAAAAATAAGTGGAACTGATAAGAAGGGCTGCATGAAATGAAGGATTGTACTAATCTCTTTGGTTTGGACAGAAACCAGGGGTATTTGATAAAGTTGTAGAGTACGGTAAATGTGTTCCATCCTGGTGAGCAAATACACATACGATTATCATTTTATCCATGTGGTAACTTATGTTAAGATATTTCAGAATAAGCAATGTGCTGTGTGGGTTTAGATGCTGACTCCAATTGACTCCCATGGAGTGGTTAATATGCATATAAATTATAACAGTCTGGAATCATTACCTTAAGAACTTAATAAAGGTCAGGCACGGTGGCTCAAGCCTGTAACCCCAGCATTTTGGGAGGCCAAGGTGAGAGGACTGCCTGAGCCCAGGAGTTCAAGACCAACCTGGGCAACTTGGTGAGACCTTGTCTCTACAGTAAATCAAAAAATTAGCCGAGCGTGGTAGCGCGTGCCTGTAGTTCCAGCTAGTTGGAAGGCTGAGGTGGAAGGATCGTCTGAGTCCAGCAGATCAAGGCTGCGGTGGCTGTGAGCTTGCCGCTGCACTCCAGCCTGGATCACAGAGTGAGACACTGACTCAAAAAAAAAAAGAACTTAAGAATATATAATTTAGCACAGGAAGCCTTTTTTTCTGAATTAATGACAAAGAAAATGCTCACTGGCACAAGAGTCAGTAGAAGTAATGAAGGCAGTGGAGTGTAAAGGATGTGATATGTTAGAAGTGAATAGGACCCAGTACCATTGTATGAACACCACATAAACTACAGCAGGCCCAGTGGCTCATCCCAGCTGTGTTGTTTGACAGGATTGGAATCTGCTGCCCTGCTGCTTCCTGCATCTCCTTGCTCCAGAGAGGATCCTGTTCCTGTTCTAATTCCAAGACCACGCAACTTCCTTCAGATAAACCTCACTGTGACTATTTTACAATGAGCCTTGGCTTCAGAGCAAGAATCTCTCTAGACTGCAGACATATTGTGTCTATGTTCTTACTCTTTGCTATTTTCAACGTGCCTGTAATTGGCAGAACTTAATCTGAGGCTAGGAGGCCACAGACCACTTGACGCTGTCTTGTCAGCTTTCCTGCTTCTTTCAGCTAAATCCTGTATTCTGGGAGAGTTGTGCTCCATTATTTTTCACATTTCTAATGAGTTCTTGCCTCCCATTTCTTCTGTAACACTGAAGAATTCCTTAATAAGTAAATTCTGTGACAGCTATTCAATACCTGGCTCTCAGATGAGAGAATAACACCCGTGAAGCAGGCTACAGACAATGTCCGAGAAAATGGAGAAAGAAATGTAGAAATTTCCAAAGCAGCTGACTTGTCACTGAACCAAAATATCATGTGCAGAAGTTGTCACCCTGCCTTCCTACACAATTGCTGAAGAAAACATCTAAATAGATATTTGATATTCTTCATTATTTCAACAATTATTTATTCATGTTCAAGTATGTGAGAGGTGTTATACTTTGAGATTTATTTTGGGGTGAGTATAAGCTTAATTTCAACAAATGGCTACTTGTGACTGAATGTCAAATGAGTGGAAATTCTTCTACCCTACTTATTTTGCCCTCTACCTCACCTCTGATCCCCTTCTGTCTAAATCATGATAATTTTATGTATGCATTCTCATATTGACTGTTTCTTATTCCTGTTGCTGGTCATGTATGTTGGGGAGATTTTATGAGAAAGCAGGACTCGTTCCTCCCACCATCCCCTTTACCAAACCATCCAGATGTGCAATATTCTGGGCATTCCTTTAGTCATACCAATGGGCTTTTGGGGACTGGTTCAGCTGTAGGGCTTCTCATTCCAGGGGTTTGAAAGTAATTGAGCATTGTCTCACAACCTTCAAGAAAGCAGAGCTTTGCCTGTGGATTCTACTATTCTGTCAAGCTGTAGGTATCATTTTCAGTGAAAAACTGATGCTCATCTAAAGAGCATAGTTTTATTTCAACAGAAGCACCCTGACTTGACCGAAAGAACTGCTGTGTAAATGAGAGGTTTGCAAGCTTCTGGCACATTTTAACTCTCCTTAACTTTGTTGTTGTCCTGTGAGCCAAAGGCAGTAACTTTATTCCTGGATAATTACCATGAGTGAGAAGCTTGAGGAGCACAGATCGCATGAGGTGTCCAGTCCCTCAGAGACAACAGGGCATATTAGACAAGCGTATGTCATATTTTTTTCTGATTTAGTCTCTTTCTAGACCCTTCTCCACTAGCTCCTAAAACTGTGTTCTTAATTTTGAGAAATCCAGAGGGTATAAACCACAAAAATGAATGACTGAGGCAGTGTTTCAATTGATTTAAAAGGTTTATTCTGTTAAGGTTAAGGTCTCACCTTGGGGGGAAACCACATATGCACAAATCATGATGAGGCAAGTTATTCAGTGTATATTAGACATAAATAGATATGTTTCTTGTGGATGGTTTTATTTATTTATTTTTGTTTTGTTTTTTGAGTTGGAGTCTCACTCTGCACCTAGGCCCGAGTGCAGTGGCACGCACATGGTCACCACAGCCAGACCTGCTCGGCTTAGGTGATCCTTCCACCTCAGCCTTCTAAGTAGCAGGAACTACAGGCATGCGCCACCATGCCCGGATAATTATTTTTTTTATTTATTGTAGAGATGAAGTCTCGCCAAGTTGCCCAGGCTTGTCTCGAACTGGTGGGCTCAATCGCCTCACCTTGGCCTCCCAAAGTGCTGGGATTATAGGCATGAGCTACTGTACCCGGCTGTAGGTAGTTTTAGCATAAAGTAAGCATTCAATAAGAAAGAACATCTTTCTTATTGGCACACCAGATCTGACCACCCTGTGGGGTAGGATGCAGACTCATCAGTGTATCCCCCCCTTTCATAGTTAGCCTAATAATCTTCGTAAATATCTATCAAGATTCCTGCCAAAAGCAAATGAATATTCAGAAAAAGCCCACGCTCTTAGCTCATCAAAGCTGGAGAGATGATAATTAGCTCATCTTTCAGTTCATGGTTAAATAATAATCACTGTAAAAATCTACCAAGTTTCCTGCCAAAGACAAATGGGTGTTCAGAATAAGCCCACCCTCTTAGCTCATCAAAGGTGGAGAGATGATAATTAGCTCACCTTTCAGTTCATGGTTAAATAATAACCATTGTAAAAGTCTATCAAGTTTCCCACCAAAGGCAAATGTGCATTCAGAAAGAGTCCACCCCTTTAGCTCATCAAAGGTGGAGAGACTAGTATTCAAAACTCCAGATCCCTGCAGCCCACCCTTTCAATTTGAGGTAGGAAGTTAAGGTGGTGAGACAGGAGGCTAAGCTAGGATCCTGGGCTGAAAAAAAAACCTAATAAACAATAAAAGTAAAATGCTGCCTTGGTTAACACCCTGAATACCCCTGACCTAACCTCAAAATACAGAACTTGTGGTCAGCACATCCAGGAAGAAAAGTAACTAGGGTGCACTGGAGAATCCCCCAAAGCAGCACATGCTCAAAAATATAAACCTATGTCCTTTCAGTGGCCCTGAATTCCTCATATCATCATTATAATAAATATTGCATGTGGTTTAGTTCCCCCGCCCCCTGTGGGCTTTTCTTGGAAGATTATGGGTATAATGCATGCATTGTCATAGAGTTACACAAAAACACAAAATGCAAATCATAATTGTCAATCATTAGAAAAAGACCAACCACATCCCCTTTCTATAGGAATAAAAGATCACACATCTTGGGAGGTAGGGGTTCTTGAGCCACTTTTGCTCTTGAGCCCACTCCTAACTCTTTGGAGTATACTGCCTCTATTGGTTAATAAACTGCTCTTTGCTTTTGCAATTGATGTGTTTCATCCAATTCTTTGCTCAAGACATCACAAACCTGGACATTTCATTTTGGTGAGTTCGTGGTCTCCCAACATCTGTGGTGAGCCAGCCAGGAAAGAGGGAAGCCCCTCAATGGGGACCCCAGTTTAAGAACTGAAAAGAGACATGAGCCCATTTATTCTGTTCCCTTCTTCTCATTCATTATTAAAGCTTTATTTATCTAATAAGGGGGTTGAATTTTTATCTCAAGTTAGTAGGTGGATCCCTGAGCAATATTTAAAGAGATGCTGTCTTTGTAAACTAATAAATGATCAGTTCTTTGATAATGACAATTTAAGATATTCAATCTTTATTAATTTGGGAGGCTATGTCTCCTTTGAATTGCTCCATCAGTTCCATTTATGCTGGTTTCAAAAACATTCCTGAGAACAGCACGCTAGTTTTTATGCTCATTATCAGGTCATTGATTTTTTTTTTTTTTTCTATCGGGAGGCCTTTTAACTTGGACCACACCCACCCTTTTGAAATGGGTGCCACTCCTCCTAACTCTAAGCTTGCAGACAATTTCCAGCACATTTTTGTCCTTCATCTCCAAGGGATCTCATCCTTTTTATGAAACCCCAAATTTTTGCCCACTTTGTGGACCATGGGAATGCTTCCCCTTGCCTTCCTTCTGGTATTATGCTCCACTTTTCAGCTCCCTCAAATTTTTT
The DNA here is from genome assembly GCA_027257055.1 of Cephalopachus bancanus. Lineage (NCBI taxonomy): Eukaryota > Metazoa > Chordata > Mammalia > Primates > Tarsiidae > Cephalopachus > Cephalopachus bancanus. Next base: position 35,109 of record JAPVLO010000047.1, on the reverse strand, counting down.
CTTTATTTTTATGGTCCCCTGCCAACCCAGAGGGATGCATTATATGCTGATATAAAAATTCTACATTTTTCAGGGTGGGATATGAACGACTGGCCCATCTGCAGTCTGCCTCTCTCCAAAGTCCTGTCTGCTTTCTGGGTGTCTTTGGCTGTTCACCTCAGTTACCAGCTTCTATGCAATGTATGGCTTCTTAACCCCAACATCTTTTAGTCTGACATTTTCTTGGCTACTCAGTGGTTTGGGTCCCTCACTTTGAGGACTTATATTTAAATTTCAATTGCTCTCATACCTTGGAAAGCTATAACCTGGGAAAAGAAATGGGACAAACAATATACAGTATAAGGTCTCTCCTTTCTTTAATGGGGAGCCGCCAGACTCCTCCATCTTTAAAAACTTTAATATGGATTAAACTCTTTCAGGTCATCTTTCAACATTCCTCTTGGTTCCCTCCAAAGTCTAATTGGCAGAATCACTGCACCTTACCCCCAGAAGCAAGGTAAGTCCCTTATTTGGGATCCTTCTCTGAGTGTGTTTTCTTTTTAGTATGCCTCCAAGTCAAGAAGATTTCTAATTAATTTTGTATAGAACAATGGATCCCATGTCAAATGCTTATTTTTTTTTGTTCATACTGTTTCTGGACATTTCTCCTCTGCTCGTGCTTGTCTGCATTTAATTCTTACTTCAGAAAAAGTAGACTTTTTTGAGTTGGAGTCTCACTCTGTCCCTAGGCTGAAGGGCAGTGGCACACCTGTGGCCTCTAGCCTAGACTTGCTGGGCTCAGGTGATACTTCCCCCTCAGCCTTCCAAGTAGCTGGAACTACAGGCATGCACCATCATGCCCAGATAATTTTTTTATTTATTGTAGAGACGATAACATTTGCCCAGACTGTTCTCAAACCCCTGAGCTTGGGCAATCCTCTCGCCTAGGCCTCCCAAAGTACTGGAATTTCAGGCTGGAGCCACCATGCCCAGCCTTTAAAGTAGACCTTTAAAGGAGGATCTTGAGGTTGTCCCTGGGATGTTGGTCTAGAGTGACTGTTTTAGTGCATGATTGAGAGAGGAATTTATAAATAATCATTAGTCCTTCTTTATGGGTGAATATCAAAATTTACGGGGAACAAGTGTCAGAGGCAATGTTACACCACATTATTTTCAATGCTTCCGTATATCTTGTTTCCTAGACCCTGGTAGAGAGCAACATACTGGTCTATTAAGGAGCACGCTCATTTTAACCTATGTCCTCCTCAGATAATAGATTTATTTATGTCACGGGGTGTTTTGGTTTGGACTCAACCTTACCATGTTCGGCATTCCTCAACCCTTTTCATTTTGACCTTAAGTTCTATTTGGAAAGAGGTCCTTCTATATTTGCTTTAAAAAATTCCTCTTCTCCAGGGATCTTGGCTTACTAATGGGAAAGCAGGTTGCAGGAATATTTTCTGCAGCTATGACGATGAGCCATGCTTCTTCTTGTATATGTGGGTTAGTAAAAAACTCTTTTTGAAAACTCCCGGGAATATTGTGGTTTTTGTTCCTATCAGGATTCAGTGCTTTTTAGGGGAGGCAAACCGCCATTTCCTTTCTTGAGTGCCATCTCACCTTCAACATGAACCCCCTTTTTTTGTTGCTGCTTTTTGGAATGGGACCCCTCAGATGATAACTATCGAATTTAATGCAGCCCAAGCTGTAAAATGTTCTGCCTCTGGGAATTTTTTTTAAACATCTACAGGATGTCTTTCCTATCCAATCCGTGACAGAAACAATCTGCAAGAGCAATCCACTTTACAGAGTTTGGCCTGGATGTGTTTATATGAGACTGTGCTTTCATATTCCCGATGATTTCCTCTATCCAATAAAAAAAGAAAGGTAAAGAAAAAGCCTGGTTTACACTGCCATTGACTGCAAAAGGTAAGAAATCACTAAGATTTAATTCCCTAGTGACCCCAGGACTCATTGCTAAGCTGGAGATGTCCAGTGAGTGCAGATGGAGGCTGAGTGGGATGCCTCAATGCTTCCACAGGGAATAGCCTTCTGTGTGCCACACATAGGGATAGAACCCAAGCACTAGTCTAAAGATTCTTCCCTTTTTCCCTCTGCTGATCAACATGGGAAACAGTCAAGCAGTTCCCCAGGAAACCCCCTTTGGATGCATTTTAAGCCATCAGGAACAAATTTGACCTATACAACATAAAGAAAAAAAAATGCTTAATATTTTTCTGTAATGTAACATGGCCCTGATATAAACTTGGAAACTCAGAACAATGGCCTCTTAATGGAACCATAAATTATAACCTCATTCTGCAATTAGACTTATTCTGGAGACAAAAAGGGAAATGGTCAGAAGTCTCACATACCCAAGCATTTATGCCCCTCTACCCAAACCCTTCATTATGCAAAAATTATAAGGACAGCACTCAGAAACTCCAGGCTAACAACCTGATTGATCTTGTGGACAATCCTCTACTCTAAACCCCACCTGTCTTTTAGGAGGAACCAACCCCCCCTTAAATTTTTCCCCTTCTGCCCCAGTTTTACTTCCTCCTCTAGAAAATAATGCAGAAGCCGGGCTTGGTGGCTCAGTCTGTAGTCCTGTGCCTTTGGGAGGCTGAGGTGAGTGGATTGCTGAGCCCGCGGGTTCGAGACCCGTCTGGGCAACTTGGCGAGACCTCATCTCTACAATAAATCAAAAAAGTAGCCGAGTGTTGGAGCACGCGCCTGTAGTTCCAGCTACTCGGAAGGTTGAGGCGGAAGGATCGCTGGAGCCCAGCAGGTCGAGGCTGCGGTGGCTGGAAGCGGCTACTGCACTCCAGTCTGGGTGACAGAGTAAGACTCCAACTAAAAAAAAAAAAGAAAGAAAATAATGCAGAATTGCTTCAGCCTTCTCATACAATGAGTGGCACATTATACTGGCTCTTATCCACAATCATTTGTTCCTTCTGTGAAGTAGTGGGTCTCCAAGGCACCATCCAAGTCCTACCTTCCTTCGCCATTACTGACATCCAGCAATGCAAACAGAAATTAGGGAAGTACTCCGTGGACCCAGACAAATTCATGCACAGGTTCCAAACATTGATTTTGGCATTTGACCTTTCATGGAGAGATGTGCAGTTTATTCTGCTGCTTGCTGCACCCCAATTGAAAAGAATTATATTTTGAATGCTTCCTGAAAAGAGGCAGGCATAATTTTTGCCAGGAATCCAAAGGGAAATTACCCTGGGAGAAAAACTTTCCCTACAACAGATCCAGAATGGGACTATAACACTTCTTCGAGGCACTTTTGGCAAGAATGAGGAATGGGATACAAAAGCCTGTAAACTATAATAAATTGAGTTCAATAATTCAAGGGAAAGATGAAAATCCTTCAGCCTCTCTTGACAGATTAGAGGAAGGTTTCAGGAAATATACTAACTTAGATCTGGCTTTCCTGGAAGGCGGCACTATGGGGACAATATTTTATAAACCAATCAGCTCCTGATTGGCTGCATCCTGATGTTAGATGTAAACTCCAGAAATTGCAGATGGGAACTCAAGCTAGCCAAACCTTGTTATTATACACAGCCTTTATGGCATATAACAATTAAGATCTTGAGGAGGGGAAAAAGGAACAGAGTAAAAAACAAAAAGCCAGACTTATGGCAGTCACAATTGGTAAAGCCCTTGATACCCCCAAACTGTCCAAGTGTTTACCCAAAGACAGGAAAGAAAGATCTACGAGCTCCTGCTTCAAATTCAAGAAGACTGAACATTGGGCAAGAGATTGCACCTAACCACCCCCAGGACCATGCCACATTTGCCAAGATGCTCATGATGACCCCTGGCACTAGAGAATTGACTGCCTACACTCCCAAAGGGGAGAGCAGTTAGCCAAGGTCCTGGTAAACCAAGAAGGAGAATTGTTGGGAGTGGATGTGATGTGGGGAGCAAACGAGCACTGTCATTGCAGCAGGCCTTGAGTACCCCAGGCTCATAGGCAATGGTCTCACTTGGAAGCTCTACATTCTAGCCAAAGGCAGGCTGTGAGGAATGCAGCCTGCTACATGAAGCGGTGTCTCAGATACCCACACATCCAGGTACACGTAGTAAAGATAATGTTTTAGCTACAATAAAGCCTTAGCTACAAGAAGATAACCACAGAACAGCTCGCCTTTTAGGTAGCAACATAATTCCGTTGTGACTCCCTCACAGACCTTGAATCCCTTCCAATTTCCCTTGTGCTTGACTATAAAATAAACATGCTGAGCTAGTTCGGGGCCACTTCTCCTCCATCAAAGGAGTGTCCCACCTGACCCCAGCTTTTCTTTATGTCTTTATGTCTGTGTCTTGCTTAATCTCTCACTGCTCTTACTCTTGGGACCCCTGGAAACAGAGAGAGGGTTTGCGGTGGGCTACAGCAATCTGGCACCTGAACAGGGACCCAAGCCCGAGAGAACAACTAATCTCAGGCAAAGAGACACTCTGAGAGAGGTGCACCACATAAAAAATAAAGGAAGGTGAGGTGCGGATTTAGTTTCAGCTGAGTGCAAAACATGGATAATTGTGGCTCCCAAGAGAGGAGTCTGTATTTCCTAGGGTTAAAATCTATGCTTCAGGCAAGAGACTGTCCAGTTAAAGGTTCTCAGCTAAAGAAATTTTTTAAGTTTTGTACAGGAAGCATGCCCTTAATTCCTGCTCAAGGGACAGTTAATTTGAATACTTGGAACAGGTTTGATAAACAACTTAGGGGGCCAAGTTCCCCTCAAGCCTTGTTCATGGCCATGCTAGCCGTTGTTGCTTGTCAGGTTGGTGGAACAAGGGGAAATCCTTATTGGACTTGTTTCCCAGACCCTCCCATTCTCAAACCCATTGCTTGGGCTGGTGGGTAGGTCCCTGTCTTTGCCAACAGTCCCCTTCCTAACCCTCAATGCTAATGGTCCATTGATGGGAACAGTTTTGTTATTAATGGAGAAAGGGAGGCCAGATATGCCATAACGACCACAACTAAAGTAATTAAAAATGCACCTTTGCCTCCTGGCACCTCAGCACAAAAGCCTGAACTTATTGCTTTGGTTAGAGCTCCGAGCTTAGGAAAAATGTAAAGAAAGTTGTTGCTATAAGGTATGTTTTTGATAAGAAAGGATAAATGAAAGAGAAATAATTTTATATAGGAAAGAATCTTGTATGGTCCATTTTTTTCTGTAATAGAATGACTGGTTATTTAAAGGAAGGAAAGTATAGAACAAAAATAAAAGATTCAAGCATGTTGAAAAATTGTATGAGTATGTTGAACATGGTATGTTAAAGCTTGTGAAAAGAAATATATAAAAGGAATTCTATAAACACTCAAGGCTACAAAAAGGCTCTATAAATTTGCCATTAATATCAAGTACACTAATTCTCCAAAAGAATGTTCTCCTTTGAACAACAGGGGTGTGGGGGGAGAAAGAGACAAAATTCAATTTGCCCTCCTCCACTGCCTTTGTTACAAAGAAAGCATTTTCTTATTAAAGTGTAATTATAGATAATTTACAAAGGAATATTTCAGCTTACATTGATAAATTAGAGGCTTTACTTTCACTTTTCCAACATTGTTTTTGGAGCAATAGCGTTTTTCGTCATCATTTGCTTAATAATTTTTGCCTGTGCTCTCACTCAATGATTTATTAAATCCAAATAGTATTTGGTTAAGGTCTCGCTGTTTCCTTTCCATGCCCTTGGAAATAGATAGGGTAGCTCATGGCCCATCTCAGCAGGAAGTAGTTACAGAAGATTGATCTTTGCCCCATTTCCCAGTGTCATAAGAATTTTTCCAAGAGCAGGAGTGGGGAATGAAAGGATAGACCGAGAAAGACAAATGCATTTTTTGAATCTTGTTCCTAAACCTTAATACAATGATGAGAAAGTAAAAGTTATGTTTTGGAGAAATGCATACTTTAGATAAAGATTAACGTTGCTGACTTTGTCTTTTCAGAAACAAACTTCCTGGTGCCAGGTATCAGAGTTATCTCATAGCGACAATCAAACTTGACTAGAGTAATGGGAATTTACAAGGCCTAAGACATCATACATTGAGACTTAGTTAAAAAACACCTCCAAGGCATATGGAACCACAATGATATCAACATACATCTGCTTAAGCTCCATCAAAATATTTTGGGCATTCAGAATAGTAAAGATTCTATCTTACAACCTACTCGACTAGCTCAAAATCTTCTTAATAAGCTCAAAGGATTCAATCCCTTTAATATGTTAAAACATTCTACTTGGGTATATTATGAGTTTTTTTCATATTTGCTCTAATCTTCCTTTGTTTTTTCCAGTTGGATGTGGAATGCTCCAATGCCAAGTCAGAGTCACTACAGTAGCTGTCCATTGCCTGCATTTAGAAAATAAAAAATGGGGAGATGTTGGGAGTGGATGTGATGTGGGGAGAAGACAAGCACTGTCACTGAAGCAGGTCTTGAGTACCCCAAGCTCATAGGTAACGATCTCACTTGGAAGCTCTGCATTCAAGCCAAAGGCAGGCTCTGAGGGATACAGCCTGCTACATGAAGTGGTGTCTTAGATGCCCACACATCCAGGTACACATAGTACAGATAAAGTCTTAGCTACAAAATTCCATTGTGGCTCCCTCACAGACCTTGAATCCCTTCCAACTTCCCTTGTGCTTGATTATAAAATAAACATGTCAAACAAGTTCAGGGCCACTTCTTCTCCATCAGAGGAATGTGTCCCACCTGGCCCCAGCTTTTCTTTATGTCTTTGTGTCTATGTCATTTTTAATCTCTCGCTACTCTCTCTTGGAACCCCTCAGGACAACTGCATGGGCCAAGGCAGAGAACTCAGTGGCTGAGGAGGCTCAGGGATGCCCTCTATACCCTTGTCCAGGAAAATCATCATTATCACCAAGGAACCCCAGGTAACTCTAGACATCATGGGTAAGCAAATTATATTCATTTTGGGTACAGGGAATCTTGCTCTGTTCTCCCCCCCTTTTTTTTTTGCAGGAAAACCCTCCTTGTGAACTATGATTACCATGGAGCTGGAAAGAATGAGCACAGTCTGGCACTTTATTCCTCCCCTGGCCTGTCATTTGAGTATCAAATATTTTTACAAGAGTTTTGAATAGTTCCCAGTTGTCCAGCCCCCCTAATAGGGAGAGATACACTATACAAATTTGGAAACTTTCTTCAATTAAAATTCTGGCCCTTGAGGATATTAATACTTCAAGATTCTAATAATGTGTCAGATTATATTGATAAGCAAGTCAACCCATTGGCCTCATACAATGGGCAGCCAGGAACGGCAATAATAACATACCCCGTCTAGATAGCAACTCATAGATTCTGCTAAATTTCCTCACCAGAAACAGTACCCAATAAAAACTGAAGCAAGAAAAGGGCTTGAACCATTAGTGCAGGAATTTTTAAAATTTGGACTATTAAAGCCTTGCCAGTCTTCCTGTAACACTTCCAGATTACCAGTGCTCAAGCCAACCGGGATTATAGAATGGTCCAGGACTTAAGAATTATTAATGAAACAGTAATTCCCATTCATCCCTTGGTGGCAGACCCTTACACTTTTTTATCTCAGATTCCTGGAGATACCAACTGGTATTCTGTGATAGAACTTAAGTATGCATTATTTTCTATTCCCCTACATCCAGACTCCCAATTCCTATTTGCTTTTGAATGGGGAGATCCTAATACCAGATAGAAACAACAATATAGATGGACCATTCTCCCACAGGGATTTAGGGGTAGTCCACATTTGTTTCCTAGGGCTTTGGAAAAAAGAGCTAAGTGGTTTAATTTAGATAAAGGCAGTATTATTTGATACATGGATAATCGGCTAATTTTCAGTCGAAATGAAACGACTTCAAATACAAATACCATAAAGGTCTTTAACTTTTTGGCTGAATGGGGCTGTAAGGTCTCAAGGAAAAGTGTCCCAATTTCAGAACAAAAGGTACATTATCTTGGATATGTTCTTACCCCTGGAACTCAACAACTGTCTTCAGATCTCATTGAAACCATTTGTGCCCTACAGTATCTCAAAACTAAGCATTAGCTTAGATCCGTTTTAGGAATGGCAGGCTTCTGTTGAATATGAATATCTAATTTTGGACTTATTGCAAAGCTCCTTTCTGAGGCTACTGAAGGACCAGAAAAATGATGCCCTGGAATGGGTTGGAGAAACAAAGACAGCTTTTAATGAATTAAAACAGGACTTCACTCCTCAAGCTCCAACCTTGGGGATTCCTAACTTACTTAAGCCCTTCACTTTATATGCTACCGAGGAAAAAAGGAATTGTACTTGGTGTCTTAACTCAGAAACTAGGATCAGAGCCTAGACTTGTGGCCTATTTTTCAAAAAAATTGTATGGAACCACCACAGGTTGACCCAGCTGCCTTAGGACAGTGGTGGCCACTGCAATGTTGGTAGAAGAGTAACTCCAGGACAGCCCTAGAAGTCCTTACTCCTCATCAAGTCAGATCAGTTTTAGAAATCAAGGGCCATTTATGGAAGGCTGAGGAAGGCTTGAGTAAGTATCAGGCCACTCTCATAGACAGTCCTGAAAGCATGGAATCTTTTGGACCTGGTTTCTCTGATGCCCACTGAAAAATCTCCCATGCTTTCTTGCACACAAATAATATCTAACACCTGTGCAAGTCGACCATATTTAAAAGATTTTCCCTTGGTAGATCCAGAAGAAATCTGGTTTCCTGATGGCAGCAGCTACATGCTGAATAGGGAAAGGGGAGCAGGATACACTGTAGATAGCAAAGATCATGTCCTTGAATCTCAACCTTTAGCTTCAGGAACCTCTGCCCAGAAGGCAGAAATCAAAGCCCTCATGCAGGCTTTGATTTTAGGGGAAGAAAAGAGACTATACATTTATACTGACTCCAAATATGCCTTCTTGGCATTATTTGGAAAGAAAGGAGATTATTAAATAACAAACACTCTCTTATAAAACATGAGCCTGAAATTCTTCAACTTTTGCATGCAGTTCAGGTACCTAAAAAAATAGCCATCATGCATTGTGATGGACATCAAAAGGAAAACACCTCAATAGCTGAAGGAAACCAAAGGGCACACAAAGAGGCCAAGCTGGTTGCCAGGCGACCTTTGTCCTACTTGACCATGGCCATTTTTCCTTTTACAAAGGAATCAGTAGAACCCAAATATTCTCAAGAAGAGGATCAAAAGAATCAAATTGAAGGAGGAATCAAGGAGGGTTCATGGTGGATTGTAGGACACAAAATCCTTCTCCCACAAGCCACCCACTGGAAAGCTATTAAGGATTTACGTGATGCTTTCACTTAGGAAGAGAAGCAACTTTAGCCTTAACAACTTGACAGTTAACAGGGTAGGACTTACTCAAACTATAAAACAAGGCTGCTGGGCTTGTCCCATATGCACCTACAATAACCCAGGGCTTAAAAAATGCCACCCTTACCGGAGCCTGTGCAGTGGAGGGGCACCTACCCAGGAGAAGATTGGTAAATAGATCTCACCCATATACCATTCTGCCAAGGTTATAAATACCTTTTGGTCTTTACAGATATTAGCCCAGGTAATGCCATCTTAGAAACCCACCTACCGATTTTGCTAGCTATCCTGGGATGAAAAACTCTATACAAACATCCTGCCATATATAGCATCCTGTTTACCAACTAGCCTAACTGCAAGGCTTCCTCTCAATGTACTTAACCACAAGCCTTAGTTACCCCCTAGCAATGCCAACTGCAAAAATTTCCCCCCAAGTCCTATAACTGCCTTAGCCCATAAGCGGTTAGTGGTCTTCAGTTTTATGGAGTCCATTCTGCAGGTTCTCTGCCTTGGAATAAACCTGTGTTGCCCCACCCACCTACACTGCCCCTCCTGCTTCCCTGCTCTGGACACTGAGGAGAGAGTGAAAGAGGTGACTCTGCAGGAGAAACCTGATTAGAGGAACAATTACAGAGCCTGCCAAAAAAGGGCAGGGTTTTTTTTTTCTTTTTTTTAATTTTTAAAATTTTTTTGACTGTTTGTTAGTTCATCTATTTTTTAAAATATTTTTCCTTTGTGCATGAATGTATATATGAGGGTTTGATCTGCATCACCCCACATTTTTTTTCCTGTTTCTTCTTTTATGTGCTGTTTTCTGTTTATGTGTGTATATGAATGATTGAGTGTTCATCTTTCAATTTTGTTGTTGTTATTGGTTTGTTTTTGCTCTTTTGTTCTTCTGGGATTTTTATTTCCTTTTTTAAAAAAATTTAAGATGTGTGTCAATATATGTGTGAGAGTTTGATCTGAAGTTCTTTTTTTTTGGTCTTTCTGTTTTACTTCTCTATTCACTTTGTACTAGGCATGTGTGTGTGTTGGTTTTCTTGGTTCTTTTTGTTGTTTTTTGTTTTGTGACATTTTGTGGTTATTCCAATTAATTTTGGGGGGGTGTGTGAATGTCTGTGTTTGTGTGTGTCCAATTGTTTTTTCCATTGGTTTCTGCTTTGCATCATCATATAGAGTGGTGGTGAGGAGTGAGTTTCAGGGAATACATACCACAATAAGTGAACATTGTAATTTGTAAATAGTTTCTGAATCCTAGAGTCCCATCCCTACTTTTGTTGAATTTCAAAAACTGCAAGAGACAACAAAGCTTCTCATCCACCATTCCAATTCAAAATAGAACAAATCCAGAGCCCAGATCAGAGAACAGAGGAATGAACAAACATCAGAAGAGAAAGCTCTCTCACTGAAACTGAATGACAGAACCAAAGAGAAAAACAAGAGATATGTCACAAATGAGGAAAAACTGAAGGAAGACCTCAGGCAATTTCAAGTGTACCAAAGACAAAACTCATGAAAAAATTAGGCCTTGGTGTCCAAACAATGGAAGTCACCAATGACTGGCCTCAGAACACAACAGGGATTAGGGAATAGATGGAAAGAGTAAATAAACTCAAGAAAGATAAGATGCAACACTGAAAGAACTTGTAACACAGATTTTGGCAATAAAAAATTTCATCCAGGAAATAAATAACAAGATAGCAAGCATGGAAAGCAGAATTAATCTAACTGAAGAAAGAATCTCAGAACTTGAAGATCAGAACATGGAATTAAGTTGATCTGTAAAAAACATAGAAAGAAGACTGAGAAAGAAAGAACAAGCCTACAAGAGATATGTGATTATATCAAGAGGCCAAACCTACACCTGATTGGTATCCCAGAAGAAGAAAGAGAAATGCAGAACAACTTGGAGCAAGTATTCCAGGAGGCAATCCAAGAAAACATTCCCTATCTCACCAGAGATGTGACCAGCCAAGCACAAGAGATACAGAGAACTCCCATAAGATATCAAATGAGAAGACCAATCCTTAGAAACGTAGTAATTCACCTACACAAAGTAGACACTAAAGAAAAAATCCTAAAGGCAGCAAGAGAGAAAGATCATACTACCTACCAGGGAAAAGCAATCAGCATAGCAGCAGACCTGTTGGCAGAAACACTACGAGCAAGAAGGGACTGGAGCCCTATATTCGAAGTTCTCAAATAAACAATTTCAATCAAGAATTTTCTGTCAAGCCAAGTTCAGCTTTATCAGTGATGGAGAATTAAAATCCTTCCCAGACACATAATTCCTAAGAGATTATGCAACTTCCAGACCAGCTCCACAGGAGACACTTAAAAAGGTATTAAGCACAGAAGAAAGAAAGAAAAGAATGACTGCACACTTTCCAGGAGAACAGCAGAGCACAGAATCAACAGAGAAAACAGCACAGCAAGAAATTGAAAAGACATGCATATGTCAACCCCAAAGCCACAAGGAAACAACAAACAAAGAAAAAACTTTATAAGAACCTCATAAAAAATGATATTTTAATAATCAGCCTGAATGTAAATGGACTAAATGCACCACTTAAAGGAATGGCAAACTGGATAAGAAACCATGAACCATCAAGGAGACTCATCTAACTACAAGCAATGCACACAGACTCAAAAGTTAAAGGGTGGAAAATGAGGTTCCAGGCAAATGGATCATGAAAGAAGTCAGGAGTTGCAATCTTAATATCAGACAAAACAATCTTTAAGCTATCAAAAATTTAAAAAGATGCAAAAGGACACTACATAATGATAAAAGGTTCAATCTATTAACAAAGAATATCTATACTAAACATATAGCACACAACACAGGAGCACCAGCATTTATAAAACAACTACTGAGTAAACTAAAAAAAGATATTGACTCTAAAACTATAATAGCAGGGGACTTGAATACCACACTAACAGTCCTAGGTAGATCAATGAGACAAAAAAACCAACAAAGAGATTCAGAACCTAAACTTGACACTTGACCAAATGGACTTAATAGATACCTACAGATTATTCCACTCAACAACCACAGAATATAAATTCTACTCATCACAACATGGAATGCACTCCAAGATTGATCACATCCTTGGCCATAAATCAAGCATAAACAAATTCTGTGAGGTTGAAATCTTGCCATGTACTTTCTTAGTGGAATAAAAATAAATATCAACACCAACAAAATTTCCCCAAAGTCCACAAAGACATGGACACTAAATAGCTTGGTGCTGAATCAACAACTACTGGGAATTTTGATATCAACATTGATATCAAAACAGAAATTAAAAGATTCCTGGAAACAAATGAAAATGAAGAAATATCTTACCAAAACCTCCGGGATGCCATGAGCACAGCTCTAAGAGGGGAATTTATATCTCTACAAGCACACATCAAGAAAACAGAAAGATCACAAGTAGAGAACCTAACAAATCACCTAAGGGAGCTGGAAAGAGAAGACCAACAAAACTCCAACTTTAACAGAAGAATCCAAATCACCAAAATAAAAGCCCAAATATGGGACATAGAAGACAAAAATATCATAGAAAACATCAACAAAACAAAAAGCTGGTTCTATGAAATAATTAATGAGATTGATGAACCTCTAGCCAGAATGACCGAGAAAAAGAGAGAAAAAGCCCAAATAAACCCAATCAGAAATACAAAAGACCAAATCACAACTGACCCCGGAGAAATGCAAAAGATTATCAGAGATTACTGTGTACACCTTTATGGAAACAAACTGATAACCTAAATGAAATGGAGTATTTTCTGACATTGGGACACTAAAGAGAACAATAAGACATTGGGACACTAAAGAGAACAATAGTAACCCAGGAAATTGACTCTGTCATAAGAAAACTACTACAAAAAAAAAAAAAGGCCTGGACTGGATGACTTTCCAGCAGAATTCTGCAAAATGTACAAGGAGGAGCTGATACCAATCTTATTGAAAGTATTCCCGGCAATTGAGAAGGATGGGATTCTCCCCAGATCATTTTATGAGGTTAGCATCACACTGATACCCAAAGTGGATAAAGATCCAACAAAAGAAAGAGAACTACAGGCCAAAATCCTTTATGAACATAGATGCAAAAATCCTCAACAAGGTTCTAGCAAATCAAATCCAAAAACACATTTCAAAAATCATCCACCATGACCAAGTAGGCTTTATCCCCAGGATGCATTTGCAAGACCATAAATGTAATTAAATACATCAACAGATGTAAAAACAAGAACCACATGATTATCTCATTAGATGGAGAAAAAGTTTTTTATAAAATCCACCTTCCCTTCTTGATAAAAACTCTCAAACACCAAGGTATAGACAGAACATACCTCAAAATAGTAAGTGCTACTTCCAGTAAACCCACAGCTAACATTTAGCTACATGGACAGAAACTGGAAATGTTTCCCCTGAAAACTGAAACAAGACAAGTCTGCCCACTCTCACCCCTCTTGTTCAACATTGTGTTGGAAGTCCTAACTAGAGCAATTAGACAAGAGAAGGAAATCAGGGTATCCAGACAGGAAAAGAGGAAGTCAAGCTATCCCTCTTTGCTGATGATATGATCCTATATCTTGAAAATCCAAGAGAGTCTGTCAAAAAATCTGCTTGCAATGATAAAGAACTTTGGCAAAGTCTCAGGGTACAAAGTAAATGTGCAAAAGACAGCTGCATTCCTATACACCAGCAACAAGCAGACAGAGACCCAAATTAAAAGTACCATCCCATTCACAACAGCAACAAAAAAACTGAAATACCTCAGCATCTTCCTAACCAGAGAAGTGAAAGACTTTTATAATGAGAATTACAAAACACTGCTCAAAGCAATCCAAGAAGACACAAACAAAAGGAAAAATATTCCATGCTCATGGATAGGAAGAATCAGCATTGTTAAGATGTCCGTGAACTCCTGTTTGTTCCTGGAAGAAGATGGTCCTCATAGAAAAGGAAAAAAAGATGTCCATCCTACCAAAGGCAATCTACAGATTCAACACAATACCCATTAAGTTACCAAAATCACTCTTCTCAGACCTGGAAATGACAGTACAGAAATCTATATGGAAACATGAATGACCACGAATAGACAAAACAATCCTTAGCAAAAAAACAAAGCAGGAGGTATCACACTTCCAGACTTCAAACTTTACTATAAGGTTACAGTAATAAAAAGAACCTGGTATTGGTACAAGAATAGGCACATAGACCAATGGAACAGGATAGAGATTCCAGAAGCAAAGTCTCAATTTCTCAACCAGCTCATCTTTGACAAAGCCTCCAACAACAACCACTGGAGAGAGGACAACATATTCAGTAAATGGTGCTGGGAAAACTGGCTGATCACATGCAGAAGATTGAAATGGGACCCCTATCTATCACCATACACAAAAACTAACTCTCAGTGGATCACAGGCCTAAACGTAAAACCTCAATCTATAAGAATCTTAGAAAATGCAGGAGACACTCTTATGGAAATTGGAATTGGTAACCAATTCCTCTTCGGAACCCTAAATGCCCATACCTTAAGAAATAAGATAGACAAATGGGACCTCATCAAACTAACGAGCTTCTGCAAAGAAAAAAAAAAAAAAGCCGTCAAGAGAGCAGGGAGACAGGCAGCAGAATGGGAAAAAAATATTTGCCAAACTGTGTATCTGACAAAGGCCTAACATCTAGGATTGACAAGGAACTCAACTGTGCCAAAAGGAAAAAAAACAAACAGCCCCATTAAAAAGTGGGCAAAAGACATGAAGAGACACTTCTCAAAAGAAGATATATGGGCAGCCAACAGACACATGAAAAAGTGCTCAGCCTCACTCATCATCAGAGAAATGCCAATCAAAAGCACATCAAGATACACATCTATCCACAGTAAGAATAACCATCATTAATAAAACAAACAACCACAGATGCTGGCGAGGATGCGGAGAAAAAGGAACGCATCTACACTGCTGGTGGGAATGCAAACTAGTGCAACCTCTTTGGAAGACAGTGTGGCGATTTCTGAAAGAACTAGAAATTGACCTTCCGTATGACCCAACAATTCCTCTATTGGGAATATATCCAGAGGAACTCAACTCATTCTACAAAAAAGATACCTGCACATGTATGTTTGTTGCAGCTCTAATCACAATAGCAAAAACATGGAACCAAACATGTTGCCCATCAAAACTGGACTGGATTTAAAAAAATGTGGTACATATGCACAATGGAATATTAGGCTGCCATAAAGAAGAACAAACATATGGACTTCGCAGCAGCTTGGATAAATTTAGAGTTGCTCATACTCAGTGACCTCTCACAGAAACAAAGATCAGAACACCATATGTTTTCCCTCATAAGTGGACCTTGAACAATTGTTATAATACTATAAGAAAGGGATTGGCCATAATGGGCTGTAATGGAAAACTGTCCGGGGAGTAGGGGTGAGGTTGGTAGTTGAGGGAAACTGCTAGGGAGGGAGGGGCATACCTCATCAACAAGGGTGCCTGCATAATCAAAGTTTGTATACCTAACCTTGAATTGTACTCCACATCTTTATAATAAAAAAAATATTTAAAAAAAGATTACAAATTTTTGGAAGCAGGTGCTCATGAACCATTTTGCTTTTGAGCCCCCTCCTAATTTTTTGGAGTGTACTGCTCTATTGCTTAATCAACTGCTCTTTCCTTTTGCGATTGGTGTGTTTGATCCAATTCCTTGCTTGAGACAACAAGAACCTGGACATTTCATTTCAGTGAGTCTGCGGTCCTGCAACAGGTTCATTGTAAAAATAATAAACATTGTAAAACTCTATCAAGTTTCCTGTCAAAGGCAAATGTGCTTTCAGGACAAGCCCACTCCTTTAGCTCATCAATGGTAGAGATGGTAATCAAAACTCTTGATACCTGCAGCCCATGACTTTAGTTCATGGTTAGCATTGCAATCATTGTAAAATGTATCAAGAGCTGGGTGCAGTGGGTCACACTTATAATCCCAGGTCGTTGGGAGGTAGAGGCAAGAGACTTGCCTGAGCACGGGGGTTCAAGACCAGCCTGGGCAACTTGGCAAGGCACTATCTCTGCAATAAATTAAAAAAATTAGCCAGGCTTGGTGATACATGCCTGTAGTTCCAGTTACTTGGAAGGTTGAAGCCCAGCTGTTCAAGCATGCCACTGCACTTCAGCCTGGGCAACACAGTGAGACTCTGACTTAAAAAAAAAAAAGAATATATCAAGCTTCTAGTCAAAGAAAGCATTCTCTCTCTCTCTCTTTCATAAATTCTGTTCTAAAACTATACTTGGTTCCTCTCTGAAATTCTTTTCTGTGGTGGGTCAAAGAATCCGCAGAGTGTCATACCACACCCACCTGGCAACAACAGCAGCATCTGTGCCTTTTCCAAAGAGAATTTTGAAGACTTCAGTGTTTAAAGGAAAAAGAGCAAATAGGAAGGGAAGGAGTAAAAACAACAACAACAATAAAAAAAACATAAAGGGTAGTTAGTGATGCGAGCAGAACAGAGAAGGAAATCTCTTGCTTATTTTTCTTGGAATGGGTAAAGGGACAATTTCTATTCTTGTATTTGTCCAGTTCCTATGAAGGTAAACTGTTCATTGACATTGTCAAGGTGAGATTTAACAGAACTATGTTTGAGGATGGTTCACAGGGATTGCAGGGGGCCTGGGAGGTGAGGTGGTGGTATGTATTCTGAAAGATTTGGAGGCCCAAAAGAAATTTTCTTGTGATTAGTTTGTCATAGTGAGTTTGGGGCCCCAATATTCTATTTTCTTTCACAAGAGAAACTAATATAGTAAATAAATGATAATTTAGGGTCCTATTCAATTGCTGCTCGTGTATTCATTCTCTGATATTTTTGGAACACTCGATGATTATGGAGTAGGCTTTGTAGTAAGAGACAAAATAGGGTGATGAAGAAGACTAATTCCCTGAGATCAAGAGGCAGTGGAGAGACAGCAAGAAGTCAGGAAATTGAAGGAGCAAAGGCTGGCAAATAGAGGATTCAGGGTGAGGAAGCAGGATTGTTTTAAGAAGCCTGTGTGTGTGTATAAAGGCCCACAGTCAAGGAACTATGCCCCACTTGAGGAATTACAAGGAGTTCATTTGAACCATAAGAGCCTTAAGCACTAGACAACTGACAAGAATTTCTAAAATATATTGACGTAAAGATGCCAAACTCTCTAAAATATTTAAAGATGATTTATTATGGGACAACTTGAGAACTTAGACCCATGACATATGTCTCCAGGAGGTCCTGAGAACCTGGGCTCACCGTCATTGAATGGTAGCTTGATTATATACAGTTTAAGACAACAGAATTCACAAGAAACCATAAGTCAATATCTCTGAGATTTACACTCATTCAGTCCAGGGAGTCTGGACATTTCCAAGGAGGAATGAATGGGGATAGCCCTTCTGCAAGTTATAGGTGGAGTTCAAGATTTTCTGACTGGTAACTAGTTATCATAGTCATCTGAGGAGTTGTGAAAGCAATAAAGGAAAGGGGCAGCTTGAGGAAGATAAGGGAGCAGGATTTCTTGATATATAGATAAAATTTTATGAGTGGTGGTGGAGGGCATTAAACAGGGCAGCCAATTGTTTTAAAAGATGCCAGAGTCCCCAAAAGACAGCTTCACAAGGTCATAAGATACTTTTATTTTTCTTCTTTATCTTGCTGAGTCAGGTTGGAGAATAAATCACATTAAAAGTTAGGAATTTGGCAATGAAAGGAAAAGTCAGTTTAGTCATCAAATACTAAGCTGACCCAGAAGAAAACTGTCCCTTCTAATTCAACATCTTTACAAATGTGAGACAGTAATTTATTGAAAGATCATTTCAGTTGACATCCTAGGTGACTTTTCTATCAGAAGTGTTAGGTCAGTAAGTTGGTGCCACAGGAAAGATGCAAATAATTGCACAAAGAGTAGGTCAGAAAAAGCTTATTTAGAAAGCAGATCAGAGAAAAAGGGTGAATCCACCTCTCCAAGGTTGAAGAGGGGGTCTGATACTTAAGGAATGTTTGGCAGTGAATGCTTGAGTTTAAAAGCTTTTAAGGCTTCCCTTTTAGTGGGGGCAGGTAAGCATTCTTGGGTGAGACACAGGAGCTGTCACCATGGTGATAGGTTGGTGGTCTGTGTCACATGAGTTACAAAGGGCTGATCACAATAGATTAGGTCAGTTTGGCCTTTTATGGCAGGAAGACAAATACTTTGGATAAAAGGGTAATTAGTACAAAGCATGATTGGGGAGGGTTACAAGACAATTATCAGTAAATACCTCCAGGAAATTGCTTTTGTTTCCTGCTTAGTGATTATAAGGTAGGTTGAAGTAAGTTGATGAAAAAGTATGACAAAGCTAAGCTATGTTAAAATGGCTGCCACTCTGACTAAAGTTACCCCATTTTGGCTTTCTCACCCATTCAGAAAAATAAATTAGAAACTAGAATTTCAAGGCTGTATTAAGAGGCCCTAATTCATTCAAAACTAGGATACATGTTGCATACTTTGTTTCCTGCTATGATGAGTAGACTCTTCCTGTTGAGATGATTTATGCTGATTTAGTAGTATTAAAAATTTTCACCCTGTCGCAGGAACTGTTTCATTCCATGTATTTTTATTTCATTTTTAGTCTTAGTAATTGTATTTATTTATTTTTGAATAAATTCATACAAAATGTAAAAGACACAGGAGAATAGACAACTTAAAATTAGTTATCGTCTTCTGTCTTGCCTCAGCTATCCAGATCTGTTGCTATTGCTGTTGCCAATAGCAAGTTCTGCTACTTGTCATTTGCTGGCATAAACAAGCATGGGACTTAGTGACAGGAAAGTGATCTTATTCCAAAAGCTGGCAGATGGGTAAATAGCCAGGCTCATGCCTCAAATGAATCATTTGAAAATTTTAGGCTGAGAATAGAGAATTTCAAAGGGAAAGAGTGGAGTGAGAGCAATGCAGGGCGCAGGGTGTAGATTTTGCTTTGATGATTATCTTGAATTGTTGTCCATAAGGAGAGCAGGAGGAGGTTGTCCTGATTGTGATTAGGTTGTATATTAGTTGCCTTCAAGTGACTACTAAACAATGGAGAATTCTGCCATGGAGTCTATAATTTGTGCTTTTTTATTTTTGAGTCAGAGTCTCACTCTATGGCCCAGGCTGGAGTGCAGTGGCATGCTCACGGCTACCGCAGCCTTGACCTGCTGGGCTTAGGCAATCCTTCCACCTCAGTCATCCAAGTAGCTGAAACCACAGGCATGTGCCACCATGCCTGGCTAATTTTTTGGATTTATTGTAGATATGAGGCTGCTCAGGCTGGTCTTGAACCCCTGAGCTCAGGCAATCCTTTTGCCTCTGGCATCCCAAAGTGCTAGGATTAAAGACTTGAGCAACCATGCCCAACCCATAATCTGTTTCTATTAAGTCAGCCTCTGAATAGCCTCTAGGATTTCTCAAGCAAGTACACAATTAGATTAGAAAGAAAAAATGTCTTTGAAGTGTAAGTTAAGAGATGAAATGGCTTAAAACAGTTTCTCAAAAGCTGAACTGGAAATTCTCAGTTACATTGTGACTATAAGGTACCTGTTTATTTTTGTATTTTCTTGATGTACATAATAATATTTTCATATATTCATTATTCTAAAAATTCAGTGGTAGTGAATATATATACCTTCTGTGTATTTCTTTTACTTAATATAAATCTTGGAGATTTTTCTCATATTTTCCTTTTGTTTTAGGGATAGTAGAGTATTTCTTTGTACATATGTCCTATGATTTACAGTGTACGGGCCTGACAGAGGGACTTTAAAGTTGTTTCCAATCGTTCGGCCTTACAATAATCCTGCTACATATACAATATTAGCTATATCATCTTCAACTTGGGTACATACATTCTTTTTTTTTTTTTTTTGAGTTGGAGTCTCACTCGGTTGCCCAGACTGGAGTGCAGTGGCCGCTCCCGGCCACCGCAGCCACGCCTGCTGGGCTCCGGCGATCCTTCCGCCTCAGCCTTTTGAGTAGCCGGAATTACAGGCATGCGCTACCACGCCCGGCTGATTTTTTTTTATTTATTGTAGAGATGAGGTCTCGCTGCCCAGGCGGTCTCGAACCCGTGGGCTCAGGCAATCCACTCACCTCAGCCTCCCAAAGGCGCGGGATTACAGGCTGAGTCACAGAGCCCAGCTGTAACATACATTCTTAAATGTGGATTTATTAGATCAAGAAACTTACTGCATTTTAAATTTATATACAATTGTATCAATTCACACTACCACTAGACTATATGAGAGATTGCCAGTTTCCCCCAGTCCTTGTCAGTTAAGTGTCCTATCAAAACTGATTACCAAAGAACTATCAGAGCCTGACATCCAAAAAGACAAACTTACTTTGCACATCTTTCATTATCAATGAAATTAAACCCTTTTAGTCTCTAATAATTGTTTCCTATTAAAAATGTGGTTGTTGCTGTTTTCCCACTGACTTATAAAAGCTTATACAGCTTGAAGTAATTACCTTCTTGTTTAGAGGACTCGGTCATGCATTAATTGTCTAGGTTGAAGTCCATACTTAACAGTGTTTCCTAGGATTTCTTCTAGGATTTTCATAGTCTGAGGCCCTACGTTTAAGTTATTAATTCATCTTCAGTTAATTTTTATATGTGGTGAGAGGAAATTATTCAACTTTGTTCTTCTTCATATGTTTAGTCAGTTTTCTCAGCATTATTTGTAGACTCATCTTGAATGAAACTGCCATGAAACACAAACTTGAAAAATTAGTTCCAGTGCTATGTTATCAAAACAAAAGAAGCCTTTTAATAATATATTTAATAGGAATTCTCGGTCTATTTTATGCATGCATTGAATAATTTCATCCCTACACCAACTAGCTTACCAGTCCGAGGTAGTGCTACAATTAATGCATCACCAGCCACATCAAGCATCTGTGGAAATGCTGAACATTTATTTTTAGTTGCTTCAATCTCTTCTTTTAGTCACTTTATCTCTTTATTTAACACCTCACATTCATTTATAAGGTCTTCACTCGGTAGTTCATCTTTGCCAAATAAAAAGAAGACAGTTCACTTTGAAAATCCCTGATTGTCAGGATTTTGTTTCACAGCAGCTAAGCACATGTGTCAATTTTTCCACTACTTTATAGTGTTCTTTGATGAGTTAGATTTTTCCCACTTTTGGATCTGAATGGTGGGAATATTCAAGGTTTATACCTTCCTATGACTCTCTCATATCATCCTACTCTGGATGGAGTGGAGAGGAATGGAGATCAGGTCAGGCCTGAGAATTATGCCAGTAATGTGATCTAACCAAAAGAATGTCTTTTAGTAAGGAATGTAGGTTTAATTCTAATTGATTTTCAGATTCATTGAGGTAACATGACCACGTGACCACATGACCACATCTATCTGTAAAATAATGCAAACAGCTGACCCTCTACAGAACACTGCTTATCAAGCTCCAAGTTGGGACAAAGGATGTATTTTATTCTAGTTGTATAGAATGAATTAGGAAGATCTGGAAACAATGACAGCATGTTTTGGAGCTTTTGCCTAATCTGATAATTTCAAGACTGGATAGTTCTAGTCCATGTCTCTTCATTGGTTGTGCCAAGGACTAGAGGAATAAGGCTTTAATCAGGTGGGGCAAAATGAAACCATCCTATAACCATACAAACCTTGTGTGATGTTATTTTTCATTCTGACACTGTTTTTTCACTTTTAGCACTACTGAAAGTGCTCATGTATTGTAGATTTAAGGGCTAGGATCCAGATGGATTTGACGTTTTAGTGAATCACATACTTTTTGAATTTTCTTTGGAGATCATGACTTTGCCTAAAATCTTGGACCTGTTGGGTGTAGAGCTGTAAGCCCAGCACTTTGGGAGCTGGAGGTAAGAGGATTACCTGAGCTCAGGGGTTCGAGACCAGCCTGAGCAACATGATGAGACCTTATCTCTACAGTACATCAAAAAAAAATCAGTCGGGCATGGTAGTACATGCCTGTGGTTCCAGCTCCTTGCAAGGCTGAGGCGGAAGAATCACCTGTGCCCAGCAGGTTGAGGCTGCAGTAGCCATGATTGTGCCACTGCACTCCAGCCTGGGTGACAGAGTGAGACTCCAACTCAAAAAAAAAAAAAAAAAAAAAAAAAAAAAAATATATATATATATATATATATATATATATATATATATATATATATATTGGACCTTCCCTTCCTGAGGAATCAAGGCATTGTCTGTCTGGTATTGTTAGTTAGGCACTGCCTCAGCCCTGTGTAGACTTACCTTCAGCTTATGTTCCAGCAACTTTTCTTTCTCTCTCTGATGGTTTTCTCTTTCCTTCTCCATCTTCTTCTTAAGTTGTGCCATGTTTTCTTCGAGGCTTGTCTTTTGAGCCTCCATCTTTTTCTGCTGATTTTTTTGTTCCTGTCTGAGCAGTTCCTGCTCCTTCTCAGCTGCCTCCTTCTTGGCCCTCTTGGCTGTTACGAAATGGTTTTAGAGAAGGAAGAAAACAGTAGTCAGACTTGAGTTCTACCTTCCTGAGTGCAAAAACCAAACTGAATTTGAAAATGACAGGAGGCAGAAATCTCTGAATTTTGCCACTAGCCTTGCCAGGAAAGGATGTTCAGAATGTCATGGAAATGCACTAATTGACTGGATGTATGATCCCAACTTTCCTTGTTATTTTCAGATTTAACACAGCGTATGTCCCTTAGTGGGAGGAAGTTCCTTGCAACAGGAACATCTTTCTGTTTGATCAATCAGAGGGTTTTGCAAGAGCTCACCCATCCCTTTGAGAGCGGCGCCCTGCCCCCATACCTGCTGTGGCCTTCTCTCCAGCGGTGAGGGTGTTGTCTGCCTGCAGGATGGATTCCTCCATAGCCAGCTGTGACTGCAGGAAGCTCTGGAGAATCTCGTTTGCCTGAGGAACCAAGAAGGAGCAAAGATCAATCAGAGAGTAAAGATCTAGTCTTCTAATATGAAAAGTATTGTTCAATAACACCACAGATTTGATCCAGTAAATTCAGTACCCTGCTTAGGATCCCACTGTGGTTTCTTTCCTTCCATGGCCACAACAAAAAGTCCAAGCTCTTTGGTGAGACATGAAAGACTGTGCAGCAGCCTCCTTTGTGGTTCCCCAACCTCCTCCCCCAGGGATGCTACCCACCCCCTCCCCAGCGTGCAGACAGATTTATGTGCAGTTCTACAAACACATATCCTCCTTTGTTTGCAGCATTTGTTTCCTTTTTCTTTTGCCTGGATGCTTGACTATCTTTTCTTAACTAGGATACCATTTATCAACACTTCAATTTGTAGCTTCAATCTCCTCTTCCAGGAAGATTTTCTAGGATACCTTCTTAGTTTTGGATTGCTGGTACACAGAGCTGTTCTATCAGCTTTATCACTTCCTGGTTATATGATCTTAGGCTACTTAAAAGCTTCTGTGTACATCAAGCTCCTCAGGTGTATAATGGAGTTGACATGAGTACCCACTTCATATTATTCAGAGGACCACACTGATAACCTACCCAAAGCACCTAACACTACCTGGTTTAGGAAATGAGTGCTTAATATGTTAGCCATCAACGTCAACATCTCCACCACCACTACCGCCATCATCATTACTATCAGCACACACCACTATAATAGATGATCATCATTTAGCACATGTATCCAATTGACTATTTATCTATCTGAAGTAGCATCATAAAGTTTTTTCTTTAATAATGTATCCCTGGCCGGGCTCGGTGGCTCAGCATGTAATCCCAGCACTTTGGGAGGGTGAGGTGAGTAGACTGTCTGAGCCGGCAGGTTTGAGACCAATCCTGGCAACTTGGTGAGACCTCGTCTCTACAATCAATCAAAAATTAGCTGGGTGTGGTAGCACACGCCTGTAGTTCTGGCTACTTGGAAGACTGAGGTAGAAAGATCGCAGGATACCAGCAGGTCAACGCTGGGGTGGTCATGAGTGTGCCATTTCACTCCAGCCTGAGTTACAGCATGAGACTCCACTCCAACTCTAACGATGATGATGATGCTGATGATGATGATGATGATGATGATGATGATAATAATAATACTATATCCCTTCTACTCTGCACAAAACTACATCATTTTTTGAGAAATGGAAGAAATATTCTCTTTCACTTGGATTTTTTTTTTCTAAATTCTTTCTTTGGGAAGAAATACCTAGCATTTATTTAATACTATATAACTAATTTTAATTATAAAAAATAAAAGAATGCCAAGATAGTGCCATGTTCTGCTTTCTCTCCATAAATGGCGCTGTGGTTTTAGATTTTCAGAAGGAATAACAAAGACCCTCTGACTATACTCTACCATCCATTACCCTTCTCCCCTTATTCCTCACCTTAACTCTTTTCCTGGGCACTAGCTTATAACACTGTTCAACATTTCTCTTTGCTTCTAAGTAGAGACTGTGCCCTCCAGGAACAGAAAAAGTTCATCTTGAAATGCTTTCCATCAGGGGCTCAAACATTCCTGACAACATTTGATAGATACCTCTTTGTTCTTCAGCAAGAAATCTTCCTTCTTTTTCTCTGTGGTCACCTGCCAATAAAATGGAGGGGCACACAATAGATAGAAGCTGTTAGAAAGGAAGGTCCAGCTGTAATCCTCTTGGAAGAGCAGCCTGATGACCTCAGAGTGGACTGGAATAGAATACAGATTAGGAGTCAGAAATGTTGCTTTAGTTCCAGTTCTGACCAATGCTCTGAATGACCTGTGAAAAGTCTCTGAACTCCCTTGAAGCTAGGCCTATTATCTGTAAAATTATGAGATTGGATGACATGAATTCTATGATTCTTTCAGCTATAGTATGATTAATAACAACTCAATCACCAACCATGAGTGATAAAAAGTTGGAAGTGTAATTTCCTTAGAAACCATGAATTGCTAAAGGTGAAAATATATACATGGAAAATCAACTCCCCAGTAATGGGTTAGGTGTACTCTGAACAGAGTTTTGAACTCTCCATAAATTATTTCAATGAGCGTTTGAATGCGTGATGATATAAAAAACAGAATTTTATTTTGTTTGTACTTATAAATTATAATACAGCTGAATTTTCTCCCCATGGATCAAGAGATTGCTGTCACTTGTAGGTCAGTCCCAGATCAACTGAAAGACAAACTTTCAGTGAAGGTGCCCATGGTAAGCGGAATTAAGCTATTCCATGAGATTTCTCACCTCTTGATGTCCATATCCTGAATAGTTCCTGGGCCTGTGTATATGGTGGATATTAATCCTGTGATTAGATTATGTTATATGGCACAGGTTGACTTAAAAATGGAGAGTAACTTGTTGGGCATAACTTAATCACACGAACCTCTTAAAAGCAGTTCTCTCCTGCTGATGTCAGAAAAGGAAATAAGACAGATTAGAAACAGAAGAATTTGACTTATCACTGCTAGCTGAAAGATGGATGGGTTTCCTTAGAAACCATGTGAAAACTAAGCCCATGTGAAAACTAAGCCCATTTGACACCTTGTTTTCAGCTTGTGCTACACTGAACCGAGTATCCAGACACCCTGATGAGGAACTCTGACCTAAAGAACTGTGAGGTAACAAGGTGTGTTGTTTCAAGCTGCTGAACTGACAGTAATTTGTTTGGAAGTAGCAGAATATAATGTGACAGTCTTGCAGAAAAAAAACCATCTCTAGCCCATAAAGCCCTTTAATTCACAAGAATCTGTGTTTCTTCCACGATGGTAAGATGAAACATGTAGTCAAAAAAGTAGTCTTAAAAACAATCAAACAAAGCAAAAGGGCAGGAATAGAGAAGGATAAATACTAAAATTTTGTACCATGAGCTTTTTGTGGAACTCCCGCGTGTCATCCTTGAAGGAGTGCTCCATGAAGACTGCAATGGCTTCCCTCTCACAGGCCACGTGCACGTCCAGCAGCTCTTGGAGCATGTCTGTGGGGAACCTCACTCGCTGGGTCATCTGCTGGTCGTAGTGGTCAGCTGCCGAATTAAATCTTGACTGTGTGGTTAAACAAGATACAAAATGACTCTTTTTCTTAATTTCTTCTTCTGAAAAATGAGATTACTAATGTTAGCTACTGTGTATATAGAGCAATTATTATGATTAAACGAGATGATTTTGTAAAGCATTAAATTAGACTTTGTACAAAGTAAAAGTAATATAAGTACCAATTAAAAATAATCATACTTCTGAAAGGTAGAATGTGTGGATTTCTAACGGAAGTTCATGAAAACTGTCTGAACTTTTTCTCAGAGTCTTGCTTTAATTTCTAATCTTGCCTTTTAAAAATTCTGAGTCCAGTTAAATGAGATGTAGACCTGAATACCTGAAACTTAGGAGTTAGAACCCTCTCCTGCGCTGTCAATGAATGAGTCTCATCCTCCTGCTTCTTCTCAGTCTCTTGTCTCACATGCTCCTGGTGACTCTTTGCTTTCTGTTCCATCATCTGTTGTTTCGTCTTTTGCATTTCCTGTGTTATCCTTGCAGATCCAACTTTTTCATGTTCCATTGAGAAGGAAAACAAAGGAGAAGCCTTATCATGTTGCATCTTCCTTCTTTCTTCACTTGTTGTTGGTACTTCATAGAGGAGATTCCCTGGCATCCATTTTTCTTTGGAATAACTATGATGCCATGTCGGTATTATGTCTTACTCAGAAATGGCTTCATGACCTGAAATGCATCTTTGGCATTCTTCTTCTAGTGTAATGACTCCAGGTAGACCAGGCCAGGAAAGAATAGTAGTAATCTCCCAAAAGGCAGCTATGGACAGAAAATGGGAAGTCTCCATACTTATGTATTCACTACTGCACAGATGTGAGCATTTCTCTGCCACTGGCCAGAATTTCCACCAGTGCCTTCAGACCAATTGTACCTTTAGCCTCAACCCAATTATGAACTTACAGTATGTACTCACTGAAGCTAGGTTATTGTTCCTAATACTGGTATCAGATGAAGAGTTCCTACTAATTGCATTCAGTCCATGCTCATTGATCACTAGGCAGGAGTGATGCTCAACTGTGTCTAAAGACCTGGTTCAGTCCCCATCTGACTTACCCTATGTTCATAACACTCCATCCTTATCCCAAGGTGCAAGTGAACGCTTGAGGAGGATTATTGGGTTGAAGATGTCTAGAAGTACAGTGTGGATGAAGAAGAAAAACAGAAGCCACCTGCTATCTCCCATATCAAAGGCATCTTGATCACACAATTTAAAATCACATTAGAGTAAATGTACATTTCAAAAAAAAATTCAGTTGTAATTATATTAATCATTAGTACTGTAAATAACCATGAAATTAATCTTCCAGTACGTAACACTTTTTCCTCCCACTTAAGCTTCGTCTTTTCAAATTGATGGCCCAAGGCCAGGTTCGGTGGCTCAGCCTGTAATTCCAGCGCTTTGGGAGGCCGAGGTGAATGGATTGCCTGAACCCGCGGGTTCGAGACCCGCCTGGGCAACTTGGCGAGAACTCATCTCTACAATAAATCAAAAATTAGCCGGGCGTGGTAGCGCGCAACTGTAGTTCCGGCTACTTGGAAGGCTGAGGCGGAAGGATCGCCAGAGTCCAGCAAGTCGAGGCTGCGGTGACCAGGAACGGCCACTGCACTCCAGTCCGGGTGACAGAGTAAAACTCCAACTCAAACAAACAAACAAAAAAAACCAAAACAAATTGATAGCCAACAAAAATGTAAGCATCATGATTTCAAGTTTAGTTTAGTGGCACTTGTCTGAAGTCCTGAATTTGTAATCCTGCAAAAGAGTATGGGAGAGGGAAGCCCTATTCTTTGGATTTGTAGATTTATACTAATATTATGGAGATGATACTACTTTGTTCTCTGTTTCTCATCGCCATATTCTGCATTTCTTTCTGAAGTTTTCTGCTCTCTTCTCTGAATCCCTCCTTGAGTAGGCATTCCTGCTCCCAAGAGAAAAAGACGATACTGAAAGTGGCAGAGAATACAATAAGATCAGTGATTTTGTTCCATAATTGCCAAACTAATTCTCCTTTCAGTAATTATAATAATTTCTAAAGAGATTTTGATACTCTTTCTTAAACCTTTTTACTTTCTCATGTCACATTATTTAGTCTCTTTTGAGTCTTCTAATTCTGCCATTATCTTGTCTATGATTTCTTCTCAAGCTTAAAGTTTTTTTCTCCGTATTTTCTGAAACATTGCAACCCAGCTATTCCATCCTATGATACTTATACCCAAATTGAACACAACTGTTCTGTATAAATTATCACACTTTTTTTTTTTTGGTGAGAGCTTCAACTCTCACCCTTTATATTGTGAATGTGCATTTTGTGTGTGTGTGTGTGTGTGTGTGTGTGTATGTGTGTGTGAGTGGGTGGGTGGGTGTGTGTGTGTCTGTGTGTGTGTGTGTATTCCAGAATCATGGTTGAGATCTAGCGGGAAGATTTCTACCTGATGGTCAGAAACAAGATATCAGTGCAAGCCTCCAAAATTTGGATGGGAACAGTAACAAGTTGAAATGTATGCTGTAGCCTGTAGGATATTATTGGGCTTAAATCCAGACTTAATCTATACTTGCAGTATGACCTGGAAAAGAGGACAATATGGAAGCCTTGACACTTAGCTAGTATGCTTTGGAGGGTAGATTTTTAGGAAATCTTCCTAATAATTAGGGTACTTCCAGAGATAACGTTATAGCAATTGTAGAAAAAACAAAATCATTGTTGGTCTACTTGGTAGAAAAAACAGGCCAAATACATTTCCTTGAGACATGATTTAGAGAAGTTACATGTCACTCCTGAAATTATAATTTTTTCATTAAAAAATTAGAATACAATAATTCCTTTGGCGTTATATGCGGTTTCAGTCACAGAATGCCTGTAACACACTTGCATCATCAGGCAATAAATAGCTACTATTTTTTAGTGGACTATAACAAAGAAGAATTTCATGGCATTTTTATCCTATAAGTAAATGGCCTTTAGTAACCACAGAAAGTTAGGGGTAGAAGGAATAAAGCAATGAAAAGTCTCCTAAAGTGTCTGATGTAATGTTCTAAGCTCAACACTATGTTTTTGAATCATGACAGTGGAAGACGCAACTGAAATTACACTACTGAATACCTGAAGTTTAAGTTTGAGTGTACCCTCTTGCTCTACCACTAACTGAACCATCTCCCTCTTTGTCGTCTCAATTGTCTCACATAATATTCCTGATGAATCTTTTCTTTCTCCTCCATTATCTGTTTATACTTCTTTTGCATTTCCTTCAACATTTTTGCCATAACCTGTGCAGATTCAACTTTTCCATGTTCCACTGAAGAGGAAAAGAGAGAAGAAAACTCTGTGTAGATTTGTCTGCAGTATTACTTCTTTCTTCTTTCTACACATTTAAACAAATCATTGTCCCTTTATAGAGGGAATCTCCTAGTACTCTCTTTCATTGGGGTTAACCATAATGCTAGGGCTGCACATGTCACCCTGAGAAATGGCTTCAGGAGCTCAGCGAGTCTTTGCTTTTCTTGACCCAGTTTAATGATCAAGGTTTTACTTGGCAAAAATATTTAAATTTTAAAAGGATTTTGTGAACATCAAATCTCTTGCGTTCTCCTCACTTTCAATCTCTTTTTCTTTTTCTGTGAGATTCTTGTCTGACTGTAGAATTGTACTATTCATAGACTCTTTGAATTTCAAGTAATCTCTTCAGCCTTAGGACCCAGAGACCAAGGAGTTAGCAGGAGGAAATGGCTGAAATGTTCTTATTTGCCTCCCCCATTGACTTTTCCTCTTGGTATTGCTCTTCTTGAGTCAGGTTGAACCTGTAGTCAAGTCTCCATGTTACAGAGGCAGGTACCAGTTATAAGGCAGGTAATCATGGAATCTTCTAGAAAAATTTCTTTTGAAGAGGTTAATAGATACTAGGAAAAGGAGTATGTTTGTCTTTATAGACTGAGGGCTCTAATTTTGGACCTGGTGATGCTATGGTCCCATTGGATGAAGAATTCTGGAGAATGCAGTTGTCATGAAGAAAGCAGATCAAAGAGAAAGCATGGAGAGAAGTGGAGGTCGGGATAACAATTAACAGAGAAAGAGAGGATCACTTTGTTTGAACTCTTGGATCTAATCCTCCTTGAAGCCAGTTTAAAGGCTAAACTGATAAAGTGCCAATTTTGCTTTAGCTACTATAACATCGGGTTTCTGTCCCTTGTGACGCTGTCAAGCTGTAATAGAGGGTTTGTCTTGTTGATCAACCTGAAAATTCAATTTAGAATTCAAATGTTGGTTGATTGCAGTCTCTTTGATGATCATCTAGAACATATCTGATATAACAGGCTCTCTATATATGTTTATTGAATGAAAGAGTGAATGCTATGCAGACAATAATTCACATCTTTGTTCAATACGTTAGGTTGCATTGGTGCTTCAAGGAAGCACAACACTAGCCTCCTAGAAACAATGGATTACCTGTATCTCCTTTTTGGATTCCTGAAGGTACTTTTTCCTCAGCTCTTCTGTCTTCTCAATAAAGAGATGATAACCTCTTGTTTTGCAATAAATTCCCTGGTTCACTGCTTCTAGAGGACCAAAAATATCCTGAAGTAAGGCCAAGCAATAATCTGATGATGCTTTCTGATTCTGTTCACAAAAGTCATCCCATCTCTCGTCTAGCTGAGCCTTTAGTATAAAAATAGAAAGTGAAAAGGATAACAAGCAAAAGATGTTAGTTACACCTTAGAATTCTTGAAAATTTTTCCCAGTAAACCCAGTGTAGTCCTGTAGAAACTTGGGCAACTCAACAAGAACTCTATCCTATCTATTAACTTGAAGTTTATTATGAAGTCCTTTCTCCTTGGAGGGCATGTCCAGAGCAAAATTTTCTAGCTTTATATCTCACTTTTACAAGTAGTTCTGTTTCAAATAGGCCCAATCATAACCATAACTCCGCCAGTATCTGCCTGCCAGAGATAACTAAGACCACAAGTTTCTTTGCTTTTATTTAGCAAATCAGTCTGATAATAGCACTATGCTATCAAATTAGAAACTCTGACTGTCAGTTATATGCATTTACTTTAGGGAAAGGCTATTTGCTTATTTATGCAAGAAAAAATGTTTTAAAACTTTAGGACTATAATAATAAAATTAGTACTTATTATTATCACAATGACTAGTAGGTTGCTGTCACCATCTAAAAATCTAGGTTCAGCCTGCGCCTTTGGGAGGCTGAGGTGAGTGGATTGCTTGAGCCCGTGGGTTCGAGATCCGCCTGGGCAGCGAGACCTCATCTCTACAATAAATCAAAAAATCAGCCGGGCATGGTAGTGCATGCCTGTAATTCCGGCTACTCGGGAGGCTGAGGAGGAAGGATCGCCGGAGCCCAGCAGGTCGAGGCTGCGGTGGCCGGGAGCGGCCACTGCACTCCAGTCTGGGTGACAGAGTGAGACTCCAACTCAAAAAAAAAAAAATCTAGGTACAGTCATCTTACTCAAAATAAATGCGAATTTTATTTATTAAAAGTATTTTGCCTTTCAAAATCTAAATCTGTATGAACTTGAGAAAGAAGATTACCATTCATTTCTTTTTTTTCTTTTTTATAATCAATATTTTTTATTATGATATTGAGGGGTACAGTTAAGGGTTAGGTATACAAATATGCTTTGTTCAGGTAGATGGTCTGTGTCTTTGAAGGAACTCCTGAGGTGGATTTCAATGACCTCTCTCTCCTTGACTATGTGAAAGTCCAGCAGCTTGAGGAGGGTTTCTGTGAGCAGCTGCATCTTCTGGCCCATCTGCTGATCATAGTGGACAATGGCCTTTTGCACTGAGGCCAAGTTCTCTATCTGGGTCAAGGACAAGACTGTTCTCCATGCAGGGCAGATTCCCCACTGCTGATGGCATTGAAGCCAAGGGGCCATCTGGAGGAGATCTGGACCAAAAGGAATGTCCAGAATTGCATTCTCCAGTTTCTATAGCAGTCACATGAATCTCGCATCCTGACGTTACCAAGCGTCAGCATTCCATGACCTCAAGTGGTGGGCTGGGATCGTCATGGCTGGGTGATAACAATACACCAGTGAACATGCCTTCCCATGGTGTGCTGGAGGTCTCCACTGGCAACAGATAACAGAGTATCAATATGAATGCCTAAAAGATAAATTGTTAGCAATATGGGCATGTTCAAGGGGTCCTGTATAATTACTAGTTTCTAAAACTAAAGCATTTTTCTTATTAATGATTATAAAGCAAAAGGATGACTGGGCCATTCAAACTATTTGACAAGGAAATGTCAAAGAGTGAGGCCTAAGCAAAATGGCTGGGCTGCTTTAAAATGGCTGCATTAAACTAAGTATACTCTACACTTCAAGGGTTCCCTTCTTCCAGGAAGCATCATATTATTTCCTAGGTCTAATTTCCTACTATAAAGGACACTCACAATTGACCTGTTTTTTCTTCTAGACATGCGGTAAATGGAAAAAGGGCATGTCTTACACACTAGTGAATACCCAGCACCTAAACCAGCCCCTGGCACCTAATGCCCAGTACAGAATCTGGAGGGGGCTCTATATTGGACACAAGTTCCAGGCTCAGTGCTGCCTGCTTTACATAGATTACACAATTTAAAAATCATAACAGTTATTTTCTCATGATTTTATAGCAGCCAAGGCACAGATAGAATTTATCAGTTGTCTAAAGTCAGCATTGTAAGTAATCTAAACGTAAGCAGTTTGAACCACCTCACTATTTTGCCTCTTTCTGTTTGCTGAGTGAATTGTAAAAATAACAGCTCTTACTTGTAAATTTTTTTTAAAGGCTAGATATGTTACATTCTGAATTTAATCTTGACAGCTATCATGCAAAATAGGCATTGTCTCCATTTACAGTGAAAACAAGAAGACTGAGGGAGAGGCAGTATATGCCTGCCCAAATTAACTAAGCAAGTCACAGATATGGGATGCAAATTTTAAACTGCTTAGCTTTTTTTTTTCTTTTTCAGTTGGAGTCTCACTCTGTCACCTCAGTGGGACAGTGGCACAATCTTGGCCACCATAGTCTCGATCTGCTGGTTGTTGTACCCGAATCCTGAATCTGAGAGACCACCAAAG
Source organism: Cephalopachus bancanus (assembly GCA_027257055.1). Lineage (NCBI taxonomy): Eukaryota > Metazoa > Chordata > Mammalia > Primates > Tarsiidae > Cephalopachus > Cephalopachus bancanus. The sequence continues at coordinate 1,684 of JAPVLO010000047.1, read as the reverse complement.
AGCCAGCTCCGATGCAAATCACATGAGGGTCTTTATTCAGGCTCGAGTCTGGGCTCACGTCCGTAACTGGCGCAGCGGTACTGGAACGAGAGCCACGACCCAGTGCAGCAAGCAGCTTATATACATAGTTACAAGGGAGGGGAAAGAACTTTAAACTTGTTTGCACATGATTGGGCAATTTCTCCTGATGGGTACGGGGGCATTTGGGATTGGCTGGTTTGTATGGTCACGGGTCGCGGCTGACCGCGGCTGACCATCAACGGTCAGGTGGGCAGGGTGGAACCGGTTGGGACATCTGGAATGTGAGATTACTAGGGGAGTGAAGCAGGAAATGGCGTCAGAGGGTCTGCACCATGACTCCATGGTTTTCTTTTGGTATGTGAACTTGTTTACCAAAAGTGTACAACTGGGTTTGCGTGGGAAATCAAGTATACATCTGAGTTTTAAAAACAAGTTTCAATATACATTCAAAATAAGCTTCAACCCACACTTAAAACAAATTTTAACACATAATTATGAACTAGATGGCCCTAGAGCTCCTCATTTCCCCCTCTCAGAGGGACCTGAAAAGGGACCCAATCATGGGTTTATCCAAGTATTCTGAGTGTGGGCGCCTACCGGCTGGTACTGCTATCTCAGCACCATAAGTTGTATGGTGCTGATCCGGTCCTTGACAAAGGCTACAAGTTTGTTAACAATGCATGGCCCAAAGGTGAGAAGGAGTAGCAAAATGATTAGGGGGCCAGCTAAGGTGGATACTAGAGTAGTTAGCCAGAGGGAGTGGTTAAACCAGGTTTCGAACCAACTTTGTTGTTGTTCTTGCTCTTTTTTCTGCTTAGCCAATCCTTCCCTTACTTTGGCCATGGACTCCTTGACAACGCCTGAGTGGTCTGTGTAGAAACAACATTCCTCCCCCAGGGCGGCACATGTTTCACCCTGCTGTAGGAATAATAAGTCTAGCCCTCTACGGTTTTGTAGGACTACCTCGGATAGGGAGGTTAGGGACTCCTGGAGATGGGAGATGGAGGTTTCAATTCTTTCAATGTCTAGGTCTATGACTGCCCTAAGGCTATTATATTGGTGGCTCTGTGTGGCTAGGGAGGCAATACCTGTCCCTGCTCCTGTTAGTCCGAGCCCAAAGAGGACCGCCAGGGAAATGGTGGTGACTGGTTCTCTTTTATTTTTCCGGTGGGCTTCTGTGCTGAACCACCGGAGTATGTCTTCATCAGAGTGGTAGAGAATTTTTGGAAGTAATTGGACTAGCACGCAGAAGCCTTGCTGGGTCTGGTTTAGGACCTGCCTGTGTAAGCAAGGGGTTAAGCCTGTAGAACAGACCCACCAGCTACTTTCAGGAGGCAGGTGGTAATTTAGGCTAGATGCAGGTAGCGTAATGTTGCATAGGGACTGAAACTTTGGTATGGGGCGGCCTATGCATAATCCTTGGCCTGTTACTGACTGGAGAGTAAGTCCCTGGGTTGCTGGCTTTCATCTTCAAGAATTGGAATCATGCTTGGTTGTATAGTTTCCCATTACTGCAATTCCTTCATAGTAGGGGGGCTGGATGTTATAACATAACCAGCATGACTGAGTGAATTCTGGTTTGGTCGCGTTAAGAAACAGGTAGGCTTGATTTAGCAAGTGCCAGAGATGATGTTGGTACAGTACCAGTGGGGGGGGGGTGGAG